>OY282593.1:0-1200000 GCA_958298965.1 Chrysolina haemoptera | reverse complement strand
AACCAGCCGTGAATCAAGAAAGCAGCCCGAGTAAGTAGGTCCCGAACAGAAGAGGTGGTGTGGTTTTCTTGAGAAAAGGGTGAGCAGTTCTCAGAGTTGCAAGTTATAATAATTTATAGTTGTGATTGGTTTGTTTAATGGGGCGACTGTTTCTACACCTCCATAAGCAACCGTATATAATATTGCACTGCGGTTTGTAGCATCCAGTCCGATAATACAGGAGGGATCAGAACATTCATCCGGCGGGGAAAAACTGTTTAATGGGGCGGCTGTTTCTACACCTCCATTAGCAGTCGCATATATTGTCTCTTTGTCTGTAATATAAATCCGATTATACAAGGGGGTTCAGAACTTTCATCCGGCGGGGAAGAACTATTTAATGGGGCGGCTGTTTCTACACCTCCATTAGCAGCCGCATATACTGTATCCTTGGTTATAGAATAAATCCGATTATACAGGGGGTTCAGAACATTCACCCGGCGGGGAAAAGCTGTATAATGGGGCGACTGTTTCGACACCTTCATTAGCAGCCGCATGTATTGTTATAGTAGATGATCCGATAATACAGGGTGGGCCGTTTATTGAAAATATATTTCTGAGACGGACATTCAACCTGAGGACTGCAATCCCCTAGACCAAGCTTTTGCTGCCGAATATAGTGGCCTTGATTTTCCGTGAAGATAAAAAAGCTTTGTGTGATAATAATTGGTGTTTACTTTAATCATAGTATTAGTTAATCATTTTCTCCTCTCCGAGTCAAACTAAATAGCTCTGTGAGCTAACATCTGCAAGCAGCGAACACCCAGGATTTTAACCCAGCAAGGGCAATTAAAGCCTGCCCTTCTGGCCACACGTGAGTTAATCGATACCATAACGACCCCTGGAGTGATCTTTTCTTCACTAAAGCTGCCCGGAGCGAGTGGCCTTCCCACGGTAAACAGAGGTGGCGCCCGAGGTATTCCGTAACCTGGACTCGGCGCCAAAGTGACTCGTAAAAGCATAAAGAGGCTTTACAAATTTTCTGATTTTGCCGAAACATGTTTGAAAAATTTCCAGTTTACTGAATTTTTCTTTTTTTTTTTTCAATCTGTGCAGTCAACCATGCAGGCAATAAAAATAAATAAAAAATATTGGAAAATATGTGTGCATATTTGTACAGAGAATTCAAAATTATTTTTATTTCAGAAGGAATCAAGAAGAATTTGAAAAAAGAAACTGATGCAAATCTGGAAAAATCAATAAAGAGTTGGCTACGTCATGCTAAAGAAAGATTTAAGGAGAAGTCCAATTGTTAGCTAATATTTATTTCAGAGGTATATCAAGTTTTAGTATTATGCATGACATATAATAATTGTCCTGACTATTTTGTATGATTAAATATCACGTATATTGGGTCTGAAAAAAATGCAATTCTGGGAGAATTTTTAGATCACAGTTTTTTCATTTCATGTGTCACAAACTACCTCTGAAAGCTTAAAAATAAAAACAATTTTTAAGCTTTCAGAGGAATAACCTACCACATGCAACAAACAAAATTTGTGATCTGCGGATTATCCATAAACTGCATGTTTACCCATAACAATAATCGTGAGATGTCCTAGGGACATCATTCTCAAGTCCCTTGATCATCCTGCTTTTGTACACAGGATATCCCAGGGTTGTCATGAGACATCCTGAGGACATCATTATGAGAGTTTTCTTAATATTTTCATCTCCCAGGAACAAGTTTGGGATACCTATAAAAATACTAGTGATGTCCCAATCATGTAGAAATTGCTCCTAGTTGTGACCTAGTGATATCCCTCATTCATCCCACTGACTTGCATGGGACATCCTGAGGATATCATAATAAAGCGGAGTTTGGTAACATTTTCATCTCCCAGGGACTCATTTGGGATACCTAGGAACGTCCTTCGGACAATTTTGGAAACTCCCTTATTGGTCCGAATGTGGTAATCGTGCTATCTGGGGGTATTTAGCTTTTCCTCCTTTAGAGGATTTGCCGAGAAGTTTTATATTTTTTATTATCTACCACTCTTGTATCAAACTTTTCCGGTAGGAGCATATTTCAGCCAGAAATTGTAAAACTCCAATGTCCAACCCTCAAAACTGATATTTAGCTTCGCCTTCCACCGTTCCGGAGTTTTTACTGAGTCGTCTTGATTTTTCCTACTAACCCCAAATTCTCCGACAATCCACATAGAATAGAATAGAATAGATTTCCCGAAAACATGATGTACATGTATAGGAAAATTCGAGTTTTTATAAATAAATACTTAATGAATATAAACATTTTTCTAACAGGACTAGACACATGAATAAATTCAAACAGACATAGCAAATGAAAAAATACAAAAAAGCTGCATCAAACATTATCAATTGTAGCTAGATTACTATCAGTAAGGTATTCGTTAACTGAATAGTATGCTTTAGAAATTAGGATTTCTTTCATTTTGTTTTTGAATATTCTTGAACTACATATTTTCATTTCTATTGGAAGCATGTTGTCTAGCTTAGCACCCATGTAGTAAGCACTCTTTTGGAATAAAGTTGTGTTGTGGGGAGGTAAGATGATTACATTAGAAGATTGTCTGGTTTGGGAGTTGGCGAACTGATATATATTTTTGTTATTATGTACAAGAACTAGGAGATTGAGTATATATAAACTTGGTAAAGTGAGAATTTTCATCTCTATGAAATGATTCCTACAAGACTCTCTTCTCTTCAGTTTTTTTATTATTCTTATTGCTTTTTTTTGTAGCCCAAAAACTGACTGCCAATCAGAACTTATTCCCCAGTGAATGAGGCCATATGACATATGAGATACGAAGTTTGCAGAATAAACTATTTTTAATACGTTTTCGCTCACTTGTCTATTCGAAAGTGCACGTAGACAGTAACATGATCTGCTGAGTTTTATATTCGTGATTTTGATGTGATCCCTCCAGGACAAGTAACGATCAATATGGAAACCCAGACATTTTATCATTTCGGCTGATTTTAGTTCGAATGGTAAAATCAAGTTGACTCCTGTTTGCGAAAGGTATATAGTAAGTTTTTTCGAAATTGATTTTTATTTTATTTGTTGCACACCACCCAATAATGCTGTTCAGACAAACATTAACTTTATTCTCTAAGGAGGTTTTGTCACGACTTTCCACAATGAAAAGAGCATTATCTGCAAACAAACACAGCAGTTGCATCACCCCAATTTTTCGGGAGATCGTTAATAAAAATTAGAAATAGTAGAGGGCCCAATATCGATCCTTGCGGTACCCCACATTTAATATTTCCCTGATTTTATTTTCATTTATTTCTCCATTGGTTTCGGCTGCGGTTAGGAAGTAATCATTAAAGTTATTCATGACTGAGTTAGTGTCTTCACTTTTTCACAGGAATTTTCATAGATTTTTTTGATCGCGAGTCTTTCTTTGTTTCTCTGTTTATAATTTCCCAAGTTTTTTTAATTTTATTATCGCTGGATATAATTTCCTTTTCCAGAAACAAGACTCTAGCTTTAGCTATAACTTTTCTCAATATGAAACAGTATTTTTTTTGAACGTGTTTAGTATTTCATTATCTCCTTCTCATACTGATATGAGTTGTTGTCATTCAAAAATTATTGGCCCTGGTCTATTTCGTTCTTCCCAAAGTGAGATAAATATATTATTACAATAGAATGGAGTGGGTACTAATATAATCATGCTCATTAAAGTAGACTATGCTCACCTATGTTATTATTATAGATGAGCTGAGCTAATTGTATTCGACGATCTTGACCTTGAGTTCGCGTAGCTGCATCTGTCATTTCCGGAACCTCTTGTAATTCCTCATCGTCGACTTCGTCCACATCCTCGAAATCGGCATCGCCGAGGTACTTTGCAATACTGTGCAGTACCGCGCACGCAACTATTACCTTCGGTACATTCTCCAGTTTTACTCTACAGACATATTTCAGAATCGGTAACCGTCTTTTCAACTGTCCAAAAGCATGTTCTATAATCACCCTCTCTTTTTTCAATAATCGATTGAAGGCAGCCTGCGCTTCGTCTTCCACGATGGAGAAGGGCTTCATCAGATAGGGCAGTATACCATAGCCACTGTCCACCAACAACACCGCATTCGTCGTCCGTCGCATGATTCCATGAACCGACGAATTTTTCCAAATTCGACTGTCATGTACGGATCCGGGCCAACGTGCATCGATATTCCGAAAAACGTAATTTTGATCACATATGGCTTGAACATTAATACTAGCATAATTTTTCCGGTTTACATATTCATCTCCAAATCCACGCGGCTTTTCAATTTCAACATGCGTGCAGTCGATAACTCCTATTGCTGTTGGGAACTGTTTGGTCGCTGCCCATTTCACTTTGGCTTCCATAACTTCATTTTCAGTCGATGGGAACTTGGTC
Source organism: Chrysolina haemoptera (assembly GCA_958298965.1). Taxonomy (NCBI): domain Eukaryota; kingdom Metazoa; phylum Arthropoda; class Insecta; order Coleoptera; family Chrysomelidae; genus Chrysolina; species Chrysolina haemoptera. The sequence continues at coordinate 1,195,582 of OY282593.1, read as the reverse complement.
CACACAGTCGCCTTGTCCACGATGAGACCGAGAATTGTACCAACAATTCTGGAGACTGTAGGCTGTGTACATCCCAGTTCCTTCCCGATACCGCTCTGGAAGCCCGGATCTGCCATGTACCGTAAAAACACTTTAATTTTTTGTACTGGCGAAAGCGCTCCTCCCCTGGTTTCCACAGTCTCGCCAATGAAGTAGTCGGCTAACCATTGCACGTTTCTTTCGTCAAACCGGAAGAGGGTTCGAAAGTCGCACTCACGTATATTACGTCTTTTTTGGTAGAATTTTTGTGCGCGTACGTGCACCACATCTGCCATGGGAAATTTGAAAGCAATAAAACTACACGTGCACTCCACAACTAAACAACTTCGCCCTACTCACAAGGCATTTAAACGACTGAAGTAATTGCTACAGAAGCTTCTCTCGACTAGATGCACATTTTATGAAGCAAATCCTTCCGTTTTGAAGTAAATGAATACCAAAAAAGTAAAACCTTTTCCTTTAGAGCAACACTTTTTTGCTTTTTTGCCCTACCAAATCTTTTCCTTCTTGTTTTATGAATAGACTATGAAGTCAATGCTTCGATATTTGCAAGTAAAAGCAAATCCTCTTTTTTAAGAATACGGCCTATTGTCAAGTGAATGACATCTTGAAACGGGCCTTGGTATCTGCAGGCATTCCTGCAGTTTCGGAACCTTCTGGTACCAGTCGTGATGATAGTAAACGTCCAGATGGTATGTCTCTCATACCATGGAAACAGGGTAAACCCATTGTCTGGGACTTTACTTGTGTTGACACAGTAGCGGCTTCGCATTTATCTGGAAGCTCAAAGTCTGCTGGATCTGCAGCCATTTCTGGCGAAAAGTTAAAGCGTAAAAAATACCAGAATCTTGGTAGTAATTACTTCTTCCATCTGGTAGCTGTTAAAACTTTCGGTGTTTATGGTCCCGATTCTCTGTCATTCATTCACGAACTCGGAAGGAGACTAGGCCAAGCAACGAAAGATCGTCGTTCAACTACTTTCTTGATAGAGAGAATAAGTATTGCCATCCAACGTGGTAACGCTGCTTGTTTTCGGAACAATTCCCCCTTCTCATTGTTTGGACGAAATTATGTATATCCCCAATTTCAGTAAGAAAGCAAAATCTCTTTGTGTGGAGCAGGAATCATTGCATTTAAAATCTACAATGTATGATGAACATCTGACTGTTGGTCCTCTTCCCTTTTCAGAAGACTCAAGAATCAAAATCACTCCCTCAGACCATAAACTAGGTGTTACAGCGACCTATTCCAGTCAACCAGTTCAAGAAGAAACCGAATTGATCCCTGTAGAAGATTCCACTTTATTAGGAAGGATTGATTACCGCATGCAGAATGGTTTGGTTGGAGATGTTGCTGTTCATGATCTGGCAGTCAAGTGTTTGGAAACTTCAACAAGTCATCTTGAACATCACATGCCTAAAGTTGGTTTAAACAATTTGGGAAACACTTGTTATATGAATAGCGTCTTACAAGCGCTATTTATGACAGAGTCTTTTAGGGAAGACATAACAACCAACAATAATGATATTGCCCCATTATTCTCGGAACTGAAACATTTGTTCGAACAACTTCAATTTTCCAAAAAGGTGTCTTTTCATGAGCAGGAGAATAATTCAGTCGATATTTTTGAATGCCCTGATGGTGAGGAATTACAACCTATCGCTTCTTCAGTACAAAAATCTTTTGGAAGAAGGATCGTCACTGTTTCACGTTGTAGCAAATGCAGAATGAATAGCAGGATCTTTAATGACTATTTTGAATTAGAAGTCGCGTTTCCCAATGTTTCAGAAATTCAGCCCGTACAGAATCTACTCATTCTTCACCTGAGACCAGAATACCTAACAGGTGATAGTCAACTGTACTGTCAAAGCTGTGCCATAACAACAGTCATAAAATAACAAGTATGGTTGAAACACCTGCAAATCTGACCATAACTGTGAAGCTCTTCAGTTATGACTCAGCAACCCAAAGATGCATCAAACTATTTCAACGAATCAATCTAGAAGAACACCCCAATCTAGCAGACTGCAATTACGAGCTTTACGCAGTCATTGTTCACTTTGGTTCTGGAGCAGATTTTGGCACTATTACACCTTAGCCAAAGATAAAACGGGCTGGTACAAATTTGATGACAATTGCGTAAATAGAATACCTTCTTTGGAACTGGACCTTTTGGAGCCTTCGAAGACACCATACATCCTATTTTACCGTAGAGCAGATTGTCACAATTCGTCGGACCTCTTTAGAAGTTCTCTATCAAGGAATTCCAACTCTTCAGATGATGTGGTGTTGCAGGTTTTTCCAGGTTTCCCTGCAGCTATGAAAGCGAATGCGCCACCAATACCATTTAAGCCGCCCCGGAGCGCCGATCAATCATTTTGATGTTTTTACTTTGTTCTTGTTAGTTTCATTATGTTAATAAACTTCTTAGCTTACACCTTATATAATTTTTTGTTTTTTTTTTATCACAAAAGCCTAATTTGCTTCTGGTCATTGATATTCTTAGAATGATGGGAAAATATAGAATTAGTTCAACATATATCAGATTCATAGATTGTTATGATTTGTTTGCAGGTAATAGAAATCTCGAAAATGGGATGTACCAATGAGTACGATTTCATCAAAAGATCACTAAGTTGGATGATGAAAAATTCGCTACTGATGCAGTTCACTTGGCATGGAACGAAAGAAAAAAAAGGCCTCATGTCTACCAAGTTTGGTCAAACCATTCTGAGTAATTTCTTTTATTTTGATATTTGTAAAGGATAATAAGTCATTTTCTTACTCATTTCCATAAGTTATAATCATAATATCAAACAAATTTGATCAGTCGAAAATACAAAATATATACATTGAAAATATTGTAACTAAGTTGCCATCTTCAGTAGACCTGTGAAGTAAAAAATATAATAAGGAGACAGCTAATTTTTAGGCTTTTCTAAATATTATTGTGGTTGTTTCATTGTATATATAAATATTTGTATTTCAGTTTCTAGCCATGGTCTCCAAATCCTCACTTTATCAGTCAGAAATGATATTTTATATCATAATTTCAAAGAGATTACTTGGTCCACAGTAGTGATATGATCAGGAATATATTGTGATTTCTTTCAAATCTTCAGTAATTTAATGATTACCAAATTTAAATTTCACAAGCCTGTTATAAGCGGTTTTCTTCGTATATATAAGACCAATCTGTTGTTTATCCAAGGTGAATTAATATTTTGTGAACATTTTGAATAAACTCAAACTCATTGAATATATTCACTTACCTATATATTCGGGTTTTGTTTCAGAGGCCTCTGAAAAAAATTCGGTGTATACTAATAGGAAGAATGTGGAAGATGCCATTAAAAAATACCTAAGAATCTCAGAATTTTTTGAAATGATATTACCTATTCTGGAAAGTGATAGTACTCATTAAAATGAGGAAAAGTTCCTTTGAGCGTGTGTTCTCCTGTCTGAGAGATTCTTGAAAGAAATCAATATGCACACATCTGAAAAATAAGATTTTATTGAAATTTTCATTTTGCTGATATATCGCATAAAAACTTTTTTTGTAGGTTTTATAATTCTTTACAAAAGTTCTATAGACTGTAAAACGATTTATTCAATACTTTTTGATATTTTTGAAAAAAAAAACAAAATAGTTGTAATTTTTTTCACTATTTCTTGTTTAAAAAATTCCACAAAGCGATTTTGCTGAGACGAAAACCGGGGTTTTCATTAACGAACATTTGCGTCTTTTATATTTTTGTGTGAAAAGAGCCTATCATTTTTATGTATAGTTTAGCCTAAAATATTTTTGAAAATGCAAGAATCAGTGGTGTTACTATTTTTCATTTGTTAAAGCAATAGTTTCATCACTTTTAACTTTAGTTTCTATAATGATTGTATATAGATAAGGTTACTATTTCATTTATTGTAAAATTTGGCAGGGACTGTTTATGCTATATCAAAAATAATGCAAAGAACAGTTTTTTTAAGTGTCTTAAGCTGTATCCACAATAGGCAGTCGGTAGTTGGTAGTTGGTCGTCGGCAGTTGGTAGTTGGTCGTTCGGCCGCTGAGAGCATATCAACCACAATCGGTCGTCAGGACAGCACATTGCAGTCAAAATGGAGTAGAGTTTTCCGCTGTTGCCTGATTTACAATTTTTTTCAATTTATGTGACATAACCTAGTCTGTGTTTGTTTATCATTCGAGATGGATAATATGCAAGTATTTGCCGCAGCTAATCTCCTTTTATTAATAACGGGGGTTTATTATGTATGGCGCAACGAAAGGTATGGAAGAAGGAGATGGTGGAGACACCCCACGCTAGTGTGGGAAGAAGGGGAATATAACACTCTTTTTAAAAACTATAAGAATAATAGCCATGACAAGTTTTTCCGATATACGCGGATGGAAGTATGGCAATTTGATGAACTTCTTCGTCTTGTGAGGCATAAACTGAGAAAGAGATCTCGACGAGAACCTCTCTGTCCCGAGGAAAGATTGGCAATGACATTAAGGTAGTAAGTATAAAACAGATTTTCATAATGTCATCTTCGTCTTTTTCCCAGGTTCCTAGCTCACGGTGGAAGTATGGTGACAATCAGTGAATCGTATCGTAGAGGGCTGTTAACTGTTCAGAGCGTGTTGAAAGAGACTTGCGATGTGATATGGGAAATATTATCACCCATCTATGTCAAGGTCCCTGATCAAGATCACTGGAAGACGATTGAAAGGGACTTTTGGATATTGTGGAATTTCCCGAATTGCTTTGGTGCCCTTGATGGGAAGCATATTGATATCATTGCCCCACCACGAGCTAACTCATTAACTTTCAACTATCATGAACGCCACAGCCTTGTTTTAATGGCCATGTGTGATGCTAATTACAAATTTACATTTGTTGATATGGGCTCTTATGGTAAGGAGGGATAGTTTTGTGATGTAACCCACATTTTACAGCAGTAGTAACTTTTAGGTTCTCAGAATGATTCGAGTGTTTTCTCAAACTCTGCTTTTGGTCAAGCTCTTCTTCATGATGAGCTGGATCTACCTGAGGAACAGCCACTTCCATCCAGGGAGAGACCAAGATTCCCTTTTTGGCTTGTGGCAGACCAAGCATTCCCACTTTCTGAAAGAATCATGAGACCGTATGCTGGGAAACGCTTGACTCAGAAGCAGAGAATATTCAATTATAGGTAAATAGTTTTTCTCAACATTAAATGCTCTTGAATTCATGTTATATTCCATTATCAGGTTGTCCAGAGCCCGTAGATGCATTGAAAATGCATTTGGTATCCTGGTGGCTCGTTGGCGACTGCTACGCAATCGAGTCCAATCGAGTCCAAGCGTACCCAGAGACGATTGACAGTTATGTGAAAGCCTGCATTTGCCTTCACAATTTTGTAATAACTAGTCAACGTGAAGGAACTTCACCGTACTGTCCACTGAATTATGTGGACAGAGAAGATCAGCATGGAAATGTCATTCCAGGGGCATGGAGAATTGATGCTCAACAAGGCGATAATGCTCAACCATTGTTTCGGGATATTACTAGGGTAGGTGCCAATAACGCTGGATTATATGTTTCGAGGATGAGGGATGCCGTAGCAAACTACTTGAGCTCGGATGATGGTGAGGTGGAATGGCAAAGGAATCTTGTAAATGCAGGGTATATGTGAAATATCATATTATATTGTTCGTTTAGTTATAAGAGTGCGGCAATATTAAAGTACACTTTTGAATTGTTTTTTTATTTTTAAACTATATCACAAAAAACCGTGCATAAACATAACATAAAAGTTATTAGATATTTTTTACAAACTAAAACATTTCCACAGCCAATCATCACCTACTCCAGTCTTGAAAAAGTCAATGCAAAATATTTTTGCTACAAAACCTGATATCACAGTGGAGACTTGACTAAAATAAAAACAAAAAAAAATAAGTTTCTACTTAACATATAACTGAAATAAATAGGTATTCTGAATAAATATGAGAAAAATAATGTTTCTTTGTCTTATGCCTACTAATTAATATGAAACTTAACGCAATGGTTACAAAGGATCCCACATCAGCCTACCAAACTTCTCCAGCAGCTTCTATGAAAAAAATACAAAACGTGTTCATCATAACAGCAAATGATGAACTCATTAAATATTTTCATTTGTAGGAGCTGATTGTAAAAGTTAAAAGGCAATTTATGAGCCACCCTGTAAAAGAAAAGATTCTACAGTATCGTCATCTAAATCATCCTTTATGCTGTTCAAATGCAATAAAATTTGTTGACGGACAGCTGCTTGCTTCTGTTTTGGAATTTCTTCCAGCTCCGTTAGAAGATATTCAAAAAACGTAGAATTTGCTGACCTACTTTTAGGTGCAGCAGTAGGTGGCTTCAACATTGAATTCAGGCTTTCAAATCCTTTGGTGAGCATTTCCTCAAATTTATTGAATTTTGCCCCTTTTTTTTGGGAAAAGGAATCAACCGGAGGATTTATTCTTTTAGGAGGAGGACTCTTAATTTTTGCCTCAAAGGGTAGCGGTGAGGAAGTAACACTACGATTTCCGGCAGTTCCAGAACATCCTGGCTGTTCAAGAGATATGGGTCTACAAGCTGGCCTCGTCTGAAAAGAAAACATTATTTAGTGTCATCTATTTCATGTGACACTGACAACAATTACCTCTGTACTCCTGTTTTCTTTATTTTGGCTCTCATGGGTTTCTTCATCATTATGGTTATCATCTATAATTATGGAATCACTCCATTGCTCCCTTGGAACGAAGGGCGATGACACTTTGCTCTTTTTGGGAAGAGGTGCCGAGCTATTGAAATTGCCTGAAGACCTAAAATTGTAGTTAAACATAGTCTGAAGTCAGGGAAACTAATGAAAACTTACTTTCTCGTATTTTTTATCTTGATTTTACGCAGAAACATCAAGGCATCGTAAACAGGCTTTTTCCTCAATATATCAACATCATCTGCTCCTGCCCCTGATGGAACTTTCCTCAAAGCCCTCATGAAGTTGTCGCGAAGACGCTTCCATGTCCCTTTGCACTTCGTAAGTGCTGACAATCCACCTTCATCATCTGCAATAATCAAAACATCCACTGAATACAATGAAATTTATACTAGACTTTTACTCGCTTACCTTCCCAACCCAAAGAATCAGCGATCAGACGCCACGTTTCTTCTTTGAAAATGTTATTTTTATATTTTGGGTGCTCGGCATCGTAGAGCCAAGGCCTGCATTCAACAAGTTTGACGAAGGTACATTCATCTATTTGACTTTCTTCGTCGCTGTCAACATTATCCATATTCACTAGATAAATTGAAATTTTCTGGTTATTAAATCAAAACTTTTGGGTTGTTGATTTTGAAATTTGAATTGTTCAGAGTTCAGATGTTTACCAAACATAACCTTAAACAACTTATTAATACTTTCGCGCTTGCCTAGAAATTGAAAATATGTAGAGTCATGACAACACTGTCACGAACTCCTCTGTGATTGGTCAGAATAGTGCAGTCCGATGTGTCGTTGGCAGTCAGAGTTCGATTTCGTGACTGCCGACTACCAGCGACCGACTACCAACTGCCGACTACCAGCGACCGACTACCAACTGCCGACAGCTAACTACCGACTGCAGTTGGGGACGACCTAATGAAAATGCATAGGGCATACTTTGACTACCGACTGCCGACGACCAACTACCAACTACCGACTGCCTATTGTGGATACAGCTTTACATATAGACATTCTTTTGTTATGTGTTTATTCCATTATACCATCTAAACAAGACCTGTTAATCTTTGATCTTTAATTTTAGTTTGAAAAATTGAAAGAAAAGTAGTGTTAATTTGCAGACCACTTGTTTTCCCACATATAAACTTTGGTTACTATTATTTTTGTGTAGAGATATAGGATTTGTTTCATTGTAATAACAAAAACATGTACACTGTTCATATTAGCAGTTTATTTTTGTTTTTAAAAATGCAGAAAACAGTATTTTTTAATATGTTAAACCATAATTGCATTCCTACATTTAAACTAGTTCCTTTTATGTTTTTGTATAGAGATTGACATTAATTTGGTTGGAACATTAAAACAGTATTTGTTCTATGATCTTTGAGCTTTATTTTCATTTGCAGAATTGCAAGAAACAGTGATTCTTTTTTTTTAATTCTATCCGAACAATTGAGCTCCTACTTACAGAATGTAACTTCAATAACGATAAACTATTTCAGGAAGGTTACCTCAGTCAATTTCAAGAAAAAAAGTATATAAATTTTTCCTGGAAACCCATTCGTTTTCGAGATACAGGGTATTGAAGTTTCATAAAACTTCAACACTTTGTACCTCGGTGAATGAAGCGTTTCCAGACAGTAAATTAATAGGAACTTTTTCTTGAAGTCTACAGAGGATTTTCCCTCCTGCAAAATGCACCAATATATATGTCCAATGGATGTCCATTGTATACAGATCTGGATATCCAGTGGACATCCATTCAATATCCATTGGATCACTGAAGGAATTGCTATGGACATCCAATGGATGTCCATAAATTCAGACATTTGTTATCCAATGGACGCCCATTGGACTGTTACCCAATGGACGTACAGCGGACAATGGTGTACATCCAGTGGATGTCATACAGATCTGGATGTCCATTGTATACAGATCTGGATATCCAGTGGACATACATTCGATATCCATTGGATCACTGATGGAAATACTATGGACTTCCAATGGATGTCCATAAATTCAGACATTTGCTATCCAATGGACATCCATTGGGCGTATTGTGGACAATGGTGTACATCCAGTGGATGTCCAGGGTATCCAGATCTGGAAGTCCATCGTATGTCCAATGGATATCATTGTGTTATCTGGGCTCATGAGAGATTTTTTAATATTGATATCTTGAAAAAATATATATAATTAAGTAAGACCACTGTAGTCGATGCCTTAAAAAAATAATTAAGTAACAAATTTAATATATCCCATTTCATACGGAGGAGGTTCGTTTTATATAAAAATGACTCATGAATAATTATATTTCAGCGCCTCGTCCTCGAGATCACCTTGATTACACTTGTAGTACCCTTATTCTGAGCTTGATGGCCACAACGTTTAAAGTAAAAATCAAAAAACTGTTCTGTGTTGTGTCCCATCTCTATGATGGCCCATCTCTAACCCAACCCTTCCTGGTACTTGTGTTCTATGGTTTCTTCATAACCTTTTTTGTGCTTGATGATTCAACACTGGTTTTTTGGCGTCCTTTCTAAAAATAACTTTTTTTTACAGAATCGAAGAACAATGGGTCATAAATCAAGGAAACGCAAACGCTCCAGGTCCAGATCGATCTCAGGTAGGTCAGAGCGGCTTGTCCGAGAATTGTTAAACCGCATCGAAAGGCTGGAGAACGCCGGAAAGAGATCGAGGGGGCGAGTTCGAAGTCCGAGAGACTCGACTACCGATCGTAACCCGAGTGGTTCGACACACCAAGCTTCAAGGAGTTTGAAATACAGAAGCAGCCATAAGCATGACTCAACAAAACACAATGCTTCAAGAAGACATGCATCTATGTGTTCGGACAGGAGGGGATTGAGACATAGCAGGCGTGATCGCAGTCCGAGAGGCTCGACACTGGACCGCAGCCCGAGAGGCTCGGCACCTGACAGCAATCTGAATAACTCCATACAAGACCTCCCGCCTAGAGACTCTGCAAGCAAACCAAGAGTAATGCTTTCTGATCGCAGCCCGAGAAGCACAGCCTATGGATCTAATTTGAGAGGTATTAACACCAACACTGGTGATACTTCCCCGTTTTTGAACTGTAGCGACAGTTCAGGACACCGGAGTAATGGTAGACACACATCTAGAGATCATAGTAGATCTTCATATGAAGGAAGTCACACTTCCGATAGTCGCCCATGCAGAAAGCTAATGCAGAATATTCTTGATGCAGAAACCCCTGCAACAGACGTCCTCAGTGTCACTTTAGATGAGGAAACTGTTTTGGCAAAAACTCTAATTTTACGGCAAAAACTAGTTTTCTCTTTGACTTTTTATATTTTTATTTTACTGTTTATCTGACAATACATGACTAACTATATATAACATTGCATTTTTGAACTGAGTAAAAAGTTGAAAGAATTAGTCCACAACATCCTCCGGGCCTCGCGAGAGACTACTTTGGTTTCAACAAGACGATCTTCGTTATAGGTCTTCGATACAACCCTGTCGCTGTTTTTACTTCAACCACCCTGATTTTGTTGTCGCGTCCAGGAAAAGTTCTAGTTATTTTTCCTGTGGGCATTGTATTTCTTGGAGAAGTATCATCCGCCAATATGACTAGATCTCCTTCAGAGACATCACTTTTGTTGTGCTGTCACTTGCTTCGTTTAACCAGAGTTGGTACATATTCCCGTAGCCAACGTCGCCAGAAAAGATCTGCAAATCTTTGTGCAATACGCCATTGTTTACGTAAATGGGAATCCGAATTCGTGAAGACTCCTGGTGGACTTATTTGACTCTGTTTACCAATTAAAAAATGGTTGGGTGTTAGAGCTTCGTCATCTAGATGATCTGAAGAAACGTAAGTGAGTGGATGACTGTTTACTGTATGCTCAACTTCAACTAGGAGGGTCAGCAGCATTTCTTCTTTCGGACTACTCTCAATGCGTTCTCAACTGATCTGATCATTCTTTCCCATACCCCTCCCATGTGGCTGGCTGTTGGTGGATTTTTGAACCATTGGATATGTCGCACACAACAAAACTGCTGGAACTGATCTGCATCGACTTCTTGAAGGGCCAACTTCATTTGTTTGTCAGCTCCACCTCTTCTACAAATAAATCGACGGATTGCCATGATGGCAGAATCTGTAGTGAGAGAAGAGGCTAGTTCCAGGTGAATTGCTCGTGTAGACATACACGTAAAAATAACTCCATAGCGTTTTTCCTTTCTTCTACCAATGGTGACTGTCATCGGACCAAAATAGTCCATCCCGGTTATCATAAAGGCTCTGACTTGAGGTGTGATTCGACAATCCGGAATTTGACCCATTTGTTGAGTTTCCAGCTTGGCCTTCCTTCTTCTGCAGGTAACACAGGATGTCACACAGCTTTTAGCAGCTGATCTTGCATTTACGATCCAAAACCGTTCCCTCAACTGGTTGATCAATTGTTCTCTGCCCTGGTGATGATTTGAATTGTGATAATGTTTTACCAGCAATTTTGTCAACCAATGTTTTGAGTCGAGAATGATTGGTCGTCTCATAGGTAGGTCTAAATGATGAGCTTCATCTAATCTTTCACTCAGTCTCAATACATTCATTTCATCGATTACAGGATTTCTCGGCTCGATTTCTTTAGATTTCTCTTCTGATGAATCCTATTAATATCTTCGGAAAAACATTCATTTTGGGCTTGTTTAATAATTTCAAACTCGGCATATTCAAATTCTTTTACTGAGAGTTCATTTGAATATATTTGAGTACTCTGTAGGCCAGTTTTCATTTTCAAAATATTGATAAATCTCAGTACCCATGCGGCATTTCTAACAAGACGCAAATAATTTGAAAACCTTGAAAAGTCAAAAGGATTGATACTTTTCTGTCCATTGAATATTACAAAAACATTCTTTTTCTTTTCTTCCTCGGTATTTGCTGAAATCTCCTCTTCAGCTAGAGGCCATGATTTTTCATCTGAAGAAAGAAACTGAGGTCCTTTGAACCAATTTCTATAGTTTTCTATGTCCCACAGTCCTCGTGTTGCCTCATCAGCTACATTCAATTTCGTTGGTATCCAGTGCCAGTCTTCGGGGTTTGTTAAATCCAAAATTTCACTTATTCTGTTCGCAACAAAGGTTTTATAGTTTCTTGGAGGTGACTTTATCCAACTCAAAACGATTTTTGAATCTATCCAGAAGAATTTCCTGCTGATTTTAAGGGGGTGTCCATTTTCTATTGTTTCGGCTAAACGAGATCCCAGTAGAGCTGCTTGAAGTTCAATCTTTGGTACGGTCATCGGCTTCAATGAAGTAACTCTTGAATGAAGTAGTTACTCTATTGTTTAAATCCTTCGGAATCATTCGGAAGTACGCAGAAGCGCACCCTTTTTCGCTACCATCATTGAAAATGTGTAGTTGAATTTCAATTACATCACTGGTGAAACAATACCAACGGGGAATATTTAAATTGCCAATTTTATGAAGAGCTGTCACCCAAGATTTCCATTTTTCGAAGAGCTGAGGGCTCAGTTTTTCATCCCAACCTAATTTTTCGGACCAAATTTCTTGCATTAAAATCCTGGCTTAAATTGTGAATGCTGCCAAAAGGCCCAGTGGGTCATAGACAGACATTACCTCTTTAATAACTTGTCTTTTGGTAGGGATGACACTTTCTGAAAGTACCTCTTTGTTCTTTGTCAACAACTTATCAGAAAAGCTCAACAAGTCATCTTTTGGACTCCATATCAAACCCAGTGTTCTCTCAACAGTTGGCCAGTTTTCAAAATCCAAGGAGATAATACTCTTCGACCTCAATTCAGCTGGAACATGTTCTATAACTTGAGGGGAATTGCTGAGCCAACTTCTCATTTTGAACCCTCCACGACTATGGATATGAATAACTCCTTTTACTACTTTGATGGCTCGTTCTTCTGTCTCGAAGCTATCCAAGTAGTCATCCATGTAATGGTACTTTTCGATGGCTATGGCAGCTTCTGGACATATATTAGCATATTTCTTGGCATTCTGACGAGTCACGTATATAGCACAGCTTGGGGAACAAATGGCTCCAAATATCATAACATTCATTCGGTAAGTGACAATAGGGTCCTTCCTATCTTTCCCCCACCACAAAAATAGCTGTGATTTTTGATCTTCCGGTTTTATTTGAATTTGCAAAAACATATCTTCGATGTCTCCCATTACGGCAACTCGATTTAGACGAAAATTGGACAGAATGTCTAATAATGAATTTAATAAATCAGGACCTTTTAGCAAATTTTCGTTTAAATTTGTTCCACATACTTAGGCTCTGGCGTCGAAGACGAAACGAAATTTTTGCGGTTTACTAGGATGTTTGACCGCGAAGTGTGGTAAGTACCATGTCCTGTCTGGAACGGTAGCGACCTCTTCGTTTGTCAAGACTCTTGCATATCTTTTTCTAACAAATTCGTCTATTTGTGCACAATACTTTTTTGTAAAATTTTTGTCACCATCCATTTTTCTTTCTATCGTGTATAATCGGCTCAAAGCAGCAGTCTTACTGTCGGGTAATTTGATGTTATCCGTTTTCCAAAGCAATCTGATTTCCCAATGGCTGTTTTGTAATTGACGACAACTTTCTTTCATTATCTGACTGCTTCTATCTCTTTCTTCTGTTACAGTTTTTCTATTTCCACTTTCAATCCCAAGCGTGTCGAAAAATATTGTTTGATGTATGAGGTTCTTTAATTCTTCGTCATCATGGATGAAACAATGCATTGAATACTCCGGGTCAATTCTATTCTGGCAACGAGATAGATTTCCATGGACCACCCATCCTAATTTGGTCAGTGAAACAACTGGAGCATTTGGTGGACCCTGTATAACTTTTCTTGCTATCGTAAGATCGATATGATCCTGACCAATCAGTAATAGAGGTTTCGCATCTGTCAAGTTGACAGATGATACTTCAGCTAAATGCTTCCATTTTTCCGCAAGTTTTCCGGTGTTTACGGATTGTACCACAGAACTATAACACAGAGGAGAATGGAAAAGTAGTATAAATCTGGCACTATGTTTCACTTGCGATTGAATGTTTATTAGAAAGGATCTGAGTTTGCGCATTCGCTTTTGTCAGTTGTCATTGGCATTGACAATTGACAAGTATAATTAAATTTTCCATTTTGTTGGTTTTTATTTTATACTGATTTTCGTCTTTGTTGTGTTAAAACGTTGTTTTTGTGCTCCATTGTGAATTATCTTTTCGAAATGCCTGTGACTTGTCTTGTTTGGTCTTGTAAAAGTAAAGGAAATATGGAGGGTATCTCCTTTCATCGGTAAGTTTCAATTTTACAGAATCGGATTCATTGTTTTTTAGACCGCAGTATAAACTGTGTCCAATAATTGTGCGTTTGATAAGTGAATCATTTAAAAAACAAAGATTGCTAAATATTCGATAGTATGACTGACTGACTTGCCTAGAGATTTGCCTTTGCAGTCTCAAATACTTTTTTAACGAAATTTCTCATTTTCGATACCACTTTCTGCCGCAGTGAAGCTCTCTATATATCAGTACAATATTTGCACATTAATTATCACATTATCAACATTTAAGATATAAAGAACATTTTCATAAAAAATTCTCTGTAGCTTAGGTATGTATAGATTGAGTGCTTTGAGGAGAGATCATTGCAATTGCAAATATTAGCATTTTTTTTTTTTTCGATTTCTGGAGTCCTCAGGGTTGCGTTCAGAAAAGACGTCCTATTTTGGGTACGAGTTGTCCTTTGTGGGTGTGCCCGACGTCTTTTCTGAACACAACCCAGAAGACTAAAATATATCAAGTATTATTTACCAACAGTCAACTTTCAATTTCAGTTTGGGAAAGGTTAGATATGCTTCTTGGCTGAATGCAATTGGTAGGAATCCAGATGAGAACATTAGTCCCTTAGGTGTGATTTGTTCTAAACATTTTTTGAAAACTGACTATGTGGTGAAAAGAAAAAGGGCCGTTTTGAAAACTGATGCAGTTCCAAAACTGTTTCTACCTCCAAATGCACCTGGCACAACAAAACCAAACCCTACACCAAGGTATGTAACTGGAAATATCAATTTGCATATTTTATTTATTTTTGATTTTGCAGGGACCCACCTCTCACAGATACTCTCCTGCAAATAAGTGATGGCAATGTTGCACTCAGTGATGCTGCTGACCCACAACCCGTGTAAGTTCAATAAAGTATGATAGTTCAGATAGTCATCATGGAAAAAATGGCTGGAATTGTGGTTCGGTCTCATTGGCAGTGACCACTTTATTAATTTTATTTTGTGGCTATACTACCATTTATCTAAAAAACTCAAATATTAACATTCAATCAATGCATCTGATATGTTTTCATGATTTTTTTTACTTGTAGGAGTTCGTCAGACAGTGCTGGATTGAAGGGGGTTCAAAAAAAAAACAGAAAGTTGGTTAAAAAATTCCATACATATGCGTAAGTATAATTTTTTAAACTTCTTTAAAACTGGTGTGCTCATAATATCAGATTTCAGACATTTTTGTTGATGTCGAGTATATTATTGCCAATAGAGAATGCTGGGATCAAAGTGTTTTCGTTTTTCGATGTCAGAATACCAGTAAAATAGGAATATCAGTAAATTTTTAACTCTTAGCTTTACTTTCAACAAACAAGTCGTTAATAATCTAAAATGTGGCACACAAATCAACGACCAATGACAACACAAGAATTCAATAATGTTAATGTTTGTCTGTTCAGCAAAAATTTTGCAACATATTTTAATGTATTGTTAAAAATAGCTCAGAAACAGATGTTAATAATATGCAATATGTTAGCAATATGTTAACAATATATTAATAATGATTGTAATGTGTGTCTCTTCGGTAAAACTTTTGCAATCTATTTTACACATAGCTTAGAAATAAATAACTAGGAATCGAATTTTTATTGAGAAAATATTTTCTTAAATAACTCATTGCATGTATGTCATCATTATTGTAACAGTACATTATAAAGAATAATATTTTTCAGTGCATCTCCAGAAATGTACAAGACGAGATACATGAATGAAAGAACCAAGAATCGTCAGTTGAGGTATAAACATCAATTGGAGAAGGAGAAATCCAAACGACTCAGAAACAAGGTTTTTCATTTGAAGCAAGTTGTAAATGACATTAGGAAAAAAGATTTGTTAAGTACTGGCGCATGTGATCTGCTAGAGCAAACTTTCTCAGGTGTACCCTTGGCAATGATGAAAAGAATGCTAGCAAATTCTAGAACGGGAAAAACTGGCAGACAAAAATATGATAATGTCATAAGAAGTTTTGCTATGACACTCCAATTTTACTCTAGCAAAGCTTATGAATATGTTCGGAAAACATTCAACTTGGCACTGCCTTCACAGCGAGTAATTAGAGGATGGTTTTCAAATATAATGTGTGAACCAGGATTGTCACAACCTGCATTTGATTCTTTGAGGGCCAAAGTAGCCGAATATAAAACTAGGGGACACACTTTATTGTGCAGTTTGATGTTCGATGAAATGTCAATAAAAAAGCACATTGATTTACATAATGGGAAATCTTGGGGATACGTCAATGTTGGTGCCAATGCCTTGGAAGATGATAGAAGACAATATGCAGCTGAGGCATTTGTATTAATGGTAGTAGCTGTTAATGGACATTGGAAATTGCCCATAGCTTATTTTTTTATTGATGGATTGAATGCAGAAGAAAGGGCAAATATAGTGAAAGAAGCTTTAATCCAATTGCATGAGTGTGGAGTGATCATAACATCTCTTTCTTGTGATGGACCCAATGTTAATTTCACTATGATGGGAGCTCTTGGTGCTAAGGTTGCTAGGATGGATGATGTGCAGCCGTATTTCTTACACCCTGTGGATCAGAGTAAAATATATATTATATTCGATATATGCCACATGATCAAATTGATTCGGAATAATTGGGCTACACTAGGCAGATTTGTTGACCCATCTGATCAAATTGTGGATTTCAGTTATGTAACAATGCTCCATCATATACAGGAACAAGAAGGATTACGTTTTGGGACAAAACTAAAAACTGCGCATATGAATTGGAGACAACAAAAAATGAAGGTATTAAGTGTGTTTTTATATCAGTCAAGAATATAGTTTCATAGTGGAATTATCTTCAATAATATTTACGTGATTTTGTATATAATTGTTATATAAATGTAAGAATTAAAGAAAT
This sequence comes from Chrysolina haemoptera, assembly GCA_958298965.1. Taxonomy (NCBI): domain Eukaryota; kingdom Metazoa; phylum Arthropoda; class Insecta; order Coleoptera; family Chrysomelidae; genus Chrysolina; species Chrysolina haemoptera. The sequence goes on along the minus strand of OY282593.1, from coordinate 1,178,591 downwards.
AAAAAATATAGTGAAGAAAAATTTCAGGTGAACTTAGCTGTCCAAACAATTAGTGAGAGTGTAGCAGCGGCAATCGAATTCCTCATGGTGGACATGCAAGATATCCGATTCAGAGATGCGGCACCAACGATCAAATTTATACGTTTGATTGATCAACTTTTTGATTTATTGAATTCCCGAAATCCAACAACAGTTCGGATGAAAATGCCCCTTGCAAAGCGAAATGAGGCTCTGTGGAAGCCTGTGATGGAAGATGCTGTGAATTACCTCAGTAAATTGAAAACATTGGAGAATGTGAAGCTTATCAACAGCCAACAAAGAACTGGATTCAAAGGATTTATTATATCAACATTGTCAGTGATAGAAATTTTTAAAAAATATGTGGAAAATGATTCCATTTTGAAATATGTATTGACATATAAATTCAGCACAGATCATTTGGAACTATTTTTCTGCTCTATCAGGTGAGTTAATCCAACTAATGAAGCATTGATTACCTAGTGGCTTCTTTCATATTGAAATCAATAAAAACTATAATTTTTCATTTTCAGGGCTCGCAATGGTTGGAATAATAATCCATCTGCTCTGCAGTTTTTCCACTCATACAGGCGTTTGCTTCTGCATCATGATATTAAAAATTTGACTGGTAATTGTACTGCACAGGATGATACAAATATTCTCTACACTACAAAACAGAATAATAAAACACAGGTTCCCCTGCAATCAAGTGATATCCAAATTATGAAAAAGTACAAGTTAGAAGAACACGAAGCTATCATACATGATCATGATTACAGTACACCTTTTAATATACCTCTTTCGGCAATTTCTGAAAATGTTATTACATATGTGGCCGGTTATGCTGTCAATATGACTATGAAATTAATCAAATGTTCCACATGTATTGAGGCCCTTTATAACAGCAAACTTGAACACAGTAGTTTAAAACTACTTTTACGAAAGCGTTGGGGTACTTTAACAATTCCATCAGAAGATACAATTTCAGTTTGTAAGCAAGTGGAAATAATGCTGAGAAAAGTACTCCTGGTGTCAAATAATGAAATACCAGAAGAGAGTAACTTTTTGCAAACTTTTGTCATGGCAATTCTTTCCAAACTCTCTCTCAATAGAAATTTATTCAAAGATATTGAAAGCCACAATTTACAATATTTAACTTTAGATGAAAACCATATATCTCGAATTATCAAAACACTTAGTTTGTCTTATTTAAAAATAAGATTATTTCATGTTGCAAAATCTCAGAGTTACAGAATTAAAGGTCGGCCAATTAGGAAAACAATGAGTAAACTGATATTGTTTAGTCACCAGTAGGGTGTGAACTTATGTAATAGAAAAGTTCAGTACACATAATGTGTCATTTTTTTAATATTAATTGTAATTTTATAAATGCTATCCTGTCTTGTGCTCACAGAATCATTTTACATGTCCATTATAACAATCACCACCTGATGCAATATAGATATGTCGAATAATTGATGTATGCACATTATTACTATACGATATCCTCTACAAGATGTATTCCTGTTACTTTTTGAAATGGTTTTTTGGCTTTTTAACCATCCACAGTCTGAAAATATTTTATTCAAGAAATTCTATACAAGTGTAGAAGGAGTAATGAATAAATTTGCCCTGATAAGGTACTTCTATCTACAGTGTCATCCCCAAAGTATGCACCATATGGGAAACTTATTTATTAAGGGTTTTTCGACAAAAAGTTTTTCTTGGTAAAAGTTTGTGCATCCCCTAAAACTAAATATGCACTGACAAAATATAGTAAAACACACACAATATACGAGGAGCCTTAAAATATTTGATTTTGACACAAGAGTAAAGTACCCTTATTTTGAAAAATTTCGGGAAATGTTATTCAACGAAGTTGTTCGGCGTTAAAAAATACATTCAGATTTGAAGTCAAGGCTATCTGAGTAGATTTTTATTTTTATACGCATTTTTTTAAAAAGGGGACTCCGACAATTTTTTTTTGAAAAATCGATAAATAGACAACATCCTGTATACGACGGACCATTCAAAAAGTTTGTAATATTATAAATGGCTCAACTATTGTTCTAACCAGGGTGAATTTTTTTGAAGAGTACAATAATTTTCAAAGTTTTTGGTGCAAAGTTATCTTTATTTTTTGTTAACACCGAAAATTGGTGAAAATTATACAGTATTGCAACAAGGACTTTATATTCTATAATGTCAAATCACAACACATCAAAATAAAATAAGGGTTTTGGCACAGATTATGGTTTCGGCACGAACTAATTACAAAATTTAAAACATGGGTAAAAATATTAAACTTCACTTATATGGCCATGACTTCAAATCTAGATGTATTTTTTAATTCTGAACAACTTTTTGAAATAAAATTTCCCAAGATTTTTGAAAATAAGGGTACTTTACTCGTGTCTCAAAATTAAATTTTTGAAGGCCCCTCGTATATTACGTGTGTTTTACTATATTCTGTTGGTGTATGTTTAGTTTTAGGAGATGCACAAACTTTCATCAAATATAACTTTTTGTTAAAAAACCCTTAATAAATAAGTTTTCCATACGGTGCATACTTTGGGGATGACACTGTATAATACTTATTTTTTTCAAACAACGATGAAATATTTTCAAACTGTGGAAGTTAGAAACCGAAAAAACCATGTCAAGAAGTTAATTTTCTCCACAAAAACAAACATTTAATTTGTACTTTGTTGTCATTAATAAAATGTTTTACCTGTTCCGTTTTTTCTTTCATTTCGATTTGTGTTGTATGTTCCATCAATTATTTTTTATAATGAGAAATAATTAGTTATTTGTATTCTGGAATCGCTTATTCCAAAAATATTTTGTTACTTACGAAATTAAAATGTTCATAAAATCAGATGAATATGTTCTATCAATTATTTTCTACAATGATAATTAATAAGTTATTTGTATTCTGGAATTGCATATTCCTAAAATATTTTGTTAGTTCTGAAATTAAAATGTTCATAAAATCGGATGAGGAATTATCTGTGACAGAAATCTAAACTTCAGTTACTATCATCCATAGTTAGAGATATTTGTTGGAAAGGAAATATTTTCCATAAAAATCTACATTTTTTTTGTAAATAGAAGTGACATTTGCATTTTCGTGAACGACTGTTTATCTCGTGGATTTATTAATTTTCTGTTATACCTCCTCCACAAAAATATTCATATATACTGTAACAATTTAATTCCAAAAAACGGAGGTAGTATTAAAATTCATGCTCAGACGATCTTCATTTTGCCAATGCAACATATTTGGAAAAAGATCTAGTACGGCTCTGCTCACAACTTCTCTGCGCAAACTCAGAACCCATCAGTGTCATACTCTATCATAAGTGTTTGCTGGATATGATATTTCCATTCTCCTCTGTGTTATAGTTCTGTGGATTGTACAGGCAATTGCAAATTGGAAACGGTCCGAACATCAGAAAGGTGGAAAATCTGTTCATTGAGATTCCCCTGGATATTGATGTTGACTCTCTTCGATTTGTTATCTGTATATGCCATAGAATTTGTCCAGTGCATCTTCAAAGTATCATTTCTACCTTGTAGGGGAGGATGGGGTAATAGCGCGCATGGGGCAATAGCGTTTTAACCCGTTTCTCACAAAGTATGTTAGGTGGCGTAACGACATTACTATAAGATGATGATGATTGGTGGAATTGGTTGTATGTCCTTTTATTTTAGTTTTTCCTGACATCCAGTGTACTTTTGTGAATAATTGTCGATTTTTCAATTATATTTTGTTTCAAATACGAACGGGGCAATAGCGTGTTTTTTATTTGGGGTATTAGCGAGTGAGCGCTATTGCCCCAATGATCAACATGACAAAAAATATTAAATATTTAATTTTTTTTCTTCTTTCAGATGGTTCGTAACTACCAAAAGAAAGGCCTCCGGGCTTTATGGTCCACAGAAAATTTAACAGAAGCCATAAATAATATAAAATCAAACACTATGTCAATCAGACAAGCTTCTTGCGAATATAAAATTCCACAAACAACTTTAAGAGACCATATTAATAATAGACGTAGGAATTCTTCAGGAATATCCGTTGTTAAAAAAAATGTTGGAAGAAGGACAGTATTCAGTGAAGAAGAAGAGAATTTATTAAAACAATACTGTTTCAAACTACCGGAGCTGTACTTTGGATTGTCAAATGATGACCAGGCAGGTGGCATATAGATTTGCTGAGAAGATAGGTGTAGAGAGCAGATTTAACAACAAAAAAGGGGAAAAATTGGCTGGCTACGATTTCTATTATTACTTCAGAAAAAGACCCCAGATAAATAGTTAAGGTCACCTGAAGCAACTAGTTTAAATAGGGTAGTGAGCTTCAACAAACCTGAAGTGGATAGGTTTTTTGCAAACTTATCAGCTTTATATGAAAAATATAAATATGGTGCTCCAAATATATATAATGTTGACGAGAGTGGTGTTCACACGGTTCATAAGCCCTCTAAAATATTGGCCAAAAAAGGAGTGAAACAAATTGGTAAAATAACCAGTGGAGAAAGAGGATCTTTGGTAACAACAATATGTAACGTAAGTGCAGCTGGCAATTATGTTCCCCCATTCTTAGTTTTTCCACGAAAATTAATGAATGACCGTTTGATGAAAAATTCTCCACCTGGTTCAAAGGGAGCTTGTAGTGATAATGGATGGAGTAATGAAGACATTTTTGTGGACTGGATAAAACATTATGTAAGGCCTTCAGGTTCAAATCGTGTTTGTTTTTCTTTTAGACAATCATGAAAGCCATATATCTATACGGGCCTATGATCTCGCTAAAGAAAATGGAATTGATATGATATCACTACCGCCACATACATCCCACAAGATACAGCCGCTCGATTTAGTTTTCTTTGGACCATTGAAAACAGCTTTCAATAATCAATGTGATTATTGGATGAAAAGCAATTGTGGACAACGAATAACAGTGTATGAAATTGCAGAGCTGTTTGGTCAAGCATATCAAAAAGTTGCCACTGTGGATAAAGGAGTTAAAGGTTTTCAAAGCGCTGGTATTTATCCTTTTCAACCCACTGTTTTCAATGAAGAAGATTTCGCGCCAGCAAATACATTGATGAAAGCTTCTGTTTATGTAACAACAAGTAATGGGACTGAAGCAAAAAAAATCATTGATGAACAGGAGAAGGGTGCTACACCATCAACGTCCACTGCATCAAGTAGAGAACTACACAATAATACAACCCCACCAAAAATGACAACAATGAATTTAAATCATAATGACGTTTTCAGTTTGCCAAAACCACAACCAACTGGTGACAAAAAAAGAAAAAGAAATGTTAGAAAAAAACACTCAGAAATTTTAAGTTCTACTCCTATGAGGGAGGAATTAGTACTAAAAGAATCTAACAAAATTAAAAGAAAGGAAAAAGAAGTTGCCAGGATCAAAAGGAGAATTTCTCTAAAAGATCAAAATAAAAAACAAGTTTTGAAAAATCAGAACAAAAAACAAGCAAAAACTGAACCAAAAAAAGGAAAAAAGACAGTGATTCAGAAGATGAAGAAATTGTTATTCAGTTTTCTGATGACGAAGTTATAAATAAGGATGACGTAGAACAGCCTTCTGACTTCGATGCATTAACCGAAGTTCCAAAGAAGCATGATTACGTGTTAGTGGAGTTCAAAATACGCGAAAACAATATTGTTTATCACGTTGGAAAAATCTTGACTCACAAAGATGAAAACGATGAATTTGAAATTTCTTTTTTCCGCAAAAGTATTAAAATGCATAATAAATTCATTTTACCGAATGTATTAGACATTGCAGTCATTCCACTAACTAATATTAAAATGAAATTACCAGAACCAGTTCTCCATGGGATGACTAAGCGACAGCAGTCCTGTTTAGATTTTGGGGTGTCATTTGGCACCTTGAAAGTCTATCAAGTTCAACTAGGTTCAACTGATTTGATTTCTTTGTCTGAGGTTTTTTTAAATTTTTTAGAATAAATATTTTTATTTAGATGTTTGTAATATGACTATAATCATATGGTTATAGTTATTTCATTCCTTTGGAATAAACATTTTGATTTTGATGTCTAATTATTTCCTTTTGCCATTTGAATGACATACTGGTAGATATGGGGCAAATGCGTTTGAACTATATGCTATTGCCGCAGCCACCTGGGGCAACAGCGTTTTTGGTGAAAAAAGTTAAATCAATAAATTCAATAGAATCCACTGTGAATGGCGGGTTTTCCCATAATTTCAAATACGTTAGAGTTATTGAAGTATGTGTGCCGAACCAAAAAAAATTCAAATAATTGTAGATTCTACATTGAAAAGAAAAAAAGCGAGCGCTATTACCCCACCTTCCCCTACTCCTATTTCTTCAGCAAGATTAGAATCCATGAGTGTTACAGTGCTGCCTTCATCAAAAAGTGCGAAAGTTTTCACGGTCTTTCTTGGTCCAATCACTTTAACGGGAAGTATTCGAAGAAGGACAGTTTTAGCGGCAGATTTCACGTGGAAAAAGTGTTCATTCATAAAACATGCTGATTGCTCGGGTTCTTCTTCATTCTTTTCGACATTTACTCGAGTTACTCCCGATGAAGCTTCGTGAACATGTAAGTTTTGCTGTTGCGGTAAATTGTCTGGATTTTGAGAAGAATTTGGGTGCAATAAACGATTGTGGTATTTTTCACAGCTTTCTACTCCACATTTTCTTCTAGTTCTACATTTGAAAATACGATGGGACGAAGCAAGACAAGAGAAACAAATTTTATGTTCCTTTACCCATTCCCACCTCTTATCTGCATCGAGAGACGAAAATTTTCTACAGTTGTATATGGAATGATTGGATTCTGAACAAAATATGCAAACTTTTTCAGTTGACTTTTCTGAACCCAAAAACACAGAGTTTTTATATTTCTTCTCTGGATACTTGTCTGTGAAAGTTGAATTCGACGTTGAAGGCTTGCATAACAAACTGGCTGCTGCTGTTTCTTTTTGTAACCATTCAGAAAATTCAATCAATGTAGGCATGGGTATAACTTGCTTCTTAGTATTTTCGTTAACTATTTCTCTCGCCCACTGAAACTGGAGATGCTCTGGCAGTTTGGAGACGAGTTGACTGAGCAGGTGGGGATTGTTAAGGTAGGCTTCCATTTTTAATGACTGAGCAGTGACCGTGAGATTCAAAACAGAATTTGCAAATTTGATGAGTGATAATGGATATCGGGTATTGATAGAGGGCAATAACTTCACTTTATTCATCATGGATTCTATAATATATTCAGGACGACCGAATCTGGTCTCTAGTGTACAGAGAATACTCTCTAAATTATCTGGAGAAACAAATAATGATTTCACCGCATCTAAAGCTTCGTTTTTCAAAGCTTTTTGAAGACGTATCAGGTTTTCTTCGTTACTGAAAGAGCATGTTTCGGTAGATCTCTTATAAAGGGTAATAAACATTGGCCAGTCTTCTACATTTCCACTGAATGATGGGAGTTCTTTGCCAAGTACATTCTTGAAATACATTTTCGATATTTCATCACGATTTCAATTATTTCCTGACAAATTTTTGAAAGCATCGGTCTGTTGGAGATCTCTATTTGGCACTGCAAAAGTATTCATCTCAGGAGCTACTTGATATGAATGTGGTGATTCCTGTTTGAACAACCACGAGTTTACTTTTTCATTTGCGCATGAAGTGTCTGGGAAATTTGCTGATGCTCTGGTGCTGCTGCTTTTCCCGCTTTCACTCTTTACGTTGCATTTTGGCGAATCTGGATCGGCTTCAATTTCGGCTATATTGAATGTCCTTGATTCCAAATGCTATTTGAACGCTCGAAGGACCAAATGTTTTGGCAAAAACTCTAATTTTACGGCAAAAACTAGTTTTCTCTTTGACTTTTTATATTTTTATTTTACTGTCTATCTGACAATACATGACTAACTATATATAACATTGCATTTTTGAACTGAGTAAAAAGTTGAAAGAATTAGTCCACAACAGAAACATTAAAATGTCTGGGGGGGACTCGGGTGAGGGCCATACAAATATCCAACTCCGTCCAATTGTTTAGGACTAAATGCACCAACTGTCAACCCAGAGGTAAATAAACTTTTGTCTCAGTCCCAACTCACAAAGGACAAGGTTCAAACCATGGCCCAGAACCAGTTGGGTACAGGCATTGTAGCTCTGGGGGAGGCTATCAACAAGCTACTGATTACAAAGAGCCAAGATAAGGAGCTCCTGACCCATTTATGTGATGCTGGCCAACTGTTAACAGACTTGCACCATAGCACCATAGCATGTCTGTTTCGAGACGAAAACAGATCATTCCTCTCCTTTCGAAATCTGCCAGCGAAATTGCACAGACCAATGAAATTGATCATCTCTTATTTGGTAGCGATTTTGCTGAACGATGCAAAAATGAGAAAGCTGTGGAGAAATCTAGTACTGAACTAATGAGAGCCATCCCCACAGTGCCCAAACCAGTTTTGAAGAAACCCAGGGTGTCTTCTGTACAACAAAAAAACCAGTATTTAAACCGGAAAGTCCCACCTCGTTACCAGAGGGAACAACAGAGGTACAAGGGGCGTTACCCTCAAAACAAGGACAACCAAAGGAAGGGCTTCGGAGTTCGCCATTGATGTCGGTAGGTGTTCCAAGTTCAAAACCAAAAAAATTGTCATTTTTTATAGACAAATGGAAGGAATTCACCAACACGTTGGTTTTGGACTGGATTAAGGGTTACAAAATACCTTTTTCCCGTAAACCCATACAATCACACCTTCCTACTGATTTTCAATTTTCAGTGTCCAATTCAGACCTCATTACAAAAGCCTTGAGTGGGTTGATAGAGGAGGGGGTAGTGGAAACGTGTGTTCAATCAGAACATCATTTCTTATCAACATATTTTTTAGTTGACAAAAAAGATGGAAGTAAAAGGTTCATTTTGAATCTTAAAAAGCTGAATACTTTCATCCCACCCCACATTTCAAGCTAGAAGACACAAGGACTGCAATTAGACTAGTCCATGAGAACTGGTACATGGCCTCTATTGATTTAAAGAATGCATACTATACTCTTTCAATTCATGAGAAATACAGACATTTTTTGAGTTTCTCCTTTAAGGGCAAACAGTTTACGTGCTTACCCTTTGGACTCTCATTGGCCCCTTTTGTGTTCACAAAACAGACTAAGCCTATTATTGCTTTTTTTCGGAGAAATGGCATCCCATGTGTTGTTTACTTGGATGATTTCTTGATTTTTGGGAAAACAGAAAGAGAATGTAGAAATAACAGTTCTCCTAACCTTGGAATCCTTAGGCTTCACAATAAATTATGAAAAAAGCGCTCTTTCTCCTTCCAAGAGACGTAGTTTTTTGGGATTCATATTGGACAGCGAGAATATGTCTATCCAATTGCCAGACGAGAAGAGACGCAAGATTTCGAATACAATAAAAACAATGAAAGAAAAGAGAGTTTGTACAATAAGATTTTTTGCACACTTTGTAGGCTTACTAATCTCAGCATGTCCAGCTATGAAGTACGGTTTTCTTTACACAAAACAATTTGAGGGGAAAAAGTTCCTTGCACTTCGTGGAAATAATTAAAACTATGATTCATTTATGCAGATCACAAATGATCTGAATGAAGACCTGGATTGGTGGGCCACCAACATCATATCAGGTTTTAATGATATAAGGCAAGATTCTTTTTATTTGGAAATGTTCACCGATTCGTCCCTTACTGTCTGAAATGTTTTGCCAAACAATTACACTCTTGCAATGTCCTGCTGAGGGTCGATAACTGTCATATGTCAATAGAATGGGTAGCATTAAGAGTATGGTCCGAAAGTCACCTCGGTTCTGGTTTACCGGTCCGAAATTAATCGTAACTGACGTATTCCTGAAAAACTTGTTACTAACGGAACGTGGTTTCCTGAAGTATGGTGAACCAAATGTCAATGAATCTACCGCCGAATTTTGCTGGTAGCTTCGGTAATTTCCATGAAAACTGTCATTTCGTTGTCAAGAAGAATCAAGATGCATGTTAACGTAATAGATACCTGTTAGTTAACTTTGGTTCTTCGGTAGAATATCAATATGAACACGGTGAGTGTGTAGAAAATTCAGTCTAGACATTTTTTTTATGCTAATACGTTTTTAGGAAACGAACACAATTTCAAATGATATAATGTTATGTGGATACTGTGATGAAAGGCTGGGAACACTAGACAAGCTAATTGACTCCGTTGAAGGGCTTGATCATTCATGTTTTCAGTCTTATGACACAGTTACTGTGGACACACTTAAGAATAAGATATGGGGCCAAGAATTATCCGAGGAAAAATGAAAGTGATAAGATTCCCACTCAGAATCCTTCAAGAATATGTGGAGGGCCTTCACAAGCCAAACAGAATCAGACAAGGAAATCCTGTGATAATAAAACAACTTGTTATAAAAATATAGAAAATAATAATGTTGAAGCACCATCTACCAGCGGCACAAAGCCAACGACCGACAGTGGATGGTCTAATTCAGCTGTAAAATTACTAATCACTGTATACCAGGAAAATAAACATAAATTCGATTCACCCATGTATTCAAAAAAGGGGTTTGGGAAATAATCAGTACAAAGCTCAGAGAATTTGGGATATTCAAGAGTGCTCAAAAATGTGACGAGAAATGGCGTAATCTTAAAAAAACGTATGATAAAGTTACCAAAGATAAAAAATCTACTGGAAATTCCAACACATACTGGAGATTTTACGAGGAGTTTCATGAAATATATTTCAACGATCCATATTTCAACCCAGTGTTTACCATATCTAGTACAGGTGTTAGCAAGAAAAGAGGTATGGATGATTTAGGAATTGATAAGAGCAGTGAAACACAATCCAAGAAGATTAAGCAAAAGGATAAACCATTAACTGCTGCAGACATTGAGGCAAGGAAACAATTACGCCATGAAGAAAAAATGAATCTAAAGAAAGAAATGTTTGCATGGTTCAAGAACAACTTTAAAACCCATAAATCGAATTATGTATTTAACTGTGAATGAACAATTTAGGAATATTGTTTGATTTTGTTATATTTTTTCTGGTTGATAATGATAATTTTGTATAGGTACTTATTCAAGTTATTCATATAGTAGTGTTCCGAAATAATGTTCCTGTCTAGATATTTTTAATAAAACAATATTTTCCACTTATAAATTTATTGTTCATTATTCAACGTTTCACACAAATGATTCCTTTTTTGTATTCCTAACCTGTGGAGTTGTCTTATATTAACATTTTCTTCTACTGGAATATAATCTTCCAGGTCATTTTCTGGTACTAATACACGTGTTTCCATTATGTCATTTTGTATAATACAAATATTGTGCAAAATACAACATGCCATAATATATTTACATGCCCACTCAATATCTCTAATATCGAAATATTTCAAACACCTGAATCTATTTTTCAATAGAGCAAAGGCTCGTTCTATGGTGGATCTAACACATGATAGTTTATAATTAAAGTTTTTCTGGCTATTTGTCAGATGACCATTGTCTTTAAAAGGAACCATCATTGTTGTTTAACATGGGTACGCTTTGTCAGCAACGAGATGATAATCATTCTCGAATTTTTCAAATCTTCTATTTGTCAAGTAGCTGTAGAGTTCGCTTCGTCTCAGAACATTAGCATCATGTGTTGATCCTACTTCCCCCACGTAACAATGAGTGAACAGCATTTGGTGATTGCAAACTGCCTTAAATTCAAATAAAAATTAATAATTTTGACTGTAAATATGCCATTTTCATGTCTATCTAATAGGGGTAGATATGCACCTGAAGAGTTATTGCTGCAAAATTTTTCCTACATATATATGATAAAGGGTTATTTTTTGGTGTTGGAATTGGAATGTAGCAACCATCCACTACCCCTATGGTATTTGGAAATCCCTTTTGATTGAAAGCAGCTTCTACTACTTGAATATAATTTTCCCTGGGCCATTTGATAAACATTTGCATAGTTTCTAATAATGCTTCTGTTACCCTTCTCACTGTTCTTATTGCAGTGGCTTTGCCAAAGTTGAACCGGCTGCAAATAGACCTGAAAAATCAATATTCCATTGTAATGATGATATAATTTTATTTATTGTTTCATTGAATATGTCTACAGAATATATTATACTATACAGAAATAAAAAACATTCTTGAAGGAAGAAACTTTGTATTTCGTGCAAAATATTTTTATTTTAAAAATTGTAGCAAAGCGCTTTCGACTGTTAAGTCATCATCAGTGCGTACCTGCAAGTAAGTAATGATTGAAAATAAATTTGATAAAATTGAAAATTTTTGAAATTTGAAAGTTATGAAAAGTGAGGTTACTTACTCGTCCTAACCTAACCTCACTTTTCATAACTTTCAAATTTCAAAAATTTTCAATTTTATCAAATTCATTTTCAATCGTTACTTACTTGCAGGTACGCACTGATGATGACTTAACAGTGGAAAGCGCTTTGCTACAATTTTTAAAATAAAAATATTTTGCACGAAATACAAAGTTTCTTCCTTCAAGTATATTGAAGCGTGCACACAGCTTTACAACATTACCTGTAGCAATCTGGTGTACCAAAATACCAGAGTGTTAGTAATAGTTGGTCTTTTGGGAGAACAGAATGTCTACCAGTGGTATCATCTGCAACTAATCTATTCTGAATTAGTGACAGAATATGATTGAAAGTGCCCCGGAACATTCTGAAATGCTCCCGGAATTCTTCATCCCTATAATTATCCACGACTGCACTGACAAAATTTCTAATTTTTGGTCTAATTTCTACAAAAACAAGTACACTATTCTCTGTAGGCACATCGACATCATAAGTTTTACCTAGGGGGCCTCGGATTTCTCTTATAACATCATCATCAGAATCATCACTGGAAGATAATAACAGCTCTTGTACGAAAAAATTTGCTAGTGGAAGTTGGTTCATTTTGAAATTCAATTTTGAAGTATTTATTGACACTAGACCACTACAAGACCGACGACCAGAGGTTCGCAAGTCACCGCTTTTTCAAACAACCGGTAGTCCACCTCTGTCAAATTTTGTGGTTAGTGATTGGTGACTTTCGGACCATACCCTAAATATCCCAAATTAAGCAAGCTCGCTAAGGACATTTGGCAATGGTGCGAGAAAGGGAATATTTGGATTTTCGCCACCTACATAAACACAAAAGATAACGCTATAGCGGACCGGGAATCCAGAATACTACCTGCCGAGACTGAGTGGGCACTCAATGAGGAAGTATTCTTAAAAATAAAAGAAAAATTTGGCACACCCAACATTGACCTTTTTGCATCAAATCTAAATAAGAAATGTAACACTTATGTTTCTTGGTTACCCGACCCCGATTCTTTTGCGGTAGATGCATTTAGTATATGCTGGAAAGATTGTTCTTTTTACGCTTTCCCTCCCTTTACATTGATTTTACGCACACTAAATAAAATAATCCAAGACCAGGCAACAGGGATTGTGGTGGTACCAAAATGGGATACTCAACCGTGGTATCCTCTTTTCCATAGACTTTTAATATCCAGGCCCATAATCTTTGACCATGAAGAAAATCTTTTGTTATCTTTTTCCAGGCAGCACCAGCCACCGAAAGTATCTCTGATTGCCGGGAAGTTATCAGGCAAGCTTTTATGAGGAAGAACATTCCAGAGTGTGGCATACCCACAATAATCGAGTCCTTGTCAAAAGCAACCCTCAAGCAGTATAACACCACCTATAAAGCATGGAAAGTTTTTTGCCAACATAGAAATATACACTTCTTAGAGGCAGGGGTACCAGAAGTTATAACTTTTCTACAAGAACAACTGAATAAACAGGAATTGTCTTATGGCACTTTTAATTCCTATAGGTCGGCCCTTTCATTGATTTTACCTGGAAAAATTGGGAAAGACCCCCGAATATGTAGATTCTTCAAAGGTATTCACAGGCTTAGGCCCCCTAGGAGACGATATAATTATACATGGGAACCTCAGCTCATTCTAGAATACTTAGAATCATGGCCTCCAAATGAGTCACTCTCATTTGAAAGGTTAACAAGGAAAGTTGCCACGCTATTGGCATTAATAACGGCCCATCGGATACAAACGCTAGCACTGATTAAAGTTCCTAATGTCATTATATCTACCGCAGAAGTTCAGATCCTAATATCTGACAATATCAAGACGACATCAATAGGAGGCATACAACCATGTCTACACATACTGTATTTTCAGGAAAAGCCTAGATTGTGCGCTACTTCAGCGCTGTTACAATACATAGAAAGAACTACCGCCATATGGAAACCTATTCAGGAATACTTATTTTTAACAACAAAACGCCCTCACGAAACTGCATCCACACAGAGCATCAGTAGGTGGATCAAACAAACACTATCAGAAGCCGAAATGTCCGTTTTTTCTGCGTATTTTATTCGGCATGCATCCACTTCCGCTGCTTTCAGGAATGGAGTCATGTTGGAGACCATAAGGAAAACCGCTGGATGGAGCGAAAACTCCCTATCTTTCGCAAGGTTTTATAATCGACCTCTAGCGAAAGACTTGGATCTGGCGAAAGCGATTTTGAAAATGTGAATGATACATTACTTTATAACGCACATATACATGATGGGTAATATATATACTACAATTCGAAAAAGATATTCTTTATTTTTCCAAAAACTGATTTACAAAAAATTGCTACATAGCAAACTTTAAACATCTACAAGTGTAATCAAGGTGATCTCGAGGACGAGGCGCTGAAATATAATTATACGATCAAACGAACTTACCTGTGAAGTTCGATCGTAATTATATGAAGCGCCTCGTCCGAAGAGATCACCTCCCGCTCCACCCAAACCCAAATGTATGTAGCAAAATTTTTTGAATCTTTAAAATTATGAAGAAACCATAGAACACAAGTACCAGGAAGGGTTGGGTTAGAGATGGGACACCAACACAGAACAGTTTTTTGATTTTCACTTTAAACGTTGTGGTCATCAAGCTCAGAATAAGGGTACTACAAGTGTAATCAAGGTGATCTCTTCGGACGAGGCGCTTCATATAATTACGATCGAACTTCACAGGTAAGTTCGTTTGATCGTATAATAATATGAAGTATTTTTTCTGAAATATATAATCTGAGAAAGCTTTTTAAAATGGCATGAAAAGTGTTAACGAATACGAAGTCTAAAATCAAGATTATTAGTTCACATATATGATACGTGTAGTGTTATTTGCTTAGGTTATCTTAAAATGTGGTTCAGGCGAACCTGTTAGCTTGATTTGATATTCTGGCACCATACCTATTTTTGAGGTTAGAAAAGGGTGATTGAAGATGAGGGCTGTTTCAACATATCAATCTGGAATTAATTAAAGGCGATTACTTTGCAATAATGTTCAGTTGTAACCAGCTAGCTTTAAAATGATTTAAATTAAGTTCCACCTAATAACTAAACTGAAAAGTCAAAAGTGACATTTATATATTCCTGCCACCATTTACGGCTGTCCAAATTGCTTTTAATTGTCAGTTATATATTTAAATCACTTTACAAAATCCAAAACACAATATGACACAACAGAATAAATACTAACACATCTAATGAATCCACATTTCAAACTAACAACTAAATCACCACACCCCAAATATACCTACCTACTTTACGGTGTGACCCTAATTATAGCGGATACGGTCCATGAAACATCAGAAGAAATAATTTCTTGAATTGAACCATATTTCTAATTTTATTGCAGTCATTGGTGCCACCTACCTACTATATTTACAATTCATCACATGATCCGCCATCTACTTTACGGAAATTCAACGTGACTGCCAAATTACATATTCTGCCATTCAAGTTGCGACATGACTTGGATGCGAACAACACTGACGCCATCTACATGTCGCCTCCATTTGAATCCAATATTAATCCCATAAGGTTGACCAACTAGCCTCCTTATATTTGGGACTAACCCACGAAATTAACAATTCTCAACTAATGAGGCACCTTTACTTTACATTCACTAGATGGCGGCACTTGAACCGTTTTTTAAATATTTTGAGGAGCAAGAATGGACTAAAGCGGGTTAGTCCATTTTTGAACTTGTCACAACACAACCTCGAGCTAAAATCTAGTACTTTTTTCCCTTGTATAATAAATAACTATTATTTTATGCTTTGTATTAATATTGACGTGTTTGACTTTTTGTAATTGTGTCACAGCATGCATACTAGTACCAGAAAGCGAGATAACTCCTTAAATAAATACACTAAAGTAAGCTTACTATTTATTATTATTATTGTTACAGGTAGCGATGAAGTATATGACTCTAAATGGTTCGCCTACAAATACTTTGAGTTTTTGGCTGATAAAGACATCCTAAGGGAAACTGTGAATACTGCTAGTGAGGTAAGTGGATCCTTAATATTGGTTCTGCCACGGCAACGGTTGATTTAAAATAAAATGATTAGCTAAATGTAAGCGAACATCTTTGAGCTGTGCGGATGTCCTTCGCGGAATATTGCGGATTGGACAGAACGATGTCATAGGTGCGTCGTTGCGCCATCAACCATTTATAATGTCGCCATTGTCGTCAGTATCGAAACTTCCAGGAGGAGTGTACGTTCCATGAGAAGTACTTTTGCGTAGAAAGTTATGTAAATAAATGGTTGCTAAAGTAACTTTTGTTGCTATTTCTGGTTGCACAAGTACAGGCTTTCTCAATACACGAAATACTGAACTCATTATTCCAAAGGCATTCTCCACGACGCGACGTGCTCTCGAATGACGGTAATTAAATACACGTTCCGGTGAACGTACCACGGGATTACCATCAAATGGTTTCATCGTGTATTCACTCAAAGCAAACGCCTTGTCACCAAATACGTAATATGGGACTTAGGGACTTGCATAGAATATGGAACTTGTAAGACTTCTGGGCGAGGAATATTTAATTCGCGCGTCTCCAATTTATTGTACAATGCCGTATTTTTGAATACACCACCGTCCGATATCCGCCCTTGACATCCTACATCAGCATAGATAAAATTGTAACCTGCGTCGACTATTGCAAACAGCACAATGCTAAAAAAATTTTTATAGTTGTAGTATTCAGTCCCTGAATTAATAGGTGCTTGTAAAATAATGTGTTTTCCCTCCATAGCCCCGATAACGTGAGGAATTTGCCACTTTCTTTCAAATTCGGAGGAGATCTGAAGCCACTCTTCTGTAGTAGATGGTACCTGAAACCAAAACAAACTAAATTAATAACATTCAAAATAAAGGCGAAAACATTTTTATGCCAAACATGTTCACAAGGAGTCAAAAATAAAATTAACCTGGTTCCGAAAAGAATTACTTAACCGTTGTTTGTTTTGTTTCAGGAACACTCCGAAATAGAAGTTCCTGTAACGCCAACTTCGCCTACGGTCACCCCCGCAGAAAATACATCTGCAACTACAGCAACTGCAACTACTACATCTGCATCTTCTACATCGGCAGCTACTTCATGTTCGACCACACGTCAGCAGATGTCACAAGAGACTACCTTTCCTACCCCAAATACTAGCAGGAGACAGAGAACTGGCATCAAACGTAAGGCAGCTGAGCAAGAATCCGACTCAATGCTGCATGAAGCTATGCAAATCTTAAAGTCATCTGTTAATTCATCTAATGATGCGTACTTCACCTATGCTTTGAATTTGGCGAATGAACTACGAAAATACGACCAGAACTCGCTGGCGCACGTCAAACGAGCCTTCGCTAATATTTTATTTAAAACATCATATTTATTTACTATCATAAAAGTATGTGATAAGCAACGCACGTACACTGCAAATCCGTATTATTCTAGAAGACAGAAAACGCGTGTTTATTGTTTGATAGATGATAGGGGAGTTGACGTTAAGGTGTGCAAGAAGTTTTTTCAAAATACTTCAAAAGTATCAGCTGGAAGGATCGATAGAATTCTCAAACATAAAGGACAAGAGGTAAGGCTCCAGCTGCAAATAAGACATCACCGAATAAAATTGCTGAGACAAAGGCTTTTATAGAATTATTTCCAAAATATGAAAGCCACTATGCTCTTCACAAATTGAAAAATCGTAAATATCTGGCTGCTGATTTGAACATCATCAAACTCTACTCACTATACACTCAAAAAGTTTAAACTCCTGTGTCAAATTTTGTCTTCAGAAAAATTTTTAACGAAGAATTTAATCTGTCTTTCTATCCACCTATATCAGATTCTTGTAGAAAATGTGATGCATATGCAATCAAAATTAAAGCTGTGGAAACCGAAGCTCATAAGCAAAATCTGAAACAAGAATTGGAATTGCACCAAAGAAAGGCAACTAGTGCACGTAATGGTCTTCAAAACGACATTAACAGTGATTACGTTTGATCTGATGAAAACATTAGGGGAGAGCAGGTAGCATTCGTACAATGGTCACATCTACCCTATTGAACTTGTTCACGCATTCGTATTTGTGCGCATGACTCACTCTCATACCCATAGGCTAACCGCGGAATGCCGCGGCAGTAATGCTGCCGGCTTCATTCGAGTGGGTTGATACGTGATTTTGCTCCGTGTAAGTAATTTTTCGATTCACTTCTGGATGTATTTATCTCTAATAAGTTTTTCCCAAATTGTCGAAATAATTCATCATGGTTTATGAATAGATGTATCAGCTTATTATGTAAACATTCTTTTTGGGATAACCTTAACGGATATTTTTATTTTCAATTAATTTGTTGTATATGTTGTTTGGGGTATCTTCGTACAGTTATAGGTAGGGTAGATTCGTACTGTACGAATGTACCCCGCGTAAGTTCAGAAAGTTTGTTCACCACGAATATTATTATTATATATGTAAAAAAGGGGACTAGAACAGGTGAGGTAGCCGAAGATGCAATGAAATCTGCGATGAAAGAAGTTTTAGATAAAACTTCATCTATCAGGAAATCCGCACAAAAATATTGCGTCAAACCGACAACTCTTGAAAGTCGCTTATTGAAGTTTTATAAAACAGCTGCTGTCAGAAAGGAAGATAACATTCCAGCGCGTGTCTTTCGTTCCAAGTTTACGTCGAATCAAGTATTCACTACGGAAGAAGAGACTTGGCTAGACAGTTTTCGCAGGCGAAACGTAAATTTGAGTCTGAGAAAACCTGAAAACACCAGTGCAGCAAGATCTTATGGATTCAATAAGACGGCCGTAAATGATTTCTACGAGAACCTAGAAAAGGTTTTGAAAAAATATAAACTCACTGCAGATCGAATTTATAATTTTGATGAATCAGGAATATCCACAGTGCTACACCAAAGGTATTGGCTGAAAAAAACCAAAAACAAGTTGGTCAATTTGTTTCGGCAGAAAGAGGCGAACTGGTTACATTTGGAGGGATTATTTCAGCTAGTGGTAACACAATTCCGCCGCTATTCATCTTCCCCAGGGTACATTTCAAAGACCATTTTTTGGAGGGTGCTCCGGAAGGCAGCCTGGGAGTGGCTACTAAGAGTGGCTGGATAAATTCCGATATATTTGTGGAGGTGCTGAAACATATTCAAAAGAAATCGTCCTGCTCTAAAGATAACCCTCTTCTGCTCCTGGTCGACAACCACGAAAGCCATGTCACAATAGAAGCAGTGGATTATGCTCGCGGTAACGGCATTATTTATCTGTCGTTCCCACCCCACACAACACATCGACTCCAACCTTTAGATGTGGGAGTGTTTGGTCCTTTTAAGGCAAAGTTGAAGACAGCGTTCAATGATTGGCATGTGAATAACCCGGGAAAAAAGCTTACTATATGCAACATTTCGAAACTGGCAAAAATTGCTTATTTTGAGTCATTCAATTGCAAAAATATTGTTAGTGCTTTTGACAAGACTGGAATATGGCCATTCAATAAACTGACATTTAGTGAGGAAGATTTTGCTCCCGTCCAAGTTTTCCGTTCAGGTTCTCTAGCCGCCCAAGACGTCAACGTGCAACAAATCATTCCTGAAGAAATAAACCATACTCAACAAGATCAACCACCAAGATCACCGCCTGCATCAAGCTCTATGCTACCACAGCCATTTGATACACCATCTACATCAGCTGTGGGTTTAATAATGCCAGAAATTATCCGACCATACCCTAAAGTGGAAAGGAATGCGCTAAAAAAATCTAAGAAAGGAAAACAGCCGGGAAAATCAAGGATATACACAGACACTCCCGAAAAAAATAGACTGGAAGAAATAGAAAAAGCAAAGAATATGAAGAAACAAGAACAAGAGAGAAAAAAAAGAGCTAGGGAGATGAAGCGCACGTTAAATTTGCTATCAGATACAAATGGAAAAACTTAACCAAAGAGACAGAAAAAAACTGTAGAGACTGATAGTGAGGATGAGACTAATATAAGTTTAAGAGAGAGTTCTTGTTCTTCCTTCGGAGATATGTCTGAAGAATCTAATAGTGAGACTGAAACTCCAGTTTTGACGGAAAACATGAACGAAGGAAGCTTCGTTCTGGTCAAGTTCGAAAAGAAAAAGACAGTTTTACATTACATTGGACAGGTGGTAACAAAATACAACCCCATTGAATACAAAGTTTCATTTCTAAGAAGGAAGCCAGGTACTATGAAATTTGTTTTTCCCAATACCAAAGATGAAGGAACAGTTAACATATCAGATATAGTCTGTATACTGCCACAACCCAACTCTGCTTCTACAGCAAGAACAGCTAACATCTTTAGCTTTGAAAAAACTCTCACTCTGTACAATGTGCAATAATATATCTAATGAATGAGATTATAGCCTGTTACCGTAATGCTAGGTTCTAATGTTGAAGATAGAACATAAGAAGAAAATGTTATTTTTGTAACTTTTTTAGTTGTTTGTAAAACACAGTTTTGTTAATTATTACTGCATTTATGGCCGATTATTATGTGTTAATTTGGATCTCAATAAATGTTTGTATTTTATACAAATTGCATTTTTTATCACTGTGTACGGAGGCTCCCCACTATGTACGAATGCACCCACAGCTATGTACGAAGCTACCACATGTGTGTGGTGCTTTCGTACTATTTCCATTTTTTGGGAAAATCAACATAGGTTAGCCATTTTGTTTTGTATCAATACTGAACTATGCAATTATTGAAGCCAGATATGTAGGCAATTTAGCAGCATTGAAATTAGTTTGATATAGCTATCAGTTTTTATTTTACAAGGCTCAGAGTAAAAAGTGTACGAATCCTACCTGTTCTCCCTTACCTACTTTACTTCGGAATTGCTTCGGAATCCACAATATGGCAAACGACGATGTTTACATGTTTCTTTGGGATGAGTCAGTAGCCTCTAGAGGACCCCAAGAAATAGGATCTTGTATTTTGAAGTTTATAAAAGAATTCGTTACAATAGAACATCTAATTATGTATTCCGATCAGTGTGGTTGCCAAAACCAAAACATTAAGCTATCTGTTTCATTCTAGAGCACTGGAATAACGTTATTTTGGCGGCACGCAATAAAAACACATTTAAAATTTTTTGTATGAATAAAAACGACTTCTTTTCAACAAAAAAACTGGAAAAGAATATCATAAATAGGAAAATTAACGTCGATAAGTTAAAAGTTCAGTGATTAAAAATTCGGTGGGTGAGATTTTCTTCTGAAACGCCATTCAAAATATTTTATAAATACTCAAACAATGAAATCGCTTACTGTAGTGAACTTAAGGTAAAAAAACGAAACACCCATCTGATCGACAATTTAGATTTACTTTATCCCAATGGAAACTGTATTAATATCCTAAAAAAGAAAGATCTGTTGAATTTGTTAGATTATGTTCCACCCATTCACCATGCATTTTATAATAATCTTAAGACTAATGCTCAAATCGATGTTGATGAAGTACCTTTAGTAGATTTTACTAGCGATAAACATGTTTTAGATTTCGCTAGCGAAGATGTTCAATAAAATATAAAACCGAATATTTTTGTTTTTCTCTTGAAAAAGCCTACGATTCTTATGGGGACCATCCGCACAAAAAAAGAAAAAAATCGATGAAAAATAGACTAAGTCACATCAAATCAAAAATCACCATAATTCAAAAATCAAATAATCCACTCTTGAATGTAACACTATACCTGAAAATAATGTGCTAAAAATAAACTTTGTTACGGTTTTGACTTTTGTAGGATCTATTTCATAAAAAGAGCCATTCATTACTGCCCATTTATCTCAATTTAAATAATTTGGGCTTAGTCCATTATTGCGCTGAATGCCTCAATTTTAAACAATGATATGAGTACTCGTAGAGGCTGAACTAGGTATAAAAACTTTTTAAATTTTTTTTTTCCGTAGGTTGCTGTGATTCCAAATCTTAATATTGTTTTCGATTCTAAATAACTTTTCTAAAGAAACTTCTTCGGTAATATCAAAAATAAGGGTAGATTACTCTTGATCAAAATTCCTATTTTTTGTTCCCCACCACCAACTTTTATGAAGAATAAAATTTTCTGACAAATGAATAATAAAAAAGTTTTCCATATGGTGCAAACTTTTTGAAACTCACTGTATAACGTATCCTTCCTGATGAACCATAAGAAAAGAGAAAAAGAAGAGATATTGTTAAGGTTTCCCTCATCTCTACTTTCTATGTTTGTGCAAGTCTCATTTAAATAATTAATTTACTTAATTTTTTTTGTAACAAATGTTTTGATATATTTCACCGACCCCGTATATGGTCGAAGCAATTCCCCTTAGTTTCCAAATTCACATTAATTTCGCGTTCATGAAAGTAAACTTCCACTAGGCGCATGTGCGCGAGAAGAACAACGAGGACAACTATAACAACCCGCATTTTTCTACGTAACTTTCACTCGCGAGTGCTTACGACACTTCGCCAGTCCGCCGTGTGAGAAGATAGAAGATCGCACCAGAGTTGACAAGGTAGGTGGAAGTTTCTTTCCCGGAGTTTTTTTTTATTAAATTTTCTTTTTGCAATCAACATAATCCTTCTTTTTTTTTTGAACCAGCAATTTTAGTACTTTCACTTTAACCGCCACAGATATTATTTCCTTTTGCTATATTTTGGAGAATATTGGACAATTCAGAAGGCAAGAAATGTATAAATGAATATTTAGTGCAACTATTATGTGGAACAGAAATCAGGAGATCCTTTGCCAATTGACCAATTCCACGGAAAAAAGTTTGGTGAAAAGTTAAATGGCGGCTTTTGACAGCTGTCACTTATTCTGTTGTTTCATGGCTCCGTGAGGACTTTTTAAATGGGGGCTCTTAACATTGATAGAGGTCAGTTTTTATTTTCATTCTCATTTCTCATTGATTATTCCTGATTAAACTGTAGTGGACTAATCTAATACATTCATCATTATCATTTCAGTTTAAGGTTATATGATTCTTCAAGAGCACAACTATTTTTATTCTGATTTGGATGTTTTGAAAAATCTGTGGGAGCATGTTGCTGAACTTGAAAGAAGAAATGAAGACTTGATGAATGAAAATGAAACTCTGAAGAGAGAAATGTATACTTTGAAGAAAGACAAATGTTCAGTTGACATCAACAGAATATTGAACAACAGTATGCTGTTGAAATTTTATACTGGTTTCAGTTCTGGCGATACATTGAATATTTTCACAGAAATACTCGAAGGACAATGCAAATTATTTTATTCAAAGAAAAGAAAGAATGAAAATCAATATTCCTTCAAAGTGAATTTCAAGAACCAAATAATCATAGTGTTAATGAGACTACGTTTAGGACTTCTAGAAACAGATTTAGCAGATCGTTTTGGAATAAGCACTCCAACAGATTCCAAAATGGTAATGTTTTGGATAAATATAATGTATGTTTATTTGATACAGCTTCCAATTTGGCCGAGTAGAACATTAATTCAAGAAAACATGCCAGAATGTTTCAAGAAATTGTATCCAAGCACCAGGGTAATTTTAGATGCTACTGAACTGTTCATTGAGAGTCCTTCGGATTATATCACACAGAGCTCAACGTATTCAAAATATAAGTCCCATAATACAGCAAAAGGTATTATAAGCATTACACCAAATGGATTTTTATCTTTTGTATCTGAATTATATCCTGGGAGAGTGGGAGAACATCAGACAAAGAAATGATACTAAGAAGTGACTTGCTGGAACAATTAGATGAGGGGGATTCAGTGATGGCTGATAGAGGTTTCACATTGGAAATAGAAATTCGAGAGAAAGGATGTGATTTGAATATCCCACCCTTCCTAGATGGTGCTTTACAGTTGGACTATGAGAGGGAACAAAAAACAAGAGATATCGCAAGTAAGTTAAAAAAAAGTAAAGGAATACCGTAAAACGGGGCTACATGAAAATACAGGGGCTAATTGAAAATGAACGCAACTGATTGAATTAACAGGTGCTGCTGCTCAACGTCATATTTAGGAAACATAATTCAGGGTCAGTCAGTTAGAGCATATCAACAAGTGGCGGTAACGTTGTTTTCGTTTGTTTCTGCGGAATAGTGTGGGACGTAGAAATCTACAAAGAGTAAGGTAAAAAACAATGTTTTTTTTGCATGAATACTTCTTATTGCCTAGATAAACTGAGAATTATTAGTACAGCGATGTATTTTTTCCCAAGAGTATCATAACCGGTCAACACTAATATAACCTCAATTCATCGCTGTTGCTAATTCGAAAGCCAGTGGCGTAGATTTTATTTTTTGATGTAATTTCAGGGGCTTCTTGAAAATGGTTCGAAAATATCAGAGAAAGGTGGGAAGTCGGCCGTACCGCAATTACACGGAGGAAACGTTGAATGCTGCTCTGCGGAGGTATGAAAGGGGCAATTTGTCTCAACTTAATGAAGAATATGGCATACCATATGTCACCTTGTATAGAAAAATAAAAGGATTACATCCATTAAATCCGGGACACTGTACTGCATTGTCACTGGCTGATGAAAAAGCCATCATAAAGGCAATATGTATAGCGTCAGAGTGGGGCTTTCCTTTCGAAGCTAGTGATATAAAAGATATAGTTCAGGATTTTTTGAATAGAAGAGGTCAACGAGTGAAACCATTCGTGGATAATAGACCTGGAGAGGGTTGGATGGAGAAGTTTTTGAGTCGGCATAAAGACGATTTGTCCAAAAGAATATCGCAGTCAATAAAACAAAGTCGGGCAAAGATTGATCATACAACTATAAATGGTTATTTTGATAATCTTTCAAAAGTGCTCAAGGATGTCCATCCCGATGCAATAGTAAACTACGACGAAACAAACTTCACCGACGACCCCGGTCGCATCAAAGTCATTGTTCGAAGAGAGCAGAAAAAGTCATGGACACCTCGAAGTCTTCAACTTCAGTCATGTTTTCTTGCTCTGCTTCAGGTGTTATGCTGCCACCATATGTATTCTATAAGGCAGACCACTTATGGAGCACCTGGACAGAAGGTGGCCCTCCCAACGCTAGATACAATAAAGTCACTCTGGTTGGTTTGATACCAATATTTTTGAAGACTGGTTTATGAAAATTGCACTTCCATATTTTACTAGTCTACCACCTGGTCGTAAAGTTCTTAAAGGGGATAATTTGGCAAGCCACATTTCACTCGAAGTCATCACAACTTGTGAAAACAACAATATCGCGTTCGTTTTTCTGCCGCCTAACAGTACTCACCTAACGCAGCCGTTAGACAGTGTTTTCAGACCAATGAAAATGAAATGGCGACAAGTGCTGAAAGATTGGAAAGCAAAAAATAGAGGAGTTATCAGGAAAGACGTATTTCCCAGGCTTTTGAGGCAGTGTTTGGAATCGATTGACGTAAAAAATCCGAAAAACATCAAATCTGGATTCGAAGCTACAGGCATTGCACCTATTGACCGCCAAAAAATCCTTCAAAAACTTCCCAAAACACAAGATCTCACAGCAACTGCAGAAGCAGAGAACACGCTGGGTGAGACGTTGAAACAACTCTTCCAAGAGGCTAGATTTGGAAAGCCAGGAACATCTAGTAAGGGACGCAAAAAAAAATTATCGGTAGAGCCTGGCAAAAGTATTTCTTCAGAAGATTTTGCAAATACGCCTTCAGAAAATCAGAAAGATAAAGCAAAGAAGAAAACAAAGGATAAACCAAATACAAAAACAAAGAGAAAGAAAGTACTGTCCAGCTCTGAGAGTGACGAAGATATATTACCCGCCAATTTACGAAACAAAAAACATTTATGGACTACAAATGATGATAGTGATGACGATGTAGAAACTTTTTCAGACTTGGAAAATGGTCATATCGATAATGAAACTACTGATCAAGAATCAGTTGTGGATGAAACTTCCAGAGAAATACTCTCTGAAGAAGAACCTATTGAGCAGGATCAATTCAAATGTGGTGACTATATATTAGTGTATTTGAAAACCGAGAATGGAACCTTCAGAGAGTTTGTAGCTAAAATTGTCAATCCCCAAGAAAACGGCTATTTATGCACATTTCTAAGAATGAGCGAGAAAGTGACGAATAGCTATATATATCCAGCAGTGGAAGATATTGGTCTCGTTGAGAAAAATGAAATAAAATGGAAATTAACCATTGCGGCAACTTTGCGGAGAGGGCAGATAAAATTTAGAGAAAACAGTGAATGAAGTCAGCTTAAACTTGTTTTTCTTATGAATGTTTTTGAGTTTTTACAAATTTATAGTCTGCGTTCAGTTGTTTTCTAGATGAATCTGTATAAAAGAAATAAAGATTTAATTTTTTGCCATAAAATCTGTGTTTTATTACCGATTTTAATGAAACAAATAGCAGAAAAAGTATTATTACTTCTATTTCTATTCATTTAGCCCCTATGCCAGGTCTACAAGTAAAACAGAAGTGTTTTACAGGTCAATTTTCAAGTAACCCCATAACGGGGTTACTTGAAAATGAGCACTTTATATTTTTTTTCGAAAAGTGGTGAGAGCTGGAATTTTTTTTATTGCTAAAAGAGCTTACTCTGGCACGAAATTCCATCAGGGTGATTTTTATTCTCGAAAAAAGTTCATAGTTTGGAGCTGACAGTATGAAATTTCCAAAATGTTTTATCAAGTAGCCCCGTTTTACGGTACTGAATTTATTAGAGGCTGTTTCAACAACAGGATTTCCTTGGGAACAAGTGACAAGTACCTACTATTCCAGTAGAAGTGGTACATTGTGACTTATTGAATTTGAATATGCTACTATTCAGTTCATCATATGTTACATTCATATATATTCTTTCTTTATTTTTAGAAGTCCGAATACATGTTGAAAGAGTTATAAGAGAAGTGAAAGTCTACAGAATACTGCATTCAACAATACCCAATACTTTGGCTGATCAGCTCAATAAGATTTGGAAGAGTTGTTGCCTACTTTATAACTTAACAAGTGAGCCACTATTGAATAGAACTGCTGAGGTGCACACCAGCTCCCATTTGAACAGAAGGGTATCCAAAGAAAAAAAGAAAAATGAATCATAAGTGAACACTGTTATACAAATCTTATTATAACTTTTTATTATAGTTGTGGAAATAAAATAATGTTAAAATTGGAAGATACTCCATTGTCCATTTGTCTTGATCAAAGTCAATTTCTTCTTCAAACATATCTGAACCACTATCAACAAGGAGATGACATTTCTTGATACCTGTGATGGCCATTTTTCCTTGTATTTGTATTGTATTTTGTTTCATTTTGACTTCCCCATTAACATAGTGAAGGAATGGAGCAAATCCTCCATCTACGCACTCTTTTATATTATGTTTGAGTATAAGACCTCCTTTGGCTAAACTTTTCACTTCAATCAAATGATAATTGTTACTTATAGTGTCATGTATAATTCTATGAGGAGAAGAAGCTAAAAATGGAATGCCTGGATTGACACACAGCCCACAATCATATGCAACATATGTTGGGTGTTCTGATAAGTACTTTCTCACTGCTTTGACTTCATTTTCAATTCCCAATTTTGTATAGGCTGTACTGAACTGTTTCACAGGCCAAATCTTATCTATCAGTGATTGATTAACTGGACTTTTGCCTTTAATTATATCTCCAAATTTGCTGGATGATATTCGTATCTGACGTTCTTTGAACCAAAGAGAGTTCGATTGCTTCCAAGTGTTTCGTTCAATATTGATGGCTGTTCTCTGCCAACACTTTTGACAAAAAGAATAATCCACAACTTTTGAATTTCTCGCCATGTTCCTTCAATGTACTCTCTTCGAGAACCTCTGATTGACAATGTAGTTGAGTTGCCTTTCTTCGATTAGTAATATGTTCTAGAGTTCTTTTATTTGGTTTTGAAGGATCATGTTTCAAAAACTTGAAATCCTCCAGTGGTTCGATGACAGATGCATTAACTGAGCCTCTTCCACATCTTCTTTCTTTTGATGTACATGAAATTTCATCTTCAATAAATGATTTCTCGTCCCTCATAACATCTAATACCCTCCACAATACAGCGAAAATGTGTTTACATCTCCCTGCTATGCCTCCTATACATGAGCATTTACCTCTTACTATTGATCCATTTCCATCCAAACATATGAAGGCACAATAATTTTTCTTTTTCATTGATGCTGCAATTTTTGCTTTCACAATGGTGTTTTTTTCAGAATTAAAATGAACCAATACAATGTTCACTTTGGAGGCTTTAAATATTCGATATCCAAGTAAATGAGGTTTGGAATTATTCTCATTATGTTTTATTCTGTATTGGAGAATTGAATTTTCTTTGAAAAGATTTGGGAACTTTTCCAAATTCTTTGTCCATGGACCTTTCGGCAAGCTGTGGAATTATTATCAAATAAGTACTTATATCATAATTTACATGGAAAGCTGCCACATACCAATCTATATAGAATTTGTAATAACTGCTGGCCATTTTATAATTACAAGGGCGTCGATATGGGGGGGGTAATGGGGGTAATTACCCCCCCAAGAATAATTATTAAATGGTATTTTTAAATTAAATTTAGTAATTAACAAGGCCAATGCACATGCATGATTTATTTGGATATCGATGTGGTCTCACATTTCCGCACATTTTGTGCAACCACCCTAACACAACATAATCCTAAACTATCGATAGTTGGAGGACAGAGTCTCCTTTCTAGCTCTAGCTACCGCCCCACGCCCCACCGAGAATCGCGATCACGTCACGATTCGCAATTCGCGTTCATTCGAGTTGTAGATTGTAGCCTGCTCAGGGCCTGCTGGCGTCTGTCTCTGGTACGGTGGTAGGTACGGGTAGTGGAACTTATAACGTAAAACGTAACAACGGTAGTGAATCGTAACGAAAAGTGATAAAAAGAAATAAAATATGCTTCATTTGGTATAACATAATAGGTACTAGGTACTGTACTCTTGTTCTTACTGTACTTAATATCGAATTGCATACGCAATGAGCAATAAAGCAAAGCAGGTAAGAATAAAAATTTCAAGATGATTTATTTTTGTTTATTAAACTTTTTGCAGAAATGAGTAAACGTGGTTTGCAGAATACTCTAGATGCATTTCTTAATAAAAAAAGTAAAGTCGACGGCGACACCACCAAACTTCTAGAAGAAAGTGAATCATGTAGTTCTGGTTCTGGATTATTTGAAAGGGCTGCTTCTTCTTCCAGTACTACCAATAGTAGTACTCAATATAGTCATACAGCGACTTCGTTGGAGGAATTGGAAGTGATGAAGGACTCAGGATTAATGAATTTTGGTTTGCCAGGAAAGCCAGTATTGGAATCGCAAAATATTCAAAATTGTACGGGGCCTGGAAAAGGTGAAATTGATATTGGAAATTATGTCAATATTAAGGGCAGTATATCTGATTTTGAAAAATATCAAATACTAAAAAATGCCTTCGTTCCTAAAAAAAATTATTCTTTTCCTTACTCTATCCATTCTAAAAACAAAAAGGATGTTAAATGCTACTTATCACAAAATCACTTTAATTCCTTTGCTTGGTTGACGTATCCCAAAAGTTTAAATGGTCTGTTTTGTAAGTTTTGTGTTCTATTTGCCAAATTTGGGGGTATTCATAAGGCTACGTCCCTGCAAAAACTTGTATTTAGTCCCTTGCAAAAATACTCAAAACTTTTTGGAAAAGAGGGTGATCTAACTCATCATAACAATTGCTCTTATCACTCTCTGATAATTTTAAAAATACTTATCAAAATCGGGATAGGGAGATTATAAATATTATAAACGTCAAGCGCATCGAACAAGTTGAACAAAATAGAAAAAAAATTAAAGCTATTCTAGGAACAATACATTTTTTGGGAAAACAAAATATACCTTTAAGAGGACATTTAATTAAATCAGACTTAACTGATTCATCAGATGTCAATGAGGGAAATCTTAGAGAATTTTTAAGGTATCGTATACAAACATCTGGTGATGATGTTATCTTAAAGAATCACTTCGAAACGTCATCTGCGCGCACCAAATATGTAAGTGCTTCAGTTCAAAATGAACTCATTAAATGCTGTGGGGATGAAATATTGTCGCATATAGTTGGAAAAGTCAATAAATCCAAGTACTTTAGCATAATGTTTGATGAAACGACAGACATCAGTAATATTTCTCAAATGTCGATTGTAATGAGGTATTTAGATGACAAACTTAATATAAGGGAGGACTTTCTTGGGTTTGTTGACCGTCATACCGAAAACTATGATGAATGTACCAAAGAACCGATACTTTCAGGTGAAATTCTTGGAAACACTAATATCTTTCATTGAAAAATTAGGTTAATAAATTTCTTTAAAGCTTCTCCTAAAAGAGCAAAAGTTCTTGAGTTAGTTAACAATAAAGAATTAATAAGTTTATGCGAAACTCGTTGGGCCGAGCGGCATGACGCAATTTTAAGATTTCAATCGTGTATTGAAAAAATTATTGAAACTTTAGAATTAATTGCCCAATGGAATGATAAAGATAGTTCTTCCAAAGCACGTTCGCTGACAGATTCTCTTTTAACAACAAAATTTATAATATCTTTATACTGCTTGTCATATTTTCTAAGCTTGACTAATAACCTAAGCAAACTTCTACAATCAAAATCACTTGACAAAAATAAAGCACAGGCTCTGGTCAATGACATTCTTTCTTTATTAAATGAAAAAAGAAAAAACGTTGAATCTTGCTTTTCCGAGATATTTAAACACGTAGAAAATTTTCACAAAAAATTGAACTTGAATTTAATGATGCCTAGAATTACCCAAAGGCAAACACACCGAGTTAATACTCCAGGAGGTTCTATTGAAGAATACTTCAGAAGAAGTATTTTTGTTCGCTTTTTAAACAACGTGATTGAAGATCTTAAATTTCGATTTCATGATGAGTTGTATGAAATTCTCAACATAAATTGTTTGATTCCTTCAAACATCAAATCGAACATCAATATGGATTATTCTCCTGATTCTCCAATAAAACAAAACTTAGCAGAATATTTATCAAATTTCACGAACAAAAGCAAAGATTTCTTATTATCTCTCTTAAATACCGAATTGGAACTTTGGTTTAAAAAATGGGATAGTGCTACTGATGAAAAACTGCCTGTTTCAGCAATATCTTCTTTACATGTTTGTGATAAGGATACTTATCCAAATGTGTACCTGGCTCTATATTTAATCTCTGTCATGCCCGTGAGCGTGGCAAGCTCAGAAAGAAGTTTTTCGACCCTTAAAAGGTTGAAAACGTGGCTTAGGGCAACAATGAGCCAACATAGGTTGGTGGCATTAGCGTTGCTACATATTCACAGAGACATAGATTTAAATCTAGATGCTGTACTAGAAAGATTTGCCAAAATTAAAAATAGGCATTTAGATTTGATTATGTAAATAAAAATTCTTCATCCTTTTTTTTTGTTAGTGCTTGCCAAAGACCATTAGTATTATTTTTTATTAATAATATATGTTATATCAGAATAATGAATGGGCCCTTTGTCCCAGAATTGCGACACAAATCACAAACATTACATCAGCTTCTACGCAGTATCCAGAGGACATTCTACAGCAAGTTTCAAGGTCTTCGTGGAATAACAGGAACTACGCAGTATCCAGTCAGCATTCCCGACCTTATAAATTCAAGAACTCAAGAGGAGACGTCATTCAAGTCCTCCCAGTCTTCGAATCACTTATTATAATTATTTTAAGAATTGTTCAATATTGTTATATTGTAACTTAGTAAATAAAGTTCTTTTTTTTTAAAAACACAAACCAGTGAAAACTGATTTAACAAATTGGCGCAGTCGTACGGATCTCGAAAACGCTGTGATCAAAAGAAGAAACAGCGGTAGTCTCCAGACTTCCAACGAGTTAAAGAACCGCAAAAGCAGAACCCAGTGACGAGACGGTCTCTTCAACAACAAGAAACCCGCATAAGTCGTCGAACGTTGCTCACCAGGTTGTGAAGAAATCACCTCTTGGAACTCGCGTAAGTCGTCGAACGCTGCTCATCCTGTTGGAGCCAGAGCCTTATGAAGTAGGATTTCATCTTGCCACACCCCGGAGACAAACAGCAAGAAACGAAGAAACGAAACCAAGAAGAAACAAGCACACGAAGCAAGAAGTAAGAAACAAGAAGAAAGAAACAAGAAGAAAGAAGACAACACCACAGCCCCAGAAGCCTGCAAAGCTTTAGGAGTAGGAAAAAATTGTAAGTACTACATTGAATCATTTATCTGTACATTGTGAAAAGATTTTACAAAATTTAAAAATTTGATTTGACCCTGTTATCCCGAAACCATCCAAAATGTCGTCACATCACAGTTCAGTTGAAAATTTACACAATGAACCGGAAGTTCCACTCGAACCATACAAACTTTCCGAAATTTTCTCGATAATTCCAGAATACGATGGTGATTCAATTTCGCTAGGTAATTTTCTAAACGCTTGCGACCATGCACAAGCTATGGCCGTAGATCAACAAAAGTTGTTGTTGACAATTCATATAAGAAATAAACTAAGAGGAAAAGCTGCTCAATTGATAAATTCCAGAAATCCAGGAAATTATCAAGAGATCAGAATGTTATTAAATTCTCACTTTGGTGATTCCCGTGATTTAACATCTTTAATCCAGGACCTCCAGAGAATTAGACAAGCAAATGGGGAAAATGCACTGACGTTTTTCTCACGATTACAAAGTCATAGCGCGAAAATGTACTCGTGTATCCAAAGATCAATTTTAACAAATGCCCAGAAAAATGCACAAACACAACTAATTGAAAATATGGTTTTGAACACTTTACTAACAGGCCTAGAACCAAAAATCGGACAAATTATTCGTGCAAGTAATCCGCTTAATATGCTAGAAGCGTCTATCAGAATAAAGCGTGAGATACAGCTCTCATACTTTGAAAATCAAAAATCATATAATCGTCCAACACAACCTCAAAGCACTAAAACAAATCAGAATACAAAACAAGGCCAACTGAGACCAAATAATTTCCAAAGAAATTATTTTCAATCCCAATCTAGTCAACCCCAGATGAGACAACCACAAATGAGACCAAATATTTATCAAAATATGAATCAAAATTCTCAAAGACAGAATCCAAATCCTAATTATCAAAATTTTAATAGGAATGGTGCACAACAACCTCTCCAACCAAATCCTAATCCAAATTTATTTCGTCCACAAAATCAAATGAATAGATCTACAGTTATTCAAAGAAATCCTCAATGGAATTTTAATGCAAACAGAACCCATCTTTTAGATCATGATTATGATTCATCATATACAAACGCATATTCAAATACTGATTTTGAATATCAAAATAAAAACTTTTATGACCAAGGAAGCGAGTCATTCTACAATAAGAATGATTATTTTCCAGAAGAACAACAAAATTCTGAACAGCTTCAATATGAACAATTTGATTATGAATCACCCTATAACGAAAATTTTGACTATGAAGTAGAACAACTTCAATCGGATTTTCACAATACCCTGTCATTAAACAACCCCCCTATCAACGAGAATACCAACCAATCTATCGACCAAATCAGTCCAGAGTCTCAACAAACCCTGTATTCAGACAATCTAATTTTAGAACCTCAATGTGCGAAGCGACAAATTCCTCCTGCAATCGAAATGAAATCGAATCTTGCAGCTATAATCAAAACTCGCGAACTCAATACGGAAATGAATCTCGCAGATTCAACGAAAGCGAAACCGAATATAACAACGGACAATCGCAAGACAGATCAGCAATTCATATAAATCCTAACTCAAGTGATTTATATTATTTAATTAGTCCAGCCAATTTTAAAATACTAATTGACACAGGCGCAGGTATCTCAATTTTTAAAAGGAAAACAGTTGAAAATTATACTCAAAGATTTAAGGAAAATATACCAGTTACAGGAGTTACTGATGGAAAAGTAATGGTAAAAGAATCAGTTCTAATACCGTTTGGAACTAAAGAAAAACCAGTTTGGCATAAAGTTTATGTACATGACTTAGATATTGAATTTGATGGAATTTTAGGTACTGACTTTTTGAAACTATTTGATGGAATAGTAGATATTGGAAATAGAGTGTTAATATTAAATTATCAAACTTTCCCTTTATATTCAGCAAGAAAAACACTTGTAGGACAACAGCCAGAAGTCAAAATAAATTCGGAAGAAAATCTTCAGGAAAATCTTGAAAATAATTTTGAGAAAAA
This sequence comes from Chrysolina haemoptera, assembly GCA_958298965.1. Taxonomy (NCBI): domain Eukaryota; kingdom Metazoa; phylum Arthropoda; class Insecta; order Coleoptera; family Chrysomelidae; genus Chrysolina; species Chrysolina haemoptera. The sequence goes on along the minus strand of OY282593.1, from coordinate 1,143,843 downwards.
TTTTGAAAATAAAATTACTATTGAACCACGAGTTGAACAAGTTTTTAAATTGAAATCAAAATTAAAAAACACAGAAGCTATACTGTTAGCTACTGAAAAAGAAAAAGTTAGACTTCCAAATGCTTTAGTTAGAATAAATGAAAAAGGAGAATTTTTAGTAACTATTGCAAATATAAATGCTATTGAAAAAACCATTTACTTTAATGACTTACAATTTGAAGAATTTACCGAAAATGAAATTGAAAATGAAACAGAAATTTTACAAAAAAGTCGTTCAGAGGAAATAAAAAAATTACTTCGTTTAGAACATCTTAACGAGGAAGAGAAAGAACTTATTGAAAATTTATGTTCAGAATTCTCAGACATCTTTTATTTAGAAGGTGATTCTTTAACGTTTACAAGTGAAATAAAACATACAGTAAAATTGAAAGAAGGAGCGCAACCAGTTTCAACAAAATCGTATAGATACCCACACGTACATAAGGAAGAAGTTAAATTCCAAATTTCAAAATTATTACAACAAAATATAATCAGACCATCAATTTCACCATGGTCAGCCCCAGTTTGGGTCGTTCCGAAAAAACTTGACGCATCCGGAAAACAAAAATGGCGTATAGTCATTGATTATCGAAAATTAAATGAGTTAACCGTTGATGACAAATATCCTTTGCCCAACATTTCAGATCTATTAGACCAACTTGGAAAATGTCAATATTTTACCACCCTTGATTTAGCCTCAGGCTTCCATCAAGTTGAAATGCACCCTGATGATATAGAAAAAACAGCTTTTTCTGTTGAAAATGGCTTATACGAATTTTTAAGAATGCCATTCGGAATGAAGAACTCTCCTAGTACTCTTCAAAGAATTTTAGATCATATTCTAACCGGACTTAGGAACGAGAGATGTTTAGTATATATGGATGACATAATTATTTATTCCCCGACTATAGACGAACACATATTAAACTTAAAACTTGTTTTTCAAAGATTAAGAAAATCAAATTTGAAAATACAACCCGACAAATGCGAATTTTTAAGACAAGAAGTCGCCTATCTTGGACATGTCATAACTAAAGATGGAGTAAAACCAAATCCCGCGAAAGTTGATTGTATAATTAATTTTCCAGAGCCAGCTAACCCAAAAGAAATAAAACAATTTTTAGGACTAGCAGGTTATTATAGAAAATTCATTCCCAATTTTTCAAAGATTTCCAAACCCATGACGAGGTTATTACAAAAAGATATATCCTTTCATTTTGATGAAGAATGTAAAAAATCTTTTGAAGAATTAAAGAAAGCTTTAACTTCAACCCCTATTTTAATTTATCCAAATTTTGATGAACCCTTTATCTTGACAACCGACGCAAGCTCATTCGCAATTGGATCTGTATTATCTCAAGGACCAATAGGAAAAGACTTACCTATTGCTTATGCATCTAGAACATTATGTCCCGCAGAAACTAAATATTCAACGATAGAAAGAGAACTTTTATCGATGGTATGGTCAGTTAAACACTTTAGGCCCTATCTTTACGGTAGAAAGTTTAAATTTATAGTAGACCACCGACCCCTTACATGGTTATTTTCAATCAAGGACCCTGGCAGCAGACTAGCCAGATGGCGTTTAAAATTAGAGGAATATCAATTTGAAGTAATTTATAGACCAGGTAAAATCCATAAAAATGCAGATGCTTTATCTAGAATACGAATAAATCATTTTAAAGAAAGTAGTAAAGTTTTATCAAAAATTTTAATGGCTTATGACAACCCTGAAGAACCCGAAGTTTCAGAAACAGAGACTGAAATAGGTCCAGAAACTATATTAGAAGAATTAAAGAATTTTTCTAGACTTTTCAAAATTAAATCATTAATTGACTATTCAAAGTTTACATTTTCTAATGACCAACTACTAGACAAAAGTCATAAAGACATCGTTATTTTTCCACAAAACCACAAACTAGCACCTATACATGAGGAAATATTCGATGACATATTTGAGGAAGATATAGACTTTTACGGAAATAAAATAAATATTGTTAATAGTAGAACTGTTAAAAACCGAAGGTACTATTTGATATTATTACCTTTTGATCCCGAAGATGCAATAGAATACATGTTCACTTCTTTATATAGAGGACAAGACACGTTCAAATCTTCAAAAACGTACTATGTTGAAAATAATATTGATTTACCTATACAAGAAATGCTCTCTTACATCTTAGCAGATAAAGAAGACATAAAATTCGAAATATGTCAAAATGTTGTTCAAATCCCAGAAAAAGACCAAATACCAATAATTTTAGATCAATACCACTGTGGAAAAAAGAATTTGCATCGTGGAATAAATGAAACATTAAGACGAATTAGAGAAAAATATAATTGGACCGGCATCACAAGAGATGTTGAAGATTTCATAAAATCTTGTGAAACTTGTCACAAATCAAAAATATGTAGACAAAATTTAGAGAATCCCCTTGTATTAACTGAAACTCCAAAAACAGCTTTTGAGAGAGTTAATATTGATATTTTAGAAATCCCTGTACAAAATTATATTCTTACATTTAGATGTGAATTAACAAAATTCACTCAAGCTTATTCAATACCTGATAAAACCGCAAAATCAGTAGCAAGTTCATTACTTATATTCTTCCAACACTATGGAACCCCACTCCGAATCCATGTAGATTCTGGAAAAGAGTTTAACAACCACATAGTTAAAGACATTTGTGCACTTTATGACATTAAAATGACATTTTCTAGTGTAGACCATCCACAATCGAATGGCTCCCTAGAAAGATTTCATGCCACTTTCACTGAAATGCTACGCGTTCACAAGATAGAAAATCCTAATGAACATCCCCTATCAATTTTGCCCCTTGCTGTTATAGCATATAATAATAGTAAAAATAAAACTCACGGATTTAGTCCTTATGAGTTAATTTTTGGACACACTTCAAGTAGACCCCCTGAAACCACGTATAATCAAAAAGATCTTTTGACAAAGTATATCAGAGATCTTAATAATAGAATGGAATATTACTACAAAGTAGCTCGTGCGAAAACTGACAAAAGAAAACAAAAAGCAAAAGAAAGATTTGATAAACATATTCATCACAAATCCCGTACTTTTAAAATTGGAGACAAAGTCTTTGTAAAAGAGTCTCAAATTAAAAATAAATTAGAAAACAAATTTAACGGACCTTTCGAAATAATCGAGGTATTTCAAAATTCAGCATTACTTAGAAACCCCAGAACAAACCAAAATTCTAAAGTGAATTTTGATAGACTGAAACCATATTTTGTTTCAGAACAAGAAAATCCAGACTCAGAAAATTTAGAGCAAGAAAATTCAGATCAAGAATGATTCTCCTACTGTTAGCAGTTATCCAAATTATAAACGCACAGTATAAGCTGATACCTATTAACAATTCAATAGGAGTATATTATCATGAACAAGGTGAGATTAAAATCTCAAACGTAAAATGGACTTTATTAGTAGTAAAAGATACAGCACAGATCAAAGAAGCCATTGATCATAATGCAAGAATATTAAATGAACTAATTGATCTTATAGAAACTGATAACCCGCGAATGAAATATTTTAACGGAGAAATAAGCACGCATATAAGCTTACTGAATAAAATTGCTAACCAAGTAGATTCAAAGTACTATGAATCGCAAATAGATTCGAATGACTATAACAAAAGATATAAAAGAGGATTAATTAATGGCGCAGGTTCAATTTGGAAAGCGATTACTGGAAATTTAGATGCCAGTGACGGCGAATATTTTAATGAATGTATTAATAAAATATATAGGGATGAACACCAAATTGAAAATTTACTTAAAAATCAAATTTCAGTTACAACCTCTGTTATAAAAGAATTCAACTCTACTATTCAGCAACTGCAAGTAGATGAAAAAACATTTAATGAAGATATAAAGCAAATTGAAACGTCCATTTATGAACTTTCCGACCATTTAGCAATGGTTGATGCGAAGTTGAAAACTATTGAAATCTGTGAACAATTATTAGAAAGTTATACATTTTTGGAAAATTATTTAAATGATATTCTGAATGCAATTACGTTTGCCAGATTATCTATTATTCATACATCAATTGTTAAACCTAATGACTTAGTATCATCTCTTCAAGAAATTTCGCAAATAATTCAAAAGAATTATCTACCCTTACCAGCGAAACTTTCATCAGTTTCCAAATATTTAGATATTATTGAATTACAAGCATTTCAAGCTGATTCAAGAATAGTTTTCGTTTTGAAAATTCCTTTAGTTGAACCGGAAACCTATACTGTTTACCGATTATACCCTATCCCAATCCTAGATAACAGAACAGGGTTACATCACATTTTACCAACGAATAAAAATTATATTGCAAAAGATGATGATTCTATGTTGTACGCTGCTTTTCAAAATTTAGACAAATGCAAACCTTTATATTATAATTTTCAAATATGTGAAAATGTTATTTCATATCCAATTGATAGTAATGCAATTTGTGAAGCCCAAATTTTAAGACCATTACTAGAACTTCCTAGAATGTGTTCAATTTCTTTATTATTTGCAAAAGACTATAACGTTTTTGAAATTGAAACAAATACTTGGCTGATAACTTTATCTGATCCTTTAGCTGTTACAATAAATTGTCAAAAACAAGATATTGTTACGAAAATAATTACAACAAATTCAATTTTGAAACTACAACCGAATTGTAATTCATTTATTGGAAATACGAGGGTTTATGCAAAGTATTTAGTTACTCAAGAAAAAAATATTACTTATAAAAGTTATCCAATTTTGATTCCATATCAATGTTGCAAAGATATACCGAATAAAGAAAAACTTCCAGAATTGAAACCTTTAAAATTGAGCAAATTAAATGTTGATAATTTGAACATTGCTCAACATAAGCTGAATCAATATTCAGATCAACTTGACCAAATTATTAATGAACCTTTTGTAAGAAAACATGTTTCATGGTTTACTATTTTTACAATTGTTATAATTGTCTCTGTGATTTTACTTTACATATTCTGTAAGTGTAAAAATAGACGTTCAATGAAAATTGGAATTATGACACCAAGAAATGATCCACCTCCACAACCACCAAGAACTGGAAGAACCTTTGTATCTTTTAGAAGACTCTTACCCTCAAGAAGAAGACCAAGTATTCACTTAGATGAAAGAGAAGAGGAAGAAATGGAATTGAATTCCAATAAATCATTAGCTTGATGTGAAAGTTGCCGCACCGCATCAACTTTCTTTTCAAGGAGGGAGTTGTTATATCAGAATAATGAATGGGCCCTTTGTCCCAGAATTGCGACACAAATCACAAACATTACATCAGCTTCTACGCAGTATCCAGAGGACATTCTACAGCAAGTTTCAAGGTCTTCGTGGAATAACAGGAACTACGCAGTATCCAGTCAGCATTCCCGACCTTATAAATTCAAGAACTCAAGAGGAGACGTCATTCAAGTCCTCCCAGTCTTCGAATCACTTATTATAATTATTTTAAGAATTGTTCAATATTGTTATATTGTAACTTAGTAAATAAAGTTCTTTTTTTAAAAACACAAACCAGTGAAAACTGATTTAACATATACGTTTATTGTTGTTTTATTTGTGATTTGTTCGTCCAAAGATATTCAGTTTTGTTTCAAATTCTAATATATATGGATATATAACTTATGTTCAGAATCATATTTGCGAACTTTAAAAGAAAACTTAGATTTTATTTTATAGATTTTTTTTCTGTATCTCCGGTATGAACATATTTTCCAAGGAACATCAGTGTTGTTTTTTATTTATGATAGACGTTTATGATTGTTTGATATGTGACTTGTTTGTCAAAAGAAATTTAGTTTTGTTTCTTATTTTAATAGATGCATGTTGATCATGGTTTTATATTACAGAATTTTTTTTTATAAGCTAAACCTTTACCCCCCCCAAGAAAAAAAATTATCGACGCCCTTGCTCAGAATAATATTCACTACTCTGCACCTTGCATGTCTTTATCCCACCTAGAAACCTTCGCCAACAATTATAAATATTCTATTAAATTTGAATATTTGAAATTCCCGCCATTTAAAAAGTCCTCACAGAGCCATAAAACACCAGGATAAGTGACAGCTGTCAAAAGCCTTTCACCAAACTTTTTTCCGTGAAATTGGTCAATTCCATCTTTTTGAAGTGGTTTCATTTTCAGATGTATTTGATTCTTGTTCTACGTTCTACTACAATAAACCATGTAGGTAAATATTAGTTTGGTTCCTGATAACACCTTAGCTCCCTCTCAACTCGTTAGGTATGAATGAGTTGTATTGGTACGTCGAGACTGTAAAGACCCAAGCACTGTGTATAGCAGTAATTTCAACAAAAGATCTTACCTACAGTTCAATAAAAGACAATCGGGCTGCGTCACGCTATTGGACCGCCCTGCATACTGGATAATTTTTATTTCTTCAATTATTACAATGATAAACATGGAGATCAAAACCGATATGAGTTAAATATTTTAAAAATGTACACATTCAAAGTAAACATCTCTCGACATACCTGTTATTGACATGTGTTTTTGTATCTTGAATAACGTACGATACAAATATTAAATCTAGAATATTCTGAAGGCCAGGTGAAAATTGTAATGTTGAAAAATTTAACACTAAATTGACATCTTCATGAACGTCCAATAAATGGAGTAAACCATAGACACTCCAAATTCTCTTCTATTATAATCTCCATCAGAGTGACTCCAGTTGAGTGGTTGATCCAGGAAATTATATTTCAATCTTGAAAATTCTCCTTGCAGCCTAGATCAACCTTTTTTCAACAACCTTGTAAAATTTCCATTATTGTAATCCATGTATATCCAGAAGATAACCATCTGAAATAGAGATGAGCTATTAGGCATATTAGTGTTACAATTTTAAAATTGAGTAAATACCACAATAATACCCAAAAATTTATTAAAATAATCAAATCAAAACAAATTAATCTGGGGAAGAAATAGCATTTGCTGACTACTTTTCCACTGTCTACAGTAACAAAGATGGCGAGATACTCAACCAGATCTTTTCTATTTTAATGTTGAACTTATCAATGTGTCATGTGTCTATATCTGATATACCTGGTGGCCCGGAAGCAATTCACTCCCTGCATCTTCGTTGTTATTTCGTTACTTTCGGTACATCTATTTGATGTCATGAATGTACAGATTAGCAAGTATCAGACCAAATATGACAAATGTAAAATACAAAATTACCTTTCCAACGCAATAAACAATCATATTTTCAATTCATGATATAACTGAGATTTTATAAAAAAATACTTTTTGTATTCCCCTCGTAAAGGAACATTTTCAAGAAAGTGTGCTATGGACGATGAAACAATAGTATATGAGTAACAATAATTCGATGTCAAAGTTTTCACACTATGATTTGGACGTTACTAGTTCCCAATTTTTGTTTTTCTTTATTTTTCAACACCAGTACATTCATTTTTTTAAACGCTAACATAGGATTTTTTGTGTAGGTAAGAAAATCATATCTATATTGAAATAAAGAACTTAAAAAGAAGTACTTATTTGTGTGTCCTATTTATATTTTTATGAACATAATCTCCATCCTATACCTACATTTTTTATTTGTATTGAATCTTTCAACTTCATATTCAGTCCGGTGGCAGGAAGGGTTTTCGTAGCCGATGAAACGCGACGGTATCACCCAAGTTATTCTCATGTATTTTGACCCGCTGAATCCGAATTTCGAGGGTGATAAGCCGTGAAAGCACCCGGAAAATTTTTATGGACGATTTTCCGAGGGAAATCGAAAAATCATTTTCTCCAAAAACAAATGATGTCATAATATTCTGCATAAAATTCTCTACAAAAAAGGTATCTACAAGTTTTTCTCGAAAATGCACCGTTTTCCAGTAAAACGTGCTCGAAATTCGAAAAAATGCGATTTTCTCAATTTTCAGTGCTCTTTCATTCAATCACATAATAATGTTTTCAGGATCGCCTTTTCCCAAATTATTCATATATATCTCGACTAAGAATAACAGAAGAGACATTCTTCGTGTAGATTTTCCGGCACTGAATTTCTCGATACTTTTACCACAGAATAAAGCTTAAAAGACCCAGTAGTGCCAGTATCCCCACTTTTTGGTATGAAATCACAACGCGCATGATCGAATCATACCAGGTAATTTTTGGATGCGCAGTGAATTGCCTCGATAATTGACAACGTTTTCATGTCTAAAATTTTTCTTGTAATTTACCACTTTCGACCTATAAAACTCGAAACTTCTGGCTGGTAGAATTTTGAAAAAGAGAACTTTTATTTGGGCCAATATCACTACTTCGCATGAAGTTCTGATGTATCGTATATTGAACTCGTATTTTATCTTGTACACCAGAATAACAATTATTCAAGACGAGAATATTTTCAGTGACAGTTGGCAACATTGGTATTGTGTTTTGTTTTATTTTAGAATTTTATGTCTACCTGTAACAGATTCAGATTACAAAAACTAATGAAACTATCTGTTTTATCGGTATTTGATATAAATTTGTGACAATGAGCAGGTATTATTCATTTACGTTAGAGGTGAACAACTATCGATAATTTGTAATTCCGATTAATCGATAGCGGTACTTGAAAACTATCGATACTATCGATAAACTATCGATGTAGATATTTTCGTTATACATAACCTAGAATCAAAAGAAAGTTTTTTTTTTCTAAAATTTTATTTCGAAAGAACACAAGAACAATTCCAAATAAAGATCACACTGTATATATATATATATGTGTTTCACGAATCCCTAATTACTTGTAGAGCAAGCTGTAATTACAATTTATAAATAATATAGAATCAACATTTTTATGAACACTCATATATTGGAGAGCAATTTTCTTCAATATGTCGTCATTTGATTTCCTCCAGTATTCGAGTGGATTTTCTGTAAGTTTAATTGTTTCAGTTTCCATGTATTGTCCAACACATATTATTGCCTTGGAACTCGAATTACTCCTAGGTATTTTGATGCTCCTTTCAAGAAAACTAAATAAGGACTTCTTTTGAGTCAAATTATCATCACTTTCCACAGTTTCCACCCTCTGTTTGGAAGAAGGCCCAGGTTCATTGGAACTGGAAACATTTTCTTCTTTATCTGTACTAAGTTTTATCATGGCTTGAGCCATCATTTGTACTTGGGCATGAGCTCTCAAAGCATTTTCACTGCTTTTAAATCCTTCTTTTTTAAATCTTACTCAATGATGGTATAGTCATTTTTTCAAAAGACAATAACCTTTTATCAGCAGAGTTTATGAGATTTTCACATAAATTACATGCGAAAGTCGTTTTCAGCTCCTTTTAATGTTACTCAAATTATGATAAATGCCTTTTATTATAGGTATTATCAAAGAGATGGTAACATAGTTTCCACTGATTTGTTGGGTTGCATTCTCAAAAGGTTCTAGAATTTTTACCACTTCATATAAAAATTGCTCGCTCATTGTTATTCAAAATATCTGGGCCGTCTTGTTGATTCAACAATGTTAGTGTTAGTGTATCTCCAATTTCCAGTATACGTTTTATCATGTAATAAACGCTATTCCATCGCGTAACAACATCTTGAAGTAACTTTAACTGCTTCTCATTTCGTTTTTCTTGTTCTTTTCTCAAACTGTCTGTAGCTTTTGCGCTACGCTTAAAATGTGTTACAATACTTTTACATTTACTGATAATTTCTTGTAAATCCCTTGTGTTTTTCAAACCATCTTCCACAACAAGATTAAGTGTATGAGCAAAACATCCAATGTGAGAGATATTCAAGATATTGCAAGTATTTTTCATGTTGGACGCATTATCGGAAACAATACAAGTAACCTTTGGCTTCAAATTCCATTTTCCTAGAAAACACAAAAATGTATTATATTATTCTTTCATTACTGATTACTCAGTACTTACTTCAATGGTCTGAGATAGGTTCTCACCAGTGTGACTATCTTCTAGATGTTTGGTTTCCAACACACAAGAATACAACTCATATTCTGATATAAAGTGAACCGTTAGTGTCATATAAGACAAGGTTGTGAATGAGCATGTCCAGATGTCAGTAGTAAGAGCCACAGCATCAACTTTGCAGAATTTCGCTTAGTTTTATTTTCAGAGATTCAAGAAGGTCAGGTAATAGTTTTCTTTTGATAGTGGTGGTGGAGAGTAATTTGTATCTGGGGTCCAATTTTTCACAAAACTTCCCAAATCCAAAATCATTTATGATGTTGAAAGGCTGTAAGTCTGTGCATATCATCAATGTTAAATAGAGATCCTACTCTTTTTTTCTCCTATCATCATCCTGATACTGATCCTGTATATATTTTGACACAAATTTTTTTAGATTTCCCTGTTTCAATTTTTTTGCTGGCGTTGGAGAGCTACCATCAGGATCAACAAGTGTTTCAGAATCATCCGATGAATTCGAATTCCTGGATTTTACATTTCCATTAGTGATACGGTGAGCTCGTTTTAAATGATCTCTCATATTGGAAGTATTGCCGGATGACTTGTAAATCTTCCTACATTTGAGGCAAGTCGCAAATTGCCTTCCTGATTCGTCTTTGGCAAAATATTTCCATACAAATGAAGATGATTTTACCATATTAAATTGCAAGTAAGTAATACTTAGACACACCAAACGATTAAGCAATCAGAAAATAAGATGATTTGATTTATTGATATGGAAATGGATCACTAATCAACATGAAAGGAAAATGAATTATGATAATATGAACTATAACTATTTAGTGAACGACTGAACAGAGCAGAGAGAGAGACTAGGACTAGAGAGAGACGCACGAGGTTTATATTCCCAGCTTTTCTATTGGCGGATTTTATCAAACGTCATTTTTAACCAATAGGAAGATATGATTCTAGCTTACCAAATGACAAATAACAATTGTCAAATTTCACCAAACACCAAAGGCAAACTAGGAAATGATGCTCTCGGTTGATGAAATAATTAATTTTCGCTGTTTTAGCAAATATATGGAGAAAATCAAAATTTGTGATATTTTGCTCCTTGTGACTTTTCACGAATACCTCTTCGATATTATCGGTGAAAGCTATCGATAGTATCGATGTTCGCCAACTATCGATACTATCGATAATCCTATCGATAGTTGTTCACCTCTAATTTACGTACTGTAGTGCTTATTTCAAATTATATTTGATTTGTGTTGTGGTAATCATTTCGAACTTCAATAATGGCTAACAATTTGTTTAAACATCCCAAAAAGGCATCGGAGTACTGTGCAGTTTGTTCCAACAATTCCAAGAAAAATCCACAATACAGTTATTTTAGATTTCCCAAAGATGAAGATAGGTGAGTTCAATATGATAGGTTTCGATGGTATTGACTAGATTTTTTATTAGAAAGTTCAAACTTACATTTTCCATTAATTTTGTAGGTGTAACGAGTGGAAAGTGACTCTAGAACTAGTAAAACTGATTTCTATACTTCAGAACAATGTCATAAAAGGTTCAGAGTCTGTAGTGCACACTTCGAAGAGCGAATGTTTTCATGCATACAAAAAAATAAACTGAAGAGGGATGCTGTTCCGACCATATTTGAATATACAAAACATTCTAGTGGAGACAATGAAACATCTTCTGGTAAATATGAGTATTCTATCATATTTCCTTATAAAAACAAACATTTCCAGTTCCAAATCCGTTTTTTATTGTGAAAAGACCCAATGAAAGATTTGCTTATGAATTGCACTTGTTAAGCACCCTATCTATTCAATTTAACAGGAATTATCTGCAAATGTTATGAGTCGAAATCTTTTCCTAGTATTAACTTTTTTCAATTCAGGTTGTTTATTCATATATTTTGAAGATTTTCTGCAAATTATCAATAACATAACAATTGCATAATTTCTTTAATACAGTGTATATGCAGAAAAAAATTATGCTAACTTGATGCAGTGTAGCTGAGCTACGTTTAATTTGAAAATGTGTTGCTTTCATGGGATTTACATCGTGATGTTTTTCAAACTAGTAACACCACAAGTTATATAATAGTGTCGCAAATACACCCTGTAGATTACTTCAAGCTCACTTCACAATGCAGACGAGCCAAGTCAGCAAGACGCCCACCGCGTACGGGGAGCCGGAGGAGGCCACGACCCAAGCCACCGATGCAAAATGGAAATGCATAATCAGTTGTATTTAACATCGTGACGCTGTAACAACTCAATAAACATCCAAATAAGGGACATTCGCCTATTAATTCACCCCCAGCCCCTTGGCAGTGTCACAAATTGGTGGAGGCGCCGGGCATCTCGAGTAAAAAACGTAAATTATACAAGTCATTTTTGCAAAAAACGCGAAATTTTAAATTTCATTAGTGAGTTGAACATTTTGCTGTCTGAGGAAATCAAAGTGAACGTTGAGAATCCTGTTTGATGTTCACAAGGAGTCGTGCCAGAGTTCAAGTGCAAAATCAATTAGTAGAACAAAGGAACGAGTTGCGGTAGAAATCGAAGAAGAGAGAGAAGCAGAAATCGAAGTCATGGAAGCCAACCAAGCACCGAGAAAATCTGCCCTTCGGTAAGCCCAAAAACATTTTCGGGGACAACCGATGAAAAGGTGGAGGACTTTCTAAAATCATTCAATCGTGCGGCCAGAGCAAATAGATGGTCCAACGAAACAAAGTTAATCCAGTTACCATGTTATCTGAGTGGGGCAGCGCTTGATTTTTTCGAAACTATCGAAGATGTGTTTGATAATTTCGATGAGGCTGTACAGAACCTCCAAGCCAACTTCAGAAGCGAAAGGGTTCGAGAACAAAGTTACATGAAGCTATTGACAAAAAAACAAGAGAATAAGGAAGATGAAGAGGAAGAAAAAGTTGGATTTGTCATCAGAGGATTGAAGCCTAGCCTGATCAGCAAGGTGAACCTTATGGATAATTCCACCCTGGACCACTTCAGGAGAAACCTGCAGAGGATCGAAGCGATAGAGTACATGACAGGAGAAGCGTCCACCAGCCAAGCTGCCGCCAGGACCCCGACGCCTGCAAGAGCAGCCAGCGCCGAGGACCAACAGATACAACAACTGGTGAGGAGGATCCAGCAGCTCGAAGGACAATCTGGTAGGTCAAAACCTAATTTTAACCATTATTCTTACAATCGTAATCCTGGAAATTTTATAAAAAAAGAACCCCGTACTTCAGATGGTAGGGTAGTTTGTTTTAAATGTAATAAGGTTGGACATTATGCGAGGAATTGTTTTGCAAAAAACGAGTACCCTCGTCGCCAATAGGGTTAGGCGGCGAGAAAGTGGAAAATTTTCACGTACATTCGTTAAATAATTTTCCAAATTTAGTCGAAATTAACGGTGTAATCTTCTCTCATTTTGTTAAATTTATTTTTGATACAGGGTCTGGCATGTCATTGATAGACGATTTCTTTATAAAAAATTCAAACCATTTACTAAAAAAGGCGCCAAATATTCGAATAAAGTCAGCAAGTAACAATTTTTTACTGGTATTAGGTGAGATAAAAGCAAATTTTGAATTGAACGGAATTCAGTACAACCACAATTTTATAGTTATTTCGAACTTTGAAAAGAAGGTTATTTTGGGCAACGACTTCCACGAAAAATTCCAAGTAGAAATCTATTTTTTGACAAAAACAATTAACCTAACTGCAGAAGGAATTGTCAGTCAATTAAAGTTTGAAAAAAGCGATTTCGACGTTTGTTCTCAACCAACAAACGGAGTAACAGGTACAAAGGAAGTCGATTTATTACCCCAAAGTACTACCAAAATCCATGTTAAAATGGACAGTAATGAAAATAATTTAATTTTCGAGACTTGTTCAAAATTTTTTGGTAATAGAAATTGCCAAGTATCTAAGACAGATATAGAAAACTTTATAATTTACGTCACAAACAATTCACTAATAAAAGTAACTATTTACAAGGGTGCTTATGTAGGCGAAGTAAAAAGTTTTACCTATTCGTCTGGGACGAATAAACAGGTATTCCCTGGTTTTGTTGAAAACCGCGAAGAAAGTACACGAAGTACAAAGGATACAGCTGTTCTAATTCATGATGTTTCAACAAACCTATTTTGTGGTGTTGTCACCACAAACGATAGTCAAAATATGCATTTATCTGATGAAGAACGCGAAAAATTGAACAACCTATTAAGCGAATTCTCAGACATTTTCGCTACGAGCAATTTAGAGCTCGGAAGGACAAACGTTTGTATACAAAACATTGACACCGGTAACCACCCTCCGATACATCAAACACCGTATAGGGTTTCATTTAAAGAAAATCGAGGAAATGTTAGCGGCTAACGTCATACGGAAGTCGAACAGACCATGGGCGTTACCCGTGGTTTTAGTCAAAAAGAAAACCGGAGATTGGAGATTTTGTGTCGATTATCGTAAATTGAATAAAATTATTGTAAATGATAGGTATTCGCTACCGGTAATCGATGACTTGCTTTCAGCTCTGGAAGGCGCTAGAGTATTTTCGACTCTAGACTGCTTTTCAGGGTTTTGGTAGATTAGTTTGGAGGAACAGGATAAACCGAAAACAGCGTTTATCGTTCCCGAGGGTTTATTCGAATTTAATGTTTTACCGTTCGGCTTAGCTTGCAGTCCTGCATGTTTTTCCAGGTGTATGGACCAAATTTTGGCCGGTCTAAAATGGAATACGTGTTTGGTGTATATGGACGATGCCATCGTCAAGGGAAATAATTTCGAAGACCATTTAATAAATTTGCGTAAAGTTTTTGAACGTTTTAGAGTGTCTAACGTGAAATTGAAACCTACTAAATGTAAATTCGCCAATCAAGAAGTTAAAATTTTAGGTCATGTAGTAAGCAAATTTGGCTTATCCCCAGATCCGGCAAAAATCCGTGCAGTTTCGGAATTTCCGCGGCCGAAATCTGTCAAGGATGTACAGTCGTTTCTAGGTCTGGCAAATTTCTACAGGAAGTTTGTGAAGTCATTTGCTGAAATAGCACGACCTCTCACTTTGCTCACGAGGAAACGGGTAGCGTTCGAATGGAAGAGTGAACAACAAAGGGCGTTTGACACCCTGAAAAGTTGTTTGGTGCGAGCACCAGTTCTGGCTCATTTCAATCCGAATTTACCCGTTGAACTTCATACAGATGCCACATTATTTATGGGGCAGAACTTTTAAAATTATAGTCGATCACCACGCATTGTGTTGGTTACACAAAAACCGTGATGTTTCAGGTCGGTTAGCTAGATGGGCAATTCGATTGCAAGACTATAAGTATGAAATCTTCCACAAAAGTGGGAAAAAACACCTCGACGCCGACAGTCTGTCGCGTAACCCTGTTTCAGAACCAAACCAAAATGACGAGGACGCCACTGAAATACCAGTGTTGACAATCATCCATCAAAACCTCGCCGAGTTACAGAGAGCCGATACAAAGGTGAACGACATTATCGCAGCGCTGGAATTCCCGGCAAACGCTGACTCCAAGGTTTTAAAACAATCTCGTAGTTACATACTGCACGATAATGTTCTGTATAAAAAACATTTTGATCCGTCAGGTTCTTCAAAATTAATAGTAATTCCAGAAAGTTTGAGAAATGAAATCCTTCTCTGCTGTCATGACGATCCCCTTTCGGGAGGTCACCTGGGATTTGCGAAAACTTTTGGGAAAATTAAAAAACGTTATTTTTGGCCGAATATGTATTCTGAAATAGAGAAGTATGTCAGGTCGTGCAAAAGTTGTCAACATAGGAAAAGTGTGCCGAAAGCTCCACCGGGACTTCTTCAACCTATAAAGGTAGGAGAAGCTTTCGAAAGGATAGGTATCGACATTTTAGGCCCTTTTCCAAAATCATCGTTAAATAATACGGTTATAAGCTATCTGTTATGTTACCAAATGGGCCATAGCCAAGGCTTTGCCGGCAGGCACAGCAAAATGTGTTGCAGTTCATACAGGATACAGTCCACGTGGATAGATTAAAAAGGTATTGCGCGCGAAGCTGAAAAAAAAATAATTATTAATAAATTTTGCTGACATCTTGCGAAATAAAAAATGTATATACTTGTGAAATAGACGTCTATAAAATTGCGTATGTGTTTGATAAACATATAAATCGAATTGTTTTATTTTATTTTAAATGTTATGCTAGCCAAGCGATTAGCATTATTGCATTTTTGTTGAAGTTGATGACATCGGATTATCGGTCATTTACCGCTAATTGAACTAATAATTGCTCATTTATTTCGCTCGAGTCAAAATGATAGTTGGAAGTCTGATTACTTTTATGATAATCTCCAAAATACCGAGCTATCGCTCGAATGAAATAAGTATAAGCTTTCGCGGAATGTAACCGATGCCAAGACAAGCAAGAGTCTTGAGAGTTGATGTTCAATAGTCTTAGTGATTTATTGAGTTGATGATCAATCATAATTTTTTTATGAAAACAAGTTTCTGTGTATTTTTTTTTTATTGTTCACAGGGCTGGTCGTCGCTTCCAAAGCCTTCGGACGCTGAGGGTTGCCGTTTTGCCTGTCGAAACGTCGGGACGACGTTTTTCAAGAAGGGGGAGTGTCGCAAATACACCCTGTAGATTACTTCAAGCTCACTTCACAATGCAGACGAGCCAAGTCAGCAAGACGCCCACCGCGTACGGGGAGCCGGAGGAGGCCACGACCCAAGCCACCGATGCACAATGGAAATGCATAATCAGTTGTATTTAACATCGTGACACTGTAACAACTCAATAAACATCCAAATAAGGGACATTCGCCTATTAATTCACCCCCAGCCCCTTGGCAGTGTCACAATAGTGCTAATTAATACATAACATAATATGCATTTTTACAGGAATTTGTATGCAAACATCAGCCGAGTTGGAATCTCTTCCTAGTACCAGCTTTTCCGAAACTAACCCAGAAGGTAATAATTTTTTTATTCATATATTTCTAATACACCGGTGTCCTTCAGCTTTGTCACATAATTTTATATAAATACTGTGAGTTTCAAAAGGTTTGCACCATATGGAAAACTTTTTTATTATCCAGTTGTTAGAAAATATTATATTTCATAAAAATTGATGCATTGTGAAAAACGTGTATTTGAGTTATCAATATTCTAAATTTCCAAATATGGTACAGGGGAGAACAAAAAAATAGTAATTTTGATGAAGACTAAACTACCCTTATTTTTGACCTTATCGATAAAGTTCATTTAGAAATGTTGTTTATAATAATTGAAAACAATAATCAGATTCAGAAACCTACACAACAATATATATATTTTTAAATTTTTTTTATGTTTCTAGCCTCATAAAAAATACTAGTATCATATACTGCCGTGCTAAGCCCATTAACGATAACTGACATTCGACACGAAGAGTTTTTAACTTGTATTGTGATATTTCGGTGCATTTTGAATTTGTACCTTCACTTGGGATAAATAAAAGCATCCAAAGTGAAAGTACAAATTCGACATGTACTAAAATATCAAAATACAAGTTCAACGCTCTTTTGCCACAAAAAGTCGAATGTCAGTTACCGCCAATGAGCTTAGCACGGCAGTATACACCTTAGGCGACTTCCTCATATTCCTATTATGATAAGTCAATACGAAATTTGGACTAATTTATTATTTGAAATAAAATATCAACGTCTGTTGAAAAGATTGTTAAATCTTTTTATGCAAAGTTGATATTTCACTCTCTATGTATGTCCATAATAACTATAGGTATGATTTTATAGCGGAAAATTATTTAATAAAACAATTATTTGATGCTAAATAATTAAATATTACAAATCTGCGAATTTACAATTACTTTAAATCATAAAAATTATTTTAATGCGTATGTGGCTGTAATTTTAAATTTGAAAATTGTTTTCAATTCTAAATAATTTTTCTCGGTAGACTTTTTCAATAATATAAAAAATTAGGATAGTTTAAGTACTCTTCTCTATTTTTTGTGCTTCCCTGTTTGGAAATTTAGTATTTTGATAACTCAAATACAAGTTTTTTGCAATCCACCAATTTTTATGAAGAATAAAATTTTCTTAAAAAGTTTCCCATATGGTGCAAACCTTTTGAAACTCACTGTATAATACATATATCATATCATATATTAATATGAAATCTAATTTCGTGTAGTTGAACCTACTTACATTTATTTATTTGCATATTTGTGATTTCCATGGAAATCATGGTGTTTTCTTCAACTATGAAATACGAATATTTTTTTACTGATACTCCTATCGAAATTCATGGTCTGGGAGTTACATTTCATAACAAACTGACTTCTATCCAAACATTATATAATTTCCCGTTCTCTTAAAATGTTGTGCTTCGTTATTCGATCATCTAAGGAATTTTCAGTTCCAACAACAAAAGTTCTATATTGTGTTATACTTAGATCAATTCTTGAATATGCGGCAGTTGTTTGGTTTCCTAACTACAGTGTTTATGTACAGGGCACTCAGTAAAAATTGCATTTTGGATTGGAAGAAAGAAACGAGACACTCTTTGAAGCCTTGGTGGTATCTTTAGAAACATCTCTTTTCCCTGATTTGCTATTTAAATTGAGATTCACATCAATACTCTCTAAAAATGCAGCCTTTTTTGATAAGAAAACTTTCAAATCATTCAATGTTGGAAATTCTTGATCAATTTTATGTTTCTCCCACTCACGAGCTGTATTTCTATCTAATTTTGAGGTGATAAGATAAATCAAAATGGTATCCCAATAAACATTGGGATACCAACCTGTCAAACGACAGGTTGCTTCAACTTTTCAAGTGCTCGTAAATGTCTGAACATTCCATCAATCAAACCACGCAAAGCTGAAGCGGATTCTCTTGTTAAAACATCTAAATCAAATAATGCCTTGACATGATTATTGGCCAAAAAACGCTTGTTATCGTATCTATCTCGAATTAATTCCCAAGCGGTATCATAATTTTCAGAAGAAAAGTCGAATGATTGTATTGGTTTCAGAGGTTCTCCTTCTAAAGAAGCTCTCAAATAATGGAACTTCTGAATATTATTAATAGATTTATTTTCGTGAAGCAATGACTCATCCATACCTTTGAATTCAAGCCAGGAATCATATTTGCCATTGAATTTCACTAAATTTATTATTGGTAGCTTGATATTCTGTGTAAAATCTCCTACCGAAGAATCATGTTGACCATAGATATTGTTTGAGAAAGCTCGTTGTGGTGCTTGCTAATGTAAATTATCACTATTATTATCATTACCAATTGCACCGATCGACAAATCAAATAGATAGGATAGATTGTCGCGACGGCGCAGTTATCCACCCTGAAAAGGACAAAATAAGTAGTACAAGTCAACTCTCAGCAGGCTACAATCGCCGTTACAATTTTTGGTCTTTGCCACCATTTTTTTCATCTCTACTTATGAACACCACGCCGTGTTTGTGAAATTACTTTAATATATGTGAATTGTGTAACAACGTCCTCCCACAATCGATAACAACCAGAAGAAGGGGCGCCCCTCCAAGCAGTCAAGACGAGTTTGATTGGAATGGTAAGTCGTTGATGCAATTGATGTTCTTTTTTTTATTTTGTTTTACGGAAAACTAGTTTCAAACATACAGTACATTATCGAAACCACTTACGGGCTTTCGATTGAAAACATTGGTCCTTCGAGCGTGGATTACCGGGATTTGATACTATTTTTCCCGTGGAAACATTTTGATAAAAAAACTTTGATACTCTCACTCTTTAACAGGAAAAAAAAACATTCATTGCTGTACCTTTGGATTACAATACCTCAAATTCAAGAACTTCTCATTATTCTGAGTACTTTCCGAGAAATTTAAACCGAAATTGAGTGAAAAATCAATTTTAAATATTTTTGCAATCGCCTCAAATAATATATTTTCGAATCGAATTTAAATTAGCCATTTTTACTGAATTCCTTTGTGAAGGTCACATACCAATACTTACCTGCAGGTGGGCGTGTCACTGTCCACGGTTCATGCGTATTTTCATTTATTTGAGACAGCGTCGATGAATGATCGGGTCACTGGGTAAATGCGTAAATTCTACTATTTGTCAGGAAGATAGTTGAAGTTGTTTACCTTTACCGGCGAATAAAACAATTTATCGATACATTTCACCGCTCGCTTTAGTATTAAAGATGGACAAACTGAAAAAGTATCAAACTTTTCGAAAAACTTGCCTTTGCGATATTAGTGTCATGAATTCCTTGGCCGTTCGGGCCAAAACTGATAAAACTGTTAAAACATTATTCAAAGTACGGTGCACTGAACTTGAAGATCTTAAAGAAGAATTTTTGAAGCAACATAATAGTGTCGTAGGCGCTCTGATATCGGAAGCTACAGCTGATTTTGACGCTGACAATACAATTCGTGAAGGTTTCCTAAGTGAATATTACTTTATCAAGGGCGTTTGTTTAGATCTTTTCGAAGCAGACCATGGAAACGCATCTGCTATGGGGTTGAATTCGACAATGCATCCCTCAAGTGGACCCAGTTCACATATTAATCTTCCAAAAATTGAATTAATCAAATTTTATGGTGATTATAAGTCATTTCCGTCATATCTCGATATATTCGATGCTCTTATTCATAATAATGCTTCGTTAAGTCCAATCGAAAAATTTAATTATTTGATATCGTCCTTGCATGATGCACCGTTGTCATTGGTTCGCAGTCTTGCTTTGACTGGAGATAATTATACAATTGCATATGAAACCTTAGTTAAAAGATACTCTAATTCTCGACTTCGTGCCCAAGCACTTTGGTCTGAACTTGATAATGCACCAAAGGTTAGCTCCGACAATGTATCGAACCTTAGAAAGTTGCAAGATACTTATTCAGAAAATTTGGCGGCTATCAAGCAGATGAAGTTTCCTACTGATAGCTGGGATTTTCTGCTCTTGATGATGTTACTGAAACGACTGGATCATGGGATTGTCACTCGATTTGAACTTAAGCACGGCTCCTCTAGTATTCCAACATACACCGAGTTGAAAGATTTTTTAGAAAACCATTGCCTGGCTCTCGACACTATTGACTTCCTAATTATATGAATTCGCGAACGCTGCATTCTTTGCCAATAATGCGTCCTCTACAAGTTGTATGTATTGTAAAGGAAATCATTCCATTTATAGATGTAATTCATTCACCTCAAAAACTCCTTCTGAAAGACATTCTTTTTGCCGTTCGTCGCACCTCTGTTTAGGCTGTCTTAGTTCTGCTCATGATATTCGCTCTTGTAAATCGGTTTACAAGTGCAAGAAATGTGCATCCAAGTATCATCATACCTTACTACATGTCGATAAATCAACATCAGCCTCTGCCCAAGTCGGTATTAATAATAGTTCTTCGGAAATAAATAAGGAAACTGATCAACCTTTGCCGAGTACTTCGGCGGTTCAAGCTCTTGTGTCAGCAGTCTCTACAAAAGCGTATTGTCTTGTTGGGATGAAAGATAACTACACGGGGTATGTACTGTTGTCTACAGCTTGGGTTGACATTTTGGGCAATCAAGGTAATTTTCAATCCTTCCGTTGCCTCCTAGATTCAGGAAGCATGACGTCATTCATATCTCAAAAGGCTGTCAATAAACTGGGCTTACCAAAATCAAACTTTGGTATTGAAATTAAGGGTATCGGCTCAATGAAAACTAGTTTCAGTAACGGTAGAGTTACATTCTCAATCAAACCAGTAGCAAACGAGGTCCCTGTATTATGCACTGATGCAATTATACTTGCAAAGATTTGCGATAATTTACCCATTTCTCAAATTAATTCTGAATCATGGTCACATATTAAAAATCTTACCTTGGCTGATCGCAATTTCAATCGTCCAGGTAATATTGATTTATTACTTGGAGCCGATGTCTTTTCGAAAATTCTTTTGAATGGTAATATTTCGGGCAACCCGAATGAACCTGACGCCCTGAACACTATATTTGGCTATATTTTAATGGGAAAAATCGACATATCCACTCCATCTGTTTCTTCCCTTTGTATCCAAGCTTCGGACCCTGTCGACATTGAAGGTATTTTGAAATCCTTCTGGCAGGTTGAAGAAGTCCCGTCCGTGAATATATCATGTCCTGATGATGAAGTTTGTAAGAACCACTTCAAGGCTACTCATCTTCGAGACGAAACGGGCCGATATACTGTATCGCTCCCCTTTCGTGAACCCAATCCAGTTTTTCCGGGAATGCGGGATCTAGCTTTAAATCAATTTTATAATTTGGAACGCCGATTATTAAAATCCACTAATATTTATTCACAATATTTGGAATTTATGCGAGACTATCTCGACCAACATCACATGGCGCTGGTTCCAAGTGAAGAAGTTTTTGCTGATGCTCATTACATCCCCCACCATTGCGTATTGAAACCATCAAGCTTGACCACTAAATTGCGGGTTGTCTTCAACGCATCAGCCAAATTACCAGGTCAGAAATCCCTGAACGATTGTCTTTATATAGGTCCTAAATTGCAACAAGATATCGGAACAATTTTGATGAACTTTCGATGTCACGCTTTTACTATATGTTCAGATATAAAAAGTATGTATAGAATGATTTTAATAAATCAATCTGCTAGAAAGTATCAGAGAATTCTGTGGAGAGTTTCTCCTGATGAACCCATTAAAGATTATACTTTATTAACCGTGGTTTATGGAGTTTCAAGCTCGCCCTATCTAGCCCTCAAAGTTTTGTTGCAACTAGCTGAGGATGAAAGAAAAACATATCCAGTAGCCGCTGAAAATATTCGACATTCTTCTTACGTAGATGATTTTGTGGGAGGTGCCTCAACTTTTGAAGAAGCTCGTATTCTGATAACTGAACTCATTACACTACTGAAACGGGGAGGTTTCGAGCTCAAAAAATGGTCTAGCAATGAACCCTCTCTGCTCTCTGACTTGCCTGAGTCGCATCTATCAACTAATTCTTTAACTTTTGATAACGATCACGAAAATGTTTCTCTCAAAGTACTAGGTCTACACTGGAATCCCAGTTTAGATTGTTTTCATTTTTCATTTAATCCTTCCGCTGACAAATCTTGCACAAAACGATCAATGCTCTCAGAACTAGCAAGAATTTATGACCCACTTGGTTTTTTAACTCCTATAACATTGTTTACAAAATATTTGATACAATGAACTTCTGGTATAGGATGGGATGGACTTCTGGTATAGGATGGGATGAACATCCTACTGCTGACGTAATCCGAGTTTGAAACCAATATAAAATAGAACTACCCGGTTTATCAAATTTGAAAATTGAACGTAAATTATTTTTACCTAATTCTGTCCGACATGAGTTACACGGGTTTTGTGACGCAAGCGAAAGAGGTTATTCCTGTGTTATCTACAGGGTTTCCCAAAAGAACCGGAACGACCGAATATTTCAGCAACGGCTTGACATAAAGTTATGAAATTTGGTACACGGGGGTTATCAGTTGTGCCGGATCTAAAAATAATATTTACAACGTTGCCAGATTTACAGTTTGTCCTATGGAGCCCTCAACTTTAATTTTTTAAATGTAATACTATGTTTATTTTTAGCGCATTCGATTTGTCGTGTTCAAATTACTATGATCGTATAATATCAAATTTTTATTCCCCTAACTTTTGTTAATGTTGCAATTCATCATTTCGTTAAAAAATATCATAAAATTTCATTATTTCGAGAAATCGTGACGATATGATAATGAAAAATAACTATTAGAAATTTTTTGGCAAGTCTGATCTAAAAACAACGTTATCAAATTTGGACGAGGTATTCACAGAAAAGTGGATTGGACGAAGAGACACGATAGAATGGCCAGCACGCTCCCCGGATATGACCCCTATGGATTTTTTTATTGGGGACATCTGAAAAATAGGATACAAAAATAGACCACTAAGTTTAGATCATCTAAGGGAAGCAATTCTATACGAATCGACTCTTATAACACCAGAAGTGTTAAATAATACTATTGGTGAATTTTATGACGGGCTTGGTTATTGTTTGGCAAATAATGGCCAACATTTTGAACACTTAATACGTTAAGTCTTTTATTTTCTAGTTTAGTTTAGACCTGTTAATGTTTGTCATTGGATTATTTAATCATAGGGCAGAGGATCCACTTATGGCCACTACCCTACTTATGGCCACTTTGCTCTCATTGGTGGAATAATAAGCATGGTCAGCGACTACCAATGGAATCACCTTTGGCAGAGATCACTCTGTCCAGGGAGAAGTGAGGACCACATTAAAAATTCAGTGAATTAGTCTCGCTATATCCGTCGAAACGATAGTGTGTTCCACATGTTGTGATTTCTTACTTCATTTGTTAAGGAAGTTATCCGGAAACATCTAGTTGAAATAAATAATAAACATTTTTTAATTTCAATATCAGGTGACACAAAAGGTATATATAGAGTTTTAGATTAATATTTTTCACGTTTTCTGAAAGTAAATGATATTAGTCTTTTTAATATAGGTGGCTATTAGTGGCAACCACAAACTTACGATTTTCCACTTTTGGCCATGAAGGTGGCCATAAGTAGATTGGTAAAAACTACTTTTGGCCAGTCACTATCTTTTGATATAAATCCTGATTGTTTGATTTTTTTGCAGTTAATATGCCAAAAGCAGACCATGTGACAAGAGTGACGAAAGTCAGACATGTCAAGTTTCAGTATTCACCAGCTAAAGTTGAGCTGGCTTTGAATGCCGTATCTGAAGGAATGGCTGTTGCCACTGCCAGCCGAACATTTAACGTACCAAGAACAACATTGCGAAATAAAATATCAGGGAAATCCAGAAGAGAATCTAGACATTGTGGATTTGTGTCTCATTTGGGTAACGAAATTGAAAGCCAATTAGTGGAGTGGATATTGACCTGTGCAAAGATGGGTTTCCCAATTGATAAAGATGGACTTCTGTGTTCAGTACATAAACTCGTGCGAGAGGCAAATATTCGAACCCCATTTGTTAACGACCGTCCTGGGAAGAAGTGGTACTATAGTTTCATGAGTCGCCACAAGGAACTTTCTCAAAAAAAAGCCGAGTATATTCATGGTGGTAGAGGTGCAGTAACTGAAGACAAGATTCGTAAATGGTTTGATGAAATTAAAGGAATTTTGAGCGAAATTAACGCAGTAAGTGTATTGAAAGAACCACAAAGAATTTTCAATATGGATGAAACTTATTTCTGTTTAGCTCCAAAAAGTGGCCTCGTAATTGGTCCAAGAGGAAAACATATCTACGATGAACGAAGTTCATCGGATAAGGAAAATGTAACAACGCTATTCACAGTGAATGCAGTAGGAAAATTTGCTCCTCCTTTAACAATTTTCAAATATGACAGGATTCCATCTGGTGTTGCAAAATCAGCTCCTGAAGATTGGGGTCTTTGCAAGAGCGAGAAGGGATGGATGACCGCCGAATGTTTTTTTGAGTATTTTTCTAACGTCTTTGTACCTTTCCTCAAGAAATCTAACTTTCAGTTTCCAGTCGTAGTATTTTTAGATGGTCACAAATCACATCTGACTCTCCATCTGAGTAGATATTGTAGAGAAAATCAAGTAATTTTAGTAGCACTAGTTCCAAACGCAACTCATATTCTACAGCCGCTAGACGTTGCAGTGTTTGGCCCACTAAAATCAAAGTGGAAGAATTTTGTTCGCAAATATAAGATCGAAAATAATGGTCAAGAGATTACTAAATCGTCCATACCAAATGCTTTATCTCAATTAATTCAAGACCCAAAAATGTTATCAAATATCATTTCGGGATTCAAAGCCACAGGTCTGTATCCCTTTTCAGCGGATAATATTGATTATTCCAAAATCATTTTGAGGAAATGCGACGAGTATCAAACACGAGTGATTGATCCTGCGGTCATTGATCATTTGAAATATCTGGAAACAAAAATTGATTCAATTTTGTTAGAAGAATTCAAACAAACAAATAAAAGAAACCACGAATGGGAAGGAAAAATCGAAGCGGCTTATTTGTACAATGTGTGGTTAGAATTGTCAAAAGATGCCGAGAATTCACAGCCCACAGAGTTACAAGAGGAAGAACCTGATACAAATGATGTGAGGAATAATTTATCAGGATTATCTACTCCCACTCAATCTAAAAACGATGAGGATCGTGTACCCGAACCAAAACTCACATCTTTATCTACCCCAGACGAGAATATTATGAGTGATGTGTTACCTAGTACTTCGAGCTGTCTTCTACTGACACCAGTTAACACTTTACCCAATGATAACAACAGTACCGTAGTGAATAATTTCCTTCCCAAAAATGTGGACCAAGTGAAACGGAATATTCTAATAACTCCGAAATCACTATGCTCCTCAATATTTCATGGTGTCGTTCCCTATCCTGAAACCAAAGTCATTGACTCGACGAAAAAAAGGAAGAAAGACTATATTCTTAGCGTCATAACATCCGATAAATGGGTTCAATATCATGAAGAAATTGAGAGAGTCAAAAAGGAGACTGAACAGAAAAAGCTAGAAAGAAAACAAGCTCGGGAGCTCAATAAACTGAAAAAGGAGCAGGAGAAGGCTGAGAAGCAGAAGGGAAAGAGTAAAACAAAAAAATTGAAAAAGCAAATATCAGAGTCTAGCTCGTCTTCGGAAGAAATCGAAAAAGAGTGGGAAGAAAGTGGCAGTAGTGGAGATGATGTTGAACTTACAGAATCTCCAGAAGAAATCGAAATTTCAAAACCAGATGATTTAAAGCTAGGAACATTTGTTTTAGTGAAGTTTGATATGTTAGGGAAGAGAAATGCTTCAACATATAGGTATGTTGCAGAAATAATACAATGTCTGTCACATGAAGAATATATAATACAAAGCTTAAGATGTATTAATACAGAGAAGAGAGCTTTCTATAAGATTGAAAATGATATTTCCACTATAACTAGAACCGATATATTAGGAAAACTTCCAGACCCCATCATAAAAAAAGATGGAAGAAAGATTAAAATGTTATTTTCTGGAAAAGTGGATGTTTTCGAAAAAATATTGTGGTGTAACTCTTTGAGAAACAATATGTTTTATTCTTATTTAAAATAAATCGTTCTATATTAAGTTTTTTTCTTCAACCTATTGGTGGCCAAAACTGGAGAAAGTGCATGTCCAAAAGTGGGGACAGATGGCCAAAAGTGGTGAATTTTGTAAATCAAGATATTAAAATTAATAACTTTTTCAAAAAAAATATTGATCAAATGAGCACTCCGTCATTAGAAAGAATATACTTCAAAGTTTCAATGCGAATGATCGAAATGATTCGTTTTTGGTAATACAATTTTTTTTGAGATAAATTCAATGAAAAAGGTCTTAAAGTGGCGTTAAGTGGAGCTTCTGCCCTATTTAGTTTATCAGTTACCATAATAAAAAGAAATATTTGTATTACCTACGTAGTTTTGTATTGTTTCCTGTTTGTCAGTGTTTTTTTATTAGTTTCAGTTAAAAAAAATTAACTTTATGGAATCAAATAAAATACACAAAATTTAAAAGGAAATAAATACTTAGGAAGATTTAGTGAAACCAACATGTAAATTTGACAACGTTGTAAATGGTATTTTAATATCAGAATTACCAATAAATTTCTACTAATATAATTTTCATTGTCATATCGCCTCGATTTCTCGAGATATTGAAATTTTGTGATATTTTTGAACGAAATTTTGAGTTTCCATATTAACAAAAATTAGGGAAATTAAAATTTGATATCATGGAATCATAGTAACTTGAACACAACAAATCGAATGCGCTAAAAATAAACATAGCATTACATCTAAAAAAATAAAGTTGAGAGCTCCATAGGAAAAACTGAAAATCTGGCAACGTTGCAAATATTATTTTTAGATCCGGCACTACTGATAATCCCCGTATACCAAATTTCATAACTTTATGTCAAGCCGTTGCTGAAATATTCGGCCGTTCCGGTTCTTTTGGGAAACCCTGTATATGCGATGTATAGATGCAACAAATCAATTTTCTTGTCAATTTGTTTGTGGTAAATCCAAAGTGGCTCCGCTCAAAAAAATTACTATTCCCAGATTGGAGTTATGTGGTGCTGTACTACTCTCCAAGTTATTATCTATTTCCTCGCAGATTTTTCGTAATAAAATTACGGTCAACAAAATTTGTGCATGGTGTGATTCACAGGTTGTTCTTCAATGGATCAAGAACCCCCCACACCGATTTAAAACCTTTGTATCCAATCGAGTGGCTTACATCCAAAATAAAATCCCGCCAGATTCGTGGTTCTATGTTGAGTCAAAACATAATTCTGCGGATGTAGCGTCTCGAGGTGTCCTTCCTTTCGAATTAATTTCTCATAGTAGTTGGTTCAAAGGATCTGACATTCTATATACCTTCGAATTCCCGTGGTTTGAAAATCAAGCAACTACGTTTAATGGTTCTTTGCCCCTTGAAGAAGAGAAAAAACTTACCCTTTTTGCAGAGACCAAAGCTCCATCAATTCTAGATGATTTAATCAATAAATTTTCCTCAATTTCAACTTTGCAACGAGTTCTTGCTTATTTATTGAGATTTATATTCAATTGTCGCAATCCTTCGAAAAAACGAACAGGATCACTCCTAACTGATGAACTTCATTTATCCCTCTATCCAATAATTCGCAGAACTCAGCAATTTCATTTTTCTGAGGAACTCCAGTCCAAAGTCTTCTCTAAACCTCTCAGAAAACTAAATGTTTTCATTGATTCAAATCAAATACTTCGCGTCGGAGGTAGATTAGCATACTCGTCATTATCTCAGGATAAAAAACATCCTATATTGTTGCCCCAAAAATGTCGGCTGACAACTCTGATTGTTGATCATTTTCATAAAACATATTTACATGCAGGTTTTCGTACCACGCAATTCCTCATTTCTCAGCAATTTTGGATTTTATCTCCGAAGCGTGCCATAAACTCTGTTTTAAGTAAATGTTTTCGTTGTTGGAGAACAAATCCCCAACCATTTCAACCCCCCATAGGTAACTTGCCTGCCACCAGAATTTCCCAAGTGAAGCCCTTCAGTCACGTAGGGGTAGATTTTGGAGGTCCTTTTACCTTAACAATGACGCGACATCGTGGTATAAAAACATGTAAAGGGTATCTCTGTTTATTTGTTTGCTTCGTCACGAAAGCTCTTCATTTGGAATTGGCAAGTGATTTATCTTCCGAAACGTTTTTATCCGCGCTGCAACGACTTATTGCACGCCGTGGTCGCGTATCGACTCTATATAGTGATAATGCCACGAATTTCATTGGCGCGAATAAAGAATTATCTAGGCTCATGGAAAATGCAGCCGAACACGAGGGAATTAAGCATTCTCTGATTCCCCCTGCTTCCCCTCATTTCGGAGGTTTGTAGGAAAGCGGTATCAAATCTGTTAAATATCAGCTTCAGCGTGTCATTGGGCAACAAACACTTACCTACGAAGAGTTTAATACTGTGTTAACTCTAGTAGAATCAATATTGAATTCGCGCCCTATTGGTACTCTCAATCATGATATTGAAGATATCAATGCGCTTACCCCGAATCATTTTCTTACATTGGAACCTGTTTCCACTCTTCCTTTACCAGATTTTACCAACACCCCTATAAATAGATTATCTAGATTTCAAATGATACAGAAAATCCAACAGGATATCTGGAAACGCTGGCACAGGGAATACTTGCATACCCTTCAGGAGAGGGGTAAATGGTTAAAACCCAGATTCTCTTCTCCTGAAGTGGGTTCCTTAGCTGTAATAATGGATGAAAGTACTCCACCGTGTAGATGGCTATTGGCTCGTGTGGTTGAACTCCATCCTGGTCGAGATGGTACAGTAAGGGTGGCTACCGTGAAAACTTCCACCGGGACATTGAAACGCTCACTAGTTAAACTTTGTCCGCTCCCGAGTCCAGATCAGGACTCGCCATAATTTACAGTATAAAATATTTATATTTAGTTTTTTTTTTTTGTCGTTCTTACAGCAATGAAGGTTTTATTTTTTTCTCAAAACTTTTCTGTTTTCAAAAATGTTTTACAATACCGAAGAATTTTATGCCAGCTAGATAGATAGTTTTATTTTATGATATATGTATTTTTTTTATAAAATTCACTATTTTAAATTGTCAATTTTGAATGTGAATTAACTATATGTAATATGTGAAGTGTTTTATATCGCTCTCATTGTGGTCTTTTTAAATCAATAAATTTTACTTTAATAAATGTATTTATGCATTGCCATTCTTCGAAACCTCTCGTCAGATTTTCTGATAGGTTGTCTCAAATTTCAGATACATGACTATCAGAAAATTTTTTATGAGATCAAATTCATCATTTAATTTGTTTGCAGGGATTCAGGTTAAAAATATATAAGAAATGTGTCTCTCAAATTTTCTATTTATAAAAATGGTAAAGATCAAGCAAATGTAGTTGTATTCAATTGTAAACTTTTGAACCTATTGACAAATGAAAAAAAGTTCAACTGATAATCATTTTGAATTGAAATAGATTCAAAGTCCAAACATTATTCTCTAGGTTATTTTATATGATTCCTATGTTTTTATAGATATACGCCTAGTTGAGCCGAGTAAAACTTCAATACTTGAACCAGCTCATCAAGAATGTTCTTGTTATTCTGAACCTGGAAGTAGTAAGCAGTCAGTTTGTGCCAATATAGGACCTAGCCTTGAAGCGAGCGAAAACTTATCTTTGGCAATTCCTGGTAAGAAATTAAAATAATCAAAAACTTGTGGTTCAAAAAACTCTTAGTATTATTATTTTTTAAATATAATAAAAATTAGAAATATCAACAAAACCTTATCGGATGTGTCAAGAAATATCAGCATTTTGTAGACACAAGTACAGATACATTTTATATATCTGAAAATTGGGAATATGAGTTACTTGTGACATGGCAGATATTTGAACAGGGTTTTAAAATGGGTTTTTAACTTATTTTGTTACTCTTCCTAATCACTTTATTCTGAAGTTTTTGCAACTCTACACAACCATAGTTGTTTCACAGTGCAAATATTTTTTTAAATTTTCTGTTAACTCTATCATAATCATCAATTTATCTTTCTTCTGAATTTCAGGTCCATCCTCTTATGTTACCATTCCTGAATCATCTGCTTTACTTTCACCTGAGAAATTAAGACAAACAGTAAAAACTTTGAGGAGGAAATGTTAAGCAATCAAATCATATGAGGAAAAGGAATGGACACTTCAAGATTTCAATAACTTATGTGACAAACTCCTACATGTCTACAGACCTTGCTGAAATTGTGAAAGTTCAAGCACATTTAAACAAAAAATCGCCCAAAGCCAGACGATACTCCAGAGCATATAAACAGTTTGCCCTTACACTTTATTTTCTAGGACCACGAGCCTATGCATTCATCAATCAATTTTTATCCCTCCCAAGCAAAAGAAGTTTAGATAGGATGACAGAAAAAGTAGTTTGCAAACCAGGCTTAGAGAACATGGCAATATTTGCAGCACTAGAAATTAAGATGACAACTATGCTAGATCAAGATAAACATTGCATTCTATGTATTGATGAAATGTCCTTGAAATCCAACTTTTTTTTTCATACTGGACGTGACGAGATTGTGGGATTTCATGATGTAGGGGATGGTAAAAAAGAATTACTGCCTGCCCAAAATGCCGCTGTACTCATGGTGAGGGGTTTGTATTCGAACTGGAAACAGCCAATTGCATACTTTTTTCTCCATAGTACCTACAAAGCAGACAAGCTGAAGCCTATGCTTGAGCTTTGTATTAGTAAATTAACTAATCTAGGTTTGCAAGTAGAAGCTTTGGTCAGCGATATGGGTTCCAACTTTTGTCAGCTGGCAACTTCTTTTGGTGTAACCACTGATAATTTTAGTTTTGTAGTTGGAAATAAAACTATTCTGTATTTGTTCGATACTTGTCATATTCTCAAGGCTACTAGAAACAATTTAATTAAAAATAGTTTTCTATTTGATGGAAAAACAACATCATGGTCATACGTGGAAGAATTTTATAATCGAGATAAACAGAATTTTTATAGATGTGCTCATAATCTCACCAACTCCCACTTGCATCCTAATAATTTTGAGAAGATGAAAGTGAAATTGGCTGCTCAAGTACTCAGTAATACAGTTGCAAGCGGTATGTATACTCATATTAGTTTGGGAGCACTTTCACCTAATGCATTAGGAACAATAGAAATAATTGAGAAATTTGACAAACTCTTTGACATTTTGAATTCCACTGACCAAGACAATCCCACCATTTTCAAAAATGTTTTCAGAGGTGATGAATACCAAATCACTTATTTGAATGAAATGTTAGAATTGATAAGCAAAATGCTGATACACAATAGACAAGGGCAGGATATAACAAATAAAGTAAAGTTCAAGAATTGTTGGATTATAACTATTAACGGCATAAAAGAGTTATGGACCACCTTATCATCTCACACTTTTGAATACCTTAAAACCAGAAAAGTCAACCAAGATGCTGTTGAAATTTTTTTTGGCAGTATTCGGCAACAAGGAGGAAATTGTGTCAACCCCACTCCAATTCAATTTGAGAGATCATTTGAAAAACTTTTCAGTCAGAGTTATTTACATTCTAATAATATGAACTGTAAAGATGACTTTGGTCATTTATTATCTAACATTCAATCTGCAGATATCCAAATAGTAGAAAATGAAAACGAACCCACGCCAGTATTTTCCTTTTTAGATTATGATTATAGACGAGAAGATATTCTATCTCAGAATCCTTTTGTATATGTATGTGGATATTTGCTTAAAAAAGCCTTGACAGATGTCAAGATTGCTTAGACTATTCTAAAAATTGTGAAGAATTAGACACTGATAAACTCTTAACACATTTCAAAAGTTTTCAAACAGATTCAAGTATATTTGGAGGGCTGAGAATGCCACCTGAAGCATTCATACATTTTGTTTACAAATTGGAACAAATATTTAATTCAACATATGAAGAAGTATGCACAGGAGTTTCTTTCTCAAATTCTCATTTGAGTATTATGAAAATAGTGAAGTTTCAACATCCCTGTCCTCAGTTCCCTATACTATATGTTTTGAAACTATTGATTAGGCTGAGAATATTTTATTCCTTGAAATATCTCAATCGAGACATGAAAACTTTAAAAAATAAAAGTAATTTCTTTTTCAGGGTTCATGTATATTATGTTAGAAATGAACGTTTCAAAATGTTCTTTTATTTTTCTGAAACAATTCATACAATTCATACATTATTAAATTGTATTTTTATATTCATTTTTAGGTGACAAAATGTATTCATAAAAATAGGTTTTATATCCCATATAAGTGACTTATTTGGAAATGTATTTAAATATATCGAAAATGTAATGCATGTTCATATTTCTTGGGCACCAATAAATATTTTATTATTATGTTTTAGTTATTACTACCTACCTATACATATAAAGCATATCTATTGGATGGCATTAAAAGGGGGAAGACTGAATTTGCAAACCCATTTTATTTTCCGCTGGAAATGATCAACTCTTTAGTAATAAAACATTAATGAACATTAAAAAATTATATCAACTGAGTTCTCCATGTGGAAGTAAGAATTAAGCTGCTAAGTTCTCTGGAAATATATATTTCGTAGTATTTCTCGTAGTATTTCACATTCACATTTATTGAAGAATAGTTTATGAGAAATTAAGTCGTCTAAGTTATGAGACAACTCCCTATTTCTGTAGAATATTCCTTGTCTTGCTTCAAATATGTCATAATTTTCTTAGACCACATAGAAACAAGCGAATTCTTAGTATAATTGACAAGAAATAGCATTAGTTCAGGTAGTAGGTACATTTTTCACATTGACTTTCATACCAAAATATTCTATTCGAAAATATGAACATATATTTCAGAATGAAGTATAATTAATAAGTAAGCTAGACTCATTATCATTCGTTGACCATCAACCAAGTTTTGTTTCCATCCAATATATTAATCTAGCCCAAAACTGGATCTACAAAAATATCTTTTTTCCGCTGCCGACACTGTACATACATTCTTAAGCTGCGTCCTCACTGAGTCGACACGGTCGATCGACTCTGTCGATCGACACTGTCGACGTAGTGTGTAC
Organism: Chrysolina haemoptera; assembly: GCA_958298965.1. Classification (NCBI taxonomy): domain Eukaryota; kingdom Metazoa; phylum Arthropoda; class Insecta; order Coleoptera; family Chrysomelidae; genus Chrysolina; species Chrysolina haemoptera. Next base: position 1,109,621 of record OY282593.1, on the reverse strand, counting down.
GCGTCACTCGACTCAGTCGATCGACAAAATTTGTCGATCGACATGTTGATTTGTTTTCCAGTGATTGTCGGTAAACATAAAAGAGCAGTCGATCGACTTTAGTGTGTGGACGTGTTTTCGACGTTCGACATTCGACAAACCGTTAGTACTCAGTGAAGTCTTGCCTTGTTGACATCGTAGCCGTGTGTTTTCGTCGGAGCAATGGAATGGGAACAAAATAAAGTCATAGCCTTTATTGAGGCATACAAACTAAAAACAAATCTATGGGATTCTAAAACCAAAAACTATAAGAACAGAAACTTGAGACATGATGCCCTTATGGAACTTGCTAAAGAATTTAACATAGAGAAACAAGCGGTAGAACAAAAAATTAGAAATCTTCAAAGTCAATTGGCAAGAGAAGTAAAAAAAATAAAGGACAGCAAGAAATCTGGCTCGGCTACGGCGGATGTATACGAAAGTAAATGGTTTGCTTTTGAAGCCATGAAATTCGTACTAGACAAAAATAAGCCCAGGGAGATGTTGGATTCAGAGGTACGTATAGACTTGAAAAACTCGTTGGTTTTATTTATCATATCATACATGCATATATATTAACAAAAGGTTGTAAAGCACATAATTTGGAAGTAAAGCAAAGGAAAAGTGCCTGTTCAGATACATGGGTGCTCACCCAGGGTTTGTGACCCCGCATGATAAATTGCTCCAATATTATCCAAATTACTACTTCTGAACCAAAGAAAATATGACTTTTTGAACGTATGTGAACTGTTTTGCATTATACAGGCACAAGGGTCAAAAATATATACTTGTAAAATGCACATGCTTCAAAACCCCTGCATGAGCCATATACAAGCGTATATTTTTGATTCTTGTGTCTGTAAACTGCAAGACAGTCCACATACGTTTCTTTTACTCGCGTTTCTATCAAAAAGTCATATTTTCTTTAGTTCAGGAGTATTAATTTCGATAATATTGGAAAAATTTATCATGCGGGATCAAAAACCCTGGGTGAGCACCCATGTATCTGAACAGGCCCTAAAATTCGTCATGTAAACGTTGAACAATTGCATGACAACTAACAAAACTCATGAAATCGCAAAAAACAAAACTACTCCTCCTAACGAGTTATTTTTATATTAATGTTGTCAACCGATAAATTTTAACATATTTCGTATTGCCAAGGAACTTCTCCTTCAGGAGTCATAAAATAGTCTCTTAATGTGTTTCTCACTTGTTGGGCATGCACTGCACTTTTTCTGGGTATTCTGGGTAAATCTGCCAAACCAGGAGGAGTTCCAATATCATTTCTCCAAGCTCCTGGAATAACGTCTCTTGAATCAGAGCAATCAGAATCAAATGTTCCAGGGGGATTATAAATATTCTTAGATGCACTTTTTCGAAGAAAATTGTGCAAGTAACATCCTGCTAACGTTACCTTGCAGGCGGTTTGGGGTGCCAATAGCAATGGTTTGCGGAATATTCTAAATACGTTTGATATTAAGCCAAAGACATTTTCTGATATTCTTCGAGCCCTGCTGAGGCGATAGTTAAATACTCTTTCACTAGAACCTTTAGGGTGAGTTCCTGCATATGGTTTCATTATGTTTGTTGACAATGGAAATGCGTCGTCTGCAACAAAAACATATGGGCTTATTTGGTCACTATTTGGGAGTTGATTTTCTTCAGGTAAATGCATTGTATTATCCTGCAGAAGCTTATTAAATGTAGTACTACTAAAAACGCCACCATCTGAAATGCGCCCTTGGCATCCCACATTAGCATAAATAAAATTGTAATTGGCGTCGACTACGGCGAATAAAACAATACTGAAAAATCCTTTGTAATTGAAAAATTCACTGCCGCTGTTTATCGGAGCCTGCAACGATATATGTTTTCCATCCATAGCTCCGACGCAGTTTGGAAAGTTCCAACGATTGTAATAGTCGTGGGCAACGGCTTTCCATTCTGCTTCGTTTTTAGGCATCTGAAATAAAAAAAAGGTTTTTTATTTAATGTTTTTAAAGTTCAAACAAGCAACAGTACCAATAGTAGTCAAACAAAACATCTTTATATTACAGAGTTCATCGGTGGTGGATGCAGTGGACGATGCCAACGATATGGATCATACTGCTGATGAGAATACCCAAGATGCTGTTGTAAATAATGAAGAAGGCAACTCGCAAGACTCTACGAGGAGTCATGTGAATGCTAGTAATGTTGAAACAGCAAAGGCACCTGTAACTACAAACAAACCGTTCAAGTCGCCAACTCTTCGACATACACCATCAAGGAAAAGGAGATGCGATGACTCATTGGTCAATGAAGCCTACGAGGCAATGACGCAAACCTTAGCGGCAAAAAGACAAAAGGATGTGTTTACCATCTTTGGCGAAGAAGTGGCTGTGACATTGCGAAATTTGTCCACTACTTATGCTCAAGCAACGGTACAACACAAAATAGGCACGCTTCTGTTTGAAGCAAAATTGGGAAATTACAATTATCCTGTGGCACAACCACAGCAGCCGTATGTTTCTCATGCTCATCAACAACACTATTATCCGCAATCTCAGCAACAGCAATATTGGCCCAGTCGAGCAAATTCTGATGGCTCACTAACGATTTTACCGGTGCAACAGTCCCCGGGAACACATTCCTCATGCTCTTCTGTTAGCAATCCCCCCACTCCGGCACCATCAACTTCTGCTTATACTACGGATGAAGATGACGCTGTAGATCATTTCCTCACCCTACAGTAACCTCCAAGAAGTCATAAGTCATAAGCATAGATATGCGCAGCACTATTTTCAGTTTGGGTTTCAATATTGATGAGTTTAATTTTTAGTTTCAGCTAATGTTTCTACTGTTGTACTTATTTATTTCTGGTTGTTAAATTTTGATTTGAGAAGTAGCCATAATTATTTTATATTTATATAAATCTCGTAACTCTTAATACACATTTAAGTACTTACCTTAATATAGTCTTGTAATACTTCAATAAGGGCATGGCACACCTCCACAATAATTTTAGAAATTGCCTGCTTGGAAATTTTGAACAGATACATTAGTGAGTGGTACGAATCTCCAGTTGATAAAAATCGTAACGTTATAGCAAGACGTTCCGTTGTGGGAATGGCAGGTCTACAATTGGTGTCGTCTTTAGAAATTTTTGGCCCAATTTTTTGTAATAAATATTCAAATTCACTTTCCGACATCCGAAAAAAATTTCTAAAACCACCGTTACACCTGTATTCAAGGCTCAATATGTTGACGTCATCTTTTTTTAAATCTTCTATCAAATCACTGGCGTTGTATCTAGTTTTACTTTGAAGGCTTGGTCGAACCCAAAATCTTCTTTTTTTGGGTGCAATTTTTCTTTTTTTCGTCGCGATAATAATATATGCGGCACAAGCAACTATAACATCATCTTCGTCAGACATGTTGATTTCGACTGATCGACAAACATTTTTGTCGACTCAGTGTGGACAGATGCAGTTTTTTGACGCTTGTCGATTTACATGTCGATCGACAGAGTCGATCGACCGTGTCGACTCAGTGAGGACGCAGCTTTAGCAATAAAACAGGTAAGTGGCCTATATCATCGTTTACTAATGCATATTGACAACGGAATGTAAATAATGTCATTTGCATGCCTAGGGTAAGAATGATTTTGACAAGTAATACCTTCAGCATTTATATCAATTTTAAGGTTATGAGACTTTTTGAATATTATTGTTGTCTGTTTATTTGACAACTCAGTTACGAGCAGAAGCAACTTGGAATGAAATAGCGGAACGAATAATCATGAAGGAAGGGTAAGAAATGTCAACAAGCAGCAGGAAAAACGTACTAAGTTACACGGAATGTATCGACTGTCAACATCCTCGGCAAGTGATAAGCCTCGGCTCGTACTCACTCACCTCGAATGTTAACACGTCTTTACATTCCTTGTTACTAATAACTATTGAATTAACTAATAATCATATTTTATATTTCAGTCAAAGTCTTTTTCCCAGTGTACAGGGCCGATCCTGGCAGGTGTGCAGCGCGTGCACCGCACGCGGGCGTCCAAACTAAGGGGCGGCCGCAGGCCGCGAAACGTTAGTGCTCAGTTGTGTTGTGTGTTGGTCTATTGTCCATTAGTCCATTAGTCCATTAGTATCTTCTCCAACTCTCATCTACACACATTCTTCATTTGAGAGCAAAATTCATGGCAGAGCCGGCAATGCAGCATAAAAAATTGAAATTTCTATAAAAAAAAAACCAAGGGCCAAGTATGTTTGGTTCCTGTGTGTGGCGCGGCGGCTTATTTATATACGTATAGTCTTTACGATATCAGTTGGAACGGCGAAAAAAAAATCGGTTTCGCCGCTGCGGCCTCCTTTGAATTTTTTTTCGCCGTGCCGATTTACTTCGTAAAGACCATATATATCACAGTCGGCACGCCGCTCGCAGGTCAATGGTCAAAAAAACTTTATTTTAGCGGTTTTCTTTATAGATAAGAAATGGATTGTTTGGACAAAGTTAAAGGGATGCGGCATCGGAATTTTTGACAAAAAAATATATTGATTTATTGGTAGAACACGGTCCCAAACAAATTGCAGATTTCAAATTTCCGATTGATGAGAGTGGCAGAAAATTTAGCTGTTCATATTATAACAAAACTTTAGTGAACGGGGAGAAAATAAATCGCGCGTGGCTCTGCTATTCCATAAAAATAAATTGTATTTTTTGTTTTGCGTGTAAATTGTTTAGTAGAGATAGTTCAACACAACTTGTGAGTACTGGCTTTTCTGATTGGCGTCATTGTTCGGATTACCTCAATAAGCATGAAAATACTCTAAAACACGTTAACACTATAAGATCGTGGTGCGAAATAAAGACGAGGATGGAAAAAAATTGTACTATTGACGCGGAACAACAAAATGTTGACAATAGAGAGAAAAAGCGATGGCGCGCTATCATTGAAAGAATGATTGCTGTAGTACAATTTTTAGCCAGTCAAAATTTAGCATTCAGAGGAACTAGTACGGAGTTGTATCATAGAGATAATGGTAATTTTTTAAAGGCAGTAGAGATGTTGGCCAAATTTGATCCAGTTATTTCAGAACACCTTAATAATATCAGTAAATACAAAGATAAAAAAACACGTATACCGCACTACTTATAGTACGGTGTTATTAACCTAAAAAAAGGCCTATCCTTGACATCCAAAGTAAAAGTTTTATTCCAACTCCAAATTGTTCTATATAACCCCCTTATTGTTTGTTAAAAAGTTACACCATTTTGAGCGTCGGGTTTGGGGGGAGGGGGAGAAAAAGTAGGAAATTTAGTAGTTTTTTTAGTTGTTTGGAAATTGGTTGAAAACTAAGCTGTTTAGCACAAACAGTGTTATATACAAAAATATTCTACATGAAATTTTAAACTAAAAATGTCCTATGCATATTCCCTGTAAAATTTACGGTTCATGAGTTGCAGACGGTGTAAAAATAAAAATGATATAATTTTTAAGTTTTTTTTTTCCAAATAAAGCTATATAGAAATAAGTAAACGATTTAATTAAAGAGTAATAATATACCACAGTATTATAGTCAAAAAGAGGCTAAGAGGCACCATAGAAGGTTGAAAAAGTAAAAATAATTGTTAGGAGAACCGTGGTAGTACAAGCAGGCGTGGCCGCCATCATAGTGACCTTGGACCGCGGGCCGCAACCAATGGCGGTTCTGTCTTCTGCACCTGTTGTCTGCCCCCTCCATTCCACCCCTCCCTCACGCACTGTCACAGATCGATCGATATTCTTCTTCAGTCGTCTTAGGAGACAAGTTGAGTACGTTTGTGCGTGGTACTTCTAGTGCAGTTTTGCTATAAATTTTTTATAGTTGGTGTTTATAGTAACGTGCGAATTATGTGAAAATCACTTGAGATAGTGTGTTAGTTATGGCGGAGTATGTGTTAAAACCTTGTAAGGACAAGGGTGGTGAACTTATTACTCTGACTAGAAAGGCGGTGGACAAAATAATTCATTGCAGTGAAATACGTAAAGATGGCGTCAAAGCCAAGTTCCTGCAGAATGATTCGCTTCAAGTACATAGTAAGTGTCGACAAACCTATATATTACGTCCAAAACCACCTGAAATGGAAAAAGAACCTCCAGCAAAGATACCACGTGAATCATTTGATTTTAAAGCCTTATGTTTTCTTTGTGGTCGCAAGTGCGTAGATGTATCTAAATGCAGGAATCCTGCTCAATAAAAGTGGAGTTTAGTGCAGAAACTTGAACTGATTGAAAGCATCAGAACGGAAGCAAATAACAGGCATGACAAGTGGGGAGATGAGGTAAGTGTGAGTCTCTCTCAGGTCATAGATCTCGTAAGTTCTGATGGGAGGTACCACTGGCATTGTTATCAGACATTTCAAAAGCCAGGATCGTCACGGCCCGAAAAAGGAGTAGCAACCAGTAAAGGTGGGTCTAGTGCTGATGCCAAAAGAGAAGACGCTTTTGAAAAGCTATGTGATTATTTGGAGGAAAACAATGAATGTCAATACGACTTTGAAGAACTACAAAATATATTCCTTCGTCTGAGCCCTGAAGTTGAGCCATATACTCTCACACATTTCAAAAGAAAACTTATCCAGCGTTATGGTAATAGTTTAATTTTTGCAGTTTTACCAGGAAAAAGAAGTGTGATTTGTTTTTCTGGAGCATCAACTAATATTTTATCAGACAACTGGTATAAAAATCGGAACTGTGATAATGAAGCAGAGGAACTGAGATTGATCAAAACTGCAGCAGCAATTATTCGACGTGAGATAAAGTCCAAAAGTTACGACTATTCCCAGTTTCCAACAATTGAAGATATTCGTAAAGGGGGATCTGAACTGGTACCTGAGTTGCTCAATGTCTTGATAACTGAAATCATTCAGCCTACTTGTACAAGACAAACATCCGAGAAAATCCAGAGGGCAAAACAAATTATGGAAAGGAAAAAAACAGCAATATGTCACAGTATAATACGCGCTGCTCGTCCAAGATCGTTTTTATCCCCAGCCCAACTTGGAACGGGTGTTTTGTTACACAGAAAATTTGGTTCGAAGGTCTTGATTGACACCCTGTGCAATATGGGTGTTTGTGTACCTTACCAGGAAGTGTTGAGATATGAGAGATCCGTCACTTGCCCAGAGAACACAAGAATAGAGAACGGTTATGTGCAATTCGTGTTCGATAATGCAGACTACAATGTTCACACACTAGATGGTCATAACACCTTCCACGTCATGGGTGGAATTGCTTGCATTACACCTAAAACAGCTCTTCAGGTTGAGGAAAATGTACCTCGAAAGAATGTTGCTGCTCAAGCTGTTGAAAACAAAGGCCTGTTTGACTTGCAAACTTACAAAGCCCCGGCTACATCTGGATATTCTAAAATAGTCGCTACAAACCTTGCTTCCCTAGAAGACCAACCATCACTTTCATACAAAAATGGACGAACACTTAATATGTTTTGGTTGAGTGGCACCTGGTTAGAAGGTTCAGAAGAATGTAAACCTGGTTGGAGTGGCTGCATGGAAAAGCTTTATGCGAAGGAACAGTTCCAAACTTCGGCTGTAGTCCCTCTTCCATTTATCAACTTAGCTCCTTCAAATCCATCAACAATTTATACAGCTCTTCTTCAAGCTGCCAAACAAGGGGCTAGCAATGGTCAAACGATAACAATGGTGACTTTTGATCAGCCATTGTATGCTAAAGCTCGTGAAATAGTAGCCGCAGCATCTCATGACAGCCCGTTGAAGTCACTTTTCATTAGACTAGGAGGATTTCATTTGTTGATGTCCTTTTTGTCAGCGATTGGATTCATCATGGCAGGTAGTGGTTTGGAGGAGCTGTATAGTACTGTGTATGCTAAAAACAGTGTTCAACAAATGATGAACGGGAAAGCTTACTCTCGGGTCATTCGTGCTCTCTGCCTAGTCGAAGAAGCACTGATGACTGTATTTTTGAAAAATAATGAAACTCTCATAAGTGTGAATAAAGATGAGCTTCATAATGTCTATTCCAATTTCAAGCTTGGAAATGCCTCTCCTGAAGAGATTGCACAGTCAACCGTGGTAAAGAGCTTTGTAGACATTTTAGAAAACCAGCTTAGGCGTTCAAATGAATCTGGACGAACACAAAAACTGTGGATTCAGTTCATAGAAATGGTTGAAATCGTTCGAATGTTTATAAGAGCAGAGAGGAGTGGGGACTTTCTCCTTCACCTTCATTGTGTCCATCAAATGCTTCCCATTTTCCATGCATCTGGTCACTTTAACTACGCTAAATCTGCACACGTTTACCTACAAGACTCGCTGGAACTTCTCAACACATTGCACCAAGAAAACGATTTATTTGTTAATTGTGGTTATTTCACCATCCGACGAAGTGAAAAGTTTTGGTCTGGAGTATGGAGTGATATGACCATAGAACAGGTTTTGATGAGGTCCCTAAAAAGCATTGGTGGATTGACTGGAGGTAGAGGAATCACAGCGACAACTATTGCCACTTGGATCAATTCCATGCCGACTTTTTCTCGGGTGTGCGAAGCAATGGAAGAGTTTGCAGGTGTTCGCAGCCTCTCTTCAGAGCAGCACGTGGAGCTACGAGATGCAAGGCAAAAAAGAAACAGTAAGGACTTGCAAACCTTCATTTCTTGGATTGAAGAACATAATCCGTTCTCTAAATCACCTGAACTCTCTTCCTTGTCAACAGGGGTTATAGGTGATGAAACTGTAAACTGCGATAAAGCATTTGAAATAGGAGCCATATCCATCAAAGCTATTGAAAACAAAACATTTCAAGAAATACACATGAAAAGAAAGTTTGCTGTCAAGTCTCTAGCCTCTATAACGAAGTCGGTGAAAATTAACAACGACATGGTATGTGTAAATCCTAACACTCTCTTACATCGGATGGTGTGTACAGTAAGGAGTGATGAGAGATTAGAGGAAATTTTTCAGTTTGAACTCTGTGCATATCCTCCATCACTGTTTGACGAATCTGGCTTGATGAGGAAGGGGAAAAAATCATCAATGATGACGGTTTTGGTTTCAGATTCAAAAGAATCATCAAACATCGATGACCCAGTGAAAGTGTCCTATATAATTGACGGAGGCCACCTCCTACATCGTGTTGTCTGGCAACAGCCTGCTACATTTAAACAGATTTGCGAGCAATATAGTAATTACGTATGTACTCATTATGGAAAAGCGACTGTTGTTTTTGATGGTTACGAACGAAGTAACACAAAGGATCAAGAACACCTACGAAGATCACGTTCCAACATTGTGGTCAAAGTAGAAGACTCAATCCATGTCAACATAAAACAAAATGAATTTTTAGCTAGTGCTAAAAACAAGATGGGTCTAATAACCCTCCTTTCATCGCACTTGCAACAATGTGGTTGCACAGTTCTTCAAGCATCGGGTGATGCTGACCTATTAGTAGTCTTAACAGCTATTGATGAAGCAAATAAAGATGTTCAAACGTGTGTTATTGGTGATGACACGGACTTATTAGTACTGTTGACTGTCCACGCACCTTCAGGGAATAAACTGAAAATGGTCGTACCTAAAAAAGGAAATCACCAGGAAAAAGTGTACATTATTTCTGACATTCAGCACGGCATTGGGGATATGAAAGATGTACTTCTGGTTACATACGCCTTCACAGGATGTGACACTGTGTCTGCTGTCTATAAGAAGGGAAAAATTGCACCTTATAGGAAAGTTCAAGCCAACACCGTTCTTCGTGAAAAACTTCTGGTCTTCAACAACCCCAAAGCCGACCCCAGTGCAGTGGCTGATGCAGGAAATTACTTCCTAGTTGCAATGTTTGGAGCCAAGAACACTGAAGATCTAGATTGTCTCCGCTACCAGTCCTACTTGAAAACGATTGCAAAGCAGCCTATACATGCATTACTGAAGTTGGATGCACTACCCCCCACTTCAGGAGCGTCCAGACAGCATTCATTTAGGACCTACCACCAGGTACAACAGTGGCTGAATGAAGATAAGGATCCACTCGAGTGGGGTTGGAAGAAGATTGGCGACCACCTGACACCAATTACAACAGCACGTCCTGCAGCCCCCCAGGAATTACTGTCCCTTATAATGTGTACTTGCAAAGATGATTGTGTTCGTAATTGTGAATGCAGAAGGAGTGGTCTAAACTGCACTAGCATATGCAGCAATTGCTCAGGCCAAGCATGTGATAACATGGACAATAATAACATCTTAGACGACGAGCTAGAGGAGGAGGATAATGTGCTGGAGGATGAGTGAAGTTAATAAAGACATTGAACATTCCAAATTTGAAAGATATTTATGCTTAAGAAGTGAATTTATGTTGCAATGTTCGTAGAAAGTTCAGGGTGGGTTTCTCCGTACCACAGGTTTATATGGCCTAGGCCTGTGGAAGCCTCTTTTCCCTTAAAAAAGAGTGCCCCTTGATAAGGTGGTGAGGTTGTCGTTCCTTTAAGGGCTTATCACTAACATACCACCGGCCACTGAAATAGCAACATTCTTTTACGAAGCTTATTTTTTTAAAAAATTATCAAAATTACGAAAAAGTTAACATTTACACCGTCTGTAACTCTTGAACCGTACAATTTAGAGTGATTATGAAAGGGACCATTCTTATTTAAAATTTAACGTAGAACATTTTTGTATATAACAATGTTTAGGATAAACCGCTTAGTTTTTGAAATATTTACGAAAAACTAAAAAAACTAGTGATTTTTCAAATTCCCTCACCCCCAAACCCGACGCTCAAAATGGTGTAACTTTTAACCATAGAATAAGGGGACTATGTAGAGCAATTTGGTGTTGGAGGAAAACTTTTACTTTGGATGTTGAGGTTTAGGTCTAATTACACCGTACTATTAGGGCAGCATTTTCAAAACGAAGTAATTCATATTTTAGCCGAATCTATTCGTAATGAGATAACACGCATTGTCAAAAAAGCCAAATATTACACTATAATTCTCGACTCTACGCCCGATATTAGTCATACAGAACAAATAACGTTTGTAATTAGATGTGTAAAGTAAAGTAGATATTTTAGAATTTTTTCTAGGATTTTTTCCAGTAACTAGTACCACTGGAGAAGGTCTGTGCAATTTTCTTTTAGAGAAGCTATTACCTAGTCTGCAGCTCGAAGTTAAAGATATACGTGGTCAGGACTACGACAATGGATCGAATATGAAGGGGAAAAATATAGGGCTTCAGAAACGGATTCTCGATATCAATCCTAGAGCATTATACGTGCCGTGTGCGGCTCATACCTTAAACCTCGTCGTTAATGACGCTGCCAGCTCCAGTGGTGAAATTTCTGGATTTTTTGATATGGTACAATATATATAATTTTTTTTCGATGGTATTTACTAAAAAAATACGTGAAAAGTCTAACTTTGAAACCATTAAGTGAAACAAGGTGGGAAAGTCGTATCAATGCTATTAGACCTCTAAAGCAAGACCTCAAAAACATTATTACCGCATTAAATGCCTTAATTGAAGATTCCACCAGAGACGAGAAAACAAAGAATGGTGCAAAATCAAAAATCTTGAATCATTCAAATTTTTGTGTTCAATTTTGATTTGGCATGATTTATTATCAAGAATTAATGTTCTGAGTAAAATGCTTCAAAATCCTAAATTAAACATCGCGGAATGCATTGAAGGCTTAGATAATTTAAAAAAATATTTTATTTCACAAAGATCAGACGATAATTTCAAAATATTTGTCGAATCAGCCACAACACTTGCTAGAGATTTAGGTATTGATCCCGAATTTCCAAGTTCGAGGCTCAGAAAAAAGGTCCGTTTATTTGATTACGAGGGCAGTGATGAACCCCTTTTGAATCCCTTCCAGCAATTCAAGACTTCTTTCTATTTTGCAATTCTTGATCACGCGATCTCTTCGGTAAATGAAAGATTTACATTATTATCTGAGTGCTTTTCAATATTCCGCTTTCTGTATGAGTTTCACAACATTTCTAGTGATGATCTCATGAAAGCCTGCATGGACTTAGATATTAAGTTACAGGTACAGGAGGAAGGAAGTATCGTGAAAGATATAGACGGTATACAACTGTTTAATGAAATAACTTCATTCAAAGATATTTTTCCAGGTAAGAAACAGCCAATTGAGGTATTAGAAATCATAGTCAAAAATGATCTCATTTCCTGTTTTCCTAATTTTGCTCTAACGAATAGAATTTTTTTAACCTTACCTGTTTCTGTGGCTTCAGGAGAAAGAAGTTTCAGCAAATTAAAAATTATTAAAAATTACTTGAGAAATATTATGACACAAGAAAGGCTTTCAGATTTGGCCATCATCTCTATTGAATCCGAAATCTGTGAAAAAATAGATTTTACGGAAATTATTGATAAATTTGCCACTCAGAAAGCCAGAAAGGTTATTTTATAATTAGGTAATTATAATGATTAGGTACCTAGTCTGTAGACTGTAGAACAACTGATTTATATACTTTTCGTTGAGTTGTGAGTTGGTACTTTTTTTATGCAAAATGCAAAGGTGAAATTATTGTTTGTTTTTTATTTTGATAAAGTATTTTGTTGCTATTAACCTATTTATAAAAAAATAAAGTTTTCAAATTTTATTTGCATTTTTACTCATGTTTCACTTCTTACACTTATTTCACACACAACGATTGTGACGTACGAATACGATAAAAATACATAACTATCTAATCTATTTTTTCCTAAAATCTGAAAAATGACAAAACTGCAGCCTAACTATCAATTTAAAGGCATTTGACCTTGAACAGAAAAAAAATTTCGCCAGCGGCGCTTTCCTTTTCTGTCACCCCTCCCATGGAACAAAGCTGTATACGCACTGAGTATGTCCAAAATCGTTGTGTGCTAAATAGACGTTATACAGGTAGATGAGTTTCAGTGTTTCAATCAAAATTAACATTAAGACATGCTTTTTTTCCACCTTTATGAAACCCCACGGACAAACCTAACTATCAATTTAAAGGCATTTGACCTTGAACGAAAAAAAATTTCACCTGCGGCGCTTTCCTTTTCTGTCATCCCCGCGCCACGAATTACTCGCCCTCCCATGGAACAAAGCTGTATACGCACTGAGTATGTCCAAAATCGTTGTGTGCTAATATAGACGTTATACAGGTAGATGAGTTCAACAATATTAAGCTCGACGTCGTGAAGACCTTTTTATACTACTCACTCCAAAAGTTAGAAGACACATTAGATGAAGACTGGTTCTCATATGGAGTCGAAATAGGACAAAAAAATGCCAAACTCACCCCTTTGGATCTTGTGGCTGTATCAACCATAGAGAATGTCAAGGAACAGACGAGTGTTTTAAGCACCGAGGAGGATGACATGTGGATGACGATGTATGTGGTTGGTATCTATCGTTTGATCAGGGCTAAGATGGCAGATTACAAAACACAAGTAGCTAACAGAATCTCAGAACAGATCCGCGGGATCTCGGACCGGGGACAGAAGTTTAAGAGTTTATAACGTCAACGTTAAATATTAGTCCAAATAAGAAAAAAATCTCTGGAGGGGCGGCACATCTGGTATTTGCACGGGGGCGGCCAATACCCTAGGATCGGCCCTGCCAGTGTAGATAAAGTAATGTTATACAATTACAATTTCTCAGTGTGAATATAGATATAATCTGACATTTTCGAGGTCATAAGATTTTGAACCACAAAGATCAAAGGTTCCGACAAAGCTGTCGCATCTGGTGGGGTTGTATGTAATCTGTGACACAACTGCTAGCGGGAGGCAGGAGGCAGTCGATGTTCAACCGGTGGAGTGTGACACGGCGTTTGATGAGTTGACGCGTTTGTTTGACACGAGAAAAATAGTGTATTCTTGGTCTTGGCCTCTGTCCACTGCGGCAAGTCATAGCCTACAACGGCATTTATAAGTTATAACAAATAATGAAGAATTAGTGTCACAGTTTTGAAAGCATACATAGTTCTGTCAGTGGACAAATTCCTAGTGAAGTATTATCACACTTGCAATTACCAGTTAAATTCAAGATACCTATTATTACGAAATAGTGCATAAGGAGTGAACAAGTTCAGCAGCAATAATTAATGAAGTGCAGTGCTCCAAGGTGAAGAAGTAAAATTTATCGTGAGAAAAGGTGTGTTACAACAACACACACAGCAGTCCCAGGCTTCAGTGGCGTAGGGCCACAAACTGGTGCTCTCCCAAGTCAGGAAAAAACTGTTAATTGTCATCGAACAGTTTTGTCACAGTGATCAAGCAGTGAATGCTATTCTGGACTCTGATAACTAGTTGTTTATACCTAGCAATTCAAAAATTATAGCTTACAAAATAAAACAAATTACTTAGTTATGTTAGAATAATTAAAAACTGAATCCTGTGTTGAAAAAAAATGTCAATATTTCTATTAACCAATTAATTAGTATCCCTTTAAACATATTGGGTAGAAAATAAAAACCCTAAGATAACAAATAGATATTCGGTTTGTAAACTGTGATACCTATTGATCTTGGTTAAAATTATCATTAATAAATATCCTCTCTTTTCCTACATATTTATTGTAGGTGGTCCTTCAAAAAATAAAAAAAAACATAAAAGTCTAGCTACTTTGTTAATTTAAAAACATTTATGTCAAAAATTATAAATATATTTGTTTCTTTAAAATAAAGACATAGTGTTAAATTGAAACACATCGTTTTATTGACCACTTAGCTTTATTGCCTAAGAAAAAATTCATTATTTACAGCGACCTATTGATAGCCAAAAAATTTCAATCTGCAAGATTGAAGGCGAGTACCACTTGCCGGTGTTCTAGACGGAACCCACTTAAATTGTGTTGAGAATCAGCATAGATTGGTTCCCCCACACCTGAATTGATACTAAATTGTATGCAACTAGAAGGCAAGAGAATGGAATAGGATGAGGAATGAAAAGAACTCACTCCTACTTGCTTCTTCTATGTTAATGTGACTCGCCTTACAGGTTTTCAAGCAATCCTGGTGAGATGGACCATGTTTAAATCGCGATATAGTGGACTGTCGTTTGTATATGTTGCTGGTAGCTCAAATAGCAGGAGGACGAAATGTAAAATTAGATGATTATATTCTGGCATTGAATTGTCACATTGACTGTTACGTTTATTTTTCGCATTAGGATTTCCCGACCATCAGCCACTTTCAATTTATTATTGTGTTCATGACGGTATTACTGCCGAGTGTAGAACACGCTTTAGCCCTTCCCGGAAGGAAGGGCCAGGCGGCTAGGACACTGTTTTTGCGAAATAGATGAGTAACCTAGTCACCGGTGGATGGGGTAGGCATGTACTCAGGCTGAATAAAATATGAGCGAAGCGCGCAAGGCAGCCTTGATTGGCCAAGACAAGACGGTGTGGAACTCTCTCTGAGGGGACAACGTGAATCTGGGGTGTGCAACAGGTGATGAAGTGCTGAGGTTAATTTATTATACTTTCTGGAATAGCGTTCAAGGATTTCACTTCGCCTGAATAATTTTGGGAAAGTCGCCGGCATTTGGGGTCGTATAGTTTTAGTGACGACTATTGTCAGTATATGTGACTGCCCGTCCAGTCTAGCTGGGATCATTTTGCATATCACGTAAGTGTGGCACTCCACCATTTTGTGTCTTCTGAACGTCATAGTCGTTTATTTGTTTAAAGGCTTGGATCGTCATTTTGTACATTTTATCCGCTTCATTTGTTGCCTTATTCGTCGCCGAAGCCGTAAGGATAGAGGAATATTTCCCTTCGCGAAGGTATGTTAATATTTTTGTCCATACATTTCATGTTATAGTTTTTTTTTGTTTTGCGAAAAAAAAATGGTTTTCGTATTTCTCAAATAGACCAGCTCCTATCATTCATATGTTTCATACATTCAGTACAGAGTGATAGCTGTTGTTAATCATGGGCGGTGATTTTTCTCAAAACTCTTTACCGATTGGGACTGCTTGACAGAGACAATCCGATTGGGTGGTATTTAAATAATGACATGTCAAGATTTATTGTTCCACAGGGTTATGTTCGGTAGTGCCGATCGGTGGGAGAGCCGAAAAATTCGGATTTTGTTGTTTTATGTGTAACTAGTTATTTATTTTCTCATGAAACCTAATGAATTTCGCTATTTCATTGGTTTCCGTTCTTTCTTTTTACTGTTGGTGAAAAAGGTATCATTTTCACAGGGTCCTAGTGCAGGGCACAACCACTAGAAAGTGTAGCCTGGATATGCTGCCCTAGCTCTCAACCCAGGAGCCGTCCTGCGAAGCAGATCTAGGATCCACAGGGGGTGCCAACCACCCTCTCTCGCAAGTATTTATTCATTTAGTCTAACCGGCGATAACCACTCTGGGAGGATAGTATTTTCTTTTGGACACTTTCGCGTGTTTTTTTTTACCCCAGTGGGTACTGTACTATTTAGAGTAATTTCGATATACGGGAAACCTCGTTTGACCTGCCTTTTAGATTCAATATTTTTTTTTGCATATAACTATGAATAAGTAAGTCTCTTCTGGGATTTAAAGTACATTGTTTTATCGATATTTTGCCTAATCGATGTGTTTTCTAAAACAAGTCCGATATTAAGGAACCTCGTTTGGTGAATCAATATTCAACCTCCATCCTATATTTAATTCTTTTTATAGAACTATGCATAAGTTAGTTTATTTTGGGATCTAGAGTACACTGTGTTATTGATATTTCGCCTGAGCGTCGTAACATAATATTTTCAATAAGGTACACGTGATATGGCCATACCATGGTAACCTCCCCCTGAATATATTTTTGTTACCTTATTTTGTTACTTTGGAACGTCTCAAATTCTAAGAAAATCCTGGTAATTTTCAGTTATACCTACAGGCAGGAAATAAATACTGTCGGTGGCTTACAGGTACTTTGGTTCCAATAGATCCACCTACCTTTGAATTTTTCAGGTACCCGACTTATTTGTTCCACTATTTCTAGGTTTTACGAGCGGAACGATGCGCATAAGCACTGGGTGGTAAGGTAAACCTTGTGGCGCCCTTTGATAATTAAGAACTTTTTTTTGAACCCCGCATCCTCCACTGTTTAAAAGCTTCGATACTTTGAAATACTTTTCGACAGAATTATTTCACACTTTGATACTTTAAAATATGTTTAGACTTTGAATTATTTCCCGAGCTTCGATATTTTGAAATACTTTTCGACATAGAATTATTTCACATTTTGATACTTTAAAATATATGTAGACTTTGAATTATTTCCTGAGCTTCGATACTTCGAAACACTTTTCGACAGAATTATTTCACATTTTGATACTTTAAAGTATGGGTAGACTTTGAATTATTTCCCGAGCTTTGATACTTTGAAAAATTTTTCGACATAGAGTCATTTCACATTTTGATGCTTCGAAATAATTTTTGACGTAGAATTTTTGATACTTTATTAATGGTTGATCCTTTCAAAATTTTTGCACTTTGAATATTTTAAAATTGAAATATGTTCCGACTGAAGCAGTTTTAAATTTTATTGTTGAAAATTTGCGTCACATGACATTACATTTTTCATAAATAGCAACAGTAGAATTGTTTTTTATACAAAGTATATCACTGATGAAACTATATCTGAACATACAGCTATAGCTATAGATAAATAAATGAATAAACTAGTTATGACAGAATTAAATCACACGTGATATTATGTATTATTATTTTTTTACAGGAATTTGTATGCAGACGTCGGCTGAGTTGGAATCTCTTCCTAGTACCAGTTATTCTGAACTCAACCCTGAAGGTAATTTATTAATCATATCACTGCAAAATCTTTTTTTTTTTATTAATATACCTTAAAGCTAGCTAATTTCATGCAGTTTTACCTACTTACGTTTTATTTGAAAATGTGTAGTTTTCCATGTGAATAATGCTTCTCAAACCCCAATTGCACTACTAGTTGTATGACAGTATTAAATTACACATTGTATTATGTATTATTCTTTTTTAAATGTATTTTTGTGCAAACATTGCCTGAGTTGGATTCTCTTCCTGGTACTAGCTTTTTCAAACCTATTCCAGAAGGTAAATCGTTTATTTATATATTTTCAAAATAGCAGTGTTCTTCAAGTTTCTTATATAATTCATCTGTATTAAACGTGTGAGTGTATATGATCGTAGTGACTGCAGAAAAGTATATGATTGTAGTAACTACAGAATTTATGTATTTTTTGGGCTAACTGGGTTTTCATGAGAATCATGATAATTTTTTGGTACTAAGTGTATAGTTTTTATTCACAAACGAAATTAATTTTTTTCCTAGATCCTAGTACCAGCTTTGCCAAACCTATTTAGAAGGTATGATTCCTTTTTTTGTAAGCTTTTATTCAACTTGCTTTGTCTACGCGGTTGTCTGCCTGTCTGCTAAAAGATTACTAAGTTGTGTTTCTTAAAAAAACTGGATCTTTTTTGAAGTTATACAAAAAAATGTTTGTTTTTTGCCAACAGTTTTATTAACTTTCCAATCTACAAAATCATTTTGTATAATTTGAACTTCAAAAATGTGATCTTAAAGGGAAAAAACATCACTAATGTAGCAATGAGTGGTTCTGTTTATTTATACAATTGGTTGTCAGTTTATTATAATTAATGTTCATATTTCAGATATGAGACATCAACATCATTATCCAAGAACTCACCAAGTAAGGTTCACTTGAGTCCTTCAACGAAAATCGAAGGAGCAGAATACTCCTTCCATCCGTCAAATTTCAAGTGAAGAAGTTATAGAGTATGTGAAACAGAATTGTTCAGCAACATTGGCGACCTTTTTAGAAATTCAATTTAAACTCTATGAAAAATCTTCTAAGGATTTGAGGTCCTCTAATGAATATAAACAATTTGCCTTTGTTTGTAAGAATATTTTTCCATCAAGTTTATTTATAAACCGACAGTTGAAATGCTGCAAAACAAATAAAAAAAGAAAAAAATCAAAAACTACTAAATTTGCAACATTAATAAATATAAAAATATCTTCTTCCGTGTTACCTTATTATTTATTAATTTGCATAGTTTAAGTATTGTAATTGTATTACTAGCATTCATTCATCTGTTAATTATTCTTTACCATGTTATTTTCTATATGCATCCTTATGCCACATACAAGTGTTACAACACCTAGGTCCATTCAGTGGATGGTATATGGCAAATGTAGTAATATTTTTCACTTATATTTTGAAAAAATGTATTTATTGTAGCAGGTGCAAATTGTATATTTTCACTTAAATTCCTTCTGCTTAATTTTCAAGCCATAGCTTAAGGTACATGAATAAATAATTTGAATTAAATTGTTGTGTTGTTATTTCTAGCACATTTTATGGATGTGAATAATCAAACAAAAAATGTGCCAATATTTATAAATTCTTCTTTAATAGTAGTAAATAGGACTTAACTATGAACTAATATTTTCAGGATCACCTTGTCCCAAATTATTCATATATGTCTCGACTATGAACAAAAGAGACATTCTTGAAAAAATCATTCGTGTGAAAATATCATAATGTGACTGAATGAGAGAGCACAGAAAACTGAGAAAATCGCATTTTTTCGAATTTCGGGCACATTTTACTCGAAAAATTTGTAGAGAATTTTATGGAGTATTTCAAAGGGTTATTTGTTTTTGAAAAAAATGGTTTTTCTTTTACTTTTAGGTAAATTTTTCCGTTTTTCGGCTACTGAAATGCTTTGTGTATGTGCTAAACCCGTTTTGATTGACACTATAAGAAATTCGTCCACTGCGTGAGCTTCTCGAATAAAAAAATGTCCGTTCCATGCAAGGTAAAAGTATCGGGAAATTCAGTGCCGGAAAATCCACACGAATGACTTTTTCAAAAACGTCTCTTCTGTTATTCATAGTCGAGACATATACATATGAATGATTTGGGAGAATATTATTATGTGACTGAATGAAAGAGCACTGAAAATATTGAGAAAACCGTATTTTTTCGAATTTTGAGCACGTTTTACTGGAAAATGGTGCATTTTCGAGAAAAACTTGCAGATACCTTTTTTGTAGAGAATTTTATGCAGAATATTATTACATAATTTGTTTTTGAAAAAAAAATGGATTTTTCGATTTCCCTCGGAAAATCGTCTATAAACATTTTCCGGGTGCTTTCACGGCTTATCACCCTCGAAATTCGAATTCAGAGGGACAAAATACATAGAATACATAGAATAACTTGGGTGATCCCGTCGCGCTTCATCGGCTATGAAAACCCTCCCTGCCACCGGACTAATTAGTTGGCTAGGAAAATAAATTTGTGAATTGATCTGTTACTGTGTTAACGCCAAATTTTTTCATTTCGGAAGTTCCGAATTTTCTAAGATGATCATTTCTATAATGAATAACTACTACACCAATTTACACAAAATGAAAAAGTTGATATGTTGTTGATTTATGATTTATGGATTAGCAACGAAAAAGCTAGTAAATTTGGCTTCAACACAGTGACAGATCAATTCAACAAATTTAATTCCACAGCCAACTAACATGAGGTTGAAATATTCCTACCTTTCATATTTCTCGAGAGAATTTTCATATATTCTCGAACCAGGTAAAGTTTTTATTCCAATGCAAAAAAATGGAAGCTAACCTTAGTCCTTGCCAAAAATAACAATGTGTTGATGTCCGCGTCATTTTATGGAACTCGTGATAAATGTGGGTGTGCACTATGCCTAACTTGTGCAAAGCTCTCAAGTACAGAACATAGAGCTGCAATACTAAAGTCTGCAAGAGTCTTGATATTTTTAAGTCTGAACTTCCGTTCATCAAGCCCTCTACCTGATACAGATAAAATAAAAGAATTACAGAACGAAATCGAAACAAATAACAAAAAAATCAGTCGGATTTCACCAGAACCTGAACCTGATAAAATTGCTTCATTGGTGACTTACCCAGTATGTAATCAGGATTAGATTAAAGAAAGCTCACAATATCTAAGACGTAAAATACAAGATTTGAAAAATGAAATAAATATAAATTTGAACAAACAAAACTTCAAATTTTAGATCTCAAAGACTCGAACAAAGAATTTAACAAAATTATTAAAATCTGGAAATATTTTCAGTAAGACCAAACAAATACAACAAAACCAATACATACACTACGACTACGCATCAGAAATTGAATGAAGAATCACGGACAACAAAGAAAACCATCACACCAACAACAAAACCTAATAGTCAATCACCAAAGGAACTAGAAACATATCAATTCCACAATTGATGATAAAAATGACAATACGTATGATAACTTTGTAGACGTCTTGGTACTAATTCCATAAGTGAAGCAGAAGAAAACGGTTATGAAGGAAGAGATATGTTATCCTTAAACAAAAACAAACAAATTTGGCTCTTCATATCATTTATAAAGATCACTGTGAATGTAACGGAATATACTGTCAAAAAATACATTTTAAAAAATGCTGAGGAAACTTCTGCAAAAAAACTTGAAACATTTCATAAAACTAGAGACAACTGCTTTCTAGTTGGGGTAAATCCATTTCTGAAATACACAATATTTCCTGGATAATTTACAGTAAAGCTACGGAAGAATCACTGAACACAAACTACTAAAACCAAACGGTCAAAAAATTACTCGAATCACAATCACAACTCATCATAGCCTCATGGTTGTTCAGAACTCGGCCTCAAGGAAGAATCTATCTCTGTTATACATTTCAACTTTTTTTTTTCTTCAATAGGATATTGTGATATTTTGCAATAAGGAACCAACTGACAATTTTTACTAAAACGAGTTAGTTGGTTCTTTGTTATAAGGAATGTGTGTTTCATATATTTGTTATAAAGATCCAATGTAACATAGCTATTTGTGCCATCTATGAGCAAAAAGATCCAACTGAGAATTCAAGAATCCTGCTTTCATGTTTTGCAATAAAGAAACAGGGTTGGTTCCTTCTTGCAGAACGCTTAAATGTCAGTTTGCAAGTCAGGTTTCAGAAAGTGTTTAATGTTTGTGAGTTTACATTGGAGTTCAGTGAGTTCAGTTATTAGTTTCTTTAGCACTTGGAAAGGAAAACGTAATATTTATTATAATGTAAGCATTGACGATGATATATCTTAGCAGTCTCTAGAATCCTAACCTAAAAACAATCACCATTTTTTACAATTTTTTGAGGTGGATGAAGATCAAGAGAATATACAGTTAGATGCGGAGCAACCAAACGTAGAAAGTGAAGTTATAGAAGACAAAAATATCAATTTATTGGTAAATAAACCTGTTGTCAGTTGATTATTTTTTGTATTTAGCATTTTCAATTTTACTGAATATGTAGTTTTCTATTAACCGGGTTACTTGTGGTTTTCAAGGTGCTCCCAGTGAGACTGGTTTAGTAAACAATTCAATCAACAATGAGACAAATGAGGACGATAATAAGTAATCGGTAAAATTTATTTTATAAAATTAAATAATTTTGATCCTTTTTGCAAATTGTATTTTCACATTATCTTATTTTTGTAGTGAATCTATTTTGTTTATTTCAGAGCCTTCCTAATGTGTTTGCTGAACAAATGGCGCCCAACTATCACCCAAGAAGCATAGACAAATATTATTTTTCAGGCGATAAAATTTTCAATTTGCATCAAGGCTTTCTTATTTCCACCGAAATTTGTTCAGATAGTCAGTTGGTTCTATTCTGCCTTAAGCATGTTGAATAATTAGGTAACTTTTTATGAACTTGGTTACTTTTATTGAAGACTTTTCAAGATGCTAACAAAGAAACTGGTTTAGTAAACATTAATTCAGTCAACAGTGGGACTAATGAGTACGAGAAAGAGTATTTTGGTTCCTTTTTGCAAATCGTGTGATCACATTATATTATTTTTGTACGAAATCTATTTTGTTTATTTCAGATTCTTTCTAACGTGTTACTGAACAGAATGCACCCAAATATCAAAGAAAATGCGAAAACAAAAATTAGTCAGGCGATGAAAATTTCTATTTCCAAGTAAGGTTTTATCTTAGTTTATTTTAAAACTTGGTTCTTTCCAGCAAAATCAATTCAATTTGATTCGTATTTTTCAGGATCAGAACAAAACAGATTCTTTCAGTGAATGAAGGAAGAGAAAATTAGAGAATCAGAACAGGAGCTTGAGAAAAAAGAAAAAAACAGCAATGAAGAGTTCCATTCGGCCCAAAATCATTCGTAGATTTCAAATGCTCATGTCTACGTCAGTGTAAACATATTGTCATATTTGCCATATAGTAAAATTGTTTTTACTATATGGTTAATTACATCGTGTTAGAAATTGCATTTTGACGAAGCAGACTAAACCCTGAACAAGCAAAAAATAGCATACCATTATCGAGGCAGGCAAATTCGCAAACAGATAGGTAGAAATTAGTTTCAACAATTCTACTATAAGAAAAATTGAACAAATAATAATAAATCTTCATTTCCAAGTAGGCATCCTAATATACAATATTTTTAAAATTGGATGGACAAAGTCCAACTTCATAGCAATAAAATATGTATGTTTGGAATAATCAAAGCATTCAAAGAATAAAAAATAACAATATGAATTACAAAATACAAAAATTCAAAATACAAAATACTAGATATATACGATATTATATTATTGAAGATAATGTGGATATTGCATCTTCAAATGAGTAGTAAGACTTTTTTTGAATGTCATAATAGATTCATTTTGTTTTATCTCAAGCGGGAGGTTATTGTAGTCCAATAGTCCTTCATGGAATAAGGAGTTCATGGATAGCGTAAAGTTCATACATGTTACATATAAATTAGTATTCCTCCTAGTGGGGTAATGAAGAATTTGGTGATCGAAAACAATAAATTGATCAAAATATGAGGGTGCATTACCAGACAGTATTTTGAAGATGAATACCATGGTAAAATAAAACAGACGGTCTTTCACAGACAGCCAATCCAGAACTTCCAACATTGTTGTAGAGTTGGTGTATATCTATTACATCCTAAAATTAGGCGCATGCCTCTATTCTGTAATTTTTACAATGCGGAAACAATTCCCATAAAGTCGTGATAGTAAAGTAACACAGTAATCGAAATGGGGTCGAATGATTGATTTGAAAACTGTAATGGAAGCAACTGTTTACACGGCCAAAAAAAATTATTTTTTAGCAATGTTATTGCGAATATAATTGTAATGTTTTTTCATATCCAGTGTTTGATCCACGATGAACCCCAAATATTTGAATTCTTCGACAATTTCAATTTTTTGATTATAGGTATTTATACTTATAGATGTTTTGTCAATCGAATTATGTTTATGTTTCGTTGTAATTACCATTGCTTTCGTTTTGTTAACATTGAGCTTGAGGTTGTTAATGTTGAGGAATTCAGATATTCTGATCAACATTTCATTAATTTTACTGATAGCTGTTTGTAATTCAGGTTCACTTACTGCAATCAGAGAATCATCTGCAAATAGGTTGATGAATAGAAGCGGGCCCAAGACACTATCTTGAGGTGCACCATTATTGACACCTTTTTGGTTTGAATATGTCCCGTTAATTTTAGTATGTTGAGTTCGACTAGAGAGGTAGCTTTCAAACCTTTCAATAACAGAACCAGAAATTTCATATTTCAGTTTTTTAGTAGGATAGTAACAATTGTCTCAAATGCCCTTTTAAAGTCTAGAAATACTGCCACAATACATTTATTATCATCAACAGCCAATTTCCATTTGGATATGGAAATTTGTAGTGCTGTTTCACATGAGTAGATCTAAATCCAGATTGGTTCATCATAATCAGTTTAATACTTTCAATGTTATCATTTAAATGTTCATATACTGTCGTCTCAATCATTTTTTCAAGGGGAGATAAAGTATTTATCGGACGAAAGTTGAGGTAGTACTTCCCTAACCTTCGGAGTCAAAAGTTTTTTAATTGTCAGCGCGGATTTCCATAGTAATGGCTGTATCTGTAGAGTCAGTCGTTTTTACCCAGAGTGTACTCACATGTACACATATAATCAGGTATTTCAGTCTTCCAAGAAAGCTGGCATCTTAGCAGTTGTTACATTCTGAGAGACAAGTCTGTCAAACCAGTCATAGTCCAAGAGCCAGAGGCAAATCATTTCTCTGAATTTACACAGACTAGTTTTTTTAACAGTTGACAAAAGTAGTTGTTTACACAAACATACTGTGGTCAGTCAAGCAAAACTGAAAACTGGTGTTTCATCAGTTATGTCAGTCAATCAGCTGAATTTGTATTAGAGCTGGTCAGTCAGCCACAATGTATATACTTACTGGGTTTATCAACAATTCGTGAGTGTACGACAGCTCCTTATTTATTTGGTATAAAAAAAAAATGCTTTGAATAAAAGTTATACACGTTGATTTCCAATCCCAGAAACCCCTACATACCAATTTTTTAACGAAATCTAATTATAATCACAAAACTTATCCAACAACTCACCAAAGTTTTGTCATACTCAGATGTAATGAAACCCGAAGGGCAAGAGTTTTTTTTTATCATTTCGAGTTTATTCTCGAAATTTCGAATTTCATGTCTAAAATTCGACTTATAATATATGTAGAAATTTCGGTTTTAATGTCGAAATTTCGACTTCGAGAAAAAAGTCGAAACTATGACTTTAATGTCTGAATTTCAACGTGCATGTCCAAATGTAATCATTTCGACTTCAAGAGTATGTCGTTTCTAGAAAAAGGTCGAAGTTTCGATATGTTGGTCGAATTTTAGAACTTTAGAAGTTATTTCCCTCTCCGATTTAAATCGTACTTGCTCTTTTCATGGAGGCGCAGCGTTGCCAGACATTTTAAGTGTACGACTCCGACGTGAAAACTATATGTACCTACTTTCTAACTGAATAACTCGTTTCGTTTTTGAATAAAAATAAGTATTCCGTTGGTTCATGAAATACTTATGTTCTAGACACATTTCTATACTGCTCTCCTATACCGAACATGTAAAAGTGGTCGATTTTCTTATCATATATCTCAAAAACGGAACACAAGAAAGATTTCAAACTTTGGGGGACTAAAGAACAACATGTCATCCATTTCATATATCGATTTCAGCCTTCTCTTAAGAAAACCGTCTGAGGGAAGTACTACCTTAATGGCTTCATTAGTATTATTAATTTTTGGTACAGGTATAACTGTACTATTTTTTAGATTTTGATGTACTTTACCAGTTCTGAGTGACGTATTAACCAAGTTTAATACTCCACCAATTGCCTCAAAAATACTTTTAAGTACTTTCTTGTTTATATAATTGGAGTTACATTTATTATCAAAGCTTCTGATAATAGTCCTAAATTCTGACGTGGATAATTATCTGAATTTAGATATCTCACAGTTAATAAGTGGGAGATTATTGTTGGTCCAGAGTGGAGAATGGGGAATGGTGATCTTAATGTCTACTATACTTTCAATGAAGAAACAATTGAACTTCTCTACTATCTCTATATCATGGCTGAACTGACAGACTCCTTGGGCTGTTGGAAATAATATTGTATGTGGAAGTGAATAATTTTTCTGTTTGACTAATGTCTTTAGGGTTTTCCACATTTCTTTCGAGTCATTCAAACAATTATTGATTTCATCAGTATAATAATTGGTCTTTTTCATTTTCAGTAAATCAACAACTCAATTTCTGCAACTTTTATAAATAACCCATTTGAGTTGTTTTCAGGAGCTGAAATCCAACGTTGCCAGATCACAGACAGAACTTTTGGGGGCAATTATAACCTCTGACATGTCAAAATATTTCCCTTTGGCACTTTCCACTTTTTGTGTATTCTTTCTTTGATTTCTTTGTTTATCATTGCCAGCAATGACATTTATGTTTTTTGCAAAAATATTATTAATATGGGTGTGATGTGTCAATATTGTTCCAAAGTGTATTCAAGCCAAAGTAACTTGAACAGACATTTGATAGAAACTCATAATGCAAGGAGTAATATTAAGGAATATGATCTAGCGATTTATGGGTTCAAGTGTTTGGAAGAGGAATGCAACAAATCTTTTAAAATAAGACATGGACTGCGAGATCATCTCGAAACAGGTACATTAGCTTTTTCAACTTTCAAGGAAGCATTTTGACCACTTCTGTTCATTTTAGAATTTCAACACTGGTTAAATAATTTACCCAATGAGGAATTCGTGGAACCATATGGCAGACAAAAGAAGGATTGTGTTACTGAGATTATTTATTTTAACTGCAACAGAGATGGTTAGTAAATAACTTTTGTAAGTAAATGTGCTTCAACCTGATTACACAATGCGTTAATAATGATTAATCCACTTTTATTAAACTGCTACATTATCTGAGCTTTTATAGTTTACCTATGTTTGATCTAATGTTTCAGGGAAGCCACGTAAAGTTCAGCATTGCCCTAAACGATTCAGGAAAAATCAGGGTTCGAATAAAATTAATTATGCTTGTACAGCCCAGATCAAAGTTATCGGAGAAGTAAAAAGTGCACAGCATTTTACTACAAGATCCACTATGGACATGAAATTTCCAAAAAATTATAGAGCCATTGTAGCTGGGAAATTGACAATTGTGCCAATATCAAGGTAATTTTTGCAAAGTGTCTATATTTTTATTTCAGAATCCTGGATTCTTATCGAGAAAACTTCAATAAAGAAACATTAAAAAGAAGTGATTTATTGACAAGAAAAGATATTCACAATATTAAAAGTTCTTACAATATCCCTTTGGAAGGTGTACGTCAGTTAGCGTAGACTTGTTTGTTCAGGAATGCCAGCAGTTGGAAAATAACCCTATATTGCTATATAAAGCACAAGGGGAAGATCATAAAGTACTACTAAAGGATGATTTTTTGATAATTTCAATGAATACATCACAAGCAGAAATGCTCACTGGTTTTGGACATAATATCATTGCCATTGATAGTACACACGGACTGAATTCATATGATTTCGAATTGAGTACCCTCCTTATAGTAGATGATTGGGGGGAAGGTTTTCCTGGTGCATGTTTATTAACAAATCGACAGGACTCTGCAGTTTTTCAGATCTTTCTTGAATCAATTAGAGCAAAAATTGGTTTGTTGAATCCCCAAACATTTATGTCTGCTATAACCAATGTTGTTTATAATGCATGGTTTGATGTAATGAGCGCTGTACCCAATCCATTATTTTGTGCTTGGCACATTGATAGGGCTTGGCAAACTAATTTGAGCAAAATAACTGATCCAGAGAAGAGAAAAATTGTATACCAAACATTTAAGGTTCTTCAAACCACCATATATATATACAAGAATTCCATGAACTTCTTTCAAGTTTTATAAATGAACTAGTAGGAGACAAAGCAACTGAAAATTTCGGGTTTTATTTTAAAATGAAATACTCAATCAATTTTTAAAAAATGGGCTTATTGTTATCGCAAAAACTTTAGTATTAACACAAATATGAAACTTGAAACTATGCATAAAAGCATGTTGTGCATACCTTACGAAAGGAAAACTCACTTATTAAGAATTCTTGGAAAAATGTAGGTACAATTTGATGTTTATAGTGCCGAGTAGCAAAGTATGCCTCAAACACTTCACTAACCTTGATGTTGAGTAAAACCTGAGACAATTCAAGTTTATGTTTTTAGTATTGAGGTTTATAATTTTAGATTTTCTTTTAACACCTAACTTTAATCGTTTTTATGATTCTGGACACGCCCCACGGCCTCACGAACAATATTGTTTGTAAAATTCAAGCTTTATTTTTCAATCCTTTTTTATTTAAAATTATTGACTAGATTTGAAATTACCCGCCAAATAATCTGTCTTTGATCTGGCAACGTTGGATTTCAGCACTACAATTAGACGCTCCTGTTGTTTTCTATCTCTACATTTGGTTAACTCTCTTACTTCATTATCATACCAAAGAAGTTGACCTTCTCTCATTTTAAAATTTTTATAGGGGAAGTGATATCAATATTTGTTTTCAAATGTTGTTCAATGTTAGAATATATAACATCAACGTCTGCAGATATTTGCTAAAGTTCCTGAATTATTTTGTTTTATTGATGCTAAAATCATGAGAAGCTTTAATTGAAATGGTAATGGTGATCAGTGATTTTAGATGAAGATGAAGCATAAGCTGTATTACTTAGTACATAGTCGATTAAAGTGCTTCTGTTCAACAAAGTAATGTATTTTTTGAATTGACTAACATATCTATCATTATTATCTTAAAAATTGAGATTGAAATATCCTACTAATACATTGATCATTGAAAATATTTTCTGCCAAATCTTCAAAACTGTCGAGAAACGTATTGAAATCTGAGCTAGGTGAACGGTACAGACATCCAACTAATACCTCTATTTGTTGAAACTTCAGCTTAAGAACCAAGCACCAATATATTCTTTCTACGGATATTTTTTTATAGATTTGATATTATCACGAGCATATAACACTACACCTCCGGTGTGGCGACTCTGTGAATCACATCTCACTATTATGTAGCCATCGATTTTATTTCGAGATCCATTATATCAACTGTTGTACGTAGGACTGCTGGTTGATAGCATATTATATCATGAACGAGTTGATCGTGATTGGCCACTAGACTTTGGATATTCATGTATAAGAATTCACTACAGGAGGGTATAACAGGATGCCAACTGATTAGTTTTTTCTCACTGGAGACTTGACAACTATCGTTGGAATATTATTTATGTATTATTAGTTCATTCAGTTTACTTTTAATTGATAAATAATCCTCTTTTTGTCTTTTTGTTTGGTCACCAAAGATTATTATACCAGGGATGTTGATGTTTCTTTAATTTTGTAAAATATATACAGATTCTTCATGGTTCTTCAGTACAATTTTCAATGGACTATTTCTATCAGAGATGTATTTTCCAAGCCGAAATGTATTTTTTATGGTATGACATCGTTTTATGTTTTATATTTGGCACACAAATGTTATTCTAGTTTATAGTTGTTACTTTGTCTCAAGTGAATACGCCACCAAAAATCAGCAAGTCGCCCCGGAGCGCCATGGCAAATAATAATATCTGTCCTCCACCCACACAAGCTATGCCTTTGGGTACACTCTATGAGTGTTTATGAGGGAGTATTATAGACTACAAGCCCAGGCCGATTTTGGAGGTGTCATTTGACCCAGCATGAATTATATTCAGAATTATAGTGCCATACGGAACAACTCCTTTGGGCACTGTGCCGTCAGTTGTGAGCTGTGCAGATGAGTACTCAGGTCAACGAAACTTTCCATCCAGAGGAGGGATTTTTTGACAAAAGATTCTTGGACGGCATTTCTCAAGATGACAAGATCACTGAAAAATAATCAAGTAGGACCTAATGCCGTACAAAAAGAACGGTGCTGAGAGCCAGCAATTTTTTTTATTTTTCCCCAAATTTTTGTTATGACTTCAGGTGATTTATTACTGTACGGCATTTGTATAATTGAATTTGTATAACTACATAGATTTATTTTTCAGCAATGCCGTACATATTTGCTGGTACAGGGACGGGGAGCCCCGCACGCAAATTCATACTTCGACCTGTATGTTTCAAGATCATTGGAAAATGTAGGGCATCGATCCCACATTATTATTCAACACATGAAATGAGTTTCAGAAATTATGCCGACTAAAAATGTTGGTGCATAAAATAAAATGAAAAAAAAAATTAAAAATTACCTACATTTAGGGGGTTGAATCTTATATTGTTCAAAGAGAGGATATAAATGCCTCTACGGCAACCGGTTTCTAGGCTAACTATTTTCGTTTTACGTATTATCAGGTTATAATCAATGGAACTAAATAAAAATATGAATGAAAAAAAAAATGTCACTGTTATTTATTAGAGAATTAATTTTTAGAAAAGCATTGCTGTTTTGATTTATCAAGCATCCCAAAACAAACAAAAAATGATGCCGTACATTTTCAATTCAAGGATTTCTCACAGTTGATAAGATTGTTCATTATGTTTTTAGGAAATGTAAGCGTATTGAATATACCCCGTATAACCCCCGTATAACATTTCGGAGCCATGAAACATGTACAGAACGATGCTGCTACATGAAAAAATAATTTTAGGCACTAGCTGTCAATTCTGGGAGGTGACTATAATAATGATAATAATAATTTGTATCTGAAAATATGCTTTTCTGACAAAATATTCTTGTACGGCATTCCTCACGTTGGAAGATTATGAAAAAGTAATCTCCAACAACCCCATAGACGTGGCCGAAATTTTTTCTGACCACTATCACTCAGACAACTCTGGAGAAGATTACAATCCTACATTTCTAGAAATAAAAACCCAAACAGAACAAGTAAACTTACATTCTACTACAGATGAAAACCTAGCATATAACCAATGATTAACTATGGACGAACTGGTTCAGACAAAATCCACTATGAGTTCTTGAAACACCTACCTACGGACTAGAAAGAAAACATGTTGGTAATATTCAACAAAATATGGTACTCCAGTATATTTCCTGAGCGATGGAAAGAAGTGATAATAATTCCCATACTGAAACCTGGAAAAGATACCACCAAACCTGACAGCCACTGTCCTATCTCCCTCAGCAGCAGTTTGAGTAAGTTACTGGAAAAAATGCTAAATAACCGTCTTATTTGGTATTTCGACACCAATAACCTACTATCCACGTTTCAAATGGGCTTCAGAAAATTCCGCTAAATCATAGACCCGCTAGCTCACATAGAACATGAGATACAAACCATTGTCATGGACGAGGAACACCTCTCGGCAATATTTCTCGATTTGGAGAAAGCTTATGTTCTAACGTGGAGATATGGTATAATGAAAACAATCCATGAATGGAAAATCAGGGGTAACTTACCTATCTTTTACAGCAATTTTTGAGTTGAAAAAAATTCAGGGCTAGACTAAAGATATTATATCGAATTCTTGTTGAGAGTGGAATACCCCAAGGGTCTACATTGAGCGTGACCTTATTTGCAATAGCAATAAAATCTATAATCGAAAGCATTCCAAGAGAGATTCATAAAATCATTTAAGAAGGGTCCATACCCACTTGAAACGACTTTCGCTCTAGTATCCACATTAGTTAACCAATTTAGTTGCAATTTTCACTGACCGTTTCAGAAAAAAATGTGTTTTCCGGGAAACTCTTTTTTTTTTTAATTTGAATTTCGGAATTAATAACAATATTCATATGTTCCAGTATAATGATCATTGAGTTTCCCGGAACTGTACATTTGAATAAAGGACACTGATATCGTTTTAATTTCGAAATATTGAAAACTAAACCAATGAGAGCGAAAGTCAAAAATGCATTATAATGCACCCGATTAGTGTCGCCCCCTAACAGACCCTTTCCCATAGAGATGGATGCATTGCAGTTTGCAATCGCCACGGCAAATAATCCAAGGGCGTGCGGCTTATTATTAGGGCATATTTTATTTTAATGCTTTTTCAGGTATTTGTAGCAATAGCTCATTATATGAATGAGTGATTATGGTTCGGTTCTACCTACTGGTGTATATTTAGGTATTTGATGATATTGAGGAACTTCTTATGACCTGAAATACTTACCTGTTCTCGTATAAATTCGCTTTCGGTATGAATGTTTGTTTATTGTTGGTTCGGTCTAGTTCGAATTGAGTGCTATTGTGTGATTTTAAACCATGGGAAAATTAAAACAAATGAAGGGTGCTGAGGAGAGAAAATATTTGTATCCAAGTGAAAGAAGACATAGCCGTAGGAATGCTCTGAAAGAGGCATCACTGAAAAGGTGAGTTGTGTATGAATTATATTTTGTTAAGTGCCTGGAACTATTCTACTCTTTCATGCAAAATACTCTTCGGAGGGGTGATTTTTTAATTCTCGAATTTTCCACCCAAAAAAAACTATCTACAATAAATTGTTTTGAAATCACGGAAAATGGGAGTTGCCCCTAAGTGAATACAAGTTTTTGAACAACATCTTTATGATTCAATGTTCTCTATGGTTACATAGTGAACAACTATGGTTAGGGCAAATTCATTGGAATTCAATTTTGCATGCAATGTTTCTTTTGCATGACAAAACTAGTATTGATGTCCGGTTCTATATTCATAGAAGAAGAAAAAATCGCGTCATTCTGTCTTTTATATATACAGCGAATTATGATGAAATTATCGAATATTAATAATAATGTTTCTTCGTAACTCAATGATACATGTATAAAAGCAAAAAGTATATACCCATTTCTTAACACGTATCAAATGTATACCTCTAGATCTTTGGTTTGTTGGTATTGGTATACAGGTTGTCACATGTTTCATTCATAGATGATTTATGAATTGATTTTATGACATTTTCGGATATCCCTAATTTTAGATTACAAATAAGCATATTCAAAAGTTCATTATTAATTTCGTCGTCGACCAAACACAAAAAATACGTATAATTGAAGTTGGGATTTAGAATTTTGGGAAAATCCGGTAACCCTTAATAATGCCATTATTTTTGTTTAAGGGCATATTTCCTTTTAATTTGTAATTATTAATTATTTCATTAAATTTCATTCGTTAATAGAATTTTCGGGGAACAATTTATATCTCGATGTTTTTCAGGTATTCCCAGAGTATTGTTTGGCATTGTAATAAGTACCTACTTAGTGCATAATATTTTCGACAAACATATGCTCTGAAATCATTGTTTTTTCATAGGTATAACTGAACCGACCTGGCTGGGATATTCCTTACAGGAAAAAATTATAGTGATAATATTTATTTTGAAAATATTAAACTTTCCAATTGATAGCCCTTGTATTGCGTTACTTTTTTTTTCATTTGATCAAATGTCTGTCTAACAATTTCACATATTTTTGTATTTGTCTTGGCCTCATCGAGTGTGTGATATTCGAAACACATCGATTAATTGAGTGTTATTTGCAAAAATTGATTACCTACTAGTATATTTTCTAGGAGGTCGTAGCCAAATAATTATTTCGTTTTCTTTAGGACAAAGTCAGTCACTGCCGACAGCGAAGAGTACGTTTCCACTTTTCCAACTGCATCTGTTCACGTTTCGAAAAGGTAATCCATTATTATTTCACGAAACATACCTAGTAGTACTTTTTTGAGGATACGTTAGCATACGAACCAGAAGATAAATCGAACATTTATTTTTCAGTGACAACTTCAGTGATGATGTTCATCCAATGTGTAGCAAAGATGTCCGTGCCGTGTCTTCACCCGTTCAAAATGTGGAAACGGCTGACAATATTTTTCAGAGGTAGAAATTTATTCGTTCTGATATCTCTTGTATGAACCTACATGTTATTTTTTTTCAGTAACCTCTATACTGGCATATCTCTTCAGGGGCGGCGTTTGGTAGATATCGGATATTTATTGAAGCAGTTAGCAGAAATATCCAAGCACCCACCATTTGATATGTATCCAATTAATGAATATAGAATGGGTTTGAAAACCAAAATTATATTGGTATGCAGAATGTGCAATATCGAAAAAACCATTAAACTTATAGAAGAAACCGTCGTAGAAATGGACATAAATAGCGTTTTGGCGTTGGCCACAGTTTCAACCGGAAGTGGCTACTCTACAGTGAACGAAATGCTCTCTGTTTTGAATGTACCTTTCATGAGCAATTCTACGTATCAGCAACACCACGAAAATGTGGCTGATATCATTGAAGAGACTTCTTGGAAGGTCATGGAGGAAGCAGGCCAAGAAGAGGCTCGAATAGCTCAGGAGTTAGGAGAGGTCGATGGAAGCGGTATACCAATGATTACCGCTGTAGCTGATGGGGCTTGGAGCAAAAGATCATACTCTGTGAATTATAATGCATCTTCAGGAGTGGTAGGTAGCCAGTTGCTGCGTGCACCGAATATAAAGCATCATGTATATTTGATATATTCGTAGTTGAACTAAACATATAGACAGTCAGCCAGTGACAGATTTAGGTGCCCCATTTTCGCATACAAGCCTCAAATAGGGTTGAAAAGTATATCGATTTGGAGTAAAATGAAGATATTTTTACGAGTGGCTCCTGGGGATAACATATCGAAAATTGATATTTTTTTTTGTTTCCCTCGTGTTTCCTAACTACGGTACGAAACTACAGGGGGTGATTCGTTAGGTCGTTTCAAGAAAAAAAGTTCCTATGAACATATGTCCAAAGATGCTTCGTTTCTGAGATACAGGGCGTTAAATAAAAAATTCAACACCCTGTATCTCAGAAAAGAAGCAACTCCGGACATATGTTCATAGGAACTTTTTTTCTTGAAACGACCTAACGAATCACCCCCTGTAGTTTCGTACCGTATTTAGGAAACACGAGGGAAACAAAAAAAAATATCAATTTTCGATATGTTATCCCCAGGAGCCACTCGTAAAAATATCTTCATTTTACTCCAAATCGATATACTTTTCAACCCTATTTGAGGCTTGTATGCGAAAATGGGGCACCTAAATCTGTCACTGGCTGACGGTCTAATACATATATGAAATAATTGTGGGGATGCAGCTATATTGGGAGGGTATCAACTGAAAACTGAAAACTGTAATTATTAATGTCTCAATCCGTTCAAAAATTATTGTTAATTCCATTTTAGAGATACTAAAGAAGGAATAAAACCATTCCGGAAGCTTACTCGAAAGTAAGAGATTTTATTTGATACCCTCCCAATATAGCTGCACCCCCACAATTACTTCATTTGTATTATTATTATTTGTATGTATATGTATAATTATAATTAGGCTCTTTTTCCATAGGCCTGTATAATTGGAGCTAGAACGAGAAAAATTCCTTGGCGTCAGAAATAAGTTCTGTGCCGTGTGCTCGCGTTCCGCGGTAAATAAAGATATTGCTTTACCTGAGCACAAATGCTACAAAAATTGGAGTGAATCATCAACCAGTATGGAATCCGATATCATAGTTGAGGGTTTCAAACGAAGCATTGACATGCATGGTTTGATATTCCACAAGCTAATTGGAGATGGTGATAGCAGTGTTCATCAAAAACTTCTGGAAGCTCGACCTTATGGAACTCTTCTTATACAAAAAATTGAGTGTCGTAATCACATGATGAGGAATTTTTCAAAGAAGATCCGAGAAATTTGTGGTAGGTATCTGATTATATGATATAGTTTTCTACTTTATTTTTATTCTTGCAATGAAATGAAGATAATAAACAAAGTTCAATTTACATGCAGCTAGAAAGCTAAGTAATTCAAAAAATTTGCCAGTACCTCCAGGCCTAAGAAAACTAGTCGAAAGCAGTGCCCGTAGACTACGCACCTGAATAAAATCTGCTACGATGTCCAGGATTAGAGAAAAAAGTTCGTTGGTCCAAAAAATTGAAAACCTATGCAAAGACCCCAAGAATGTTCCATCACATGTATTCGGACAGCATGAAAAATGTCAGGAGATAGCATATTTCAAGTTAGGTGAAGTTGATCATATCCCCAGCATGAGAACATGTGGTCTATTGGACGATATTGAAGTGTGCATCAACCGCTTGGTTTTCAATGCAGCCAGCTTGATAGCAGACCAGGACACCAATATCGCCGAACAATACAACAGAATCATTTGCAAGTTTGTTGGAGGTAAAAGAATAAACTATTCCCTTAAAAGATCCTATGCGACACGTTGTAAAGCTGCTGCCATATCGTTCAACTCTGCTGGGGAATATTATAATGTTGTTGGAAAAAGCAAAGTTCCATTTTATACTAAAAGATTTGTAGAAAAGATGAAAAGGAGACGTGAACTTTGGAAAATGATAAAGCCGGGTCCATATTAGTAAATATTTGCGTTGTGTGTTGAATTGAGGATTCGCCATAAATATTTGCGTCGCAAATTGGTTAACTTCCCTGCACAAATTTTTACGTTGTGCGCCGTGCGTCCCTGCTCAACACGTGTGCGAAGTTGTGTGGTGGTTTGTTTTTGTTGAATTTAGTTTTTTCGCGGTACCTACCGAGTTAGTACATCGAGAAAATAAACAAAAATGAATTTAAACAAAGAGGACAGTCTCCAGTTAATTCAAGAATATCAAAAACACAGGATGTTATGGGACCCAACAGATAAGTGGCATTTCCATAAAATTAAAAAAAATGATGCTTGGGACGGAGTCGCTACAGCTTTAAATATAGATGTAGAAGAAGCAAAAAAGAAAATATCAAGCCTGCTGGGCTCATTTCGCAGAGAAAAAGCGAAAGCACGAAAGACGATGGGAACCGGCAAAGGTAAGTTTGTTTTTAATTAATTTAAGTAATAAAATTAATATACAAATTGTTTTAGGTGCAAAAGATATATATAGATCGGATTGGTTTGCCTTCAACAGTTTCGCATTTCTTATGGAAAAGGACGATCCACGACAAACCATTAGCTCGGAAAAAATAAATGATGTAAGTAGAATTAATAGACCTATACATGCATGTATTAAGCAGTTTATTATTGACGCATTCACAAATTAACATTATTTATGAATATTCATTTTGCCATGGAACAACACCTACAGTTGTAAAATACTCTCCAAACTCCTTTCTAATATCTTTAGCAGTGATAGTCGCTCGGCGTGGCAAATTTCGCATATTTCCAAAGCAATCACCACCATGTCTCCAGCTCCCTTGCATTAGGTGGCCTTGCTCTTCCGAGTCAACCATTCCAGGAGGAATATAAATATTCTTTGACGTCTTACTTTGTTTTAAATAATTGTGCAAGCATACTACTGCCATAACAACTACTTGTGCTTTATTAGGCTCCAGAAGAAGGGGTTTTCGCAACACCCTAAACACTGACGACATAATTCCAAACACATTTTCAACAACTCTTCGAGCTCTGCTTAGCCTGTAATTAAATACTCTTTCAATTGATCCTCTTGGGTGTGCTCCTGAATATGGTTTCATGATATGTTCAGTAAGTGGAAATGCGTCATCTGCTATGAATACATGAGGTATATCGTTTTGCCTTCCGGGAAGAGGTTTTGCTGGCGGCAAGTTTAGTGTGTCACCTGCAATTTTATGATGAAGATCAGAGTTTTGAAAAACCCCACCATCTGAAATTCTTCCTTGGCATCCAATGTCAACATACATAAAG
Source organism: Chrysolina haemoptera (assembly GCA_958298965.1). NCBI lineage: Eukaryota > Metazoa > Arthropoda > Insecta > Coleoptera > Chrysomelidae > Chrysolina > Chrysolina haemoptera. Next base: position 1,071,489 of record OY282593.1, on the reverse strand, counting down.
TTGTAATTTGCATCGACCAATGCGAATAACACGATGCTAAAAAATCCCTTATAGTTATGGTATTCACTTCCACTGTTTATAGGTGCTTGAAGGTGTATGTGTTTTCCATCCATAGAACCTACACAATTTGGAAAGTTCCACATTGTCTCAAACGCTTCTGCAACAGTTAACCATTCTTCTGGCGTTGTCGGCATCTGCAATTAGGATAAATAATAATTAATTAAATAATTAATAACGCGTTACGTGTTTTTGTCAGAGTGAAACAACTGATGATAGTGAAATTAGCGAAGTCGAGAGCGAAGTACATTTGCACCAGGAAACCCCGGCATTTCCAGAACTTGGAGAAAATATTGAACAAACCCTTGAGCCCCCTGCTCCAGGCACTTCAAAAAGAAAAAAATCAATAGAGGTGACTCAGGTGACTGACAATACTCAGGAAGCATCAACATCCAAATCTTTTGTCAAACCTTCGACACCTAAAAGAAAACGAGCAAAAACTACAGAAAAGGAAGACCCTCGCATTGAAAAGGCTTTTCAGTTTCTGCAGCAGCCGATACCACCAGACGAGTCATCATTGATATTTGCAAAATATGTGGCGGACCGACTTAACACCTTTGATCACCAAACCAAGGCAATTTTAGTTCATAAAATAAATCAGTTGATATTTGACGCCGAGATGGAAAAGTACAATACGTCAAGTCCTGGATCATTGTATTCACATGAATCCACTCGTTCACCATTTTCGAACGAGGTTTTGGATTCCAATTATGGAAACGCAAATACACAATCCTCAGTCAGTCATACTACATCAGAAAAGTAGCAGCAGAACTACAAGACTTTGTTTATTTCACTAAACTTTAATCAATTATATGTTTGAGATGATGTGAATTCTACTTTACGTTTCGTTTTATTAAAACGTGTTTTCTGTTATGGCAAAAGCATCAATCAAATCTTATTACTTACCTTAACATAATCCTTCAATTCGTCAATTAAAGCACTGCACACTTCTGGAACGAAGAGTGATATGCTTTGTTTAGATATTTTAAAAAGATATTGAAGGCTTGCATATGAATCCCCCGTTGCCAGAAAACGTAGTGTGAGAGCTAATTTTTCTTTTACAGGGATGGCTTTCCTAAGCTTTGTATCCATTTTGGCAATTTTCGGTCCAATCTTATTTATTAAAAACTCAAAATCATTTGGTGCCATACGCAAAAAATTTTTGAAATGACCAGTACTCTCATCCAAGGATAATAGATTCACTAATTCAATGCTGTCTAATTGTTTTCTGTTTTGATACAGATGCCTTATCCAATACCGCCTCATATTTTTTGTTTTTGTCTCTTTTTCCTTTTTGATGATAAGATGGTGCATAACAAGGAAAGCAGCCCATTTCCTTTTCATTATTAAATTATCAGATATAGGCACTCTCTGATTTCAATATCTACCAACAGAACACCAAAGCAAAACAATGACAATAACACTTGATGAAATTACTGCGTTCTGGAAACATACGTCCACAATTGCACGATTTTGTGACGCAAATTCCTTTGATCTCCAAAAAAACCGACAAGCCACGGATGGCGTGCGTTGAATGCGGCGAAAAATTTTGCGTACCTTTGTGTGCGGCGAACACGTGCGAAAACGTCCACACTCGCATAAATTTGTATGTTGCATAAAAATTTGTGCCGAATGCCCCGCACAACGTAAATTTTTACTAATGTGGACCCGGCTTAAGACGCAAGAATAAAGACCTTCCACCAAAATCTAGTAAGAAATATGCTCTGCCAGATAAGGATTATGGCCCAGATGCTATCCCTGATCCTGATTTATCTACTGATCAGTTCGAGCGGAAGAAAGAAGATTTTCTGAATTCTTTGAAAAAAACTCCCGAAGAGATAAAACTCATTGAACTTAGTACAAGAGGTCAATCTGGCAATCCTTTATGGCAACAAGAGAGAAGTATTCGCTTAACAGCTTCACATTTTGGTGACATTTGTAAGATGCGAAAAACAACATCTTGTGCCAATAATGTACAAAACTTACTTTATTCCATCTTTGGAGCAAACGCAAACACCAAGTACGGAACAGAACATGAGCCATTTGCAATTAGACAACTGGAGAATGATTTTGATGTTAGGGTAATATTCTAATAACATACTTAATTAAAAATAGTTATTTATGATACAAGTGTTAGAGCGGCATTTTATTCTGTGATTGGGGAATATTGCGAAACGAGCGTTAACGAGTGAATCAATTCCACAAGCAAAATAAAATCAATTTTAAAAAATTAAAAGATCATGAGGATTCGAACAGGCAGAGGCTCCAACTATAATAACTCCAACGCACTTTATTTGTGAATGTCATTATTTGTCAGTGATGAATGACCTTCTACAGTTCGACTGAATACTACTTCGTTTGTAACTTCAAAAGGAATTAGTATTACAAATTGCACAAACGGCCAAATACATGTGTGAACTTTTATAAATGATTCCTCTTGAGTAGGTATCCTGATTATAATATCTGTTTGAAGTGTTTCTATTAGATAGATCTGTATTACTGAGTATCCATCATCTCATCTGTCATTTTACTATTAACACTAGTGTTAAAAGTATTTTTAGTTTATATGTCAATGAATAAAAAACATCATTTTTAATTACAGTTTTATAAACATATTTTTTTTGTGTCACAGGTTGAACCTTGCGGAATGTTCGTTGATGAAGACGATCCTATTTTCGGAGCCAGTCCTGATGGGTTAATAGGAGATGACGCCATTGTTGAGGTGAAGTGTCCCAAAACTGCCTCAAAAATGAACCCCAAGGAAGCAATTGACCAAAAAATTATAAATTTCTGTTCTCTAAATGAGAATCTACACATGCAGCTGAAACGAAATCATAATTATTACTATCAAGTACAAGGGCAGCTACACATAACTAAGCGTTCATTGTGTTATTTTGTATTTTGGACTCCATTGGGAATGTTAGTTGAAAAGGTGGGACACCTAAACGAAAAAATTGGTTGTGAAAGTCTTTCACGGCAATCGTTGAATGAATGATGGTTTTCCGGGTTTTTAGGCCGACGTTTATTTTGAGATATTCTCACTGATCCGTTGAAAATGCCAACCACTCGTGTTGGCGAAACGTCGAGAATATCTCAAAATTAACATCGGTCTAAAAACCCGGAAAACCATCATTCATGCGAAAAAATTAGTATTCATTCATATTTTGTCTGCCTTCAGTTCAACAAGAATTAATTCGTCCCCATTAATCAAGTAATTTTGTTCTGATTATAAATATTGGAATTTTAGGCTGGACATGTGAATGAATTCGGTTTTATATTCCATAATATAAAGAAATTGATAGTCATTTTTTTTTTTTTTTAGATTATTCGAGACGATTTATTTTGGGCGGTTGATATGAAACCGAAGTTAGAGATTTTTTACAAGAATTGCCTATTGCCCGAACTGATAGATCCTAGATACCCGAGGAAATTGGAAATCCGCAATCCACCACGACAGTAAAATATACAGCTCATGTTACATTCGAAGTGTATTTTAATAATATTGACATTTTTTCGAAACTCGGAATTTCATTAAGTTTTATATTATATGTATAAGTAACCCCCCTTCTCTGTTAACTTTTGAACAAATTAAAAAAGGTTGTTCATAAGCTACTTTTTGACACCACAAAAAATAATCTATCTTTTAAAATGGCACGTGGCCGCCATTTTAGAAGATTTTTTAAAATAGCATAGTGGATCCAGTGATACCTCTTTCGACACGTCTTTCAATTATCTATACGACAGCAAAATTTCAAACAAAAATATTCATCCAAAACAAAATGACGTACTTAACATAATATTAGAACTCTTATTGAGTAACCCCACCCCTGTTAACTTTTGACCGGATCGGAATTATTCTTTGAAATTCTATTTTGTTGAATGATTGAATGATAGTTCATATATACTTTTTTCTACAAACGTCAAAAAATTACAAGGTTGGCGCATTGGTAACGATATGCAAAGTGACCCTTTTTTATTTTCATTCGTTACCATGACACCGTGCGCGAAGTAGTATGCAAAATATATATTTCGCACACTACGTGTAAACTATATGGGATTTTTATATTTTAACCTTTATGGTCTTCAATCAAGCAAAAATCCAAGAAATCATTTATTTCTTAATGTTTAACAATAATTAAGGTTTTTAAATACTTTTCAAATCGTGACAAAATTTAAACTACCTATTTTATTTTTTTAAATTAAGCTACTTAAGCATATTAATATTTTAAAACAATATTTTTTGACGTTGGTAAAAAAAATATTGTTTGCATCTCGTTCGCGAAATACTTTGATGATCTCGACTATTTTTTTGCAAGCCTCATTAAAAAAATCAGTTCTCGATCACCAAAGTAGCATTTCGCGCACATTCGTTAGAATAATTAAAAAATATTGAAAAAATTATGCCTGCGTATTAAATCTTTGTAAAATACATTCGAGAGCATATTTTACATAAATAAATACATTCAAATTTTTTTGTCTTCGGCCAAAAAATATCTTATATACCTACCTACCTACTTCTCGACTGCCAAGACGATACAATTTCCATGCAATTGAGCATGTATTTATCTACGATTCCCTAGGTATTTGCAGCAATAACATAAAACCCGGATCCCCGTCTATGATGTGCCATCATGTGAAATGCAACAATAAGGCGAATATTGCTCTACGACGTGCTCTTCCTTCTGCGTTGTGAATATCGTCAGGGAATTGGCAGATGCCATTCGAATAGTTAGTCATTGATCATCCCTCTCGCATATATTGGGACACGCCTACAGACTCCCGCAAAATTTGGAGGTTAATGCATTTTCATAACTCCGGTGCAGGTGTGGATCATTCTTAAGTTGATGATTTGGTAATATTTCGTTTCTCCAAATCCATCAACGAAACTGAAAAAATTCTGCAAAGATCCATTGATATCCTTTACAGCGAAACTACAGAAAAAAAATAAAGCCATTTATTTCTGCAGAAAAAGAAAACATCAGGATGTGCCAAATCTCAATCTGCATGAAGTTCCAATAACTTTCGACTTCAAACTTACATGGAGCCCTCATCTGAGCGATCTCATGGTGAAATGCAAAAAATCACTCAGTGTCATGACAACACTAGCTGGAATAAGATGGGGCGCAGATCAAGAAGTACTGCTGAATATTTGTCAAAGTCTAACCCTTTCCACAATTGCTTATGGATGCACAATCTACTCGTCTGCCAGGAAAAGCCGCCTGAAAACTCTAGATAGGATTCAGAACACCGCCCTACGACTGGCAACTGGTTCATCCAGAACAAGTCCGACATTGTCACTAAACTGTATGGCAGCACTTCCTCCACTTGAATACAGAAGATCCACACTTCTGTCTGACTATGCAATGAAAATATATGCCCAACCACACCATCCAAATTTTGATATATTGTACGGCCATGACGACATTTAAAATAAGTTTTCTGCAAAGCCAACCATCACCAGACCTATGGCAATACGCATTAGAGAACAAAACCCAATTACACATCATTTTCCAGAATTTCCGCCAAGGTCTTTATCGGACAAAATCTTATGCAATAGAGAGAGAACAAAATAAGTCGGAGTTGAATACAGAACGACTGATATTGGAATATAAGCAGAATATTGAAAAATTTGTAAATTTCACAAAAATATACACCGACGGATCTAAAACAAAAAACGGGGTTGGTTGTGCATTTGTCGCACAGAAACGGGAATACCCATGGGCACTCCACCCCGCTGCAAGCTATCCTCTACTGTGAATTCGCTACTGACAGTCAGCAATTTCTGATATGCTCTGACTCCCTGAGCTCCTTCAAAGCCATGCAAAATAAATTCACATTCGATCCTTCAGTCGCTAATATCATCACTGGACTCTCGACTCCATATTGCCAAACATGCAGTCAAAACTATGGCACATATACATTAGCTGTCTGCGTTGTCAAGCTTATGCGATCTCAGCCTATGTCCACAGGCATAACGCGGCGCTGCCGGCGCTACGAGTGATGTACTATCATCTACAACACTCATTTGGTGTAGACGAGATACCGGTGTGCCGTAATGCGGCAGAAATCCTAGCCTTGGTTTACTCCGTCTGCTCAGGGCACATCAATCTCGGACCTAGTAATCTGGGTAAATGACTCCAGCATGTCCTCAGATTTTTAGGTGAAACTGGCAACCTTGTGCAAATTATGTCTTCCGCTTCACACCTCGCATTCGAGAATGATCAGTATACGTTGTGCTATCGTGCTGGGAGGATTGTGCTCCATTAGAATTAGTCAACATAGTTTTATATCTACGCCACGTATTTCAACCATGACGCAGTCGGACATTCGATTTGTGTATGTTTTCGTTGTAATACAAAATTGTGATCAATTTTTTGCATATGAAACTTAATTCATATATCTTAAGGAACGTGTAGATTATGTATATTTGAATTGTGCATCTTCTATTTTTTTATAAATAGGTAAACAATGTGCCTGTGATCATAGGAACACGCTAGGCACTAATGTAGGCGCTAGACACTGAATACAAAATATATTGTTCTTGAGAAATGCAATACAAATTCACATATATTTTGACACTTACTTGCATAATTTTCATAATATTTTTGTATGTTCTAGTGGAATAACCATGGAGGAAGCATTGGCCATGATCGAAGATGATTACTATCAAGAAGTATCTCGGATATTTATGGAACCCCCAGAAACAAATGAACCACCAGTTAGAAGAAGGAAATAAACGCCAAAACATGGCGAAATTATTTATATCAGAAATTGAACTCTTGAAAGCAAGGCTCATCTATCAGCGCTAAGTAGGAAATAAACACCATGTAAATAACGGAGACATTGAAGCGTGAAATATGCGACAGTGTTAAGAAGGAAATAAATCCGGGAATTATTTCTTTCTTCAAACTTACGGTTGGATTGCTTTGTCACGTGGTTTTTTGGCGGGTTAACGGCGCATGCTGTATCCTAATGATGATGCAATAATTCATTGCAGTTGCTGTTGACATTCACATTGGTCTGGTTCTTGTTTTATTTATGAGTATTTTTTATTAGTATTTGTATCAGAAAAATGTCTAGTAGTGATAGTAGCAGTAGTGAGGACAGTAACTCAAGTATTGTAAGCGATGTTGCGACGTCACGGAAGAGAAAACGGGGTGTAAGAAATAAACATTTATATAAACACGAGGTACAAAAATTACATCGTTTGCACGGTGAAACCTATACGAGTTCAACTACGGGGCGTATTGTTCCGGCAAAATCAAATACAGATAGTGAGTGTACGTGTAAAAAACGGTGCACACAAAAGTTTAGTCCAGAAGAAAAACAAATGATTTTCCAAAGCTTATACAGTGGACGTCCAAAAAATGAACAGGATACATTTCTCATGGGCCTCATAAACCGGTCCAAAGTTGTTCGAAGACGATCCAAAAAAGAAAATCCCAAAAGGCGTGACAATACTTTTAGTTATTTTGTCCAAATAAATTCTACAAGAGTTGAAGTATGCAGGCAAGCGTTTTCGATCTTATATGCTATAAAAAACAAAGCAATTTTTCGACTGACATCTCTCATTGCCGAAGGAAAATTACCAGTAGACCACCGTGGTATTCATTTAAATCGTGGCAACGTTTTACCTAACGATGTAGTTCTTGCGATTGACCAGCACATTCGATCATTTCCCTTAAAAGAATCACACTACAGCACCAGAATCATTCAATATTTGGATGCCAACCTTAATGTGAAAATAATACATGAACTCTTTTGCAAAAAACATCCGGAACACGCCAATAAAGTTAAATACGATTTTTTTAGAAAACAGTACAATGATAACCATGGCTACAGATTTGGAAGACCACAGGTTGACGTTTGCTCAACTTGTGAAGAACTTGAAGCTAAAATAAAAAGTTCAACGTTGAATGAAAACGCCAAGCGTGTAGCAGTTGCAGAAAAAATGGTGCATCTGAGACGAGCTAAAAAGTTTTACCTGAAGCAGCAAGAAGTGTTAAAATTATGTCAAGAAAAACAAAATGTCGGAGCTATTGTTTTCGACTACATGCAAAACCTTCCACTGCCAAAAATACCAGTGCAGGAGATGTTCTATCTCAGGAAACTATGGCTTTACGTGTTTTGTGTCCACGATTTGAAAAAAAACTGTGCAGACTTTTACACGTACCATGAAGGAGTAGCGAAGAGAGGACCTGATGATGTCTGCAGTCTACTTTGGAAAACAATCCAACATATGGATCCCGCGATCAAAGAACTTCACGTGTTCAGTGACGCTTGCGGAGGGCAGAACAGGAACAATACCCTAATACGTTTCATGCTCATGTTGGTTTCAACTGGACGGTTTGATAAAATTTATCAGTACTTTCCTGTGCGTGGACATTCCTTTTTACAGTGCGATCGAAATTTTGGAACAGCAAAAAGACTTATCAGGAGAAAAGATAGGATTTACGTACCAGAGGAGTACAATCTAATGATCTCCACTGCTAAAACAAGAGGATTTTCAGTAACAACAATCACCTCAGATGATATATTTGCCTTTAAAAAGACATGGCCAAAGTATTACAAAAAAACTTGTAAGTCGGTGGACAAAAGTTGTACATTTATGATTTCTAAATATAAATATTTAGAGTATTCTTCCTCCCATCGAGGCTACGTAACTGCTTCAGAACAGATAAATGGCTTGCTGAAACATATGTTTCTACTTCAAAAAAATGGGGTGACTCCTTTATTGCCTACTACCAGGGCATACACTGAAAAAATACCAATTAACCAGAAAAAGATGGAAGACGTTCGGAAAATCATTCAGTATATTCCAGAAGATAAAAAAGAATTTTATGAAAATATCCTTACATGGCCAACTACTACTACCTCAGATGACACTATTGCGGAAGAAGGATAGTTTATTTAGATTTGTCCATTTTTTATAGGTTATCTTAAATACAAACACGTTTTTCACACATTTTTGTGTCTTTTTTTGTATACATCCAATAATTTTTTTTATAAGTTGTAAGAAAGAAATAAATCCAAGAGTTTCTTATCATTATTTCTAGATAACGAAAATCAATGAATGGTTTCTTCCAGTATTAATTAACCCAAACAAACTGTACTTTAGAGTAGATTTCATTATTCCACGAGTAAAAAATATAATTGAAGGAATAAACAGTTTTTATCGATTTCCCAAAAATCTATTTTTTGGATTCATTTCCTTCTTCTAACTGGTGGTTCAAATGTGCTCACTGACGAGGATTCGGGAGACGAAGATGGAGGGCTCCTGGATAATTTGTCAGGCAGACAGCTACGCACCGCAGCCGAAGCTGTTTTTAGAAATCAAGTAGAATCTTCAGAAGGAGAAGAAGAAGCAGAGGAAACCCCTGGGGAAGTGACTAATGTTCCCGAACAAAACGCAAATCACCCCAAGAAAAAATCAAAAAAGGTTTCCATTGAGACAGAATGGAAAGAAGGAGATTTAGTTCCCTCGCCAGTTCATTTTCCTAGCTCAAACTATGAAATATTCAAAGAAATGAGCCCCTACGATATATTTCGCATGATTTTCGATAATGAAGTTTTCGAGCATCTTCTTCAAGAGACTAAAAATTATGCATCTTCGAAGAATCATCCAGAAATTGATATCACTAAACAAGAGCTGGAAGTCTTCTTAGCCATTTTGATTCTATCTGGATATAACACTGTGCCTCCAAAACGCAACTACTGGGATTCACAAGGATATCTACGTAATGAGTTCATCTATACTTCCATGAGAAGAGACAGATTTGTCACTATTTCGAGATTTCTACACTGTGCGGACAATTCGACTCCATCAACCGATGACAAAATGTGGAAACTAAGACCTCTCATGGTTCTTTTGCAAAATCGATTCTTAGAGCTTTATCGGCCAGAACAACATATTAGCTTTGATGAGTCAATGATCGAATATTTCGGTGGACACGGGTGTAAGCAATGTATACGAAATAAACCGATTAGATTTGGATACAAAGCTTGGTGTTTGAACACTCCCGAAGGATACCTTATCAACTTTGACATTTACCAAGGTAAAAATCCAAACGGTGTCAACGAATACGAAGAAAAATTTGTGCCGCTCCGATGATTCAAATGCTAGATACGTTTCCATGTAGTATGAAACAGCTTTCTATGTACCTCTACTTCGATAATCTTTTCACGAGTATGGCACTATTTCAAGAACTACGCAACAGGAACTATCACGGCACGGGCACTATACGCGAGAACAGAATTCCTGCTTCTTGCAAAATAAAAAACAAAAAACAAATGAAAAAAAAAATCTTGGGGAGTACACCTCACAATTAGATCGTAAGAACGGCGTCATTATTGTTAAGTGGGTGGACAATTCAGTTGTTTCGGCGGCATCCACAGCTTATGGTGTTGGGCCAGTGACATATTGTAATCGCTACTCCCAACAACAAAAAAAGAAAATCAATGTTGTTCGTCCAGCTCTTTTTGGTCAATACAATAAATACATGGGTGGCACTGACAGAATGGACCAAAACATATCTTATTACAGAGTTTCTATTCGCGGAAAAAAATGGTGGTGGCCCATATTCACATGGCTATTAGATATTTCCATACATAATGCCTGGTTATTGAAGAGAAAATCTGGTAGCGAAATATCACATCTCGATTTTAGGAGACGAATAGTTCAGGTTATTCTGAAGAGATACAAAAATGATCCCAAAGGTCCTGGTCGTCCACGAGGATCTAAACCCAGTTTGGACAGCAAAGTACCCAATGAAATTAGACTGGATGGTTTACATCACTTGGTTGAGCCTTGCAATAGGCGCAGGTGTTCTGGAATGGATTGCAAGAAAACTGTTCGCACCCAATGTGGAAAATGTAATGTGGGACTTTGTGTAGAATGTTTCAAATCTTTTCATGTTGTCTAAAATGTAAAAAGAATAAATTCATATGACTACAACTTTGTCATCAATTAACTCCTAGCGTGTTCATATGAACACGGGGGTTGAACACCAACCCCACTTGAATCAAAATTTCTATCATATTTTTTCAGTATAATTGAATTAAAATCGTACAACAAATGCAATAAGAGTCGAGTTTACTGACAGAAAAAAAATCAGGCGCTAAAGGGTTAATCATCGTTATGAACAATTGTGTGTGAAAAAGTGAACGAAACAAGAGGTGTGTATTGCACAGAAAACATCATACAGGAAGCTTAGGAAATACGTAAGATATTTAAACATATCAGTAATTTAAATTGGGGAAGTAAGGTTATATTTATGAAGTGTCCAATAACTAAACAGCTAATATACTATTTTTCAGTCATTGGACAGGCGTCCAATAACTAGTAGCAATGATTTTTTATTTATTTACAATTGATCTGGTAGTGCATTTTTCGCTGTTTCATTTAGTATGAATTTTATTGCTCTGTTTATATCACAACCAGTAATTGGACACTTGTCCAATTACTGAATATTAACGTGTCCAATAACTAAGATGTTGTATTACAGTTATCGTGATTTCTTATTAATACCGACCTAATATGCCAAAGAAGAACGATTATGATATGAACTCGATGGAATAACTGAGGTAAAACTCAAACGAGCGTCGTTAAGAGCTGCTGCAAAAAAATATGGTGTGCCCAAGTCGACCTTAGAATTCAAAATAAAGAATCCAGGTCACAAGGATACATGTGGACCATCACCCATACTTACTGCAAGAGAAGAGGAGGAGTTAGTGAAGTAATGTTGAATACCTAATACCCATATATGTTTTTTGAATAAACCATATATTTCAGATGGATAGAAGAACTAGTCCATCGAGGATTTCCCAGGAAAAAAGAAGATATATTGAGTAGTGTTCAAAAGTTTCTTGTAGAAAATCCTCGATCTAACCCTTTCAATAATAACAGACCTGGCGATTGTTGGTTTAAGGTATATTTAATGAAGATAATGATTAGCGAACCTAAATTTTGGAATTTTATATATTTCAGGCATTCCTTAGAAGACATCCAATCATTGTACAACGAACCAGTGAAGCTGTTAGTGCAGCAAGTGCTTGTGTGTCAGAAACTGACATAAGAAATTGGTTCAAGGATATTGGCAACTATTTGACTTCGAAAAATATTGCTATGAATGACCCCTCCCGCATTTATAATGGGGACGAAACGGGCTTCCAAATTTGCCCCAGTACGGGAAAAGTTTTTGCAACAAAAGGCACGCAAAATGTTTACTCAGTTGATAAAGGTTCACAGAAGGAAAATATAACAGTTATGTTTGCATTTTCTGCAGCGGGGACGACTTGTCCACCGATGATCATTTACCCGTACAAAAGAATTCCTGAAAAAATAAGCCAAACTGTAAATGACACTTGGGGAATTGGAAGGAGTGACAACGGCTGGATGACAGCAGACACGTTCTACGATTATATAAAGAATATATTTCACCCACACTTGTTGGAAAATAACATTACTTTCCCTGTGGTCTTATTTCTGGATGGACACAAGTCACACCTGACATATGAACTCAGTTTACTCTGTAACAATTTAAATATAGAAGTAATTGCATTATACCCCAATGCAACAAGAGTTTTACAACCTTGTGATGTAGCTGTTTTCAGACCCATCAAAATGGGTTGGAAAAAAGCAGTTAGACAGTTCTATGAGGAGAACCCAGACCAAGTATTACATAAAATAAGTTTTGCTCCTCTGTTGTTCAACGTAGTAAAGGAAGTTATAAAGCCAGAAACATTAACACACGGGTTCAAGGCATGCGGATTGTTTCCCTTCAGTGCCAATGCCATAGATTATAGCAAGTGTTTGGGAAAAGACACGAAACACAAAGAGGTATGTATATTTTCTTATTCAGTAGGTAGTCATATGTTCTTGCATGAAAGAAATTTCTCCTCCAAGCCAAATGGCAGTTGGACATTGAATTCAGTTAAATAATATTGTTTCAGGTGTTAGACAAAAAGTGTACAATGGATTTGAACGATTTTTTAAAATTCGTTGGAAGTAAACTAATTAACAAATTCAGAGAGATCGATACCATATTAGGTGAAGAGAATTTTAATGATGAATTTGCTGCCCTTTATAAAATGTGGGTATTTTTCGGAAAACCTGTAAAGAACGGAAATGAAGCCATCGATTTAAATAATGAGGAAACCGAAAACACTGAGAGAGAACGCGACAAAACGACCAATACAAACAATGTACTTGTACTGACTGAAACTATATTGAATGCTGCAGAAACTGAAGTAGATGAAAGAACTTCAAAACAAAATGATGAAGCAAAAGAATCAGAAGAAGCTTCTGAGATTAAGAAAGAAGTGGTTATGAAGACTGATAAAGCACAAGACAAACCCACAGTGTTGAACAAAATTCATGTTTTGCAAAATATTAAAATAAATGATGCAAATTCTGCTGAAAATTTTCCTTCAACAAGTAAAGCTGCACAAGAAATAACTTCGACTTCAGGCGCCAAAAGTATTAGTGACTATCTGGAATTACCAGAAAAATCAGAACGGAAAAATAAACGGAATATAGAGCGGGTGCCATTTGCAGTAACATCCAGAAGTTACCAAGAATATTTTGAAAAAAAGCGTGCTCTTAAAGAAGAAGAAGAGAAGAATAAATTGGAAAGAAAACGGAGAAGAGAGGAAGCAGCGGTAGCAAAAACGAAGAGAAAACAGAGGGGAAAGGAAAATTCTGTCGAGGTGAAATGTTTTGTCTGTGAAAAACTTATAAAAGGTCAGTATTTAACTTGTGATAATTGTCAAAAAAATTATCATCGTCCCTGCATTCCCAAACAACATAAACAACACATACCTGATGTGGACGACAATGATCTTTTCATGTGCCATATGTGCTATAAAGAATAAAGTGAAGAAGTGAGCCAAGAGACAGAAAATGAAGACACTGATAGCTCTGAAACAGATACAGAGACAAGGGAAAAAAATATTGACGATACGTATAGTTGGACTAAGAACTCCAAAAATGATACAAATAATATCGAAAATGATATAAATCAATCAAATCAAATTCAGGAAGATACAAGTCATGAAAATAACAACAGAGAAGAAGCAGTTGATGATATTGAAATCGATGTTGACGAAAGTGAAATCGACGATCTCTTCAATAATTATAAGCGGGAATACAAATTAATGTTTAATTAGGTTATTTTCCTGTGTTCTTTAGTTAAATAAAAATATTTCTAGCTTTGACACTCCTTTATTTATTTATACCTACAAAGGAGGGTAAAAATTACTTATTTGTCCATTTTTTTTCAACTGTCCAATAACTACAATATTCCAAGTCCAATAACTGAAGAAACTGTCCCATAACTAATTTTTTCGACATGCTGCAAATTTTTTCAATATTTATTAAAACCTACTCAATGATGACTGAAAGTAAGCAAAAATGTGTTGAGAGCATAAAGCTAACTTCATATTGGTACTATTAGCCAAAGCGTATGTCAAAAAATAAGTGGGTGATATTCATTTCAGTTCGAAAAAAACCTAAAATGTCCAATAACTGGGTGGTTTACCCTACTGACTAATAAATTATATTCATGCCGTAAAAAAATAAATGACCGTAAAATTACCCTTTCCAGAGGGAAATAAATTTTCCAGGGTGGTCACATGTTCCAAGAAAAATGTACGGCATAAAATAGTATTGAGATCATTGAGTTTGGTGTTGTGTCAAATGACCCAAACTATACTAGTTAGGGTTAGGGGGTTAAGTGCGGAGCTTCCCAACCCTGTACCGGCAAATATGTACGGCATTGCTAAAAAATAAATCTGAGTAGTTATACAAATTCAAAGATACAAATGCCGTACAGTACTAAATCACCTGAAGTCGTAAAAAAAATTTGGGGCTCTCAGCACCGTTCTTTTTGTACGGCATTAGGTCCTACTTGATTATTTTTCAGTGATCTTGTCATCTTGAGAAATGCCGTCCAAGAATCTTTTGTCAAAAAATCCCTCCTCTGGATGGAAACTTTCGTTGACCTGAGTACTCATCTGCACAGCTCACTGACGGCACAGTGCGCAAAGGAGTTGTTTCGTATGGCACTATAATTCTGAATATAATTCATGCTGGGTCAAATGACACCTCCAAAATCGGCCTGGGCTTGTAGTCTATTACTATTATATTATATAAGTGATGCCAACCAAATAAGTAGAAAGCTATTCCCAACAACTTTTTTAGTTAATCCGATATATTTACCACTTATGAATTTTCTAGTACCTTTTCCTGGAACTTCTTTATCTGGCACCAACTCAGAAGAAGATATACCTAGTAGTAAACCAGAAAAAGGTACATATATTGTGTGGTCGAGAGTAATTATGAACAAAAATGTATTTGTTTAATTAAGATCTTAGCTATTAAACAAAAATTATGTTGTCCAATATCTTTAAAAGAACAAAATAAAGAAATCCTAAGTATTTTGAAAACAATACAAGGAAAAGTCTTTGCAACTCACAACCATAGCAACCACTTTTTTAATCTTCCGGTAACTAGCCTTCAGGACACCTTGATTCGTTGGAAAATAATTTGAATGAAGCAAATATTAAAAAATTGTTAATTTCTCTTACGAATAATTTGGAGGACATCGAGCTACTAACAGAACAAATAGAATTATGAAGGAGTTCATGACAGATACAGTCGCAAGTTATTACAGTCTTTATGGAAAGAGACCTGACAAAAAGTCATTTTGCAACCTAAAACTAAAAAGGGTGATAGTAGGTTAGTAGCTCACCCTGCATGGGAATTAGTCGAATAGGGAGTTTTTATTAACAGAAAAGTTGCACTTTCTACAATGTAAAATTTTATTCAAATTTGTTCTGTAAAATAATAGGCCTGTGTGATAGCTTTTTTCTTAATATACAAGGTTTGGTAGACAAACTTCAACGGCTTGTTCTAGTATAAAAAAATAACAAGTCTATGTACACATATGTTTAAAAATTATTTTTCAATAAAAAAACTTCAAATTGATCATTTCTATTCTCAAAATTTACATGAAAAAAAGTTAGGGCAACCATTTGCTCAGCCCTCTCTCTCAGTTTTGTCAACCGCTGGACCCCTGGATTACAAAAGTATTGCCACCTTTTAGTGCATTAAATGTTTACCAAATGTATTGTTTTATTTTTATTCGAAAATATGAATAGGATATTCATTAAATCTGTTGTGAAATCATCTGCGGCTGAAAAATGAATTTTAGTCGCTATTTTCCATCTTTCAAGATAAACTCTTGGGAGGTATTCATGTTGAAAAGGGGAACATTCTCCATGAAAATTGAAAAATGAAAAATGTGATTTAAATCACTTTCCATTATTGTTTTATCTTTCAATGTTTCGAAAAACCCAGAAAAAATAATCTTGTCTTCAAAACAAAGCATATTTGGACATATCGCACTCTGAGAACCACAGTGGCGAAAGTCCCAAAAATTGAAAATTGAGTTAGGACCATCAGGGTGATACAAACGATAAATCCTCACGTGCTCACGAGAGGGCAGCACTTGTCACCATAGCAATGAGGCAGATGATCAACAAACTGAGTACAACAGTGGCGAATTTAGTTTTGTGCAAGACATCAAGCCGTTGTGGTCCATCAATCTTGGTCTTAATACAGAAACCTGTCGACGAAATGTGAGTTGCTACGACCTAATATTTATTTTTCTCCTTGTGTTTTGTATAACAACGGCGATTGTGTCTTTTTGTCACTATTGCTTCCCGATATTTCAACGAATTGTGGTTATATTTGAATGAATGTAATTTGTCGTCGTTACTACTCGACGTTTTTATCTAACAAATATTGCATTTAAGACCGATAATCCTCATTCGCCATTGTTACTCGGAAATCCTGTTTTCACGTGTACGGGGCAAAGTATACATTCGTCAAATTTTCAAGAGTCTCTTTCCTAGAAAGTGCGGTAAGCGATTTGACAGACGATTTAAAATGCAAAAAAGAGCCTCTGAATGTTTATCGTTGTGTCTGGTCCACAGCCCAAACTTAAACTATGTTTAGGGGAGACTAGGGAGGTTTGATACGTGGGGAGGCTTGATACACGTTCAAATTTCCCGCCTCGGTTCCTTGAAGAAGGCGTAACCGCGTGCAATGCCGACTGTGACTGTCGAAACAGTGTCTGACGAAATCTAGCAACGACTGTGTCTCGCTTGAAAGTTTTTAAGGTTAAAGTGTGTTTTCTACTTATTCGATGTAAGTTTTCGCATAACAAACGTAAGGCTTTTTCTATTTAACAACAAAAATTAACGAAATTCATTACATTACGCTTGAAGCGCGTTTCATTTAGAGCATAAAAACCAGTAGTAAATATTTTTTATCGATTATCATGATACGTTAACGTCATATATTTCCTAAATTTGTCATCCCGGGAGGTTTGATACAGTTTGCGTCGGGAGGGTTGATACGCGTATCAAACCTCCCTATACGAAGTGAATGTGTGTTGTATTTATTTATTTTATAATTTATAACAATTTTCACGGCAATTATTTAGGTTGAGTACATTGTTTTAGATGCCGTTTAAATGGAAATCCAAAGGTCGAACGAAGTATTCCCCAGATGATTTGAAAAGCGCAGTGCTTGAAGTAGTTAATGAAAATAAAGGACTCAGGCCTACTGCCACAAAGTACAAAGTTGACAAAATGACACTGAAAAGATATGTTACAAAATACCAAGCAGATAGAGGTGTCACTTTTTCACCAAATTTTGTCACTTCACAATTTTTTTCGCCTCATGAAGAATCGCTTTTAATGGAATATTTGCTCACTTCTGCAAACCTTCACTATGGTCTTACGCCTAAGCAAACAAGGCAATTTGCGTATCAATTTGGCCAAGAAAACGATAAAAAGCTACCAGAAAACTGGAAGAAGAACGAGTGTGCTTCCTACGACTGGCTTAAAGGTTTTATGTCACGTCATCCCAAATTATCATTGAGAAGTCCTGAAGCCACTAGCTTGGGCAGAGCAACTGCGTTCAATAGACATAATATGCAAGAATTTTACAAAAATTTGCGCAATCTAATGGAAAGGGAAACTTTTGGTCCAGAATCCATTTATAACGTAGACGAAACTGGAGTGACTACTGCTCACAAACCTCAGAAGATCATTGCTCGTAAAGGGCAAAAGCAAATTTCAAAAGCTACTTCTGCAGAACGTGGGACACTAGTAACAGTTTGTTGTGCTATAAATGCATTGGGAAATTCAATGCCACCATTATTTATATTTCCTCGTGTGAGATTGCAAGATTACATGACCCAAGGTGCTCCTCCAGGATCCATTGCTGCCACGCATGAGAGCGGTTGGATGACCGCTGATAATTTTGTGAAATACCTAGATCACTTCATAAAACATGTGAAATGTTCGAAAGAAAACAAATGTATATTGATCTTTGACAATCACGATAGCCATATTTCACCCAAAGCCTTACACATGAGTAAGTTAAACGGCATCCATTTGTTAACCTTACCACCTCACACGAGCCACCGATTGCAGCCACTGGACGTATCGGTTTTCGGTCCATTTAAGAGATATTATAATGAACAGGCAGATGCATGGATGGTCAGTCATCCAGGACAAACAATTTCATTAAAACATATACCGGAATTAGTTAGATTAGCTTATGTTAGAGCATTCTCACCTTCAAATATAACTAAAGGATTTTCCACCACTGGAATTTATCCCTTTAACCCACATTTATTTGAAGAACTCGATTTCGCAGGAGCGGAAGTTACAAACAGACCGTATCAGGAAGTAGGACAAAACCCTGAAGAAGAACCGGATATAGATGACCCAACATCCCAACCTGGCACATCCTCATCTCAGCAGGAGTTACCGGATATAGATAACCCAACAGCTCAACCTGGCACATCCTCATCTCAGCAGGAGTTACCGGATATAGATGACCCAACAGCTCAACCTGGCACATCCAACTCTCAACAGGATTCAACTCCACATGCAATAAATCCTTTGAGAAATACCGCTACTATCCCAAGCACCACGTCTGCTTCATTTAAAAGCCCCGAAGAAGTTCGTCCTTTTCCCAAGGCACTGCCACGAAAGAAAAAAGGTGGCAGAAAGCCTGGCCGGACCAGAATCTTAACCGACACCCCGGAAAAAGATGCCATTGAGGCCGAATTTAATATGAGGGAAGAAAACAAACGGAAAAAAACAAAAAAGCAACAGGTTAAACGAAAAATTACTAGTGAAACAGGAACAAGGGAACATTTCGAACGACACAATGCAGGTTGTAGTAAATCTCATCTCAAAAGAAAAGTTTTGGATAGAAATGCAAAAACAAAATTGCGTGTGCTTGATGACTCGGATCCTGAAGACGAAAACGAAAAAGATCCATTTTCTGATGCAGATGACGATGCAGCTTGCATCTACTGCAATTCGTTATTTTCAGCGTCTCGTCCTCGAGAACAGTGGATTCGTTGCCAGCAATGTCGAAAATGGTGCCATTCAGCTTGTGCAGGTGTCAATTGTAACATAAAAATGTTTACTTGCGAATTATGTATCAATTAGTTAGTGTTAAAATAATAAAATATTGCGTTCTTATTATTACTTGTACCTAATTTATTATTGTATCAAACCTCCCATTTGGTGTATCAAGCCTCCCAGGTATGGGGAGGTTTGAGACACTTTGCACCGACAGTTTCAAAAATGTATTATTAAGGTTGAAATTGAAATTTTTGGTAATTTAATATTGCCTAATTCCTGATTGAAGCCCTGAAATTGCACCCTGACATAAATGGATTGGTAAATGTTAATAACAACTTTTTAATTAAGAATTTTGTAAAAAATGTATCAACCCTCCCCAGTCTCCCCTACTCTTAACGCGTGAATTGTGTCTTTGCAGATCTACGTCGTCGCGGAGAGATGAGTGGGCGTTCCAGAAAAATGTTGGTTGCTTGGGCATCAAGTAGGTTTTGTTTATTCCTATTCCGATCTAAATTTATGGCTTGATATTGAGAACGCTGTTAAACTACTGGAACCAACTGCTGAAATTATTAATTTTGGCTTCTGCTTACAGGCAGCGAGCACAAACATCCCTTGCGATGTTTCGAAAATGTAGGCATGCCGATGTTTCATTGAAACGTAATATGTACTTCCCGAAGAGGTCTCTGAAGGATATTCAAAGTTTTGTTTTGTTGTTTTTTTCAACGCCTATAGAAATGTTTTGGCGATGTGAACAAAATGTTATCATGTAAATGTTTTCATTTGGCATAACAGTTCGTCCTTGATACGTTCACCGAGAATCTAATAGAGGTTGGTAGTATACAGTATTGTACCGCAATCCGCTTTACTTTTTTGTTCCTCGTGTCGTGTTTTTGAAGTGAAGTGAAAAGTTTGGACAAGACAAAATATATTGAAAGCAGTAGGTAATAAAATTAGTGATCACGGACTGCAAAGTGTATTGAATGGTCGTTATTCCTAATGGAGTCTTTCATTAGAGTGCTGATTTTTAGTAATCATTATAAGGTGAACAAGATAGCTCCATGAATATTGTGTTTAATATAGGTACTGTGTTCAGAACATTTTTTTGTTTGAAGTGTTTATCTCATTTTAATACATACACATTTTATTTCAGGTAAGGTAATGGAACCAGTAATTGACACTGTACCAGTGTATGGCACTTAAACTTATATTATAAGCTTACAGTTTCGTCTACGTTTATTAAAATAAGCATTTAGGGTACCTCACGCCATCTATTTTTTCATGGTTGAGTGATGAAATCATGTGGTTATTCTTTTCAAGATGGTGGATTTATATGTTGTCAGCTTTGCTATGTGAATGTTTTTATTACAGTTTTTTGCGGAATTTCGTAAGGAGGTGAGTAGTTATCCTGAAATGTTATTCCCTTACTGAATGTTTTTATAATAATATGATGAATTTGGCGTTGTGGTCAAACATTTTACCACAATTTTTAACATATTTTGTTCCTTAACCTAGCATACTTAACAAAAAACGTTGGTGCTATCTACTGGATCAAAATTTGTACCAGGCTCCAGTAGTTGGCACGGGTGCCATCTATTGGAGACGATATGTATGTTTGTAATTAAAGCATATTTCATTTAGTAGCTAGCTGTAAATATGGCAAACAAAAGATTAACTTGTTTAATACACATTAACCAGTAGATGGCACCCTGCCAATTACTGGAACATGAATGTGACAACTACTGGTGTTTCAGGAGTGAATATGCCACCAGTAAAAGGACACATGCTGAGCTATTCAGAAGAGCAGTTGGCAGCTGCTTTGGAAGCAGTTTCAAAGGGACTACCTACCGCTACAGCAGCAAAATTGCATGGAGTACCTAGGTCCACCCTTCAAACAAAAATCAGCGGAAAATCTCCACTCAAAAGAAAGATGGGTCCAGGTTCAATTTTAACCACAGAGGAAGAGAAAAGCCTTGTGCAATGGGTGCTTCGTATGGCCGAGGCAGGATTTCCTATTGGAAAAGAACAACTGATTGAAAGTGTTGAAATGTTAGTTAAAAAACTCAACCGAGATAATAATTTTACAAACAATAAACCTGGCAGAAAGTGGTACAAAAGTTTCTTGAGGAGAAATCCTGAAATTTCACTTCGTACTCCTCAAAATCTTACTGCTAGCCGTGCTGCGGTAGACAACCAATCATTAGATGCGTGGTTTAAAACAGTGAAAACCTACCTTGACCAAGAGGGATATGGACATATCCTAAGACTGTACGATCTGAACTGAAGATATGAACTTTCTCAGGCCACACACTATTCAGTTTTCTGAAACGATGCGACCTCAGTTTTAAGACTGTCAGTTTTAGAACTGAAGGAAAACTGAGCTGCCGCCACACACACAAATATTTTGTCAGTGCTAAAAGCGACTGAACAGTCTTGCTGTGGTCAAAAATGTTTTGTACTCATAGAAAAAAAAAACTAGCCGCACTTATTCTTGTGCTGTTATTGTCTACAACAAAGGCAAAAAAACGTTTTTGGGTAAAAGATTGGCTGCTACAACGTGATAGTTTATCTCATATGAGACTGGTGCAAAAATTAAGAACTAGTGCAACAGACGACCTTAGAAATTACCTCAGAATGGATGACACATGTTTCAAAGAACTCTTAAGCATGGTGAAGCCGTTAATATCAAAGAAAAATACTAAAATGAGAAAAGCAATTACAGCCGAAGAACGATTAATTGTGACACTTCGATATCTAGCGACGGGGCGAAGTTTGGAAGATTTGAAATTTTCGGCAATTATTTCTCCCCAAGCCCTCGGAAACATTATTCCAGAAACTTGTGATTGTATTTATAAGGCCCTTAAGAAAAAGTATTTAAAAGTAAGTAAAAAAAATAGGTAATACTAAATAAAATTATTTTTATTAGATTTGAATAACCAGTGGGTAACAAAAAATATTATCTATATTATTGGTACTTATGTCAAAATGTTTAAGAATTTTAATGCAGTTCTATTTTTGAAAAGTAACAAATTCTGACAAATCCTGCCGGTAAGCTTGGTGAGAATTATTTTCGGTACGGATATTAAATGTGTCATTGGAAGGTCCTGCTGCGTGTTCATTGTAGGTTGTGTGATTCCCACTTAAAATATTTTCTGCAGTAGTATAGATATTGGTTTCATTTGGATTAGAAACTGGATAATTCACCGAAGCATGACATGATTGACCACCGTTATTTGATTTTGATAACTCCTGCTGGTAGGCTTGGCGAGACTCCATTATGGTATACATTGTACATGTGTCATTGGAAGTTCCTGCTGAGTGTTTTTTATTTGTTTCTGTATAGATATTCGCTTGATTGGGATTGGATCCTGGATAATTCAGCGAAGCATGGCATGATTGAACGGATTGATTACCAGCATTTGGAAGTGAAACAACATCAGTGTAATCATATAATTTGTTTTGAATTCCAAGAAGAATAATTTTATTTAGTAACTGCTCCGCAAGTATTTTTTGATTATCATTCATTCTACGTAATTTACAGGCAACATTATTACCCACTGCATCGAATTCATCTTGGTTCTGTGAATATAGGCTTTCACATGCTTTTTCAATTATGCTTTCCCTTGATCTCTTTATGCCTGGTCTATTAGTAGCTGTTGCTGTTGAAGTTCTGCTTGGAGTTCGAGATGGTGGTTGGGATGCTGAACTTCTGCTGGGAGTTCGAGATGGTGGTTGGGATGCTGAATTTCTGCTGGGAGTTCGATATGGACGGTCACTAACTATTGGTGTTTCAGGCACATCAAGAAGTGAAACATGTGAATTGTCTTCCATATCATTGTTATCACTTTCTGTTTCATCAGGGTCGTTCTGGAACTCGCACTGAAACAAAATTTAATTCAAAACATTTTTTCTGGAATCTTAAATGCGCACTTTTCTATTTCAGTTTCCGAATACAGTTGAAGAATGGGAGAAAATTGCCCGAGACTACAACAGTAGATGGAATTTCCCCAATTGTGGGGGCTCGATCGATGGTAAACATATAAGGATAGTAAAGCCGGCGAACAGTGGATCCTATTACTTTAATTATAAGGAGTATTTTAGTGCCGTTTTAATGGCCATCGTAGACGCAAATTATGAATTTCTTTATGTAGATGTCGGCTGCAATGGACGAGTTTCGGATGGAGGCGTCATTGACAATACAACGTTTTATGACAAGTTATTGGGAAAAACATTGCAACTACCTTCTAGTGATAGAACAAGCAACATGAATTTTGTTTTTGTAGCAGACGATGCATTTGCATTGCACGAAAATATTTTAAAACCGTTTCCTGAGAAAAGCCTTAGTAAAGAACAAAGAATATTTAATTATCGCCTAAGTCGAGCTCGCCGTACAGTCGAAAATGCTTTTGGTATTTTATGCAATAGATTTAGAGTGTTTCACACGGCAATTAATATGAAACCGGAAAAAATTGACAAAATAGTATTAGCGGCAATAGTTCTACACAATTTTTTGAGGCGAAAGACAAACAAGTACGTCCCCAAAAACTACGTGGATTTTGAAGTTTTAGATACTGGTGACATCGTAAAAGGCGACTGGCGCAATGGCGTGATGCTCGACGGTTTGAGGCCTAATTTGAATCGCAATTCATCACTCGAAGCAAAAGAAAACCGAGAGGTTTATAAGAATTATTTTTTGGGTTCGGGATCAGTACCATGGCAAGACAACTTTTTATAAAAAAAATGCCACTTAAAATTCTGTTTCTAATGTTTTAATGTAAACAACGTTATAATAAATCGATTCGAGCATTAATCCCGTTTTTCGTTTTTTTTCTTAATATGTTCTTGAAGTTATGCAATACTACATAGTCTAGCGTTTTTGCAAAAAGTTAAAGGTAACGTAAATAGGTAAATATCAAAATATAGGACGCCTTTTTTGCCGAGTAGTTGACTTGAACTTAAATGGAAGAGGTTGACTCATACTACAATTTGACAAATTTAAATCCATAGATTACTCTACTTGAAACATTTTCATAAAACCTACTTATATCTATGTTTAAAAATACTTCTAGTACACTAACCTCGATTTCAGTTTCTTCATCGCTCTGAGTATCATTTGAAATGGACGTTCGAGGCTCTTCTTGATCCGCCGTAAACATCAACAAGTTGAAATACGACAACGTAGGTACATACACGTTATCAGAGCCTTCACCTGATCGCTTTGATTTCCTCAATTTTTTCAGTTCTTTTCGAAAAGTGCACCGTAAATTATTAATTTTCTTCTTAACAGAGTCAATTGTTGCATTTGGATCTGTTTGTTTATAAAACAATAATTTTTCGTACGCTTTATTCTTTTCGTGCCTATTTGAGTAAGACTTGCTCTTTACTTTCCAAAGGCAAGGCAATTGCCTATAAATATCAATAAATTCGGTTACAAACGCTGTATTTTTGCTTGACTCGGCCATTTCACAAATCGCAATCACGAAAACTTCCAACTAGTTTAAAGATGGGATCGTACGATTTCAACTGACGATTTTTCTCCATACACTTCAGTCCGTCGTTAGATTCAAGTGAACTGCAGGTTCAGACCTGTCGACGGCCTGTATGTGTATGTACAAATTTTAACTGACGATATGCAAATCGGCAGTTCTGGACTGAAGGCAAACTGTATGTGAATGAGTACCATAAGTGACCCAAAAAGGGTGTATAACTCGGATGAAACCGCTTTCTTCCTGAACCCGAAAGGCAGTAAAGTGCTGGCACGAAGAGGCGATAAAACTGTTTATCAACACGTAAATAGCGACGAAAAGGAATGCTTAACTGTACTGATAACAGGAAATGCTGATGGACAGGTAGTAGATCCTATGATCGTATTTCGATATGAACGCATTCCAAGCAACATTTCATCTAACTGTCCAACAAATTGGGGAATAGGTAAATCGGAATCAGGATGGATGTGTGGAGAAACATTTCTAGCGAATGTTTTCGTTCCTTGGTTACATCGTAATCAAATTCATTTGCCAGTAATTCTTTTTATAGATGGCCACAGCTCACATCTTACTCTGCACTCAAGCAAACTCTGTGAAAAAGAAAAAATTATCTTAATTGCTCTACACCCCAATGCTACGCACCTTTTGCAACCACTTGATGTTGCCGTCTTTAGAGCTTTAAAAGAGGGGTGGAAAGCAAAGGTTCATGAATGGCGCATTCAAAATTACGATTCTCCAATTTTGAAAAAGCATTACTTTTGCATGTTATTGCAAGAACTTATAACCGAAAAACTAAAACCGGAGTTACTTCAAAATGGGTTTAGAAAGTGTGGGATAGTACCATGGGATTCAACAGCTGTAGGTAGTGAAAAGGAGGATGGGCTCGACGTGCTGAAAGGTAAAAAGAAGCAATTTGCAACAGTACAGTCAGGTCTTGGTTTTATAGAAAAATATATACCAAAAGACAAACTCTCACAGTTCAGAGACAAGAATGTCTGGGATGGAGAGCTTAAAGATTTGTCCCTATTTGATTTTTATAAGAAAGTTTTTAATGAATATGTCGATTTAAAAACCTGCTTGGAGCGTAACTCTGTAGCAGTTACAGAAAATTCAACTTGTGAAAAAGAGGAACAGAATAATGAAATTATAAAAGAAGTTATTAATTATATTCTAACATATGTTGAAAATAAAGAAAAAACACGCACACCTGAGGCTTCTCCCCTAAAGACACCAACGCTCCTACCAAATCAATATATTCCTTCACCGTTTAAGAAAATTTTATTTTGGCCAGAACCCAAACCAACCACCAAAAAGCCTAAAAAAGTGGTTTTTCCCCCTGTTGCAACATCAAAAGAATGGCAGGAATATCACAAAAAAAAAAGAATTGGAAAAAAATCAGAAAGAAGAACAAAAGAGGATTAGAGCAGAAGAAAGAAAATTGAAGGGAGAAATAAACAAAAGAAAAAAAGAAGAAAAAGAACTGAAAAAGAAATACGGAATGAAGTCAAAAAAGAGTACATCTAAAAAACGAAAATGGAGTGAATCTTCATCAGAAGGGGAAGAAGAATGGGAGCCTTCAGGAGACAGTGACTCCTCGCATAATTCGGATTTTGAAAATGAAGACCCAAGTGTTGTACCTCAACAAGAAAGCAAAGAAACTTGTAATACAGAATACAAAGAAAATGATTACGTGTTGGTCCAGTTTCCAGGTAAAAAGCGGGTATTGAAATTTGTATGCGTTATACCAGAATTGCTACCAGCGAGTGAACTAGAAGTTGTTGCACTTATTTGTATCAATGAAAAAAAAAACTATGTTTAAATTAAATGAAAAGGATGTCAGTGTCATAACAAGTGATCAGATTGTTAAAAAGTTAGATTTTCCTGTTATGACTATTGCTGGTGACCGGCTAAAGTATGAGTTCAATTGTTCCCTAGATGTTGATGGATAATGTCATCTACTGGATCATTTGCCTGCCAACTACTGGAAAAACTGAACTTTTACACTGCCAACTATAGGAGCAAAAAATGAGTTTTTATTTTTAGTTTTATTTTATAAAAAAATTAATAAAAAATGTACTTCAAACACTTCCTGTGGTTCTAAAAAGTTTGTTTATAATACACAATAAAAAGTGTCTAAGTATTTCAAATTATTTACAAGTTTCAATAAATCAATGTGTTTTTGTTCCTTAAAGTGTCAACTACTGGCCCCTTTACCTTATTCCTATAGAAGTCAGAGGAAGTGATGGAAAGATTTTACGTGTACCTAGGTGCTTGAAAACTCTTTTCACAAATATTAGTCTGGGGTAGATCGGCTACTGGATAGGACGAAAATCAAAATTTTGCAGTAACTTAATAATTCAATATTAACGGAGTTGATTTTTGGTGAGTACTTAAAACAGTCTTTGAATATTATAGTCTTTAATTTTCGAGATGAATATTATCTTTTTGTTGAACTTTTGTTCGTAACTCAATTCTTTTCTGAAAATTACTCGTTTGATAGAAAATATATGACTAATATCATTCAGAATAGAAAATAATTATAACTTTTTTCAAAAGTAAATCTGTCATAAGAGCAGATTGTCCTTTTGTTGCAGGTGATGTGGAAGAAAATCAAGTATAAGAAGAGAATAATTCTATAATTACACAAAAGAATGATTCCGCCATCTGAAACAATGGAGAGTAACGGAAGACAATTTGATTTTGATTTTTTGATTGCCTATTAAAATAATTTCTGTTCATAATCTTTTTTTAATTCGCCTTAAGGTTTTCATCTGCATATTTTGACTGTTAATTTCCACAATCAGTAGGATGAAGAAACAAGCAAAAAATGGGAGATATAATTACAAAACTGGCCCACCTTATGCTAAAAATTTCGTCTATGAAAACAATATTGAAAATTTGGCCAAAACAATGTGTTTATTTTGATAAATACTCTACGAGGGAGTTAATTTATATACAGGGTGTTCCTTAAAGACGTGCTAATATATGAGGGGGTGATTCTTTGACTTATTTTAAGGAAAAAAACTTTCTATAAACGTATGTCCTAAAAGTCCTAACTTTTGAGATACAGGGTGATAAAGTTTTGAAAAAAAATCAGTTTTTTAATAATAACGAGATAATATTGTAGACGTTTTTATAAAATTTGGTACATGTCTTCTATGCATCAAGGTGCATTTTTTAATGCACAAACATTTTCATTTTCTCAACCAGTGGCGTCCGTACAGGTTTTGCATTGAATATTTTGGAGAAAAAAATACTACGCCACTGCTTTCTCCTGAAAAAAAATACTTTTGAGATCCTCATTTATTTTTGAGCAAATTTGATCTCCTGAGTTTTCTTTGTCCGCCGCATGGTTTTCGCTTAAAAAAATAAAAATCGTTTCATTTCAGGATCAATTCTTCAAAAATCTGATGCGGTGTGGAAATGTTTGTGCATCGACTGAAAGCAAATTGAGGGATCAGATTTGTTCCAAAATGAATGAGAATCCAAAAAATGTGTAATTCTTGTCAGATGCTCGGTTCTTGATTAAAATAATTAAATTGAAATTGCTTCATATCGCAGTAGGTACCTAACATTTTGTTGACAATAACTTTAGGATATTAATTCAGCTACCTATCTGTAATTAATAGCATTTTGTTCTTCAAATCACTATAAATATTGTGTTTTCACCCGTTATGAATACCATTTTGTGTTTGAAAAAGCTATAGGAATAGCGAAGCGCACAATTATTTACTTGATTTTTAAGTGTGTTATTGAAGTTATTTTGGTTGTCCGCCGTTTTTCTGAATATCGGTAAATATGGTGAATTACACGAATGCAGAAATGGCGGCAATGCATTACGTATATGGCCTCGCTGATGGTAATGCAACAGAAGCCAGGCGCATTTATCAGGAAAGATATCCTAATCGTGCCTTACTAGATAGCCGTACCTTTTCAAATATTCATCGCCGACTTAGGGAAACTGGTAGTTTCAAGAAAGGTACTTCGGAAGGTAGACCTCTAAGCGTCAGAACTCTTGAAATTGAGGAAGCAATGGCCAGCAAGATCCCCTGATCTCAACAGTTTAGATTTCTTTTTATGGGGGCACCTTAAAACTCTAGTGTATAAAACTCCCGTTAATACGTTAGAAGATTTAAGAGAGCGAATAGTTGCCTCGTGTGAAACTATTCGAAATACGCCGGGAATATTTCAACGTGTGCGTAATTCCATGCGTAGACGGGCGGAAGCATGCCTATTAAGTGAAGGTGGCCATTTCCAAAAATTTTTATAATCAGTGTTAGTATTGTCAATAATTAATGAATTTGATCCGTTCATTTAAACTTACAAATAAAATAAAATAAAATTCGTTTTTGTACAAGCTGAAATCCATATTTTTTTGATTCTCATTCATTTTGGAACAAATCTGATCCCTTTATTTGCTTTAAGTCGATGCACAATCATTTCCACCATCAGATTTTTGAGGAATTGATCCTGAAGTAAAACGATTTTTATTTTTTTAAGCGAAAACCATGCGGCGGACAAAGAAAACTCAAGAGATTAAATTTGCTCAAAAATAAATGAGGATCTCAAAAGTATTTTTTTTAGAAAGCAGTGGCGTAGTATTTTTTTCTTCAAAAATATTCAATGCAAAACCCGTACGGACGCCACTGGTTGAGAAAATGAAAATGTTTGTGCATTAAAAAATGCACCTTGATGCATAGAAGACATGTAACAAATTTTATAAAAACGTCTACAATATTATCTCAGTTATTATTAAAAAACTGATTTTTTTTCAAAACTTTATCACCCTGTATCTCAAAAGTTAGGACTTTTAGGACATACGTTTATAGAAAGTTTTTTCCTTAAAATAAGTCAAAGAATCACCCCCTCAAATATTAGCATGTCTTTAAGGAACACCCTGTATATACAGACTCCCTTGGTTAGTTTTTATCACAGGAAACACATTGTCTTTGCCAAATAATTTTCAATATTGTTTGTTGTTGACAAATTTTTTGAAATAACTCCAGTTTTGTGATATACCCCTCAAAAGCCTTTCGTGATGTCCAAGGAACAACTCAAAAAATGTTTTATATACAGTGTTTTAATGTAGACAAAAAACTTTGAAAATGTTTTATTGTATGTCTTTGAAAATGCTATGGAAAGAACGAGGAAAAGATGCCCTTTGTGATATCCCAGGAACATCCTGAAAATAGCCTCGTGCGGCGTACATTTGCCTTTACATACACGTTCTATTCATGTATAAACAGAACATCGCAGTGGAGGTTTGATGTTTCGAAAAGTCTTACTTTTAACATATCTGAGATGTATTGTGCTCGCTGGGCAGCATCTGGTCAAGAAGCAAGGAGCGCTCCTGAAACTCAACAAATATCAACAACAGGTGGTTTCAGGGCACCTGAGGTAAAGACATCTGATGTAATTAAAGCAACAGGTGAGTCACAAAAAATTATTTCAACCTTTCGTTTTTCATCTTTTTTCATTTTATACCAAGATACCTAGAGACGAACCCAGTTAGGCTGAAAATGAGCTGATCAAAAATAGAGAGAAATATGGGATGCCTTGGTCTTTTGATTATTGATGAGTGTCAACATCAACGTCGGTACTTA
The DNA here is from genome assembly GCA_958298965.1 of Chrysolina haemoptera. NCBI lineage: Eukaryota > Metazoa > Arthropoda > Insecta > Coleoptera > Chrysomelidae > Chrysolina > Chrysolina haemoptera. Next base: position 1,040,894 of record OY282593.1, on the reverse strand, counting down.
ATCGTTATGATGTTGTTTCAGGAGAGAAGGAGAATTACACTCGCTACATTGAGAATACTCCTTCAGAAGCTGGCATTTACGCTGAACCTGACTCAGATGGTGAGAAGATTGCTGATGAAGTCACAAGTGAGCTGACAAAATCACAAAATTATCAAGAAGAAAAGAATATCTTTATTGACCATTTTTTGGTACAAGAGTACATATGGTAAGTCAAAATTTAGTTGAGAAAATAAGAACAATTACAAAAATATATGAACAAACAATAACATTTTGATAGTTACAATTTCAGGACATGACATTTAATAAGAATATTACGTATTTAAATAATTCAGATATTCTTCTTTGCTATAAAAACATTTTTGTATTAAAAACTCTTTAACCTTATTGCAAAAAGCATGATCTGAACCCACTTGCTTAATAGAGTTCGGCAATTTATTGTAGAGAGTTATCGCATTGTACATTATCGCCTCGTGATTCCCACTCCTGACTGCTCCGTTAAAAACAGCAGCGCGCTAACGATACTTCCACACCCAGCAACTGAAAGCATTTACGAAGCAAATTCATATAAAAATATTTCACCCACACGGAATAAAATAAATGTGATGAAATGAATACACATACGCTGCTACCGCGATATCGACCACGAATTTATCGAGGAGTAGCGCCTCCCATCTTTCTCACGATGCCATAATGCTGCTTTCACAATTCACTTTCATCAGTTCGAAAGATACACGGTTTCCTAGGTATTTATTATAGTGCTTCGAAAATAATATTTTCATAAAAACACCTTATCAACGCAGACGAAAATAAACGTAATGAAATGAATAGCCATACGCTGCTGCCGCGATACCGAGCACGACTCTATCGAAGCGTAGCGCCGTCCATCCTTCTGACGATGCCATAATTCACTTTCATTAGTTCAACATATACACGGTTCCCTAGTTATTGATGAAGGTGCTTTGAAGGTAAGATGTTTATTTTCTCAGCAAATTCACATACAAATATTTCACCCACACGGACAAAAATGTGATAAAATGAATACCCATACGCTGCTACTGCGGTACCGACCATGAATTTATCGAAGCGTAGTATCGCCCATCTTCCTCACGATGTCGTTAATGCTGCTTTCACGATTATTCACTTTCATTATTTCAAGAGATACATGGTTTCCTAGATACTGATTATGGTGCTTTGAAAATAGTATTTTCATATCCCGGACGAAAATAAACGTGATGAAATGAATAGCCATACGCTGCTGCCGCGATACCGAGCACGACTTTATCGAAGCGTAGCGCCACCCATCTTTCTGACGATGTCGTAATGCTGCTTTAACGATGCACTCTCATCAGTTCAAGAGATACGCGATTTCCTAGAAATTGATTAGAGTGATTTGAAGATAATATTACTTTTCTTTCTTCCTTTCTTTTTTTCTTTCTTTCTTTCTTTTCGCAGACCTGATAACTGATTACTCACTACGCCAAAGAAAACTAAAACTAAAATGCTAATAAGTTACGTATTCCGACTAGGTACCATTCCGTAGAATACGCAAGAGAAAGAGGGGGAAAATAGTTCTCGCTGAGTAGAGTACAAATGAGAGCGCTTTGGGAGGAGGGCCTATACAAATGAGACCGCTTTGGGAGGGAGCTCTATAGAAATGAGACCGCTTTGGGAGGGACGAGTCAGCAAATAATTACGTTCATGGAATTCGATGACGTCACGTTTCCGGTTACGTGTCTAGATCAGCGATATTCAATATGGGTTCAATGACATGTTTCAAGGTCACTGAGTGCACGTGATGGATATCATATTTCCTGGAATTCGATAACATCCGATTACTTGTCTAGACAGGTCAACAAAACTTGATGTGGGTTCAATGACATCTCTCAAGGTCACTGAGTGCACGTGATATATATCAAATTACGTTTTCTGGAATTTGCTGAAGTAACGTTTCCAATTACATGGTGGTCAACAAAATCTGATGTGGGTTCAATGAACCAGATATTATCGTATTTCAAGCGTTTTCGATTGCGTACATGTTGAATCGAAAAAATCCGAGATGAATAATCCCCCACTACTGTTGATAAAAAATATAAAAACGGAGTACAATACCATAGTAGACATTCCCTTATCAAAATGAGTAATACCCAGTCCAAATTTGACTTGTCAAGCGAATATTTTTGCAAAGAAAAATCAAAAGTAGTGTTAGGTGAAAGAAAATTCCCTTTAAATAAATCCAAATGTAAATTTGTTGCTGTGAATCTTTCATATGATTTGAATTTCACCCCATGTATTGAAATTGCTGGAAATAAGGGAGATCGAGTGATTTTCTTAGAACACGAGTGGAAGCAGTTTTTGACACACCAAGGAGTCATTACCAATTATTTTTACTCACCTGATAAACTGAATGCCATTGAGGATGATAAATTTACCATTGAGTTTATCCAATTTGCAAATGGGCAAGTAGTCAAAATAAAGAAAGATCATTCCTCTGTGTACTTGGGATTCGAAACAGTTTGCAAATTATGGGAACTCCTACCCCTAATTGACTATAGAGTCGATATCTTGAAAAGACAACATTATGAACAGTACTTTCAAATTTTGAAAAACGGACTGTGCAAGCTGAGTGGTGATGTGTTACAGAATGCAATAGATTTGCTTCAACCAGAGATGAACCATAATAGTGAAAATATTAGTTCAACTCTGGAATTCATTTATCTTTACCCAGAAGTTTTCAGTGATGAGTTTTCTGATAAACCATGAATAAAAGGGTGACAATTGATGAAAGTGATAATAAAAGTTATTATATGTACAAATGGAAATTTGCATACAAGGATGCTCGAAAAACTTATTGGATGTATGCAGCAATCGATAGAATGCGATTCAACAGGCGAATAGCAGAAACCTCGAATATCATCACCCCGGTTTTGGATTCAACACATAGACAAATAATTTTCAATCAAAGATTTTGTAATTAATTTATAGTGTATTTATTGTATAAATAAAATTGTTTTGTGAATATAAATTGTTTTATTCAAAAAGTATCATACAAAATCATTTTTTGATATCCAGGAATTATATTTATTGCTTAGTCCTAACCATTTTATGTAGAGTTTGTCTCCCTTTTTTCTAAGAATTTTCTCAACCAGAAACACATCATGATGTTTAACTTTTTGGAGTTCTTCCTCATAAAGTCCGCCTTGTATGTCAACATCATCTTGATCTTTAAGAAAATATACTGCAGGATTTGACTGATAGACTTTTCTGACGATGAAAATTTCATTGGACCAGTTTGGAGTATACCCTTTAGTAAATGCCTCTCGGTGTTTGCTTATTCTTACGTGATCATTGATTTTGAATTTTCGTTTCCTTGGATCTACTGTTTTGATGTGACTATAAGCGTTTTTGAGTAAATACTTCTCATGACACTTTTTAACTTCTTTGGGCTTCATTCCTATTGTTCTGTGAACAGAATTGTTATATTCAGAAACTATTTCTGGTAGAATATCCAACCATTTGTAGGTTCCTCGTAGGCTGAATTTTTTCCACATTCTATTTTTCAAAGTTCTGTTTACTCGTTCAACTATGCTAGCTTTCAAATTGGAAAAAGTGCTATAATGGTTGATTTTACACTCATCCATCAACTGTTTGAATTTTATATTATAGAACTCTTTTCCCATATCCGTTTGTAGATTTTTGGTTTTAACTTTCATATCTTTCAATATTTTTTGCATCGCACGAGTCACATCTTCCCCACTTTTCGTTTTAACAGGCTCGCACCAAACATATTTTGAAAATACGTTTATAATAACCAAAATGTATTTAAATCCTTTGTTAGTTTTTGAATAGGGAATCATTTCAACCAAATCAGCTTGAAGGAGATCATTCAAACCTTTGGTGATAACACGCCTCCTTTGAAATCTTCTTCGTGAATTTCTATGTAATTCTTCTATTATATCTTCTTTGATTTTATCCATTTTCGGTTATAGGACACTGAAGTACAATTTCGACAAACAGTTGATTATGCTGCTGGTGATCGACTAAGAAATTGATCTTATCACCTTTATTTAAAAACTTTCCTACCAGGGTAATTAGTGAAACGGTATCTGCATACTCTTCTCCTAGTGATATAGATATATCTTCTGGCTGGGAGTTGATGCTTTCAATTTTTCCGGAAACAGGAAATTCATAGGTAGTTGTATCATTTTCAAATACAAAAAAACCAACACTCTTCCTGATATTCTTGGTTGCCCTCAAATGAAGAACACATTTGGTATGATAAGAAGATGGATTCCATATGTAGAAAGGTGTGTTGATTGAAGGGGCTTTCGGAAGGATTTCTAATTCAGAATATGGTGTTTGAGATAATCTCAGGAAATGTCTTCCAAATTTATCGATGGGCATGGTGTCACGGTTAAACACCAAATGGAGTTAAATCGGATATGTTTTTATTTTATTATTCCTGCTTCGCGAAGTTCCTCAATTATGCTAATGATTTCATTATTCACACCGGTGTTTCCAGCACATCGTGATGCAATCAGGAGTTCCAATCGCTCCACTAGCTCATTGAAATCATCAAAATATTTATATTCAATAGGAATATTGTTGAAATCAAGCATAGTCAGCCCTGAACCCCTCTTACTTCTTGTAGTTGTGCCCGGAGCTGAACTGATTCTTGGTCTTGGCTTGGGAACAGATAAGTTAGGTTCCATGAGTTTTTGAGTTTTTTCAAGTTCACGTTCTTTAGCCAAAGAGTGTAGTGTTGTGATTCGTGGTTTTATAATATTAACAAACTTTGATGCATTTGATGTTGATAGACCCCTTGTAGGATCATAACGGAGATATTGTGCATTACTTCTTCTTATTATATCGATATATGAGTCAAGATCTTTATTTTTGTATCCAAGGGGTTGTTTCTTAAACATCAGTTCATATAAACCCGGAGTTCCAGTGTATCTGAACTTATTATTGATAACAATATCGGCACCATCAAAATCCACAGTTGCCTTACCTATGGCAAACTTTTCCGTATTTGCATCAAAATATATTCCAAAAGTATCATCAAATATATTTTTCGTATCTGAAATTTTGTCTTCTATATATGCGCGAGGTAACGGAATCGTGAACTGTAGTAAGTATTGTTGCTGTGCATTCATCACAGGGTGCATACTTTCCTCAAAATAACTTCCATCCAAGTCAGATTGAGGAATGGATGAATCATATTGAAATGTTTCTTCATCAGGAGTGATCTGATAATATCCTTGATGTGCTGGTTTATGAAATTCTGGAGGTGTTGGTTGATGAAATTTTTGCGGTGTCGATTGATGATTCGAAAGAGGCGATTTAACTTCAGGTTGCAATTCTTGCTTGAACTTGGACGTTGGGGATTTTTGGACAACAGACAAGAATTCTTTTAAAGGTTGAGTGATTGGTTCATAAGTTTTTTCTAAATGTGATTGAGATTTTGTTATATCGGATTTCAAAGTCTTATATTTTCTTCTTAAAGCCTTCCTTGCACTCAATAGCTGTTCGTGTAATTGACTATTCATGATGAATGACAATTATTCGACAATCATGAAGTTTATATATAAATGAATGTATCAAAACCCTTTCTGTATCGCCCCTCCTTTATGGCACAATCTTTGTCGATAACGAGAAAACCAAAATTATCTTTCCAACAATAGGAGCAGATTTCTTTGAAATTCTGCAAAGACATATCTATACTAACATGATCATCATATATATGCTTCAAATTAGTTAGGTCTTGTTGGAAAATTATAAGCAAATTAGCATTATCTCTAACAAGTTGTTTGGAAATAGCCGAATATGTTTGACATAAATAAAAACAATCTGTATGTCTGTGACGACCGAAGCAGAAATAATTTTTAATTATGTTTTGATCACATGTGGCGACGTCGTCGAATATTATGACTGAATGATCTTTTATGTTTTCAGGAAGAATAACTTCAGTAGAGTCTTTGTATACATAGAATCCAATTTCTTTCATAGGTTCCAGCAAAATCCTCAAATAATTATATTTAGGTTGGTATAATGATTTTGAAAATAAGTACACATTTGTAAAACGAAGACCATTGGGCTGTTCCAGCAAAGACAACATAACATTAGTTTTGCCTGACCCACTTGCTCCAACGAGTAACCCTCTCTTAGATTGACCTCCAAAGAGCGCACCATGTTTTCTAACAGTATTTTCCACGTTGATCTCATCATGATTGAGAACTGGAAGCAATATCTTTTGTTTTTCAGTCTTCATCGTATTGAAATAGTAATTAAAGTGGCATTAGTTCAGATATGACGGGTATATATAGGAGTGTCCAATTTGTAGAAACATGATATAATGGGACTGCGAAAGAAATCAGTTGTTAGTACTAGTCGAAACACAAAGAAGAAAGGTCGAGGTTTTATAAATACCTTGATCAACAATCTTCCTGTAGAACTGCATGTCCCTGGGTATAATTATTGCGGTCCTGGTACCAAATTGAAAAAGAGATTATTGAGGGGAGACGTAGGCGTAAATCCTCTGGACGAGGCTTGTAAGCAACACGACATTGCTTATTCCGCGACTGAAGATATTGAAGCGAGAAATATTGCTGACAAGAAACTGGCAACATTTGCTTCCGAACGTTTGAACTCGTCTGATGCAAAATTGGGGGAGAAAGTCACAGCATTTGGTGTATCTAATATAATGAATCTTAAAAGCAAGTTGGGGATGGGACTGAAACGAAAAAAGAAACCTATGAAAAAAAAGAAGGGTGGTGATTTGAAAGTTGCCACGAAACGAAAAAGTAAACAGAAGAAAAGAATCATACCAATGGGGAATTCTCCTCCTGGCGACAATCAAGTATTTTTTTTGAAAGATGTATAAAACACCGCATTTTAAACTTACCATTTCAACATTTTTCTTTAAAAAAATTATTTAAGTACTTAAAATGAAAAATTAAATTGGGCATTTAAAATTTAAAGGGATTTGTTTCTATTTCACTATTTGGCAACATCGGCTGCAGATGTCATAGATAATAAAGGACAACTATTCTGTTACAGTTCTTAGTTAAACAGAGATGACTATATTTCAGAATCGTGCTATTCTGTTTATTTCTGTTCCGAGTTCCAAGTGATTCTGTGACTGTTAAATTCTTCTTCTTCTTGTTTACTGAGTACCTAACCCTACCTACACCTACTTTTCTTTTAAACAAATAAAACAGTATCACAGATCACAGTGTTATATTTATATTTGTACAGTTGGTGTTGAACTATAATTTATATTTGCCTAAATTGTTTTATAAAGACAGTTTCATTTTTCATAGTACAATATATAGGTATGTATAAACTATTTCAACTTGATATTGTACTCATTGTAAAATATTTTTAGGAATGGCAGGTAAAGTTGAAGCAGGTTTCACGAAAGCAGATTCCAGTAATCTTCCTCGAGTTACAGCCGAGATGATTACAGACTATTTTATATCAAATAAGCAATTTTCAAGTGTTGAATCACGCGGACAAAAGCATATTAGGTAAATATTGTATGGTTGATAATATGGAAACTTTTGGATGAATTACAAAATATCTTGAAATCTGAAGTAATATTATCAAATTCACCGATTTCTGAAAGTAGTTTTTTTTGTTGTTGTTAATGGATTACTGAGTAGATTGAAAAACATGTCTATAAAACTTAATCATCACCTTACAAGATATCACTATTTAATATATTAATTTTATTTGTAGATCATCACGACAGTCTTATGGAGATTCTGCCATTGGGTATGTCCAACTGAAACATGATGGTAATACCTGTACAGTAAAAGGGAAAATAACTCCTGAAGATAAAGTGCATGCCAAAGCATATTCAGTTTCTGCAAAAATTACCGAAAATGATAATAAAGTGGATGAATGTGTTTGTCAAGATTGTGCAGCTTCAAAAGGAGGTTGTAAACATGCCATTGCATTTTTATTTTGGTTACACCGAAGAAGCGAAGAACCATCTACAACTGAGGTTTTATGTTATTGGAAGAAGTCTGAATTGTCCAAAGTAGGATCTAGCAAAAAATTCATGAAACTCACAGAAATTGTCTCTACAAATAAAATTTCTGGTACAAATTCTCATTTAGTTTTTAAAAAGTTTTGCGAGGACAGCGACGGACAAAATATAAATAGTTTAGTATTAAATCTCAAGAAAGGGCCATGTTATAGGAACTTATCTCTTCACCAACTTTTCATTAGTTTTCAAAAAGAAAATATCAATGATTTGAGTGCCAAGACATTTTTAGAGTATTGTTCTAAAAAAATGACCAAAAGTGACTGTATTGACGCAGCTGAAACAACGAAAGACCAATCTAAAAATAATAAATGGCATGAACTAAGATTTGGTAGAATTACCGCTTCAAAAATTTTTGAAACAAGTAGATGTAAAACGGACGGTTCATTAGTAGAAAATATATTTGGGGCATCCAAGTTTTTGCCAACGGAATCTATGCAGAGAGGATTGAGGCTTGAAGATGAAGTGATTAAATGTGTTGAAAAATTATGCAAAATAAAAACGCAGAGATGTGGTTTGGTATTACATCCATTATTACCTACTTTTGGAGCTTCACCTGATGCTATATCTGACGAGTATATTATAGAAGTGAAATGCCCAAATACATCACTTTCAAATTTTATAAAAGATGATGTGATTGTTCAGCGGTATCAAGCACAAATGCAACTGCAAATGAAGATGTGCAGAAGAAATAAAGGAATATTTGCAGTGGCAGATCCACAATTTGAGGAAAATAAAAAGGTGTATATTAAATATGTTCAATATGATGACGTTATGTGTACTAAATTAATGAAAGATTCTTTTAAATTTTGGGTGACACATATTTACACAAAATTTTCAAAAATTAATTGATAACAGGTCTTTCAATAAAACTCTTGTCTTTTTTAAGGTCTATAAATGTACATTTTTTCAGTTTGTAATTCCTATAGGTTAAGTATATTTGTAGTTGATCCATTTTTTGTATTTAAATTTCTGTAATGATTATTTGTTAATAAAAAACATTGCCCTGCAATATTGTATATAGTTTAGATACTAGGCATACTATAACTTTGAAAATTAATTTTGGTTCTCTTGTATGTGTATCTAAAAAAGTAAGTATGATTTGGGTTAATTACTGACTATATTGTGTATTGTCCTTTTAAATTGTTTCTATACCGAGTGTCAAAAATTTTGCACCATATGGGAACCTTTTTTATTATCACTTTGTCAGAATATTTTATTCCTTATAAAAATTGGTGCATTGCGAAAAACTTGTATTTGAGTTATCAGAAGCAAAGGAATTTTGATCAGGAATATAACTCCCTTATTTTTGACTTCATCAAATAAGTTTATTTACAAAAGTTGTTGAGATTCGAAAACAATATTTAGATTTAAAATCATAGCCACCTACGCAACAAAAAACTTTTTCTAATTTTTTATGGTTCTAGTCTCGTATAGAGTACTAGTATCTCATATACACCTTAGGCGCCTTCTCCATATTCCTATAATGATATTTAAATTCAAAATTTCTATTTTTTGTTTTCTCGTGTACACCGTTCAAAAATTTAGAATTTTGACAACTCAAATCTAAGTTTCTTACCATGCACCAATTTTTATCATGAATAACATTTCATGACAAATGAATAATAAAAAAGTTTTCCATATGGTGCAAACTTTTTGAAACTCCCTGTATATAGGCACAACTTACTTTTTAATTTTATGTTGCAAGATATATCAATAAGATGTACTTTGGACTTTGCCCAGATATGTATGAAATTATAATTTTTGTTTGTTTTCTATATTTATATATATTTTTTTGCTTGACAAATAACAGAGGTTCATGTATTGTGTATTCATACATGATGCATGACCACGTAATCTTCAACAATTTCCCATTTCTGTGTACTTTTTTCGTTACATTTATATTATGGGAAATAATAATAATAATACTCCCTCATAAACACTCATAGAGTGTACCCAAAGGCATAGCGACTTACTGATTTTTGGTGGCGTTTCACTTTTCAGCTGCAGGAAAACCTACAGCGGAAGACCTATTTTTATTATTTCAGACAATAAAGTAAAAGATTTGATTAATAAGATGTTTCATGGAAATAATACACTGTATATCAATTTAATAAGTCATTTTAATTAATTCAGGCTGCAAATTTATAATGCCACATGCTATTGTCACACATGCATTCAAATGTCCAAGAAAATGGATATCAATATTAGAATGTGGTGATAATAGAGCGAATTCCCTTATTCTACTTATTACTCTTTCTATATGAATACGGAGGGCCGAAATATTTCTACTCTCTCTCACTTCTTTTTCACTTAATTGTTCATTTGCAGATACACTGGCTGGCCTAATTAAGTTGACATTTTTAGCATTCAATATAGACGCTAAATGTTTGAATCCTCTATCGGCTAATACTGCTGAAGAAGGCGGCAGCTTATTTAAATAACCGCAGTCTTCAACTATAACCAAATCGCTAGCTCGACCCCCATAACCCTCAGAAATAAAATTTATTAAACCATAGGGTGTCGATGATATTAAATATTTAATAGTGTTACAGTTTTTATACTGTGACCAAGTCATCGCCTGGTGAATAGGATTGGAAGGCTTTTCGATACTTATCTCGAAGCAATCAATAATTGAAATAACTTTATCATATCTAAACCTGAAGGGTATAGGTAGGAACTGCAAAACTTCAACGGAATCAGGCCAAAAAATGAAATGTTTCATTATATCTTCCATTTTTAAAACATTAGTTGTAAAAACTTTACCCACAAATGAACAACTGAGACCAAAATCTAAACCTAAGCGAAAATATGAGTCTCCTAGTCTAATTTTTTTTAAAACAATTAAAATATCTCTCTCTAAAATATGTTCAGTATTGTAAATGATCTTTACTAAATGATAGACATCATTTGTCAATCCTAAATAAAATCGGGGATGCATTTCAACAGCTAGAATCTCTCGCTTCTTACTTAAATTTTTAAAATCTGTTTGTCTGTCTGTTTTGTTCACGCTTGAGTCACTAATTACTTGAGATTCTTCGGTAGATGTAGAGAATAACTGAGAAGAAGCACTAGTATTTTCAGATATGTTAGTTTCCATTAATAATTCTTCTACATTGTCAACTTTAGGTCCAGCTTCCTCACTTTCACTTTCCGTTGAACTTTGTGTCTTTGCCTCCATCAGCTGAGGAATACTAATTTCGACTTCATTTTCACTCTCAGATGATTTTTCTGTTTGTGTCTCCTCAAGTTGTGAAAAATCTATGTTGGTATTGCAAGCATTTAAAAATAAATGAGGTACAATGCCACTTTTGATACGAGGAGTCTTTCCTGTTATTTTATACATAGAAAAATTTATTGAATCTTCTTTTAGCTGTAACAAAACTATTAATAATATATGTTTACTCAAGAAACAATAACATTACTTACATTAAAATGATCTTCACAGCAGTATTTCACAGTTTTAACAACTTCAAGTCCTACTGGCTGAAACCAAGATTTTCTTGTAGTTGGATTTCTTGGAACAAAAATGAAATATTTATGAGGTGAAGTCTCTGAGGAATTTAGACAAGTGGGTACAAAACACGCTTTCTTCATAGTTATCTACTGATCAATCCTGTAAATAATTGATAAAGATTATTATCACTCGAAATATGATTATTTCTTTGTTGTACTTACCCTGAATTAACGATATAAATGACTTTAAACCAATAATACACAAAGTATAAAAGAAAGAGTTAGGTTATATTGACAAATACAAAACGAGGTGTGAATAGTTGAATGAAATCATAACAAAGATAGATATTGACTATTGTGTTCTTCTTCTTCTAGCATACTACTAACCCCAACTCTGATTTACGCTGTGTGGGCGCTGTTGCCAACATGTGAATTAGAAACAAATCCCTTTAATATTTAAAACCCAACATTTGAAAAATTAATTTGAATACTTTTCGCAGTGAAACGGAAAAACTTATGAATGAAACTCAACTTTATTTTGTTCAAACTTGTATTTTCACCAATAACCCAAATTGAGGAGAATTCCCCATTCCAAAGAAAGGTGGATTTCTTCCGCTTTTACTACCACTTTTAGGAGCACTAGGTGCTGTAGGAGGAGGGGCAGCATCTATCGCTTCAGCAGTCAATAAAGCAAAATCTGAGACACAACGACTTACTGAACAAAAGAGACATGATTTAGCGATGGAACAAAAAGGAAAAGGTCTATATTTGAGACCTCGTAAAGGTTATGGAATGTTTGCCCAGCCATATCAAAAAAACTGTTGAAGTTGCCACGCCGAGCCTTGACCAATATCGATTTGATGAAGAATGTAGAGCGTTTGGGAATTCCTTACTTCCGAGGTGTTTTTATGAGAGATAAACTTCCCAGACAGATTGGAAGCAAGGAGTGCGGTATTATCAATCTGGATTCTGATTTAGGAGAAGGGACTCATTGGACTGCATATTCCAAGGATAATGCCAAAGTTATATATTTCGATAGTTTTGGAAATCTCAAACCACCTAAAGAATTGATAAAATACTTCCTCAGCGCTGGTGACGTGAATAATATAAAATATAACTATGATTCTATGCAGAAGTTTAACTCTTATAAGTGTGGGCAATACTGTCTTTTGTTTTTATATAATCAATATCTCTGATGTATTTCCTTCATTAATCAATAAACTACCACTGAGAAAATATGTCTTTTACTTTCACATTGAGTGATTCATCCTCAGTGTTGAGTTATAATTTCAACCCTCCAATTTATCTGGACGATGGTGCGGAATATGAGATAGGCTTGGCAAATTTTGATTCGTTCAATGTTATTCCAAACGTAACAAAATTGAACAATATTTTGGTATGGGGTGAACACGATGAATTCAGTTATGTCATTCCTGAAGGGTTTTATGATGTAACAGATATTGTTGATCTCATCATTAAACAGATGACTAGCAACAATGAAGATGTGATATCCATCGACCCAAACTGGACAACTTCAAAAGTGATCATTCGGACAAACATCAAAATCAATTTTTCAGTACAAAATTCCATTGGTCATTTATTGGGATTCGAGAAGAAAATACTCAATGCAAACGGCATCTACAAATCAGACCATGAAGTGAAAATTCTCTCTATCAATACAATTTGCATTGATTGTAATATTGCGATGGCTTCATTTCTGAATGGTAATCCAGTGCATATGATTCATCAGTTCTTTCCAACCGTGCCAAGAGGGTATAAAATAGTTGAAACTCCATTGAACATTCTGTATTTTCCCGTCACCGTCAAGACAATCAACAACATCACTGTGAGAGTTGTGGATCAAAATAACTGTTAGATTACATTTGAGAAGAAAGACGTTCTGAATAATGGTGTGGAGATTTGAAAAACCAGAATTCCAACAACCCTATAAAAAGAAGACGAAGCGGACTTTGGAAAACAGTTTGGAAGCAACTGCCGAATTACTAACACCAAAAAACAAACAATATTTGAAATCTCTGGGGTTTGAACTTTTGATATAATGGAACTGCTACAAATCACGAATGAACCTTTTATTGACAACACAATCGAAGATTATCAGTTTCATACATATCAGCCATATATTACCAATGAAATCAAATATAATGATGAAATAAGAATTCCAATTCAGGACTTGGATGCATATACATTACCTTGTAATTCATATATCTACATTGAGGGAAAGCTCACAAGGCCGGATGGGGATCCAATTACGAAAATAAAATTCATAAACAACGCAATATCTTTCTTATTCCGAGAACTACGATATGAGCTGAATGGTGTGGTGGTTAGACTCTGTCAGGAACATTGGACTAGTATCAACGATGAAAAATTATTTGTCTATGAATGAAAATGAAAGTATTTCTTTGCAAAACGCTGGTTGGTTTCCTAAACGTGATGCGGGTGATAAAATATTAGTTGATGGTGAAGGGAATTTCAACGTATGTATTCCGCTCAAGTTATGGGCTGGCTTTTTTGAAGACTTTCGGAAAATTATGATAAATATGAGACAGGAACTAGTTTTGATTCGTGAAAGCCATGATTTGGATGCCGTGATTAGCATAGATGATTCTGAAATCCCCAAAGTGAGCATAAGCAAGCTGAGTTGGTGTGTCCCTCATGTGACACCGAGTATTCAGGAACAACTACGATTAAATAAAATCATTAAAAGCAATGTTGAATTACCTCTGAAATTCAGAAGCTGGGAATTGATTGAGTACCCTTCTCTGAATGAAACAACAAGACACACTTGGGCTGTGAAAACGACTACAAAGGTTGAAACTCCTCGACATATTATTATTGCATTTCAACAAGCTAAAAAAGAAAAGCTTACCACTGATATGAGCACATTTGATCACTGCAATCTGAGTAATATAAGAGTATTTCTGAATTCTGAACGATACCCTTACAATGACTTGAATCTTGAATTCAAGAACAATAAGTTTGCAAAACTATATGAAATGTATGTCAATTTCCAAGAGAGTTACTATCATCTTAAATCAAACCAACCTATTTTCAATCCAAATGAATTCAAAATGATGGCACCGTTGGTTCACATCGATTGCTCACGTCAAAAAGAAGCGATTCAGACCGGTTCCATAGTACTCAGAATTGAAATTGAAACAGCTGAAGTTACACCCAAAAATGTAACTGCCTACTGCCTTATTCTACATGAGAAAGAATTTTCATATAATCCGTTGACGAAAATTGTTAGGCAATTTTAATGCGCATGCTTGACATGTTGTTATATATACAGACTGAAATGTTTGAAACATCAGTTCGAAGATGATATCAGAGTATAGAAGAAGATTGAAGCAACACCATAAGAACCTGAAAGTCCTTAAACAATTGATTGAGTCATACAGTTCCAAGCAATCACTTATAAGGAAACTCATCAATTTGAAAATATGATTTTGGTGATAGATGTGCAAGGTTTTAAGATCGAAAATGATAAATTTTTAACGAAAGAATTGGCTGCATTTGATGGAAGTAGAGTCTCCCACTATGTTTTCAAACCTCCATTTCCATTGAACATGCTTCCTCCGAAATTCCATAGTCAGGCCACTTGGTTGATGCATAACCACCATTGTATAGATTGGAATGATGGATTCACACCATTACACCAGTTTGGAAACATAATGAAGAGGCTCACTGAAGGAGTGGATACTATTTTTGTTAAAGGAAAGGAAAAAGCGGAATACATCAAACAATTTACCCAGCAACCAGTCATAGAATTTGAAGAACAACCCGGTTTGCGAGCATCTGAAGCAAGTTGTTTTCATCATACTAAAGATAATTGCATATGTGCACTTTCAAATGTTTATTCTCTATATCAAATGTATATAATGGATACATCTAAATAAACATATTCTAAAAGAATTGAATTTTATTTTGAGGTTTTTATTACAGAAATTTAATAATTCAGCACTTTTCTCGACAAGTCGTATCACGTTTCCCTGAAGGTCATTGACCTCCAACACCTGCGATGATTCAGATTGATGACTCGACAGTTCATTAACCTCATAGCTTCCGGTTGTCTGGACACCAGATGTTTTCCTACAAGGTCCACTACAGAAACATCAACAATGCGCAAACGCATATTAAGCGTAATATATTATTATAAGGAGCATTATAAGAGTACAGTTAGTACTGCTGTTATCAAGCTTGGTGAAGTATGCAGTGTGGTAAATGTAAAAGAGTTTTTTCAAGAATCGATAACCTACGTCGACATTTGCAAAAAAGCTGTCCTTCCAAAGAAGCTGATGGTGCACCAGCAAAAAAAATTAAATTGAGTAATGCATCCACCAGCGCTCTACCGTCCAGAAAAAGGTTGCATGCCAATAATTCATCGGTGGTGGAAGACGATATCGAAAAATTGCAACACGCATTCAAGAATAGAATTGCAAGTTATCGATTCAAAAGCAGTGGAACACATGTTGATTATGTTAACTTCATGGAAGAAATTAAACCGAGAGTTCTGAATATAATCACTGAATACTTGGAGGAAAAACAAGGCTTGAAAATAAATTTTGAATTATTTGGGCATTATATCATACCTGAGAAAGAGTTAAGTGATATGAAATCCTTCAATACAAAGAACAAAATTGTCACGTATTCCACTGACTTGTATTTCATCTATGAGGAATTCAAAGATGAGATGATTTCAAAGGCGTCAGACTTCCAGGAAAGGGATTCAGGCTGGTCATTACAAAAGATTTGGTATCTCGATGTGAATATGAACACATATAATCCATTATCAGCGTCCTCTTATATCAAGTTACCAAAAGCAATTAATATGAAACAAGCCGTTCTGAATATGAAGAACTTTGATAATGCTTGCTTCGCTTGGTCCATTATGGCAGCAATTTTCCCTTCGAATGGAGATCCATCGAGCCCATCTTCATATCCCCATTATACTACTTTACTGAGTTTTGAAGGAATTGATTTTCCAGTGAAATTGAAAGATATTTCCAAATTTGAAAAAATGAATAATATATCTATCAATGTTTTTGGAATAGATACTAAATTCAAGGAAGGAAAAATGGTAACCAACATCGTGGGGCCCTTACATTTCACAACACATCGATCTGCAACTCATGTGAATCTTCTACTGATAGCTGATTTTGATGGAAATAACCACTACTGCCTCATTACAGATTTATCGAAGTTGGTATCACGGCAAAAATCAAAGCATAAAGGCCGTGTATATACTTGTGATGGCTGTCTCCAATTCTTTCCAACTAGCAACAAACTGACGACTCATCAACAATATGATTGTAATCACCTATGTGTGCTACTCCCTAAACCAGATATGATCTTAAACAAGTATGGTGAGGTCGTGCCTGGAAACATTCTCAAATTCACAAATTTCGAAAAACAACTTCCTGTTCCTTTTGTGATTTATGCAGATTTTGAGAGTTTGCTGAAACCTATTCACCACAATGAGCTATCCGATGAGCATTCATTCACATTAAAAGCATACGAACATGAGCCGTATTCATTTGGTTTTTACGTGAAGTGTAATTTTGATGACAAATACTCAGAGTTTGTACAATATCGTGGGGTTGATTGTGCTGAGGTTTTTGTTAAGATGCTGGATGAGCTCGTTTTGAAGTTATATAACAAGCACTTCAAACATGTCAAAGAAATGTTACCACTTTCAGAAAAAGAAGAGAAAGAATTTCAGATTTCTACAGAATGTCATATTTGTGGTAACTTCTATAAACCTGAAGACATTAAAGTCCGAGATCACTGTCACTTGACTGGTGTGTACCGTGCAAGTGCTCACTTGAGGTGTAATTTGCAATATAAGCTGGTGAAATTCATTCCTGTTTTCTTCCATAATTTAACGAATTATGATTGTCATCTATTCATAAAAAAACTGTCTTCGAATAATGAGAATATTTCAGTGATTGCCCAAAACAAAGAGAAATATATTTCATTCACCAAATCATATTTGGTTGAAAAATCAGAAAATCCTAAAATTCGAGATAAATACATCTCTCTGAGATTTGTCGATTCTTTCCGCTTCTTATCCAAATCATTAGATAAGCTGAGCAAAACACTGGAACCATCCCAATGTCGTGAGGTGAGGAAATATTTTCTAGATAATAGAAAATTTGAAATGATAAGACGCAAAGGTATATTTCCTTATTCATATGTTGACTCGTATGAAAAATTGGACCAAACTACATTACCAAATCAATCTGAATTCTTCGATATTCTAAATGCCAAATATATATCCCGAGAGGATTATGATCGAGCTTGTGAAGTATGGCAGGAATTTGGATGTTCAACTCTAGGAGAATACTCCGATATTTACTTGAAATCAGATGTTCTACTATTAGCAGATGTCTTCGAGAATTTCAGGGATGTGTGCTTGGAAAAATATAAACTAGATCCAGCCCAGTATGTGACCGCTCCTTCACTCAGTTGGGACGCTATGTTGCGTTTAACTAAAGTCGAACTAGAGCTCCTAACTGATATTGACATGGTTCACTTTTTCAAGAGAGGAATTCGTGGTGGGGTAAGCCAATATAGCAAAAGAAAGGCTATAGCTAATAATCCATTTGTATCAACTTATGATCCTTCCAAGCCAAATTCATTCATTCTATATCTAGATGCAACAAATTTGTATGGAGCTGCTATGAGTGAATATCTTCCAATGCGGGATTTTAGATGGCTTGAGCAGTATGAGCTGAACAATTTCGACTGCTTCAAAATTGGGGACGAATCATCAAAAGGATATGTATTGGAAGTTGATTTGGACTATCCACCGAACTTACATGATGATCATAATGACCTTCCTTTCTGTCCTGAGAATATTAAACCTCCAGGAAGCCAATATTCCAAGTTGACCCCAAATTTGATGTTTAAGGAACGATACATCATACACTATAGGAATTTGAAACAGTGTTTGAAATATGGGTTGAAATTGAAGAAAATACATAGAGTTTTAGAGTTTTCACAATCAGCATGGTTGAAGTTATATATTGACCTGAATACCTATCTCCGGAATTCAGCCAAAAATGAATTTGAACGCGATCTCTTCAAATTCATCATAAATTCGATATTTGGAAAAACTATGGAAAATGTAGATAAGAGACAAGACATTAAACTATGTGGTCACTGGAAAAATATGCCGGGATCTGTGGGAGCTGAAGGGTTTATAGCAAAACCTCATTTCAAATCGTGTACAGTGTTCGATGAGAATTTAGTAGCTATCCAAATGGAAAAACTAACTGTGACATATGACAAGCCTCTTTATGTAGGATTTTCAATTTTGGATATTTCAAAAACAGTAATATATGATTTTTATTATGGTTACATAAAAACAAAATATGGTAAGAAAGCGAATCTCTGTTACACAGATACTGATTCATTGACTCTGGAGATATTCACAGAAAATGTATACGATGATATTAGAAAAAACATGGAATACTTTGATACATCTAATTTTAAACAGGACAATATTCACAATATTTCTAAAACGACATCAGTGGTCGGTAAGATGAAAGATGAATTCTCCGGATCACCAATAGAATGTTTTTATGGTACAGGTGCGAAAGCATATTGCGTCAAGAGCACTACAGTGATGAAAAAGGCAAAAGGTGTTACTAAAAATGTGATAGAGAATACAATTCAATTTTCAGATTATATTCGAATTGTTGAAACAGGTGGCACTATCTTACGCAAAATGTATGTTTTTACTTCTCATTTACACACCATTTACACGGAGTTGAGAAACAAAATTGCGCTATCATCTACTGATGACAAAAGATTTGTTTTACCCAATAATGTGGAAACATTAGCTTGGGGTCATCATAAATTAAATGCGAGAGATAGTGACGCAATGTTGGATCTATTACTATTGATGTCAGATAATTTGATAGAATAATGAATTAGGAATCTTTAATTGGTTAATAAAACGATGATATCGAATAATGTTTTTTATTTAAATACCCTAAATACATATCACTTCAAACTACTTAAGCATAAATAACATCTTGATTGTGGAGGTGGTGGACCATCTACATGCTCCTCCCACTCAGGTCGGTTATGATGAATGAAGCAAGGTAGCTGAACCTGTAGTTCAAACTTGTTCCTATATTCATCTGGTAGTTTGTACCATGCTGAAAGAAGTTCCCAGGGCTTAGCTTTACGAATCAAATATTGTAGTGGAAACTGTCGCAGTTCATCTTCAGTAAACATGTGTAATGGCAGGAGGTGTTTCTCATGTTTGGTTATAAGATCAATTAAGCTGTGAACACCTTCCATATTTTTTGAGCAGTTTCTTTCAGTGAAAAGACAAGGATCACTGAGGAGCACACACCTAGGTAGTAAATTAGAAAATGATTTATTTTATAGTCTGCATCATCTCTAATGTTAACTGATGGTGGTGAGGGGTGTAACTTGATTCTCTCTGTTTGTTCAATAGAATTATTTTTTCTCATCAATAACTTATATTCTGTGCTATTGGCTGGTATTGAAATTTTTAGAGTTCTCGGATTATTGAATTCAAAAGGAATCATCCTCACCCACTTGGAGGGTAGAGTTTCGTTCCATGTACCATTACTATCGAAGCATATGAAAACATCACCAACATAATCAGGTTGGTTTATGAGGAGAACACCTTTCCAAATAGCTTGTAAAATTATAATATTCATGAACATGTTGAACGCTTCATTCAAACTAAAGTTGGAATACTATTTCTTATAGTTATATATGAGTTGATGATGTAAAAAAAGCATACGTATTAGAGAATTATTTATTCATTAGTATATATATTGCAATAGTTGACTATGATGGAGCCTCTCCTCCCTCCGGAACTAGCTCTTCTCCGTCTTAGTTGTACCAATAGGTGGGCACCTGATGATATCCCTTTCAAGTCGGGTATAAGTTGAACCAATGGGTGGGCACCTGATGATATCCCTGTTCAAGAACCAGCTCTTCTCCGTCCTACTTGGCAATGGGTGGACAGTTGATTACATTCCTAAAACTTTTTCTCCCCCAGGCGACTATGACGGAGCCTCTCCTCCCTTCGGAACCACCTCTTCTCCGTCCTAGTTGCACCAATGGGTGGACACCTGATGATATCCCTATTTAAATCGGGTATATAGGTGGGATATTCATCACAATCCCAACTTTCCAAATTTTCCACCCCATTGGCGTCAGGAACTTGCTGATTCTCTCCCTTCTCCAGGCGACTATGACGGAGCCTCTCCTCTCTTCGGAACCACCTCTTCTCCGTCCTAGTTGAACCAATGGGTGGGCACCTGATGATATCCCTATTCAAATCGGGTGTATAGGTGGGATATTCATCACAATCCCAACTTTCCAAATTTTCCACCCCATTGGCGTCAGAAACTTGCTGATTCTCTCCCTTCTCCAGGCGACTATGACGGAGCCTCTCCTCCCTTCTGAACCACC
Organism: Chrysolina haemoptera; assembly: GCA_958298965.1. Lineage (NCBI taxonomy): Eukaryota > Metazoa > Arthropoda > Insecta > Coleoptera > Chrysomelidae > Chrysolina > Chrysolina haemoptera. The sequence continues at coordinate 1,019,905 of OY282593.1, read as the reverse complement.
TCTTCTCCGTCCTAGTTGAACCAATGGGTGGGCACCTGATGATATCCCTATTCAAATCGGGTGTATAGGTGGGATATTCATCACAATCCCAACTTTCCATGGTTTAACAAATCCCTAACTGGTGAGTTCAGTATTCCTCGGGGGTCGTCTATGAATCTGGTATAAATTATTATCGGCCTGGTATCCAAACAGAATGAACAAACTCCGATTCTGAGTTTTGGTTGGCTGGACCAATAATTACTTGGTAAAAAACGAACAGCTACTCTTCTACATACACAGCACAAACTTTTTTCACTAACTGAACTCTTTGTTGAATATGTTGACATAATGATGACACTATAATGCTTTTTCATTCTTTATATATCGAAAACTAATTAGTGGAACGGGGAATACCCACTCAGCAAATATAAATTCAATATGAGTGGGGAATGCCAAGTCAGCATATCTCAGGAAACATAATCACTAACCTTGAGAAGAGTCATTGAACCATCTCAGATTTCTTAAGTGACTGAACATGTTTTGTAATAAGAAACATCATCAATGACTTCCGCGTGTACTCATTAACCTTTAAACGTTATGTCAAGTCATCAGTAATGTGAACACCTAGATGTTACAAATTCTGAGTAAGCAGGTTATTGTAGATATTTGTTAACACAGCAAGTGTCACTTGATTCCACTCCGAAATTTTTACATTTTGTATATATTTGATCATCTCTTCGTGTGATTAATATCTATTAACCATGGAAGTTGACGAGGTTGATTTAGGTTTCGAATCAGAGTGTGATGAAATCATTTGTGATCCTGAAGAAGTCGATGATAAAATTGCACAAACTCAAATTATTGGAAGTTTGGAATTTGTTTCAACAAGTGTATTCCAAAGTATGTGCATAAGTGAATACTACTTCATCCCGAGTTTGGAAAGAGACAGGAAAATGTGTATCGTATGTTTCTACGACTTCGCAGCAGGCGTGAATTCCAATATAATATGTGAACAAGTGTCAAACCATTACTCTGGAACAATGGATTATATCCTTGAACGCTCTATATTCTGCAATGACTGTACAAAATCATTAGGAACAGTGTGCTTAACAAGATCCTGTATGTTATGCAACAATTATAATTATCAATTTCCTGAATAAATTGTATTATACACAAATATAGATTATTTGAATTATTTGTATTCCCTACTTCTTGAAATGATGTAAGATATCAGATTTTGGGTAAAGTATCATATTTGGTACCTATTCTTCAGGTTTTTCTAAAACTGAAAATTAATTACTGGAGTGCATCGGCAAATAATAATAATATTAACCATCTTGTACCAGCACAGATTTTGGTTTTGTATATTTTCAAATATGTGTGAACAAATCCAAACTGGATACGTCTATTCTTGCTAAATATGATTTGATACGTCAAAGAAATTCACTTATACCACTATTTCTAGTCGGATGTCAGTATAGTCCTCATTCCTAATGCCTCTATTCTGTGAGCTGGCTGAACGCACCTTGAATGAAGCAAGAGCCATGTCAATGAGGCTTTTCTGTAACAAAGATCCGCGAGGTGGCAGCACTATAGCGTAAGGTCAGTCATCTGACGATTATTTTTTTTATTTAATCATCTTTCAAGTTATTAACAGGGGGATATTATATTTTATGAAATGCCACAGTGTGCAGTGCCAATAAAACAGGGAGTATAAGTTACCCTTGAGAGATAAAACTCGATTGAAATAGTGGCTTGTCTTGTGAGTTTGAGCTCAATCTTTAATTCAGATAGGTACTTTTCTTTGTCCATATTTATATTTTAAAACGGTGCGAATAGGATACATTTTCCGTAAAAAGTTTCACGGTCTCTCTCTCTCTCATCATTTTATTGCCCTTTTCTGCTACCTGTACGGTGCAATATGGACAAAGTTTCACGGTCATAATATTCAGTACAATTTGACAGTTGTTTAGACCTGACGCCTACGTTGCGACATCTGGTGTCACAAAAAATATAGAAAACCCTCATTGTGTGAGCAACAGCCATGCCAATTGTGTGAGCTGGCTGAACGCACCTTGAACGAAGCAAGAGCTAAGTGAGCTGGCTGAATGCGCCTCAAAGAAACCAAAAAATTTATAGAGAGAAGAAGACATGACCGTTGAATTTCTAACGTCGGTCGGAGTCTGTGTCATTTGAAATTTCGCTGAGTAAATAATATTTATGTTCAAGGTATTTTTTGAAAACTCAGCTATAAAAATTATGATTGTGATAAAGTGTTTTTACACCCAAAAAATCTTATGGAAAGTAAAAATTATACCGATAAAAAAACATGATGTAAATTCAAGTGTTCAAATTTTGTTTTTGGTGTAGAAACTGATATTGTTCTTTTGAAAACGCTGCTATAATCGTGATTTTGACAAAGTGTTATTACCATAACCAAAAAAGATTATGGAAAGTGAAAATCAGATATACAAAAAATTCAAGTGTTCAAGTTTTGATTTTGGTGTGGGAAGTGAATGCTATTGTTTATTTGTGTGTGGAAAGGATTACTTTAGAATAGCATTCAATGAACGAATGCTTGGTGAGTTACTATTTATAAATATATTTTACTCACTGTCTTGAACATATTTCAATAATATACCTCTACCTCCAATGAAGTAAAAATATATTTAATTTTTATCATGAGAATAAATAATGAAAACATCACAGATACTATTCTATTTATTTTTATTAAATGTATATAGATAAAAATTATATAAAAAAGTGTAAATGGTTAAAATATAGGAATAATATGTAAAAGGTTAAAATATGGGAATATATACAAAATAAAACTATAAATAATAAAAATATATTATATACAAATATAACACCAGCGGAATGTTTAACACTTGGAGAAAGATACAGCAGATTTGCAACCCCCCAAGTAGCTTCTGCTACTCGGAGGGTTTCAAAAAATAACATTACGTGACTGAATCGTTTGTTGCAAATCTGCTATATCTTTCTCCAAGTGTCGAACAATCCGCCGGTGCTTCCTCAACTTCTTCATCGCTGCTGATAACTTGGCCTGTTTCTCCCTCATGAAACTATCCACGAGGTTGTTAAATTCAAGCAAATGCTTGTTTTCAACTTCCTCTTGAATAGTTTCATCGAGAGAGTCTGCCGTCGTATAATACAGGTCCTGTTCAACCAAGTTATCAGCCTCCAAGTTGTCAGCCTCCAAGTTATCAGCCTCCAAGTTATCAGCCTCCAAGTTATCAGCCTCCAAGTTATCAGCCTCCAAGTTATCAGCCTCCAAGTTATCAGCCTCCATTCCCCGCTCTTCATACACCATTTCAAAATCATCGTGCCGTTCTTCATTCTCGTCTCCCTCACCCACCATTTCACTGTCGATTTGGATGGAACTTTCATCCAGATCACTAACATCACTTATATCCTCGTAGACTGGGGCTGGTGTTGAGTGATGCAGCGGTCTGAATGTCCTCTTAGCATTTATGGGGCGAAGGTTGGAGAATGATCCGTCCAAGATCTGAATCTCGCTCCCGATACTGGAAGCGGCTGGAGATTTCACTACTTCAAATCCACTTTGGCTGGGGAGCTTCTTGAAATGGGAAATCAAGCGAAGCTGCTTCTTGGGGGCTTTGGGGGACATCTGCCCTGTAGCATTGGCGATTTTTGTTTTCATTTTCTCACTTTTGAATATACTTTTTCACTTTTCACTTTTCTCACTTTTGTTCGTTCTCGTTCAAGTAAAGACTCAACTATAATAATTGTCTATAAATATTATTAACTTTCATACTTAGAAATGTGGGGCAGAACATCACCCATTTCCAATAATGAACCAATACCTGATTTTAAAAAGCATATTCTCATAGAACTTATATTTTCAGCCTATAGAAATACTCCACAATCCCAAACAAACCAATGAATGAATTCCTTTGTTACTTAATGGGAGGAGTCAATTTATTGATTATATTTCTATGAACAATTGAGGAAAATCACTGACATTGCATAATTAGCAATTTTTAATTCTCACAGGTTTTTTGTAGCATTCATTCAACTTGTCATTTGAGCATATTCTAATATTACAATACTCTAAATGAAACAAGAAACTTATATCCTGGAATTGTTATAGATTAACATGCAAATCAATGCAAGTCTAGATATTTGAAATATTTGGCATAATGCAATCCATTGAACTTGTAATTTGAGAGAATTCTGATATTATAATACTGGAAATGAAACAAAATATGCATATCCTGGAAACAAATGAGTGGAAGTCATTTGATAAAAATTAATATCTGCAAATTTGAATCTTGTGAATTAATACTATGAATTTTTGCAACTAGACAATTTTGTCTTGCATTATATTCAATACTTGTAAAAATTATCTATTACCTTTGATAATCATATACAGGGTGTCTCATGTTTGCTATGACAGTCTTGGGAAACCAATGATTATGAAGAAGTTAAATTTTGGGGATGGATTTCATTACACCTTATCATATCTGGACTTTATTTCTTGAATTTAGGAATTGTATCAATTTGAAATTTTTTAATGGGGGCACCTTAAAATTTAGATTTGTTCATACATGTTTGCAACCGGAAATGTGACGTCATCGAATTCCATGAAACGTAATTTGATATCTAAAAATTATTTGCTGACTCGTCCCTCCCAAAGCGGTCTCATTTGTATAGGCCCTCCTCCCAAAGCGCTCTCATTTGTACTCTACTTCGCTGGGATTTACACAGACATCTTTCACCGCAATTCATATTTTTTTTGGAACACAAAATTTATAATTGAATGAAGATTCTTGTTTTTTTTAATTTTTGATTGTCACATTTGGAATAGGAAAAATAATTGAAATTCTGTATTTTATTTTTCTTGAAAACTATATTTACAATATTTGTTCCAGATGAGAATTTGATATTTGAAAGCATTTCCCAATTTTGTTCGTATCGCCTGTACCATATTCATATAAATGAGAACTTCAATCAACCATACTATTATTTCCATTCATAAGTCGGTCCCATTGATTGAAATGAAGCAGGAATAAAAGAGGAGGTGCTTCACCAGAGGGCAGCATAAATCGGTATCAATTTGAGTAGTTTTCTTGATCGGTAGAGCTGTCGCTCTTGCTTTCGTTTGGCAAAACCACCGAACATTTTGACAAATAAATATTATTTTCAGTTAGTTGAAGGATTAAACGGTGCTTGTTGAGAAGTTTAATATTGGTAATTCATTCTCGAGTATGTGAAAAAAAAATCCTGAAAGCTACCTAAAAATTACCGAAATAGATATATTTCGTCTATATTTTCTGACTTCTCAGTTAATAACTTTGATTTCAGGAGTATCAATAAGCATCGTTTCAACCTTTTCCTATGAGTTACCCCTTGAGCCGCGTACAGACCGAGGGTCCAACGCATTCCAAGGCACATGTGGACAGATATTTGGTGCCGTTGGAATCGGTGTGTACGGCGGCGGCGAATGCACTCCAGTGCATTCCAAGGCAACAGTTGGCGTTGGTCTGCGTTCGGTCGCCTGGCGGTACATCAAAGAGATGTTCGATTTGGTTTGGACGAGATGTTTGACCGTTTCCACACTTTCAGTCGTTGGCAAGTATTCTGACTGGAGTCAGGTGTAGATTATCGTTTATTTCATTTGTCAATATGGAGTGGGACGATGATTTGTGTCTGAAACTAATTCAGCTATACCGGGAGAATCCGATATTATGGGATCCAACCAACATGAATTATAAACTGGTAAAAAAGAAGATAGACATATGGCAGAATATTGCAGTTGAACTTGGGTGCGAAGTAGCTGCAGTGAAGAAGAAAATAGAGAGCCTTCTGACACCTTATCGACGAGAATTGCGACGAGAAGGTACCACATACTCTGGAATGGGGACAGAATCATTGTACCATTCGAAATGGTTTGCGTTTAAGGAAATGCAGTTCCTTAACGACAAGTTCCGCCCAAGAAAAACTCAAAACACTACAAATGTAAGTACAACTTTTATTTCAATCTATATTATTATACAGTGAGATTGCTGATCACCGGTCATTGCCCATCCTCCAAGTTTGAAGTGAAGAAAAAAAATTAGGCGTAGTCATCTTGCCAGGACACACGTCCCTCAGATGAAAAATAGTCTGCAAATTCTTTTCGAATTTCTTCTACACTTGCAGCGGACTTTCTAGCCACCTTAGGTAGTGAGGTAAAAGAGGTACTTCCATCAGATTGGTTTCTCCATGATCCTTCCACTAATTGTCCATTTCTTTCCACATCAAATGTTCCATTTGGCGTGTGATTATGCCTCAGAAAATTATGCAAATAAATACACGCCATTACAATAATTTCTGCCTTGTCTGGTTCTAAAAGCAGTGGTTTTCTTAATACTCGAAAAACAGCAGACAAAATTCCGAATACGTTTTCAACTACCCGTCTTGCTCTTGAAAGTCTGTAGTTGAATATACGTTTAAAAGATCCCTTTTCATGGGATCCTGGGTAGGGTTTCATAACATTATTCTTCAAAGGAAATGCATCGTCAGCAACAAAAACATATGGTGCATTTTTATTGCTTCCTGGTAAATTATCGGAATTCGGAATGTTGAGTTCATTCTGTTCAATTTTTTTGAATAGTGATGTATTTCTGAAAACACCTCCGTCTGAAATTTTTCCCTGGCATCCCACATCTGCATATAAAAAATTATAGTCGGCGTCAACAAGTGCAAGCAGAACAATGCTGAACGTTGATTTGTAGTTGAAAAAATTGCTACCACTATTCATTGGGGCTTGCAAATGTATATGCTTCCCATCCATGGCGCCTAGACAATGTGGGAAGTTCCAGTATTCGTCATATTGTCGTGCGACTTCCAAGCAATCGTGTTCATTATCAGGCATCTGCAAAAAACAGACGGCCTAAGATTTATTAAAACACCTAGTCCCATTTATCAAAATTCGTTTAAAACTGTTAAATAGCCGCCATTTTGGAAATTATGTATACAGGGTGGTTCTTAAGTACGTCGATATAATTCAGGAGCTGATTATTTGGGTCAAGATACGAATAAATATTCGAATCAGATACATTTGCGGACCTAAGAATATATTAAATTTTATTTTCACCCAATTAATAATCATCTACTGAAATATCCCGACGTATTTGCTGTATGTTTTCCGGGTTTTCCTGCAGCTGAAAAGTGAATACGCCACCAAAAATCAGTAAGTCGCCCCGGAGCGCCACGGCAAATAATAATAATAGTCGCCCTCTACCCGCACAGGCTATGCCTTTGGGTACACTCTACGAGTGTTTATGTTTATTTGTATTATTAATATTTAGAGACCACCCTATAAAATAGCCCAACTAAAAATTTTGCATTTTTGAAACTAGTAGGAAAAGAGTGGGGGTTGGGTTTTAGAGCGTAACAAAGTGTCACCTATAATAGGTATATAATAGGATACCGTAAAGCACTAATATTAGATTTTTTTACAGGATAGTGATGCTGCCCTTGATGATGAACATGACATAGAGTCTCAGATATTAAATATAACGCAAGAACAAGAGGAAATCGAAGATACCGAGTCTCCTATTCACCAAGATTGTTCCACACCAACAGCTGTAGACCGTAACAGAACAACTGAACCTATTGCTAAACCTGCCGCCTTGCCCAAAGTAGCAGGTAAAAAACGTGAATCAGAGGATCCCCGAGTTCAAGCAGCATTTTCTGTGATACAAAGTATTAGCGAGAAACGATCAAAGAAAAATGAAGAAGCGAACAGTGAATCTGCATTATATGGCAAGTATATTGGCAGCCAATTGGAAAAATTTGACGAACGTACGCGTGCTGTTGTGAAGCACGAATTTGCAAATATTCTTTTTCAAGCTGAAATGGGACGATACAAGCAACAACCATCTCTGCAATCGAGTAGTTCGTCAACTCCTACCTACATATCACAGCCTACGCCATCGCCAGATAGTTACTGTGGTGGTCAGTACCATCAGCAGCAACAATATTTTCATTGGGCTTCAGCTCCTCCAGTGAGTGTTCCGACTCCTTCACCAATATTGCCTGCTCTTCATATACGGAATCAAACTAATGAGGGTGAAACTCATGCAACAGGTCATGTTGACGAGTATCTGAATTTGTAAATTATTATATTTACCTACTATTTGTAAAATTATACAAACCTTTACAAAATCATGAAGTTCTTCAATTATTGCCAAACACACTTCAGGAATAATACTTGAAATGGACTGTTTCGAGACTTTAAATGTAAATGCCAAGCTGAATATGAATTTCCAGTTGCCAAAAAATGAAGTGTTAATGCAAGTCTCTCTTTCGCGGGTATCGCGCACCTGTAATTAGTATTTTGCTTTTCTATTTTTGGCTTCACCAGCAGAAGTAATTCATTAAAAATAGCTGGTGTCATTCTACAAAAATTTCGAAAATGTCCACCATCTTCACCTTGAAGTTCCTCTAATAAGTGACTTCCACTGTATAAATGTCTGTTTTTGAAAGGCGTTGTCACCCACCAACGTCTAGACTGACATTTTTTCTTCTTTTTTGTGGTTACAGAATGTAGTACAAACACCGCACTTGCTAATAACAAATCGTCTTCTTCGCTTGATGACATGTTTTTAGCTGTACACGCACGGAACGAATACCTATTCGTGCAAAATGACCGAACCACAACCAACGGTTTCCAGTTCCCAACTGCAAATCCGGTGTGGACGACAACAAGAAATCATTTCCAATCCCAACACGAACGATCACATTCGATCGAGTTGGCGTTGGTTTCCATTGGAACTTGGTCTGTACGCGGCTTTACAGAAAATTGCTAACATATTTAGTTTCCTCAAACGAAAGCAACCGCGAAGGTGCTGCAGTACGAACTCCTTTTTGCTCCTTGTCCACTCTTAATTACCCAAATAACACAGGATTTTCCTGCGGTGTCCCTCTAAGGTACCACAAATGTCTAAATGTTTCGGATATTGGTGGGATGTTCCCAAGATGTTTCTCTTGGTACATCGCCAATAAGTTTTGTTTACGATGTCCTAGAAACATACATTTATTTGTAGACATATATCATACATGCCCTAAAAAAAATTGTTGAAATTCATCTCCTTTTCAGTGATTGATTTAATATTGCGTAAAACACATATGTGAGTGATTCAATAAACTTATTGAAAAAATCTATATTATTCAAAATTATTAAAATTTTACATAAATTTAATAATAATATATTTATAGCTTGGTATCTATTCTAGCTATGTATTTTCAACTTATTTTATAACTAATTCCTCAAAAACTTGTTCAAAACAATGCTTTTGTAGGATGTAATTATTGCCTTAGTTTATTTTAATAAGTATTACGTATTTTACGCAATTTCAAAATTCCCGCTCGGGCGTGGATAGAACTGTCATTTGTCTTTGCAGCCGGGACCATAACTTGCTATCTTTCTCGCTCTTGTCTTTGAGAGCCCAATATTAAAGAGACAGGAAAAGGAAAACCCACAGTTCCCGCACATACGAACGGTCGAATGGCGAGTGAGATGGAGATCAGAAGTACGAGCACTACGAGCACGAAGAAGTATAGGCGATGTTTTATCATAATTTATAATATTTTATGTATGAATGTGGATGGGCAACGCGAAGCATTTTAGTAATTACTGTAGGAACTATTCCTTATCACTTTAGAAAGCTTTGGTCGAAGGCGAAGATCCAAGCTTTGGTCGAAGGCGAAGGCTCCAAGCGTGGCGTCTTTTTGTTTCGTTTTGGAAACTTTTGTGTATCTGATCGACGTGTTATCTCTGTGAATCTGAATTGTGACTGGTAAATTATCACCATTAGGCTAGGTATCTGCAGGTAAGCTTTATTTTAGAATACAAATAAACATTAACAAATTATTATTTCCTCGAATTTTCAATTATGGACTCTCATGCAAAACGAAAGCTCTTTAATAAACTAAATCAACGTTTTAAACGCCTCAGACAAGGTGAAAGCTCTAAATCTACTAATATAACCAATGAATTAGCATTTTGTGAACCATCCACCTCACAGGCTTACACAGATGAGTCCCCGAGTATGTCTCAGGGGCAGAGTAGTTATGAACCTTATCGAACAGATATCTTTACTGTGTCTGTGTTTGATCAAGTAGATCATTGTTCAGATACTGACAGTAGCACATTATCCCAAAGTTCTGATGAAATTAATAATTCTACTGATGTTGAAAACTCTCTTGAATATACTCTACCGTTAACATCTTTACTAAACCAAAAAGATCAGGAAAGCAAAGAAGTACCGTTAATAGATTCTTTGGCAAATTGGGCTGTAAAGCATAACATAAAACAAATTGCATTATCTGATCTCTTAAATATTTTAAGGAAGAACAATCCAGAACTTCCTAAAGACGCAAGAACCCTTTTGAAAACACCCAGGAACACTGGTTCTTTGATTAAAACCATAGAGCCAGGCTTTTATTATCATTTTGGATTGTCACAGTGTCTTGAAAACTTAATAACTGAGTTTCTGAAAGAGAATATTTTTGATAGCAATGTTTTGGAAATTTGTGTTAACATTGATGGCTTACCTCTTTCCAAGAGTTCTGGAAATCAGGTTTGGCCAATAATGGTTAACCTTTCAGAAAACAAAAATTTTGTTGAGATTTGTGGAATTTATCAAGGCAATGAAAAGCCAAAAAGTTGCAATGACTTCATGTCTGACTTTGTAAAAGATGCTGTAGAATTAATTAATAATGGATTTTTGTACAAAGAGACTATGTCAAAATTCTTGCTTTCATATGCGATGTGCCTGCAAAATCTTTTTTAAAATGCATAAAGGGACATAGTGGCTATATATCATGCACTAAATGTGATATTGAAGGTATCTACGAGGGAAATCGAATATGTTTTCCGAGCGTAGACGGTTTTCATTTAAGGACAAATTTAAGTTTTCGAGCGAAGGAACAGGAAAGCCATCATATTGAAACAACAAATTTGGAAAATATTCCAGGATTGGACATGGTATGATCATTTCCCCTCGATTACATGCACTTAGTGTGTTTGGGTGTCATTAAAAAAGTGTTAAATAATCTCTGGCTTTGTGGAAAACCACCATATCGTTTTTCATCACAACAAACACAAAATATTTCAGATAAATGTCTTAGTCTCAAAAATCAAATACCACAAGAATTTTTAAGAAAACCAAGATCATTGTCAGAAGTCAAGCAATGGAAAGCTACAGAATTTCGCTTATTTCTATTTTATGTGGGTCCTGTAGTTTTGAAACAAAATCTTCCAGAAGAAATTTATGAAATTTTTTTAAGCCTTCATGTGTCAATGACTTTGTTATCAAAAGCTCAAAATTTGGAATATGCTCAGCAATTATTAATGCACTTTGTAAAAACATTCACTATACTTTATGGGAAAGAAAATGTTTCTCATAATGTACATAACTTAGTTCACCTTACTGAAGATGTGCAAACTTTTGGTAGTATTGAAAAGTTTAGTGCTTTCCCTTATGAAAACCATATGACGTTTATTAAAAAACTTGTTCGTAAAGGTGATAAACCCCTTCAGCAAATTGTGAATAGAATTTCTGAATTGACGAGCAGATGTTCAAGTGAGACTGAAGTTAATGTTTATCCTAAGCTCAAATCTGAACATTCCAGAGGGACTGTTATTGAAAATTCTTTTGATATAAAGCAATATGAAAAAATTCATTTCAAAAATTTTGTATTATCCTTAGGAGCTGCCAATTGTTGTGGGCTTAATGATGATAGTATAGTTATTATTAAAAATATCATAGTTCGCGACCAACATGTTAAAATGATAGGTCACACATTTTTGAGTTTGGAAAACTATTATACTTCACCTTGTGACTCATCCAAATTAAATATATTTTTAGCTAGTAATCTGAGTACTGAGCTACGTTCTTTTGATGTGAATCAAATCTCCTTCAAATGTATTAAGTGAAGTTTCAACAATAAATTTGTTGTACTTCCCCTAATTCATACAATTTAATGTGGGGCTCAATAATATCTTTGAAATGTGGAAGTATACCTATTTATATTTCATTCAATTTATATTCTTGTTACTTACTAGTTGTTTTTTTTTCTAATTTAGATTTGATAATAAATTAAATCTAGCTTTAAAGTAAAGAAAACTGATCTAAAAAAAATACTCTGTCAAAATGTATGCAAGACTGTTTATGGTGAATGCCACGCATGACGTAAATTTCACACACCTGGATGCAGCTTTTATTGAAATTTGTTGTTTTTTGTCTGTTCTTGTTTCAGTACGAAACAGAGTTTCACATCATAAAGAAAATAAAAAGTATGTCGTCTCCAGCCAAAACTTGGACGATCGTGTGTTTTACTGCAGATGAATCTGTTGAAGCGGTCCCTACAAAGTGGATAAACGGAGATGATTGCCTGTGGCCTGCTGTCACTCGGGAAAAATTGAATTCACATATAAGAAAATGTGAGTTCAATTCATGTTGGCCCTCACATAAAATACGGACGTTTAGAAATGCTACATATGGTATGTATCTATTTTGTCTTTTACATAGTGGTTTCCCATTTTTGCTGTATCCATACAGACCACATTTGATGGCATGAAATAAATACAACTTTTGGTTTACAAATTCTGTCTAAAAAACCAATAAGAAACAGTTTTTGAGATACAATAAAAGCCTCAGTGTCTTAAGAATGAAAAAAGAGTGTTCAGTGTAAAATTTCAAAGTAACTAAGTATGGGTACAGTGTAAGTGGGACACCTTGTGAGTTCTGTTTTTATTATTACTTATTATTTATATAATGTACTTCACAAATAAAAAATACGATATTTTACGAATAGGTTACATTGATGTTTCGTGAATCAGCCTGTATGTACCTATTAAATAAAAATATTAATAATTGTTGGTTAAAGCAAAGATATATCCTACAAAATGTGAACATCTTTTAGATGACTATGGAGTTGCAAGAAGCAAAGCATCCAAAGCTGAAAACACTAGTGACCTTAATACTGATGAAGGTAATCCTTTTTATGGACAATCTGATTATTTGGGGAAAAGGGCTCGCAAAAAGAAAATTTTGTCATCCTCTGAATCAGAAGACGATGAATCCCACCTGGGTGTGTTAGCCAGAAAACGACAACAAAAAATTAAAAAATTACCAGCCCCACCAACCTGGATGGAAGCAGCGGATGATAGACATGAAAATGTTGAAAACAATGGGGGTAATAACTTGGAAGGTAGGTAATATAAATATAATTTTTTCATTAATTTTTAACCATATAATAGAAATTAAAAACTACCAAAGTTATGTCTGCGTTTTTTGTTGAAGTAGCAAATTTAGAAATTTTTAGTAGTAGTAAGTAGTAGTAAATCGACAGAACTTGCCCTCAATAACTTTGTCTCAGGAATAAGCGTCGCCCTGGAACACCAGGAGGTAGCAGTCGCTGCATTCCTGGACATAGAAGGAGCATTCATTAATGCACTACCTCACTCCCTCTATGAGGCCACTGTCTCTAGAGGAATTGAACCGCTACTATGTGACTGGATAAGAACTATGCTTCATAACAGAACAATAACGACCTCTCTACAGGGAGAAAGTGTCAGCTTCAAGCCAGCCAGGGGCTGTCCCCAGGGGGGGGTCCTCTCCCCTCTGCTATGGTCACTGCTGGTGGATGATCTGCTGGCCATTCTCTCACTCTGGGAGGTCGATCTTCAAGCATATGCTGACGATCTGGTCCTAGTAATAAAAGATAAATCCGAAAAGACGATCTCCTACGTCCTTCAGGATATACTGGATACCATATATAAATGGTGTGAGAGGGAGGAAATGTCCATTAACCCCCACAAAATGGTCATAGTACCGTTCACCAGGAACAGGAAGCTGGAATATTTAATACCTCCTTCCATCAATGGTGTAACAATTTCATTTGCGAGTGAGGCAAAATATCTGGGAATAATCCTAGATAAAAAGCTGAACTGGAACTCGCATTTGGAAAAGACTATCCGAAAGGCTAGCCTATCATTATGGACATGCCGCAGAATATGTGGCAAAACATGGGGCATGTCACCAAAACAAGTTTACTGGCTGTACGTGACCGTCATACGACCAATGATCACGTATGGCTCTGTAGTCTGGTGGAACAAAGGCCAACAAAAAATGGCCCAGGTTAAACTTAACGGACTACAGAGACAAGCGTGCCTGGCGATTACTGGGGCCATTCGCTCCACGCCAACGGCAGCAATGGAAGCTCTTCTTGGACTACTTCCTCTCCACATAGTTCTGGAGAGAGAAGCAAGATGGGCAACATACAGACTCTACCAAGCGGCCATTAGTCTACCGCAGGCATGTGTCATGAGAGGCAGCAGCATGCTGGAAGGCATAATAGCTCACAACATTCTGGGAATGCCCTCAGACATCATGCCTAAAACCACTAACCTCAACATGTCCTACACCGTGGTCTTCCCTGAAAGAGAAGACTGGGCTCGGAATGAAACTGACCTATGCAGGGCAAATGAAAGGTGGTTCACCGATGGTTCCAAAACTTTGGAAGGTGTCGGAGCCGGAATATATGGTATGAACCCAGTAGTGAAACGCTCATTCAGTTTGGGTAAATTAGCTACGATATTCCAGGCAGAGGTATATGCCATTGAAATGTGTGCAAGGGAGCTGGAAAACCGACACCTCACACGAAAAACAATAAAAATATTTTCAGATAGTCAAGCAGCATTGAAAGCGCTTGAATCCAACTGCTTTAAATCCAGAGCAGTATGGAAATGCAGAGACACCTTGAACCGACTAGCACAAGGCAACAACGTTACCCTAGTTTGGATACCAGGTCACACGGGCCTAGAAGGAAACGAAATAGCGGACGCCCTAGCAAAAGGGGGGGCCGAAACAACGGTCACTGGGCCAGAACCGGTCATCGGGTTAGCATATAGCACTGCCAAGAATGCTACAACCGCCTGGGCAGACAATAAAAGACTTGAGTATTGGCTCAGTCTACCAGGACTAGCCCATTCCAAAGCATTTATTGCTTATACAAGGAAAAAACAGGACTCTGACAAACTTCTAGAACTCAGTAGAGCACATCTCAGAGTTATAGTAGGTTTGCTCACTGGCCACTGCAAACTCAAACACCACATGCATAAAATCGGACTTGCACAGGATGCAGAGTGCCGTCTATGCATGGAGGATGATGAAACGGCTAAACACATCCTGTGCACATGCCCTGCAGCAGCCAGAACCAGATTTTCAATATTTGGCAATACAAAAGTAAGGCCAGAAGATCTGGTAAACTGTTCTCCCAATATGTTACTCAATTTCGTTAAGAGATTGGATATACTGGGAGAAATATAACCATAGGGTGAGCCACAATAGGCCATTGGCCGCAGTGGAGAGCCTGATATGGGCTCACTCACATTTAAACCTAGTAGTAATTGTACTTTATTGACATTTTTCAATGTCAAATGGCCATCGCCGAAAGTGTTCTTGCAGGCTTTCTTACTAACTATACACTACCTTCGGAGTAGCACTGTTAATTTGATCCCAACAGTGAATGGTGGACAACTCTCCCTTGTCAATATACAAAAATTCAAATTTAATCTACTACCAAATTAAATGAAAAGTTCTTGCACCAGCTAGGGATCGATCCATGGACCTTCGGCTCATGAATCGGATGTTTTGACCACTACATCACACTGCCACATTAGCAATTTTTATATAGTCTGAAAAATGTATTTTCTTTTTATATAGATATGGTGTCCCAGCCCCAGCAAACTAGCAGTTTTAACAACAATCCTGATATTTCCTCTGCTGATTTGAAAACCCCAGATCAGTTTTTAACTGACAACTTGAAAAATAATATGTGAGTTGTCAAAAAAAAAATTCAAATGTAGATATTGTGTAATAAAAAATTACTATTTTATAGGTAAATCGAAGAAGACTAATATTAATTGTTGTTGCAACCCGCAATTGTTGTACAACATACAGTCTCTTCTAATTGATATTAATGCCAAGGTGGGCAAACGTGATTGTGGAAGAAATAAGGAAACAGAAATGCCATCCAACATTTTGGAAAAATCCAAAGTAAACTTTCCTATTGACACAAATGACAGTTTAACTCTTTTTGAGAATTTCCTTCGAACACCGGAAAATTATTCAGCATTGGTAACTATTTTTTTTTGTGAGTTTATTGTTGCTGCATGATGTATCTTAAAAGCTATATGCCTAAAATAAGTACATAGTTTTTATAATGTTTCCTGTAATTTTCCTGTTGTAGGTTTTGTTCTTTGCAAACCTTGGAGGAATCAACTTATATGAATTTATAAGACGTTGCATGGCACCCATAATGGCAGATAGTTTATCCGAACAGTTTTCCTTCTTGGGCAAAAAAGGGAAGATCACATTTAAAGATACTTCATTAGCAAAACTATAACTGGTAAATATAAAATATACATATAAATAAAATGTGTTTAGCTGTACTAGCTAATAATATTTTACTATTATGCTTTGATTATCTCCAAAGATTGCTAAAAAAAAAAGTAAGAGGGTAATCATTATTCTATAAAAATTTCATACAAACCTAAAAATAAAAAATGTTATATGCTCGTGCATCTTCGAGAAAACACATATTATGGAACCCTGATGTCAGTTTATATTTTGCTTCTCACCTACGGCCTAATCCATAAAAGATAATAGAAAATGTACGGCAAAAGCTGTAGGGTTTGCAAAATTATCTTAAAGTGAGATTTTTTTATTGAAACTGATTTCTAGGTTGAAAATAAGGGTTGAACTATTTTAATCAATCAATTTTCAAGACAATCGCCTTTTGGCATCACTTCCAGTCAAAAACCAGTTGATTAGTTTTTGGAACTTTCTCATATAAATTTTGCATGAAGCTACAATTATTATTAACATTATGCGATATCTGGAAACTAGTTAGCTGCCAACTCCATAAAAAAAAATTATAATGTAAAAAATTACAGTTTGGAAAAAAATAGATTGTCATTTTGACAAGTTTGTTATGCTCATTTTATTTTTTTATAAACCTGTAAAGGCTATACTTGATATACAACTAAAACCCTACAACTAGTGTATGATAGGACATGTTTTAATCAACTATTACCAATTGGCTGCAAGTAGCTATAATCTTACTACATGTGTTAATTATTTGATTTATGTTGAAAATTTATTGTTCGAATTTTGGGTGACTTTTGATTTGAATCCATTTATAATATTTTCAGAAGCTGCACAGAAAGCCGGACACTCTCATAATTTCAAAGAAACTGAACAACGAATTGGGATTGGCTAAGACGAGCAAAAGAAAGAAGGTTGCGAGTGGAACAAAAAAATAAAAGAAACTGAAACAAGTTTAAGTACTTTTGAGTTAAGTTGGCTAGAAAATTTACAATGTTTTTTATAGTAAATGTTATAAACAATGTATATAAGATGTTTTATGTGTACAGTTGTGGCTGTTCCAGGGTTTTTACTTAGTCAGGTTTAGTTTGTTCAAGACCTTTTTCAAACCTTTGTTTCTAATACTGCTTTTAAAATACGATTTCTTTTTAAATAGTAGTTGCTGGATTATCTTAGTGTGCTTGGGTAGCATTTCAAATATTTTGTTCGGAAAACTTTAAAATTGTATGTTTTTATAGTTAAGATTCACCAGGTACCTGTTTTTTAGTTGAAACGGTGTATGTTACCATTATTATGTAACAGAAGGTGGTTAAGTTATTTACTTGAAGCAAAGCACTCACATTGTCACATGAAAATTATTATACACTGCAAACTTTCAACCCTACTAGTTTTTTTTTTTTGAAAAATAGACTGAAAAACAAGGGCTTGTCAATTGTAAAATCGCAGTCTGTAATATTTTGGTTTAGTTACATTTTTTAGGTGTTCAGTTAGGTTTGCAAAATCAAAAAAATAAAGATTCATGGTTTTAATAAAAGTTTTTTAAAAATGTTTTGTTTTATTTGAACGTTTTCCATAAGGTAAAAAAAAACAGAGTAAAAACGTCCTAGGAACGTTCCATAAATCGTGCCCTAAATGTACCTAGAACATCCCATGTCATCCTAGAAACATACCAAAGGGATGTTCACCAGACATCGCAAATGATGACACGGCTGTTGCCAGCGACATCCCAGGAATGTCTTGAGGCAAATAGGGATGTCTGTGGGATGTTTTTATTATCCCAAATAATTGTTTCTGAAATGTCTCTCGGATGATTCTGTGTTATTAGGGTATAAATCACTTCCATCGTCCTCTGGAAGCATGATGTTTTTATGGTTTTGGCTCTTGTATATCTGACAAGTTTATAAATACAAATTTTGCTACATTCAAGAACTTTATTATCTACCTTACGTACCTACCACAAATATTAGAAAGGTTCCCACTGGGGAATACTCACATTTTGGTCTAGCTGAAGCTGTTGGTGAATTCTCCAACAAGAATTTCAAACTCTTCTGCCACAATTATTGATTATATGTGTACTAATGTAAATAATATTGATTGTATTGTTATGAACTCTAGTTTATCTGACCACGAGGCCATCTCCTGTAAAATTACTCTTCTAAGAAAACTGGTAAAAAATTCCCAGCGACGAGGTAGAATCTTCAGTACATATATTATATAATTATAATAGGTTTTCGCAACTCTGTGCTGATTCAGCTTGGAGTAGAATCCCAGAATTTTATAAATTAGTCAAAAAAAACTTCAACACTGCTTTGGCAGACACAATTAATATATCCTTCTCTCGAGGATTCTTTCCTTCATGTTTAAAAATTGCTACAATCATAGCAATATACAAAGGAGGAGATCACGATCTACCTGCCAACTTCAGATCAATGTGCTTGTTATCCACTCTATCAAAAATTTTTGAGGAACCAGTGAAAAATAGAATAATATCTTATCTTAAGAATCACGACATTTTGAGCGGCAATCAGTTTGGTTTCCAATCATCAAAAAGCACACAGGATGCTATTTTCACCTTCCTAGATAACCTTTACCTCAATCTAAATGATCGAGAGGTAGCGGCGGCAGTGTTTTGTGACTTATCTAAGGCTTTCGACTGTGTAAATCACGAAATACTGCTGCGAAAGCTCGAAATCTACGGATTCAGGGGTATTGCATTATCTTGGTTCAGATCATATCTATCCGAATGTCGCCAAAATGTGCTATTAAATAAGGCTGAATCCAAAGAATGTGTGGTTAACGCTGGTGTTCCACAGGGCTTCGTTCTTGGACCGGTTTTATTCCTGCTTTATGTCAATGACTTTGATCATCTAGACATACAGGGTAAATTCACCATGTTGTCTGATCAAATAAATTCTGATTTAAAATTGATGAAAGAATGGTGTGATGCAAAACTCCTTTCTCTTAATGCAAACAAAACAAACATTGTCTCATTTAAGTGTGACATTGAGGATATTTATTTGGGAAGCGATGAATAAAAAATTACTAATATCACAGAAAATAAGGTTTTGGGGTTACATATTGATGAAAAACTAGGTTTTGAGCCATGTCAGGAACTTGTGTAAGCGGTTAGCCTCAGGGTGCTACGCTGTACACATTACATCAAATGAATAAGATACTGCCAATGCAAGAGAGGTCTATTTTCGCTGTTGGAGTCTCATCACCGTTTTCATAAGAAATTTAAAAATGAAATAAATACCCCATTAACACACAATATACGCTTATCACACCAAGCTCTACTCCCCACCTCTAATTCAACTCTAACTCAGAACTCACTCATTTATAAGAGCAGAAAACTGTACAATCACCTTCCTATTGAAATTAATGATATACACAGTGTGTTCAAATTTAGAAGAGAAGTGAAAAAGCTTTTAGTTGCGAAGGCCTATTATTCTACGGAGGAATTCTATTAAAATTCTTTAAACTGAAGCTTTACAATTTTATCACAAGTTTTATAATTTTATCAACTATGAGTGAATTATAATGTGACCTCACTTCTTATATACATTATCTTTTATCTCACCTACTTACTTCTCTTATTTTACCTACTTATAGTAATTTTGATCATTATTATGGACTTTTATAATGTAATGTTATATTTATTTTATACTTTTACACTTTTAACGGCCAATTCTATATAGTGTAGTCCTTTTTAAAAGTGGACATATTGTTTACTCTTCGTTACCAATGATTTATTGTTCAGATACTAGTCAGTATGCTATATTTGACTTCTAACATGTTTTATTGTTTCCCTATGCTTTGTCTACGAGAATGTAATTCTTTTGACAATAAAGTGTACTTTGATTGATCGATTGATTGAATTGTGCATGAATGTTAATGTTGTTGAACGAATTGAACTTTTGGTTAATATAGATGGTCTACCTATCAGTAAAAGTTCTGGTAGTCAGATTTACCCTATTTTATGTGCATTGCATGGGCATCCTGAAGTGGCAGTAGTAGGAATATATCATGGTTATGCAAAACCAGACTGTGCTAATGAATTTTTAAAAGATTTTGTCAAAGGATTAATTTGCGATGCTTCTGCAAAGTCATTTATCATGTTCAGAATTTTGGTGAAATCTGTGGTCAGGAATTTATATCTCATAACGTTCATAGTTTAATACATGTTGGGCAGGATGTTCAAATTTTTGGAAATTTAGATTCAGATAGTGAATTGAGAATTATTTGCAAATATTAAAAAAAAAAATATCAGAAAATTCGAAAAACCTCTTGCACAAATAATGAGAAGATTGACTGAAAAAAGGCATATAGAAACAAATAAACTAATAGAGGTCACCGAATTTTTATGTAGTGATGAACATTTTGATGGATCTCAGCCAGAAGGGCTTCAATTTACTAAACAATACAAAACTATAAAATACAAAACTATAAAATCCAAATCTACAATTTCCAAATAAATAGTGATAGTAATTGCTGTTGTTGAAAATCATTTTTGAATCCTCAGTTGTTTTTTGAACATCCATGTGAGTCGTCAGTGCTTGGAATTTTTTTGTTGATGACTTGGGTCCCCTCTCAATATGGACCATTTCAGAAATATCAAAGAAATATATGTTGTTTCATCATTTGTCTCACTAAGTTGGAACCAAATGAAAAACTATTATATTATTAATTTTAGAAAAAATTAATAAAAAAGTTTTCCATATCGTTTCAACTTGGTGAGACATACTATATATTTTTGTGAAACTTGCATTGTAGACGCTTCTCTTGTAAATAAAATTAAAACTGCAGGTCTGTATTATAAAATGTTTCATTACTTAAAAAAAATTGTGGATAATCATTTTCGAAGTTTCAGATTCCAGCTTCTGAAAAGAGTACTACTGCTCAAAATCAAGAATTTCTGGTTCATTTTCTCAATAATGACTCTGTCGAAGCAGTGCCAGAATTTTGTTTCATCAAGGAATCAAAGCAGTGCTACTGGCCATCGATGCATGGATCAAAATTGAAGAATTCAATAGTAAAATGTCCTTGCAAAGAGTGGAAAATATTTCCCATAAGAATTATTGGTAGTGCTTATGGCATGTATAATGAATTGAATTTTTTTTTTTAGTAATATAACATAACATTGCATTTATAGTCAAGCTTGCTATAGCTCGACATAAAGCAATCAGAGCAAAAACCATATCTGATTTAAATTCCGATTTCGAACATAAAAAACAAATCAGGAAAAAAACAATTTTTATCTTCCTCAGACTCAGATTCTGATGAAAATACCAATTGCGCAAAACAAATGCCAGAGTTGCAATAAAAAGCCAGCCAAAACAGAAAATGGCACTACTCTCCCATTTTCAACCACAACCTTTTTGATGTATAACCCTGTACATTGTACATCCATAAATGAGCGATTTTCTGTTGCCTTCTATTAAATATTTTTAATATTATGAACCTCCAATATATTTTGTTCAGATGTGAATTCAAGAACACAACCGGTAATATCGAGGGATCATTTGGTAAAAGAGTTTTCATCAAAAGAGTTGATTATGAAGTTACAACTTGAACTGAATGTATCATTCTTAGACACAGATACACAAAAAAAGTGTTTTCTATCGTAGGTACCTATAAATATACTTCACATATACGTACAAAACCATACATTTAAGGAGCTATATCTCGAAAACTACTCATAGGATCGGGTTGGGCCTATGAGAACTTTTGATCATTTTGATGAAGAGAATAACTTGTTAGTTTCAGCCATTTTCACCGGGAAAATATTTACTTCTAACTAGCTTTTGTTTTTCTCCTAAGAATATTCAGGTTCTCATTAGCCACTCCTTTGGTATACCTATTTAGTGCAGTTATTTTAAGGATACATGATTCATTTTGGGAAAAAAATTTCCTGTCATAGAAATATGAACGGGATATGTCAGAATTTACCCTCACTTTTCATTGCTACCTCTAAAACCGTAATCAAATTGTGGCTTATAACGGATATAAATCTAATAGTGTAATTGTCACTTTGGGTGTACCATAAGGGTCAAATCTAGGACCCCTGTTATTCTTATTATTCATTAACGATATTATTTCTCAACTTGACTATGAAGCTACTTTTCACGATAATTTAAAGATTTTACTTCCATCGAGAAATCGGATCAAAAACCTGGATAACTTGCAAAATTGGCGTACGGTTAACAACTTACATCTCAATATTGAAAAATATAAAGTCAGTACCTTTACCAGAAAAGGTACTCTTGTTGAATATCTATATAGCATTAACTCGATATGAGGAGTCTAAGAATTAATTCTTTGATCCAAAGATGACTTTTGCAGATCACATCAACGAAAAAACTTCTGAAGCCAACAAAATACTCGGTTTCATTGTTAGAAATTGTCAACAATAAATATAAACGTTCCAAAAATACTGTATTATTCATATGTGAGATCAAAATTAGAATACATTTATATGTAAATCAATCTTCTTCAAGAGTGTTCCAATTGTTATTGAGGAATTCATCAACATCATAAAAGGCCGTCTCTGTAAGGAATTGTTTTGAAGTTTTCCTGAATAAGTGACTCGATTTAATATTTTTGACAGATTATACACTAATTATTAGTTGATAGTAGTTAGTTAGTAGCGAGGGGGAAAAAACTCGTTCATTAGGTGTACATCATTATATTTTCATTACTTCATTACTCATTTTGTCTTGAGCATTACGGCTTGGCCATTACAGATTTACGATTGAAACGTTTACATGAATAATGTACGCTAATCAAAATAATCAAATGTTATTACATTACCCTTTCATAATTTTTTAGAGAATAACCTGGCCCCTAAAACTTTTTTCATAATTTTTCATTACAAGAAATTACATTCATTAGGTGTACAAAAAATGACTAGTTGTTTCCTCTTGGTTAGAAGTTAGTTCATTATTAGGTATGACAAATTTAAAATATTAAATATTGAAATTTAATTATGTTCTGTAATTGGGTGTAACCTTTTGAGCAATGAAGGATTATCAAAAAATCTAGAACCTTTTTTTGTCAAGTAGATTATTTATATTCTTTACCATGTCTATAGTCATATCAGCTGCTAGATACAACAGGACCAATTCAGCACATGGAGGAACCATTATCTTCATCAAGGAGTCAATAATAGAAACTTTCAACTTTGTACACTTGGACAAATTCGATAATACCTTTGAAGGCAATATATACATCATAAGTATGTACAGGGCTCCATTCACAGATGTAAACATCTTCCTAAACAAACTTGAGTAACTTCTATCACAACTATCAACTCATTCGAACATAATAATTACAGGCGATTTAAATATCAACTAAGGTAAACGTTCCTATAGTTGACAGGCTCCTGAAGATGACAGAGCAATTTTCAAATATAAATATTAAGCCCGCCTTTAGTAAAAACTAGCATTTGTACTGTTCAGTCACAACTCCAGGCTCCATCTATATTATATCTAGTGAATAATCACATTAGAATAGTTATTCAAGATGGTCGTCGTGCATAATACAGAATGTGTGTATAGTGAATCTGAAGTCATCCACCATAACAGTTAGACATTGAAATTCGGTAAGTAGTACACCAATTATTGTATTTTCTATTCTTTCCAGTAATGTGATTATTTTTATGATGTTATCGAAAAAAGAAGGTACAAACTATTATTTCACGTTGAGAATTGGACCTAACCTCAAATAATCATGAGGTTATAGGCAGGTGTCACCTATAGGTGCATTTAAATTACTACTCAAAGAGGTGTTCGAGAAGATGACTGGTGGGTCAGTTATAGGTGCTATTCACAAAAAGAAAGTGTTCCAATAGATGACATTTTTTGTTTTTTAATTGACATTATTTCTAAATTTCAATTTTTGGTTTCAGATCATGCCTGAAAAGAAAATATTAAAATACGATGAAAAAGACATGCAAGCAGCAATTGCTGATTGTCGCAAGGGGACGGCGGTTGCAACATCTGCCCGTATACATAAAGTGCCAAGGACTACATTATTATATAAAATGAAGGGTATTCACCCAGAAGGGCGAAAAATGGGACCGAACACTCTTTTCACTTCAGATGAAGAGTTAAGGATTGTTAATTGGATAAAAACCCTAGCTAAAAGAAAGTTTCCCGTGAATAGAACAATATTTATTTCTTCTGTCAGAAAATTGGCTACGGAGTTAGGAAAAGATGAAGAAATGAGAAGAAAAAAGTATAAGATAGGAAGAAAGTGGTATG
Organism: Chrysolina haemoptera; assembly: GCA_958298965.1. Taxonomy (NCBI): domain Eukaryota; kingdom Metazoa; phylum Arthropoda; class Insecta; order Coleoptera; family Chrysomelidae; genus Chrysolina; species Chrysolina haemoptera. The sequence goes on along the minus strand of OY282593.1, from coordinate 995,241 downwards.
AGGGATTTATGCGAAGGCATAGAGATGTGTCCGAGAGAGTCTGTCAGAATCTTACAAAGAGTAGAGTAGCGGTTTCTGAAAATCAAATTAAGAACTGGTTCGATGAAATTGAAGAATACTTAGTGGCCAACAACTTTTTTGATATTCTCGAAAATCCTAGCCGAGTTTTCAATACTGATGAAACGGCATATTTTTTAAATCCAAAAGGTACCAAAGTCTTGGCTCAGAGAGGAGATAAATCCATTTATCAAGCTGCAGGCAATGACGAAAAGGAATGCCTTACAGTTTTGATTACCTGTAATGCTGAAGGACAGTTAGCCCCTCCACTGATAATATTTAGGTATCAAAGAATTCCTGCAGTATTGGCTGAGAGCGTGCCTAAATCTTGGGGTATTGGGAGATCAGAGAGCGGGTGGATGACAACAGAAAGTTTTTTTGAATATATCACCAATGTGTTTCATCCATGGTTGGTCAAAAATAGAATAACATTTCCTATCATCCTATTTGTTGATGGACACGCTTCTCACATGAGCTTGCCTCTCAGTCAGTTTTGTAGAGAATCTGGAATTATTTTGGTTGCATTATTTCCAAATTCTACCCATTTAATTCAACCACTCGACGTTGCAGTATTCAAAACTCTCAAAGCTGACTGGAAAGAAAAAGTTAGTGAGTGGCGTATAACAAACAGTAACCCTGAAATGAAGCGACACCATTTTGCTCCTCTTCTAGATGCTGTTTTGAGAGATAAGAGTAACTCAAAAATTGTGAAGAACGGCTTCCGCAAATGTGGCTTCATGCAGTGGACTATGACAAAATTTCTACAGAAAAAGAAAACCCTGTTAATGAAAAAATAATTCCAAATGAACACCAACAAGCTGCTAAATCTTTTCTGGGATTGTTCGAGAGATTTTTGGAACCAGAAAAACTCTCAAAATTCAAACAATGCAGGAATGAAGATTGGTCTGGAGATACTGCTGATAAAAACTTATTTGAGTTCTGGAAAAAGGTGTCTTCAGAATGTATTCAGTTGAATAAACCTAGTTCTGCAACTCAACCTCAACCCCAACCTAAAGAAACAACTTCTGAAGCAATCCAAACACCCACTATTTCAGCTCCCACAACGATCCACCATAACACTTGTGAGGCAGGTACTAGCGTATCAGATAATATTATCGTTCACTGTACACCTGTCAAAGTTATTCCTGACAAAAAAACATCCACTCCCCTGAATATCAATATAAGCATCAATACTAATGATCCGGATGTTCCCTCGCCGTTTAAGAGGGCATTATTTTTTCCAGGAGGAAAGGATGTAAAGAAAAGAAAACGAGAAAAGGTACCTTCAGTAATAACGTCTGATTCATGGCAAGAATATAATAGAAAAAAGTTAAAGGAAAAAGAACAGAAAGAGAAAGACAAGCTAGAAAGAAAGATCAAGAGAGAGGAGAAAAGGGAAAGTCTAAAAAAAATTAAGGACGATAAAAATAGGAAGATGAAAACACAGAAACCATCCCAAGAATCAGATGTTTCAAGTGAAGGGGATGAAGAAGTCGAATATGCAGAATCAGATGAGTCAGTTTGGAATATTGAAGATGAGATGGAAATGAGATGGAAGATGAGATTGAATCAATCAAACCTATAGACAATGTTAAACAATTGAAAAGTGGTTGTTTTGTTTTGGTTGATTTTATGGGTGGCAAGCGAAATGCTCAAAAATTCAGTTACGTTTGCACTGTACAGGAAGTAATGGATGATGAAATAAGTGTTATGGCCCTCAATTGCATAGACACCAGCAAAAAATCATTCATTGGTAACGAAAATGATATTTCCTTAGTTACAATCGATCAAATCGTTGGCATTCTGGACAATCCACAGATTATATCGATCGGGGAACGACTTAGATACGTATTTCCAGTATCCATTTCTAATCTTCATGAAAAATAGTTTAAATTTTTTGCTACTCATTCAGATATTTCAGCGAAATATGTATATGTATTTACAAAAATAAAAATAATAATTTAGTCGTTTTTCATTGAATATCAATCTGACAGTTGAAAATTATAATTGACTGTCAGCTAAAGGTGCCACTTTCGGGACTGTCAGGTTTTGGTACATTTGACATGTCAGGCATTAGAGGTTCTCTGTCAGGTACAGGTACATAGACGAGTTCCGAAAAATTAACGTTATTTAAAAAAAAAACTATAACAGACGACTTCCATTTCATGCACACTGGAAGCCCAAATGTGCAATTTACTGCTTGTGAATTTTTTGGATGAGATATTAGGTTTTTTTATGAGACAAGCTCAATTTTCGTAGAAATCCGACCCTAAAGTGTCAGCTACTGGTACATTTACCTTACTCTGATCTAGAATCTTTGCATAGACACCAACTAATTAATCTACTAAGTTCATTCAATATAAAAATGCATGTCAAGGAACCTACTCGAACATCACAATTTACTGTAACCATAATTGATTACCTCTGCAGCAATTCAGAAGAAACCTCATGTACTGTTGTCCTCTCAGGCCTATCCGATCACGAAGCCATTCTTGGCACCATACTGCTCGACATAAAAACTCCCAAACCTAAGATCCATGTTATCGTCGACTGTTTAGTATAAAAAGTTCCAGTACTGCCTATATACTAGCTGGGAGGATATTTTCGTATCTCCAGATCCCTTTTCTTCATTTTATAATTTCCTTCTTAGCAATTTCAATACAGCATTAATAATTCAAAACATAAAAATAAATAAAAAGAAACAATGGCTAACAAAAGGAATAAAGACTCCAGCAAAAAATCTGAAAACTCTTCACCACTGAACCATTCTTTCATAAATACTACACTAGATATCATAATTCATATCGAGAAGTATTAAAATCAGCAAAAGACATGTATTACAAGTCTTGATGAATCTTCAGAATTGATGAATCTTCTAATAAATCTAAAGAAACCTGGAGAATAATGAATGACCTTAGAGGAAAACAGAATACTACGCAGTTGATATTCCATTGAGCTCAAACACCCTTAACAACTATTAATGTACTGTAGCCTCTAAATTAACTTCACACTTGAGTCCCATAAACAACTTAGATTATTACATGTCAAATATCTATGTTGAAGAAAACTTCCATTTTGGTCCAACATATGCCACCGAATTGAAGGAAATTATCTTAGGTATAAAAAATAAAAACGCATCAGGGATGGATGAACTCTCAATCAACATATTTGTTAACCTTCCAGATTCTGCCCTTGAGGTTATGGCAGCTCTTATCAACCAGTCGTTCGAACAAGATATCTTTCCTCAATTCTTGAAAACCTCAATTATAATACCTCTACACAAGGCTGGGGAATCAGCGCCCTTCAAATTATCGACCAATATCACTAATATCCACCTTGGCGAAAATTATTAAAAAATCAATCCAGAAAAGAGTTACAAAATTTTTAGTCAAAAATAATATCTTGAGTGAGAACCAGTTTGGTTTTCAAAAGCAAAAGAGCACTAATGAAGCAATATTTTCCTTTTTGACAAAAGTTTACAACGAAATTAATGAAGGAGAAGCAGCCGCAACAGTGTTTTTTGACTTACCTAAAGCATTTGACTGAGTAAGTCGCAGAATACTGCTGGATAAACTGGAATACTATGGTTTTAGAGGAATCAGCCAACAGTGGTTTGAATCGTACCTACAAAATCGCACTCAACTGGTAAAAACTAACTTCCTTTCTTGTATTAAAGCAAGTCAATGTGGTGTACCAAAGGTTTCAGTACACAGTCCCACACTGTTCCTACTTTATATAAAAGACCACAAATATCAATATATCCAGGAAGTATACACTATATGCCGATGACAACCATATTTTAGCATGATAAAAATGAGCATAAATTACATCATTATATTCAAGTAGACATAGAACTAATAAAATCCTGGTGTGACGATAACTTGCTTGTTTTCAACGTCCCTAAAACGAATATTCTACCATTCCATTGCAAGTTTTCTGCTCCGAACAGCCACAAATAACATCAAAGATGTCTCCTACAACAAATTTCCTGGACTACACATTGGTAAGGTAAAAAATTTAAATTCAACGAGCATGTCACTAAACTGTGAAATAAATTATCTTCAGGATGCTATGCCATTAAGATAATATCATGTCATTTGGGTTTTACTGCTGCTAAAACAGCCTATTTTGTTATTATTGAATCCCATCTGCTCTATGGTATAGCATTCTGGAGAGTGTGCAGCAAACAACTACTGCAGATGGTACAAGTCATTCAAAAAAGGGCCATTAGGGCTCTCTGTAAAGTAAATCTTTGTGACTCTTGTAGAGAGCTTTTCAAAAATCACAGAAACCACCTGCTTAATTCACAAAAATCATGACAAATATATCATAGTGTCATCAATACATAACACGCGCTCATCACAAACATTGAGATCACCATTACCTTACTAAGGAATCCATTATCTATAACATGCTAAAAATTAATAATTATTTACCACTACCTGTAAGGGAAATTAAAGCAATCGGAGTATTTAAAAAAAATGTTAAAGAATTGCTATATACTCATCCATTCTACAATATGGAAGAATTTTTTAGTTGTTAATTCTTGTGATAATATTAAATTAGCCTTTTCTTTAGAAATGACTGATATGTTTGAATCTGGTAGACTTTCTATTCATTTTATATATACAAATTTCAATATATCTGTACCAGTACCAGTATTTTATTGTATTTTGTATTTTTATTTAATGTTTATTAATATTTTTCTTTTCTTTTAATCTGTATTACATGACTTTGTCGATACGATTATTTTTCTTCTGACAATAAAGCATATTTTGATTGATTTTGATTGATAGTAGCACATACTTACAGTAATAAGTGAACGCTTTCAATAACCATTTATATATATTAGTATAAGTATATGTTTTTGTTTGTATATATTACGTTTTGAATTTGTAAAAGTGACAAATTTGTATATTTTTAATTACTTATGTGAGTTTTTTCGTGACTTGTCCCATAACTTGTAAAAGTTCTTTTAAATGGACCAATAAAATCTATCTATCTATCTATTATACAGTGCCTTCATTTCAAAACTTCCCACCCCTATTATTTCTTTTAGCAGGGAAAATTTCCTGTGGGGAAAAAACACGTCAATTTAGATATCGAGGGGGAAGTTTAAAACCAGTGCCAGTGGTATATTAGGTGTCACCCCCTCACCCCTAGCTACCCCCACTTAATAATTTTAAATGGCACTCCCACACTTGTAATACATCATTTTAAAGATCTTAAAAATCCTCACTCAACCCCGTTTAGAAAACTGAAATTGGTTGATCCGTTCTCGTAAAATAGGGCAAAAAGAAAATAAATTATAACAAAATGCAAAACAAATTAATGAATTTATGGAACCGCTACCACTGACTCAATAACGGTATGTTTGTTCATTTTTTACACAGAGTTTTTTGGTTTAGCTAAAAGTGAGATAAGGTCTCACAGTTTCTTCTTGGGGTCAGTTAAAATTAAATGGTGAAAACATTTATCAGAATTAGTGATTCCTGATTTTAAACTGTTTGTCAAGTGGTGTCAGTTGCACTGACAGTAATACAAATCGTAATGGTGTACACTTTACAAGAAAGAACTGAAATTATTTTTATTTATGGTGCTGAAAATAGGTGTGCTCGTAGGACAGCCCGGGTTTTTAATGAAAGGCATGCAGGCCAAAATGTGAGTCACCGATATGTTCTAGACCTTGTTCAAAAATTTGAAGAGACCGGTTCTGTGTGCAACAAAGCAGTAAAGCAGCCGAGAGTTCTTACTGAAGCCGCACAGATTGAGATTTTAGGCCAATTTGCCATTGAGCCTACTACTTCAATTTCGAAAGTCGCTAAGGTAGTAAATATTTCAGTTGGTTCTATACACAAAGTTTTAAAACTAAACAAGTTCTTTCCTTACAAAATGAGTATTCTTCAGCAACTCAGTGAGGATGACTATGATAGGAGAATTGAATTTTGTGAAATAATGACTGCGAGAATTCAAAATGACCCGAATTTACTACAAAATATTTGCTTCAGTGATGAATCAACTTTTTTTCTTAATGGCTTTGTAAATAAGCATAACTGTAGATACTGGGATAATGAAAATCCACACTTGTTTCGAGAGGATCATACGCAATATCCACAAAAACTTAACGTCTGGGCTGGAATTCTGGGAAACGAAATAATTGGCCCTATTTTTATTGAAGAAAATTTAACTGGTCAATTGTATTTAAACTTATTGGAAAATGTAATCGATCCACTGATAACACAGTCCTTAGAAAGCCAAATTGACGAAGACGACAACCCGCTCTTGGATGAACAACATTTACATTTTCAACAGGACGGCGCACCGCCACACTACGCATTGCATGTCCGACAGTGGCTCGATCAACGGTATCCTGACAAATGGATTGGCAGAAGAGGCGCTCTGGAATGGCCGGCAAGATCTCCGGATTTAACTCCATTGGATTTCTTTCTCTGGGGTTATTTGAAGACAATGGTATACAAAACTCCCCCGCAGGACATTCAGGATCTAAGACACAGGATTACTGACACATGCAGACAAATTAATAAGGAAACATTTACAAAAGTCCGACAGGAATTCGAGAATCGATTGTACTTTTGCTTAGCTAACAATGGTGAACATTTTGAACACCTAATAAAGTAAAGTACATTTATTTAATTGCAATAGCTATTATTTTATTTGTTATAATAATTAATTTTCTTTTTGCCCTTTTTACGAGAACGGATCAACCAATTTCAGTTTTCTAAACGGGGTTGAGTGAGGATTTTTAAGATCTTTAAAATGATGTATTACAAGTGTGGGGGTGCCATTTAAAATTATTAAGTGGGGGTAGCTAGGGGTGAGGGGGTGAAACCTAATATACCACTGGCACTGGTTTTAAACTTCCCCCTCGATATCTACATTGACGTGTTTTTTGTCTACGACAAATTCTCCCTGCAACAAGACGTAATAGGGGTGGGAAGTTTTGAAATGAAGGCACTGTATAGAATATTACTGGGTCTGTGTACAATAATCCCAAATTTCTTAATTTTTAATTTATAGCTCCATCAGAATAATATTTAAATTTTCCACATATCCAATTTGAACTTCAATTGAAGGTATATCCAAATTTTAAATGCACTATTTATGAATGTCTAGCCACATACTATATGATTATTTCCAAGGTACAGTTCTGTGCTTAAAAATGTCGTACAGCAGTTATAAGATATTGTGAGTCAGACTTGTCAATTTTAATTGAACTTTTTATCGACTTTGACAAGTAGTGTCAAAATTCACTAATTTTGTCAGTAACGCGCACTCAACATTTTTCTAGTATAGTTAGTGCAATGCCTCAGCTAGATAATTTTAAAAGATCTCAAATAATTGTTCATTTACAAGATGGTATGCCCATAAGAGATATAGCCCATATTACAAACGTGAATAAGAAGACCGTGCAAAACATAAAGCACAGATGGGAGACCGAAGGTAAAGTGAATAGAAGAAAGCCAACTGGAAGACACAAAACAACTACGCAAGAACAAGATAATGCACTCTTGCGGTATTTGGAAGACAATCCCTTTGAAGTAGCGCGGAATGCTATTCGACATACAGCATATCCTGCATCAAGATCGACAGCAAGTCGTAGAATTAAAAAATCGCATCTAAAAAACTATGCTGCTGCCAAAAAGGTAAAACTTGGAAACGAACATAAACAGGCCAGAGTTATTTTTGCCTTGAATAATATTTTACGCGAAAACTGGAATAGTGTAGTATTTACCGATGAAAAAGTTTTCCAGTCATGCTTTAATGGACAGTTAAGAGTGTACAGGCCTAGAGGAACAAGGTTTAATGAAAATTTATTAATAATTCAGAAAAATCCGGTAGATTTTCGGTAAATGTTTGGGCTTGGTTAAGCTCCGAGGATTGGGCGTATGCTGGATTGTTTATGAAAGATTTAACGCTGTTACGTATAGGAATATTTTGGAAAATATTATGTTACCAAGTGTTTCAGAACATTTTCCCGATCAAAATTTTATATACCAAGAAGATAATTGCCCGGTTCACACTGCAGCAATCATAACACAATGGTTTGGACAACAAAATATAGAGCAAATAATGTGGCCTGCAAAAAGTCCCGACATTAATATTATGGAAAATGTCAAAACAATCTACAGAGTTAACTTCCGACCAAACACAAGTGCTGAGTTGACGAACTTCATAGAAGAAACGTGGGACGAAATAGCCAATGATCCCGATCTGAAAAGAAATCTTTATTCTTCCATACCAACTAGACTGAACAAAGTGATAGAAAATGATGGAGCTATGAACAAATATTAATATAGCTTTGATAAAGCTTCATTATGGAGTTATTTGTTATGATGTTAGGTAGTTAATTTATTCCATTTTGTGTAATAATAAATAATCATTTCAATATACAAACAATGTTTACTAGTAGGTCTACCCATTGTTTGCTCATCATTTAATTTGGAATTGTTAAACATACAAGATGTAAACTGTGTGCAATTTAATGCGGCCCTATCAATGGACTCTGTCTGTTGGGCTTTGTTTTCAAATAAATAAATAAATAAATAAATACAAAATAAAGCATGCTTTTTTTCTAATATAATAAAGTCTGAAACTGCACAAAAGTTCCAAATGTGTAAGTGTACTACTTTTTAATAAAATCTGGAACATCATAGGCAATAAGAGGGGCCACTGCAACACTTTTCTGAAAATGAAAGCAAGAGCTCATTGCTTTCATTTATTTGAAGTTTAGGAAATCTTACCCGTTTGATGAATAAATATTTCATATTTTTAATTCTGGGCTTCGTTAGGATATTTTAAGTTCAGATTTGATTTATTTATGTCAAAAATACCTTTGGTTGAACACTTAAAGTCACTCCTACATGCTCTACGGATAGCCATGCTAATGGTGTTCTACACTTTATTCAACTGAGGGGAAAAATGGTCACAATATTCAATTGTTGGACCTATATATACTCACAGAATAATATATTTCTTAACTTAACTTTGTTAATAAATATCCACCATGATGGATGACCTAAATATTAAGAAAGTCCACCAGTGCTAGACCAGGAATACCAAAAGTGGTGGACCCCTTTATAATTAGTGTATAAGTCTACCACACGTGAATATTTTAAATACAATTTTTGTTTACAATAGTCTCTAAATATTGCACTTACTTTTTTCTGGCCAAAACGAAAATCGCATTCTTCATAGAACCGATTTTTGTTGGACAAACACAAATATTTTCGCTACATTTTGTCATTTTTCTCACTTCCACTTACGGAATTATATATCACAAAATCAATAACCAGCATCCAATGTAAATACTATGGACGTTTCTGAAATATAAGGGAATTATAAAATTGGCAAAATTGCTTCTAGCCACTATTTTTTTTTTTTAAGTCACTGACGCTAATTATACGGCTAATGTCACTACTGACAATTGACAGTACGAGTCCTACGACTCGTATGACCTCAAAGTAATAAAAGACATAGAGATGCCATGTACCTGTTTTGAAGTGAACATGAATTCTCCATTTCTATCAATTTGTTGGCGAGGGGTTTACGGATGGTGAAACTATAAGCAGTTTGTTTACATTTAGTGCAAGAAGGACACCATAATAGAAACGAAGAATGACAACTTGACACAAATGAAATGAACGGGAATACACGAAAATACCCGATTGAATACGGACCAAACATGTATAAGGCTCTCGCTTATAAACAAAGTTATGGTGTCTTTTATTACTCTGAGCGTACGACGTACGATACCAAGGACTTGAACGATCGTGGTTTCATAGCATTTTGAGTGCCTTTGACATAAATTGGTTAATACCAAGGTCGATTGTAAGAGGTATTTAAGCGAGACATTGGTAAATATAACGGTCGAGTCCTTGATTGTCCTTGGTCATAGCCCATTGTAAGAAGCTTAAAAACCCTGGTGTACCGACTTATACCTGCAAATATGTGGGATAAAATGAGAGACATTCGCCAACTTGATTACGAGAAAAGAAATTAATCGGCCGGCTGTTTTTTGAATATCCCGCGACACTTGAGTGCACCGCCACCGTCGGTTTTCTTGTTAGGGTTAATTTTCATGAACAGAAGTTTGAAGTTTTGCTCACGATTTACGAACATGAAATTAATAAAACAATATAAATATTGGAATATAAATACGGAATCACTGTCCCCAATCAGTTCTATTTGTTACATTTTCGACATGATTTATTAATTTTTTTGCTGAAATATATTAAACTCACATTTCACATAAAAGTATTGCAGTTCAGCTGCATCGGATGAAAATTCACCATTAGCACTTGTCAATCTTATGCGCAGCGTAAGATGTCTAAAAATAGAATAGAATAGAATAGAATAGAAATTTATTTATACTGAGCAACAAACAGAATGATTTCCACTTACATGTTACACAGTTGTTAGGAGTTTCTTAATACATAAAATTCATTGAATACATTTAAATACATTTAAAAAACATACAACAACCCTGGTGTGCCGACTGATTAGATTTTGTTTAGAATTTTTTGAAGACAAAACAAATGAATAAGTGGTCTACTTTTATAATTCACTCCAGAGATGACGTCATCTTCCTCGTGTCAACACTGTCAACATTCCAAGGAAATGGTGATTGTGATTGCTAATTAAATAAAAAGTAATAGTCCATACTCGAAATTGAAGATCAATAGTTTTATTGAAAAAATAACACTACTAAAATTGTGTAATTTTTTCCAAAAAAATCTAAAAACCATTTGAAAGTCAATAGTTGTGGACAATCCAGAAAGATGAACAAGTAGGTAACTCATTTATATTCAGTACAGAAATTGAATACTCACCACTTAGAATCTGAACATACATTTTATTTCAAAACGTCATGCATGTTGACAATATATTTTATGGCAAAAATGTGTTCTAATCAATTCAATCAATTCTGGATGCGTTTTTACATCTTACCGTTTCTTGAAATCTTCCATAAGTAGCGATAAAGTAAAATATATAAATGTTTCTCTATTCCCACTGAAATCTATCAATGTTTTGTCTTCAGTAAGCTTGTTAAAGTTTTGAGTATTTTTTATGTATTCCTTTTATTTTGAAATGGGGAAATCTTTTTAGTGTAGTTGATCAAAAAATACACTTTTCTGTCGAACAAAATTGCACAATAGAAATATTTTCACTATTAAATGTCATATTGAACGGTTTTTTAAAAGTGGAAGAACAATATATAACACTTTAACTCATCACAAATATCAAATCCCAAATACAATTAAACTCGGAGCCACAAAATTATTCTTTATTTCTTTAAAAAAGTTTATAGTGAAAACTCGGGCACAAATGCACAGATTGTCGCGAGAGCGGCAATTGAAAACTGTTAACACTGTTGCACGATCCCAACAAATCAACGGGAATTTGGTTAGGCGTCACAGTAATGTTAGATTATTTTCTACAGAATCTCGACTACAAAGATAAAATTTTCTGAAATTTGTCAACGCTGCAGAGCTAGGAGACTGGTTATGGGCATGCGCATTGATGAAAACATTTGGAATTTTACAACACTTTTCAGAGTGTCCCACGAAGAGGGGATTAGCTTTCTAGGTATAGGCGAAAAAAGGAAACCACTAGATGTCGCTGAATAATCCAATATGGCTACCGTTAAGGGTGAACAACATATAATTTTGTTCAACAAATAAAGGCCTTGTGGTGAAATTTGTAAATTTGGTGGATTTTGTAGCTTTGAGATTATTGAGAATTGCAGTTATAAGTATTTTTGAGATAATCCCAGGCTTGTTCAGTTGCATGAAGTTTACAATTACGAGGTGCTACTAGTGTTTATGAATAGAATAATTTCAGGTGTAGATGCCAACAGTACAAGTGGATCTTGTGATATAATTTCTTATACTGAAGAAAGAACTTGACCTAAATTGATGGATGTTGCCCTTACTATGTGGTAGATTATCATGAAGAATAAGAAATAAAACTTCTTATGTTTTTATACCACTTATGTTATTACAGTTTCTTTTCCTGAACTCATAGACATTTTCAAACTATGACGGTCATTATCTTGGTCATTAATAAAACAAAATATTTATATACAGGCGTTCAGAGTAAATTTTATAATTCCTGCTCGTATTTCCTATTTTAAAAATATCTACCATTCTTGGGTGAATCATGAAAATCCACGAAAAAAATAATTTACTATTGAGATTCCAATCTTTTGGTAAAAGACCTATTTTGGTTTTTCCAGTATATTTATTTATTTATCTGAATGAATAGCAATGCTAGTTCACAAAAAGATCTCACAAAATGACAAATGTAATGAGCTACAAACATTGGCCATAGATTGGTCTTATTAAAATAAATAAATGTTTAAAATTTCAGTAAAATGTATGAACAGAAAAACGCATTGTTGTTATTAACAGCTTACGAATAAAAATAAGTTCAAAATTTTATAAATGTTTTAACAGGGCAAATTGAAACTGAAGAATCATACGCTTCATAATTTCATATCTTTATATCTTGCAAAAACACATCTATTTTCATTTGAATTTCATGTTCGCTCTCCTGCAGTCTCATTTTATCCCTCACTTGGCATGTTTTCTAAGTCTTCCTCCATTGGGTTCTTCAACCTAAAATTACATGTAAAACTCCCATCACATTTTTATGAATATAATAAGGTCTCTTGAATGAGCAAATTAATTTTTCAAAGAACGAGGCAAAAAAGTACCTAATTTTCAATCAGCTTGAATCAAAATCAGTAATAAGGTTTGTATCTACATGAAACTTAAAATTAACTTTGAATAGGTTACAGAAAAATTATTGAAGTAAGAAATAAATTATCGTAGATTTATGCACCCTTACTTAAGAATTATATCAAATACTAGAACTAAGAGTTCATCAATAGGGAAACTACGCAAGCATTTATCGAACTTTAACTAGTACTAAGAACATACACACTGGTTCACTGTTAGTTCCAGTTTTTAGTCTAAGGTTTAGTTATAAAGTAGGGGTTTTGTTGACTCACCATTTTCTTTGACTTCTGTTAACCTTTTACTGTTTTTCGATATTTTGATAAGGAATCTTTTGACTGGAAATTACTCCTTTTTTGAGTTTTCTCTTAATTGTTAGAGGTGTAGCTGTAACAAATCATAATAATTGAGCTTTGCATTGCATTTGAAACAATGTATTTACCATGTAAACAATAGTCTTTGTCTTGGAAGTGGAGACTGCAAACATGCATATTTTGCGTTATAAATTTTCTAATCTTGAGCACTGTCTTCCATTTGAAACAAAGCTTTCTATGACTAAAAGGACATTTATGAAGACTGATATTTGATTGCAATAAGTGTGGATTCATGCAGCACCAAGTAACAATTAACAATTAGCAACTAGTATATTCTGAATTTAAAAGACTGTTTTTTATTTACAATGACCAAATACCATCTGAAACTGAAAATGTATCAAAAAAAGATTAACTAAATACCACAATTGTTAATTTGGGTTCATGAATGCTATATTTTGTATGCTTGTTAATTGATAATTGTTACTTGATAATTATTGTTAATTGGCGTTGCATGAATCCACACTAAGATGAACATTGAGGTACAGAAAAAAATTTCCGCGATTTGGTAGGTAGGTTTTTATAAATATTCTGCATGTTTATATATATTCACAAACACCAAACAGCTAAACACTACAGTTCACATATGGTCAATTCTAAGAACTTTTAGGTGTTTATCTAATCAGAAAAACTGCAAATCAAGAAATTTCAGCTAGTCGTTTACACGGTTAACAATCTGCCATTCTTTGTTATTCACACCTACGGTAGTTGCTGGCATAATTGTTAGATGGCGTACACTTCGATTTTTTCGCCTATATATATTACAATTTCTATGATTTAACTAATTCTTCTTCTTCTTCTGGTTCATGTAATGGCCTTAGCTGCCAGGGCTATCCGGCCAATGGTTACCGAGTCGTCATTGAGAGCCCAGCGAGGTCACAACAAAGTGATTCTGGGTCGAGCCCATCCCCACCTGGGTAACAAGAAAGGTGAGAATCCGTATGCAGCACAGTGTCGCCAATAAGGAGCGAAGTTCAAGTTCGAGCAGCACTCGTGTATTACCAAGCACATGCACTACGTATTAAAGCTCAAAGTTGGAGGATGTTAGGAAAGCAGAGAGGATGTTGATATTGTCCAGGGAGAGGAGGTCGAACAGAATATCGTTGACTGCTATAGGCCTGGGGTAATTACTTGGGATGTTCAGACACTGATGTAGGATGTCAATATTCCTTCCGTTATTCGGGCAATTAAAGAGAATATGGGTTAGGTCCTGTCTCTCCCCACATGCGCATTGGTCATGGGGTTTAATTTTAATTTTGTGGAGATGAGCCATTGTGAGGCAGTGTGTACTTCGCATTGTGCATAGGGTACTCACTACCTTTCTGGAGAGATTCTTAAATTGGTGGAACCACGTCCGCCTGTAAGGACGGGGGACAGATGAAAAATAGGTCGATCCTTTTAACTGTCCGACTCTCCTATACTCTGTTACCCAACTGTGCCACAGGGTCTCTTTGTACAGAGGATGGAATTCCCGGAAATCAGCTTGAGGAGTATGGGTTATAGGTTTTGTGCGTCCCAGGTTTGCTAGACTATCAGCTGTCTCGTTGCCAGTGATGTTACAATGACTAGGTATCCAGGCCAGTTCAATTTGCTGCCCACTCTGTATGGCACCAATAATAAGACGTTTTGTTTTGAGTGAAAGGTGATCGTTGTGAGCTGAGACGTTGGTTCGGGTTATCTTCAGAAGAGCACTCTTAGAGTCGCTGAAAATCACTGTCCGAGGAATACGTAAGTCCTTTATATGTTTGACCGCTTCCTGTATAGCCCATATTTCCGCCGCGCAAATAGAGAAATAACTAGGCAGGGAAGAGCTGATCTCTACCATACTGGCGGAGTGGAAGCCGAATCCGACTCTTGCCGACGTATCCTTTGACCCATCTGTGAAAAAGAATGTGTGGTCTGGGAATTGCTGATGTGCCAGCCTCAAGAAATCCTCTTTGTTGTTATCGTGCTTCTGGAGATTCATTTCGGTGAAGGAACGTGGAAATGTTTGCGTATTCAGACTAAAGGTGTAGCAAGGGAAATTAGGCAGTAAAAGAATGTCGTGCAACCGTGGTAGAATCTCATTATAGGCTTCAATTAAGGGGGGAATAGCTGATGATCGTTGCCAATACTGTGGGTCTCTAAGATAAGTGTCATGAAGTTCAAGGAGAAGGTGATAGATGAGGTTTTGGTATGAAAGAAGTTTAGTTACGTACTTGATAGCTAGCCACGATCGTCTATAAGAAAGCGGGGTTTCGCCACTCTCGGATAGAAGGACATTGATGGGTGTAGATCGCATTAATCCCATAGCTACTCTTAGGGCCTGATACTGCACCTTATCCAACTGATGTAAAACTAGTTTCGAGCAGCGTCCAAAAAATATGCTGCCATTATCTAGGTGGGATCTTACCAAAGCCTTATATAAAAGTAACAAGGTTGCAGGCGCTGCACCCCACCATGTTCTACAAAGGGCTCGTAATATATTGATGCTTTTTTGAGCTTTTGTGCAGATCATATCAATATAAGCTTTCCAGGACAGTTTATGATCGAATATCACCCCTAAATATTTAGCTTCCATGCTCCATGGCAACGGAGTGTTCTGAATATATACATGTGGAATTGGCGCGTTTTAGATGCGAGGAATGCCATAGCAGTGCATTTATTTAGAGGAAGCTGTAGACCGTTCTCGTCCAGAAAAGCGGACAAAACGTCTATTGATGCATTGATATTATTAATGATTCGAGTCATGTTAGCACCACACCCAATCAACGCAAAATCATCGGCATATCCAAGAATGGTAACACCATCCGCTAAAAGAGCTTTCATTGGATCGCAATAAATATTAAAGAGAAGCGGGCTCAATGGGGAACCCTGGGGTAGTCCTTTTTCCGCAATCTTAGGGCCATCAATGTTACCCGTGGTTGGATGACATACGGATACCTGCCGTCCGCGAAGAAGAGACAAAACAAGATCCGTTAAATCCTGAGGTACATCATAATCTAATAATCTTCTATGCAATTTAGAGAAAAGGACGTTATCATAAGCTGAGGAAATGTCTAGAAGTACTAACACAGAGCCTTCGTTCATCGCCAATGACGAAGCAACTATAGAATACAAAGCAACCAGGTTGTCCTGAGTGCCACGGCCCCTTCGGAAACCAGACTTTGGAGACTGGTGATTGTGGAGACAATTTCGAACAGAAGTCCTGGAAACCATCTTTTTTAACTTGTCTCAGAATTTTACGAGAAGCGGCTGCACAACGCTTCACTTCGATAAAATTATCCAGGGAAGGATGAGCTTTAAAATCTCTGAGAGCGGCCCTTCGTTTTTTAACGGCGAGTGAGCATTCATTAGTCCACCACGAGTGTTGGGGTTTCGTTATGAAATGGGTTTGTTTTTTAGGAATAGCTTCCTCAGCGGCAGCAATGATGACCGAGTAGAGTTTATCATATGAAACATCCTCTTCAGGGAGTACAGAGTCGATATATCTCGAGTAACTTAACCAGTTCGCCCTACGGACATTGTAGCTTTCTCTACGAGTGCTATAAATGGGATTCCTAGAGGGTTTTGAATATGTGCAAAGAATGGGAAAATAATCACTCAACCCCGTATCGTCGACAAGTGACCAGTGGATATCTATTGCAAGTTGAGGGGAGCATGTTGCAATATCTGGGGCACTATTATTGGAGTTGGGAGGGGTTAGCCGGGTTCCCCTACCATCGTTTAAAATGCACCACCCAGTCGAGTCTATTAGATCATATAGACGAACGCCATTACGGTTATTTGTACCTGACCCCCATGAAGAATGTTGTCCATTGAGATCCCCTACTAATAAAAAAGGTTTCCTTGAGGAGTTGGTAATAGTACGGATAATATTGGGCGGTAATGGTGAATCTGGAGATAGGTAAATTGTGAAGATTGATAAAGCTTCTAATTCGATGCCAAGGGCTTGCATCTTGTAGGGAAAATGTATATGGGACAGATCAATAACATTATAGGGCATACGTGAATTAATAAAGAGCGCAACTCCACCTTTCCCATCGTCCCGCCTATCCTGTCGAATACAGTCAAAGCCTTTAATAGAGATGCAGTATCGTTCCCTGAGCCAGGTTTCATTCAGGGCAACGATATCCAACTCAAAATCTCTAATGAGGGACACCAATGTGTCTCTATTGCTGAAATAGCTTCTTAAGTTCCAGTGAAGAACCTTAAGATCCATTACCCTGTATGAAAAGCTTTTTGGATAGCCAGAGTCGGATAATGTTAGGTGTCCAAAATATTTGTTCCTGAACTATAAAAACTGGAATGCTGGCTAGCCAAATAAACATAAAGGGGGAAAGAAAAAGAACGGAAAAAGAAGAAAGGACAGGAGAAGAAAACAGAGAAGAAGAAAAAAGTAAAGAAGAAGAAAACAGTAAAGAAGAAGAAAGATAAAAAGGAAGTTGTTGAAAAGCATATATGTATTAATACCAATATTGACCATACGCCATAAGAGCCTATGTTAACAAAGTGAAGCCAATTTTATATGTCTGTCTTTGTCAAATAGGCAGCGGTGATCAAGAGCACATGCGCGAAATTCAAATTTTCAAATGTGTCAATTTGATGACTCATGAGTTTAAAGGTTATGTTTTTTTTTAATAACAAGTATTATTGTCAGTTGGGTTGGGAAATATCCGAGTATTTGAATATGTATATTATATTGATGGTTGAATACATAAAGTATTGAAAAGGGGAACATTCTCCATGAAAATTGAAAAATATAATTTTTTATACTTAGCTGTGATAGTGTGATCTAATGCAGGAATGTTTCTTTGAGATTGAAAGGAATGAATCAATCAAGATTAAAATATGGTAGGAATTTAAAATTATCCCAAACTTTCCAATATTTTGCTAGATTGAACTTTGTGTGTCTGATTTCTGTAATCATAAAGATAATAACTAAAAAAATACCATTTTGTTCAGATCGGAATTCACAAGTAAATTTTGTAATCATCCAGCAGGATCCTTTAGTTTATATATTTTGGAAGAATCATATATGGGTTATCATCCAGCTTTTCTAAACATAAACTCTCAGATCAACATAAAAGTGTATTGGTAAATATTTAACTCCTATTGGTTCATTGATAAGCTTCAATTTTGATCTTTTATTCCAAAAGTCTCTTATTCAAGAGATTTCAGGGGGGTTGTACAAGCTAATGAGACCTCACATGCACTTCAACCTATTAATCTTTTTTTATTTGAGGCCCAGGATTCCAAAACTTTGTAAGAATTTGCCCAATTTTCGAGGTGATATCTTAGAGGGCAGATGCCCAGTGAGGGGTGCTATTACCAATTTCAAGTTTTTCTTGTCTCTAGAAGCTGTTTAGCTCACTAGCCTTTTCGATTATCTTTGTCCTGGCACTTTGTTCCTGTGAGAATTCATTTCGTTAGTGGGAATGTGAGAATTTATATCAGACTGTTGGTAAAGGCTAAAGGAAGCATTATGAAGTGAGTGTTATCTTGCAGGTTACTTAAATATTTCAGACTTTATTATGAATGCTTGTTATTATCAAACTCCTTCATGAAAATTACTTGAAAAGACTCTGTTCACCCTGTATTCGTGGCAATAAGATAACTTATGTCTTGGTACACAAAGATTTTTCAAATAAAACAATGATGATTTCAATACGCTTTATTTTAACTCAATACATGTTTGTTACATAGATTGTAAATGAAGTGTTCAAGAAAATATGCAATAAATTGAAATAAGCTATAATTAAGATTAAATAATGAAGAGCAAGTTCAGAATAAAATAAAAACACTATATTCAGGAGCCTACATATTCTCATATTCATCACTTACTGTTGATGTTGAGCACTTGCTTTACATTTACATATTTTTTGGATACAATAGCCCCCATTCTTAGAAATAATAGTATATTCTGTAACAACGTTCCTCACCCTCGCTTTCAGTTAGCGCTCAGAACTACCCACTCGCATCAAATTTTCATTCTAACCGAGTGACAAGACTGTGCTTTCTCCACAACCACAAATTTCACATATAATCAATGGAAAGCAACGAAAAATTATTATATAATCATAAATCATATATATTATTTAATCCACATCTTGTC
Organism: Chrysolina haemoptera; assembly: GCA_958298965.1. Taxonomy (NCBI): domain Eukaryota; kingdom Metazoa; phylum Arthropoda; class Insecta; order Coleoptera; family Chrysomelidae; genus Chrysolina; species Chrysolina haemoptera. The sequence goes on along the minus strand of OY282593.1, from coordinate 975,961 downwards.
ATTATGATGCCAGTCGAGGCTAACGTTATTATTGCTACAACAATGTTATTATTCTTTAACAAGTTATTGAATGAAATACAAGCAAAATGCATGAAACAGCAAGTGTTGTAGAATATTTGTTCAATATCAAGAGTGAGAATGTTGCCATTCTGTTATCAAATTTGATTTCAGAATTGGCAAATTTTGTATCGGTTGTGGAGAAAAAAAAATTATTGAAACTATCGTTATTTGTATCTGAATCAAAACCGAACATTAAGTAATTAATCAATGAATGGGTTCAGAAAGAAAGGATGAAACTCTTTGCAATATTCAAAATGTGCCCTCAATTCTTCACACATTTTCAAATTGACTCGAGTCCCATCAAAAGTTATTGATGTTACCATACATCCAGTTTGATGAATTAACTCCAAACATTTCAGGAAAAGATTCGATCTCTCTGGTGCAACCAAACCATTTATGAAGCAATACCTGATGGGGAGTTTCCGCCATAAAAACAAGCATGCTAGTTGCTTGCTGGAGACAATCACTATCATTTTTCAGTCCTGTGCCCAAATCAACCCCCCCATGGAATTCACCATTATTATAAATCATTTGTGAACGAATTGACATTTTGTCCACAACAATTTTGAGAAGAACCTAGCTCTTCTCGTTTTTTAATTGCAATGATTTCAAAGCTTCTGCAGAAAAAACCGGGATTTTCATCAATTACACTGTCCTTATCGTACTTGTATGAGGCAATAATTTTCCAAACGTTTTTCTCACGTAATTGTAGGCTCTTGTGGAGTAAAACTGAAGGGTTACTGCAAATTGCCTCAGCTCCGGGGAATACTTAACATTTCTTCTTCCTTTTGATCTTTCAAATAAACATTATCCTGCAAATAAAATTCAAATATATTAAATTCTAAACTTCCATGCATTCAAGTGCCAGGAATGATTTCTAAAAAGAGAATCCACTTTACCCAAAAAAATAATGAATTTCGCACAATACATTGTTTCATTCTATTTTTGTTCACATTATGACTCCAGTTCACCCTTCAACATGAAGAAGTGAAGCAACGAATCATCTCTGCCAAAAATATAACATTTTTGGCACATTAGTTTTTTACACAATGAAAACAAAAAATAATTTTCGTTTTCTGAGGAAGCAATTTTCTTAAAAATTACAATATTTTATCCCTCCATTGCAAGGCCACTATAAGACTATATATATTCAGAATGAATAAATATCACATCAACAGATTTTTTTTCACCATTATGCAATCATATCATGAATATTGAATTTGCAGTGAAAATTTCAATCATTTTGAAAACATGAAGAGAGCTATAGACTCTTTTTATAATCAGAATTTTACTAAGAAACTTGCCTCGTGCATAGTCTCTCGAGGGACTCTCCAGAGGTGTGCCGCTCGCTACACATTTAAAACTCTGGAGAGTCGCTCGAGAATGACTATGCATGCGGCTGTTATACTACCATAACATTTATCAAATAAAATTAGTTTAATTTAATAGAAAAAAATGTTGATTGACCTCAATAGATGTTACACATGCATTTTTTTTCTGTAATTGTAACATGTGTATATTAGATTTGCCTATTTGAATCAAGATTATTATTATTATATTGTTCTTGCACTGATTTTAGGCCAACTCCGCTTGGTACCTGAAGTGCTTTCCAGCAATGTAAATGGAAAGCTCGGTACAGCCTAGGTACAACTCATTTGTTACTTTTGCTTGCCTGGAACGCAACAGAGTGTACATGGTAATCAGGAGAGCACAAGCAGGTATATGTGGGTTGCTCAGATACCGATACTAGTATGTGTGTTTGCTTGGCATACACCGACATCTCCTGGGTAGTGCTGTAGGTTTTTTAGAAGTTCCCTACAGCTGTGATAGCAAATACATTACAGCTAACAATATTTTCAATAATAATTAATAATTAACAGTGCTGCTCCTAAGGTGGCGTGTGGAGTTAGTAACAAGGCCTACCCAGAACACGTGACTAATGACCATAGCAGACACACCAAGAAAAAAAAATAAGGGAAAGTATTGTTATTATATGAATCTCCTGTTTGAAGTCCTCATTTTCAAGTTCACATCCATCAACATATAAAATGGGCTCATGCAATCATCCTTAGATATTGGAGCACTTTTTAGGTTATACATTAGAACCCAGCCGTAATGAAGCTGATTTAAGTAATTAATTACATTACATAAATGGATTTTTGGTAAAACGTCATGTTCAGAATTGTTGGCAAAAATCAATTTTAGATTTTATAGAATACTAACTGTCCCGTAATTGTGAACTTTCCCGTAATTGTGAACTTTCCAGTAAAACGTTTTACCATAATAATTATGGATACTGATGCTTGAAAATCTCTTAATGGGGTAGCTACTTTAATTGTAATATCCTACTGTCTCTTTTATATTCTACTGTATAGTCAATATTTTGTGTGGAGGTTTCTTCATTTTATAGATAAATAAAATAGTGTTTCTTTTGATATCGAAATAATGATTGAATTAAAGTCAAGAATGTTATGGCATCCATAGTGAGAAATTCAAATTATAATTTTACATTCTGAAATTTCTGAAATTGAAAACAGGTCTGTACTAAAATTCATATATAATAAGAAAGTGTGGTTTTCTCCACTTGAATAATTTATTTCCTGTGCTTCAATCGGCAGTTAAAATACTGTATCATATTGATTCATTTGGAAGTTGTGGCTATCTAATACTTTGAAATTACTTTCAGGTTTATGGGATGTCTTATTTCTTCATATACATATATTCAGTTTCAACGCTCATGTTCAGTTATTTCATTAATGTTCTCAACAGGATCAATTTCAAATTTCTGATTTTATGACATAACTTCATTCATTCAATTTCAAACAATAAACATTTTATATTACAGGTCAATTTATAAAAATATTTAACACTTTAGATTTAAATATTAATGAATGCTGATTGGTTCATTTGAATAATTTAACAGAATTCAACCATGGTCTCTGTAGCGACCATACAGTCGCTAGCACTTCATATTATAAGGTTTTGTTCCCTTTTAAAGGGATTTTTCACCTAAACCTCATATAAACAATGCGGAGGGCTAACTCTTATTGCGGAGGCAAACGTCGCGGTACGTTTGTTGGTGAATTAACCCAAAGATATTCTTAGAAATCCAATTTATGGCAGTGAGAATAAAATAGCTAATTGAAAATTGTTATTTGGACGCCATCTACAGGAAATGTGATATAGTATTTCATTCTCAAAGCCAGTCTCTGTAGAAAGTCTTTATCACACTGAAAGAGAAAACACTCCAGACATACAAGTAAAACAATTACTAAAAAATAGTATTTAATCAAATAAATGTTGAGCCGAATTCAGGGCTTGACGATCTTGAGACAATCAATAAACGATGATGAGAGTAATCAGGTTGAAGGGAAGAAATTTGGTTCTTTGGACTATTGTATGTTATTCAAATGGTCATACCAACTTACTTGGAATATTGGGTTAAATGCATTTAAACCTTTATTTCCTTGACCAATCATCAGTTATAAGAAAGAATCAACCAAACTCCTCTCCTGTTAATATTTCAAGCTCTTCGGGCTCCTTGATTCAAATATACTGTAACAGCAGCTCTGGAACACTCCTGAATCCCCACCTGGTTCTGGACACCTGATCGAGTGTGTAATTCAGCCAGTCAGCTATCATAGGTAGCTATAGTTGTTATTATATATTGTGGTAATTTGACAATCGGCCACTAACATCGCCGCTCATTCAATGGCGAGAAATAAGCTTTTAACTAAGCTTTTTGAAATTAAATTTAAATCATATTTAAATTTAAATCTGGTCTTGAAATTTAATTTGGTCGAACTACACACATAAAAAAAAGGAGAAATTGTTGTAAAACATGTCCATTGACGCCATTTGAAAAATCATGAAAATTCATTGGAAATAAAATTATTTTAAAAGCATTAAAAACGACAAAAATATTTATTCCAATGAATTCCACTTTGAATTTTAAATATATAGTTACCTCTTTATAAATGTTATTAATATACACTGATTGGATGATTTTCAAAATAAAAAATTTAAATCATCAGCGAGTTCTTCAAGTGAGACCAAACGCAGAAATGGACGAAATGGAGGAAATGGAAGATAACGGAAATTCAAAATTTAATCCCCTCCTCAATTTCTACAAACAGTGTTACCAATTGTCACACTATCAAAGAACAGCTTACTAACTGTTGGCTCATGTTAAGATCACAGAACTCATAGATAGAATGAAATCAACATCTTGCCTACGCATGAAAGCTTCAATTTACTATCGCTCTCTGCATGATCATTACAAATAACGGAACACGGAACTCACACTTTGTCGGAACTGGCTAATTGATATAATTTTGAATCCAAATAAAAACGAGAAGAAGAAGAACTAACTATCTTTAAAATGTTGAGAAGAATAAGACTTCAATTCAAATAATTCAAACGTGACTTTGACAGTTGAGCATACCTAAAGTTGTTTTTACATTTTTTACTGATTTTATTAAATAATTTATCATTCAGACGTGGTGGAGCATTCAACAGCGTTCTTCGAGCTGTAAAATAAAGATTAATCAACAGAAACATTGTAAGTCATATTCTGAAACTTATAAACTCAGTTGGTGCCTCGTTCACACTGCCATGATTCACGGTAAAAATGATGAAATTGAACGTTTGTAGAAATACATCCGTTATAATATATTGTTTGTAATATCATGAGCTATTACAATGTTGAGTTTTGTTTAAAAAATGTTTTACGTGAATAATAATTTGAAGGACAAAATAAAAACAAAAGGCTTCATAGCTTCTTAAATCTTGAGTGTTACGCCTAGTTCCCTAGTTCATGTAAACATAAGGCAACGTAATGCAAGAACGTAATAAATTGAAACTATTGGAATTGTGTACCTTACCTTGTGTTTTATTATAAACGTGTCTATACGATTCCAATGGTTTAAATTTCTTATATTCTTGCGTTAACTTAATTTTACATTTACTTTACATGAGCTGGGCTTTAAATTTCCTCACCTCACCTGTTGGTAAGTGATAGAAATTTCATCTTAGGGCAAAGTTTCCCACAGACTTTTGCTGTGAAAACTACGAAATAGAACTCACCAACAGGTACTGACTGACTTCTTGAAGGGCATTATATCTTGGAAGCAGATATGAACATGTACTGTTGGGTGAGGGTAGTGCACCAGTTCTCAAAAGTGTTCTCCCGTTGTACCCAGAATACATATCATTCTTTGAGAAATGAGTATCACATATCCTCAGATTATGAACATCTTCAGCTTCTTGAAGATGGCATATTTTCATCCACTGTGATCTCATCAATGGATTCTTGGGAAAACTGAAACGACAAATAAACATTGAGCATGGAATCAACACCTATTCCTGTGATAAATATATTACCGATGTTATGAACTGGAGGATTTTGAGTCACAAAACAAAACAAATTTGTTTATTCGAGGAAATAGTTACGAGAGTCTTGAACTTAATTATGAATACAAAAGAACTAAAAACTACGAACTAGTCTCGAACTTGAATAATTACGAATACTACACCGAGTCACTGAACAACTATGAACTAACAATTAACTATAACGAAACACAAACACTCAATAGTACGGAACCGAAAAAACAATTAGGAACAATAACGAGAAATAAGAGGAACAAGGAAAAATCTTAATACATCGATAAAAACACACAAAGACAAGAAAACAGAGCTTCAAGAATCCAAAGTTTCTGCTTTTTTGAATAATGGCGCAGAAAGTGAGATACGACATACGATCTTTTCTACTTTGGTTGCAACTAGAGACGTAAGAGAGAAACAACATCAAAAGAGTCGTTCTTGACCGTCATCTTTCACTTTTTTTTTGGCGCATGTGCAGAAGTTCAGCGTTGCCAGCTGCGCTCATTTGTTTCGGCTTCAGCTGGCTATCCTTATTATCAATATTCGTAGTTAATCAGCCTTATTCAGGTGTCCACATGAATATTGAATATTTTTCAATATTGAATATTGTAAGTTTTCAATATCAGGAAAGTTTTGTATTCACGTGTCACTCTTGAAAGTCAAATTCTTGAATATTGAAACACTGTTATTGAAACAAGTTTTCAGACTTGGCAACGATGGAAATTCGGTCAAATGATACATTTTTTGACAGATTGATTCGTTTGTCGTTGAAATTTGAATGTTGAATAGGTACTTGGATATTCATTTTATTTATTATTTATATTTATTTTATTATATTTATTATTTGACAATGGAGAGAAAAAGAACATCCAAAAAACAATTCAATATTTATGTGGATTACATAAAATCTCATAGAATTTTACTAACCGGAAAACTAAGTCCTTCGAATAATCCGGAGGACTTAGAAACACTTTGGAAAACTTTAACAGAAGAATTAAATTCCTGTGGTGATGGTCCCGTTAGAGAAATGAATGCATGGAAAAAGGTAAATAAACTGTTAAATCATGGTTCACTTCTCTAGGTAAAGTAAAAGATATATTTGCTTATATTTTAAGGTTTTCACGGAATGGAAGGGCGTTTGCCGAAAGAAGGCAAGAGAAAACAAGTTACTTTCCGAGCTTGAGGCACAAGTAATTGAATTGACCGGACAAGGAGCAGTGACAGGCCTTGATTTAGGTGAACTGGGTTTCGACCAAAGTGCCTGTACAATCAGAGCTTCAACCAAGCAGCCAGGAACTTCCCATGCCCATGTAAGTACTGTGTATACCTATGTACTTTGAGAGCCATTAGATGTGGAAACAGAAACTACCGAAACCCAGCAAACCCCTATTCAAGATTCAAAACATAAAAGGGCCAGTAAGTTAAATTTTACGACTATAAAGATAATAGTAAATGAAATTGAAATAAGTTCTGAAAGACAAAGTTAAATCAATTTTTCCTCATCAAACTGAATAAATGTTTTTTCATTATAGAACTCAAAAGAACAAGAAACAGCGATATATTATGTCAAACATATGAGAGTGCAGTCAATGAATTGGGTGAAAAAATTAATGGCATAAGCCTTGCAATTCTGGAAGTGGCAAAGGCCATAAACCGATATTGTGATATTGTAGAAAGTAGTATTGAAAACACGGTGAATGTGGAACAAGATTAAAATAGCTAATGAAAAATAATTCTTTGAAGTGGTTTTCTTTTGATATTTTGTAATGAGAATTTTGTTGTTTTTTTTAAGGAGGGAGAGACTTGTACTTTTTCTTTTAAAGATAATTTATTGTTTTTGATTTCTTGTAATGAGAAATCGTTTTTTTTTAGAAGAGACTTACTTTTTTGTTTTATACAACTTTCGTTTTTAAAGAAGATCATTTTTGGTTCCTTGTAATGAGAATGTTATTTTTTTAAGGAGGGAGAGACTTTTACTTTTATTGTTTTATAACAATTTCGTTTCTAAAGATTTTTATTTTGTTCAATTTCATATTTTTAAATAAATGTTATAACTATTACTTTTAGTATTATTCTTGTATTTTCTTTTTGTAACAAAAAGCAATCCTTTTAGAGTCCAAAAAAATGATTTACAAGCAATATTTATTGTACATCCAATATATGGAAAATGGGAACAAAAACTTTCCTGATTTATGTGAAGAACTGAACAAGGTGCCTGGTGGAGCATGTAAAAATGTCCAAGAATGGCAAGAGGCATTTTGGAGATGGAAAAATTCTGTCAAAAGAAAAGCCAGGGAAATTTACATTGATCACCACCTCACAGGTGGTGGCTTGCCAATACCAAAAGTTTTAACTGAACTAGAAGAAAAACTGTTAGCTATTCTAAGCATATTGTGTATTGAAGGAATGTCAGTTCCTGAGCTAGGGTTTTTAAAACAACAGGTTTGTTGACTTGAAGCACATTTTATAAAGTACTACCACACCATATAGTCTGTTCTTTCGACATAAATCAACATTTAAAACATTGATTCTACATTCGTACTAGCAGAAAATATATGTACTTGAAGGAAGAAAATAAAAATTTTCTTCCTTCAAGTATATTGAAGCGTGCACACAGCTTGACAATTTCACTTGAAAATATATGTCTCTTGTATTTTTATAAGAATGATCGTTCTTAAGCACACTTGTAAGTCTTAATTAAAGTAGAGCTCAATTTTATTCTTAATAATCATATGGCAATGACATATTATATGTAAATAATTTTAGGAATCTAGACCAGTAAAGCAGTTCAAGCAACCTAGAAGGAAAAAAGTTGTAACATGTCGCTACACCAGGAACCAGAGAACTACAAAAAAACATAAGATGGTTTTACATTTGTTGAAAGCTAGTAGCAAAAGGTTGGAGGATACCATGGATCAATTAACTTTAGCAATTGAAAAAGTTGTAGATGCTATGGAAAGATATTTTTCCCTATCGAGTTGAAAGAGGTGTATGTTAAATGAAAAATTATTAGTATATAATTAAAATTTATTTCAAAAGTTGAATATATTTTACAATGACAAAAATTAAAAGTAATTATTAATAATCCTATTTCTGGTATGTACACCTTCATTAAAGTAATTCTGACCAATATTCAGATCATGAAAATTAATTGGTTCATCTGGAATAGGCGCATCAGCTTCGGGGTTCTCTTCTAAAAAGTCCCGCCTTTCTAGCAATATATTGTGCAGAATAGCACAAGCATTTACAATTTTTGCTGCTTTCATTGGGGCATAATGTAGGGCCCTGTGCCCAAAGCAGCATCTAAATCTGGATTTAAAGATGCCAATAACTCGCTCAATTATATTTCTTATTCTTTTGAAAAGAATGTTGAATCTTCTTTCCTGCTCATTCATATCTCCTATGACAGGAGTAATGAGCCAAGGTTCTAAGGGATATCCACTGTCTCCCAGTAGCCAAGAGGACCTGTCTCCATTTCTAAATGCTTGCATTAAATGAAGCCTGGGAAAACTTGTACTCCATATTGCTGAATCATGTACACTCCCTGGATACCTGGGGTTAACAGCAAGAATTCTATAATCTGCAGAACAAATTATTTGAACGTTGAGGCTGTAGAAGCCTTTACGATTATAGAAGAGAATAGCTGGAAAATTTTGATCATCGGTAGGTGGTGCAACTATTCTCACATGGGTTCCATCTACAACCCCAATTATACCTTAAATGAAGGAAATAATTTGTTATTAAGTTAATTTGATTACCTACTTGAAAAGCATTTTAGAACACTAGCAACAAATATATAATAAAGAATAGCTGTTTAATTTGTTAGCAAAAACCAACCTGGAAAAGCATCAAAGATGTTGAAAAACTTAATTTTTTCCTCATTTTTTTCTCCATTATTTTGAGGAAATTTAACTTTATATCCATAGTGTTCATTTAGGATGTCAGTTACCATATCAATGCACCTGCTAACTGAAGATTGACTCATGGGACAGTTCATATCCTGTCCAGTGGATTTTTGATATGTTCCTTGGGCATAAAAGTGTAGGGCACATAATATTATTTGTGATTTGGGGATTTTTAATTCATTTCTTTCAGGATCAGGTATAAATGGTCCTATTTCATCTATTAAGTATCTTGCCGTATCCTTATTAAATCTATATACAGATTTAAAAATAATTTCAGGAAGATCAAGGGGATCTGAAGTATTTCTTAAATTTTTTTTTCTTTGGTTGTTCTCAAGCCTGAAAATATGTTATGAAAATACAGAAAAATTCTATTTGTATATTCGTTTTCACCTTTCTTCTTCATTTTGCAATGCTGCAATTAAAAGAGGAAAATTTAGGATATCACCCATTTTCTTACAAAAAAAAACTAGACTTTGGGTAGGTAGTTGATTGAAATACTCATGACATGAATGCATAACCTCTAAAATATTCAAGATTCAAGTTCATAAACAGTTCCTTTATCAAATGCTTATGATATACGAAACTTGGAAAACTGTTGTTGAAAGTTTTTGGGTCACGTGAATAAGAAGAACTGAAAAATATTCAATAGTGAAAAACGTTTCAATTACCAACATTCAATATGGTTTGTCAAGGAGCACCAGAATAAAAATCCGCCATACTTTTCAATATTCAATTCAATAAACAAGTTTCAAGGTGCACCTGAATAAGGCTGATTAAATATATGTTGAAAAGCCAGAGAAGTGGAAGACGAAATATGAGAAGAAGAGGAATTGGATTTGGGCCAGCACTCAGCTGTTCGATGTATGGGTTTGACAATTAAGTTGAGCCTGTAGCAGTATTGGCAATAGGAGAAAGGGAAGAGAGATTTAAAAGAATTCAGTTTCAGTGTCAGTAGAGGTACGAACATTGTCATCATTTTTGGCATTGAACATTTTTGTGAAAAACTGTCGGAGAAATGGAAGAAATTGTTCATTGATCAAGCTATCAATATTTTCAGAAGGATTGGAGGTTGGGCCTAACTCAGATGTATGACGGGCTGAATCAGATGTACGAGGGGGGGTTTGGTTTTGTGAGTTGTGGTAAGACAAGGTAGCAGTGTAGTTGGGAGAATGAATAAGTGGTACGTTGTTTGACGGCAACCGACTTGGTTGTCGGAAAAGGGCTTCTCTATGTGCAACTTCCTATGAGAACAATGGACCATTTGATACCACTTCTCAAAGCTATAGCGCCTGATTCAGAAATATTAAAAACTTTGAATTGTGGTCGAACTAAAACTACAGGAATCATCAAGGTTCTTGGGCGAGAAAATTTCAAAAACATTATTGATGACATGAAATCATACCCATTTTCATTAATTTTGAATGAGACAGCAGATTTATCAACAGCTAAATCCATGGCAATGGTAGTTAGATACTCTAATATAAAAATGCAGGTGCAGGACAGATTTTTAATACTGATGGAAGTGAAATCAGGTACAGCAGAAAGTTTATTCAGTGCTGTAAAAACTTTACTGGATGAAAATGTACTACCATATAAAAATCTTGTTGGTTTTGCTGGAGACCATGCGTCAGTAATGATGGGTAATCTAACAGGGGTAGGTACAAACCAGACTCAAAGAAATAAATCCCAATATATTTATACTTGGTTGTGTTTGCCATAGTTTTCATACAGCATCTTCATATGCATGTGAAAAACTTCCAAGAAGCATTGAGGAGTTTATAAAAGATGTTATCAACTACTTTTCTAATAGCTCTAAACGAATTAAACAATTGGAAGAATTTCAGTCATTCACACAAACTCATTAAACTCAGCTGCACAAGATGGCTATCTTTGCAGGTAGTATACCATATAAGTAAGGATGCAAGGCATTCATTTTTTTTTTGTTTTTCAGAGTGCTGTAAATCGAATAATTGAACAATGGAAACCTTTAAAACTATTTTTCATAGCAGAGGTTGCTGATGATGTTAAATCATTGAAACCTTCAAGGATACTGGATGCTTTCAATAATCCAATATATAGTATATCTCCTATTTCTATCCTATGTTCTGAAGATTGTCAACGACATGAATTTGGAATTTCAAAGTGAGAAACCCAAACTGTATTATTTAGCTGAACGCCTCAAAGCATTATATAAATCTATTCTCAAAGCATTCATGAAAGATTCATTCATTCATTCGGTTTTGAATGATGAAGAAAACCCTATTGGAAAAATTGACCCTTCAAACCCAAGAAATTTCTTGGAGTTGAAAGATATTTAATGTTACAATAAATCTAAAAGTGCCCCAAAAAGAAGTGGACAGGTTTCAAAATTAGAGTATTAGACTTTTATGTATGTCTATATCCTGTGAAATCAAGAAGCGATTCAATTTTGAATGCAAAATTTTGAATTTTCTGTCTGCCTTTCGTTCCTCAATTGCTAAGTCAGGTCAGATTAAAAGTATAAGTGAAGCAATTCTATATTTCCCTGATTTGGTTACTGACATAGAAGATCTTGATATGGAGTGGCGTTTATTGCCTGACGTGAATGTTTTGGGAATGGCTGAAGAAGCTGATTATTGGGAAACAGTTTCTTCATTCTTCATTCTTCATTAACAGGCTCTTCTGCCCCAATGGACAAACTAATGAGATGTTTTTTAATGATTCCCCAAATTTATTTAATTTTTTTTTTTGAAAATAAAAAAGTCACGAGGAAAAAAAGGGAAATATGCACTTTTTACCGGTTGTCGGACAGACACCGCCAATTACCGGCCAGAACTAGGCCTCTTCGCGGCCAATGAACTTCATGTTGATACTTCGTAGGTTACGTAAGTTAGGAACTTTTCATCACATCTATCTATCTATCTATCTATCTACCTATCTACCTATCTACCTATCTACCTATCTATCTATCAGATGTGTCTAGTTTAACGTCTAGTGCGGCTTTTGCCGGAAAAAGTGCGTTTTTCTAATAAATAATTTCATATTAATGTTGTCTTGAAGATTTACCTTTAAATTTTGAATCTTTCTTTTTTCTCTTAAAATTTATAGGCAATTATTGAATACATATGGAATCTCTTTAGCAATATTTATTCCACTAAAATACATAAAATCAAATAACAAACATAAGTGCCTTCTCTGCAAATAAATAATAAATAGAAGAACTAGGTATAAAAAATATAAAATCATTTTTCTGAAGCAAACGAAAATCAAATGACAATAAGATACAGTAATCACATCTACAATCTTTGCTGGCAGTTCTCACGAAGAGGCCGATAAAAATAAAATCAAAATTAGGTACAGTAATCACATCTATAATCTTTGCAGGCAGCCTCTTCGTAAGAACTGCCAACAAACTCAGTACACTTCATATGGTACCATCGAGGACAATAATCACAACCGATATTTTTGTCCTCGTCCTCTTCGGCATCACTTTCCAGTATTCCTTGACAAGACACGCAGTGCTGTTTTTCTTTGGCAGTCTGATTTTTCTCCTTCCTTACGAATTGGAGGTATAGTTTTAGCTTTTTTGATTCTTGATGGTGTTTTGCTACTTTCTAATTGTCTTTTTTCTTTGGCAATTTGTCTTTCTTCCTTCTTCTTTTTTGGATCCTCAATTTTATTTTTTTTATCTTCATCTTTTTTTTGGTAATACTTCCTCCATGCCTCTGAGGAAATGTCACTAGGCAGTTTCTCCCTATTATTCTGGTTTTTAGATTTTTTGATCAGTTCTGGATAACTGAGATGCTCATCGAACACATTCAAAGTTTTGTTTATTTTCATTGGGAATTCCATATTTTCTTTATTTATTTTCTTTGGGCGCTCTGTAGTCTCCTCAATATTTTTGTTATTTGATGAACTCTCAGTTTGAACACTTGATTCATCTTCATTATTGATGACATTAATTTTTGATGTTATGTTCTTCATAATATTCTTGTCTATCTCGTAAGGTATTATTTCTACCATGATTTCCTTAGGTATCTTGTCTTGCGATATCTTTTTCATTATATCCTTAGTTGTCTCGTCATCTTGATTATTCGATGAAACAAAGCAATGCTCGTCATCTATATTTTTTTCAACTTCAATGAAATTTTCCCCTGATGTCTCATCAAATTGGTGACTGATCTCTTTTTCTAGGTCACTCGTCACTGAGTGTACTTGTTCAAGTTCATCGAAGAGTATTGTTGGAGATATGTTGCCAGATGAGAAAGTAGTTGCAGGTTCTTGATTATGAGTGACTGCATTACAATTCATTGGCTCTAGTCTCACATCATCAAGAATTATTATCTTTCCAATTTCAAGATTTGATATTCTTTCGCTCTCTAAACCAAATACATTATTTGATGTAGATGCAGGAATATCAGTTATTTCTGCAGTTTCACCTTGAAATTGATTCTGTACCTCTGATGCAAGATTTGATATTCTGTCGTTCTCTAAACCAAATGCATTATTTGATGATGTAGATTGAATATCAGTCATTTCTGCAGTTTCATCTTGAACTTGATTCTGTACCTCTCCCAGAAAACGAATTTCATTAAGAACAACATTGACGTTGATTCCGTATGCATTCAAATTACCTTCAATTTTTTTCAGAACTTTTTCTGCTATTCGACATTCCTCATAAGTTATTTTGTCTCCAGAAGGTTGGTCTTTCTGCGATTTTTTATTTTCAATAAAATTTCGGACACATTTCGTGTAGTCGACGTTATTCGGATCAAATGGGTATAACCCGCATTTTTTGAATCCGTTTTTAATATGGTTTACCATGTTCGTTTCTCTGAGGGCAATTTCGAAAACTTTACAAAAATTAGTTTTGGTGACAGAATTATTTACATTCTCTGGAAGGCTCTGCCACTTTCTTATGGTATTTCTCCATTCCACTTTGAGTGGTCGAAATACGCTAACGTCCGCTGGTTGGAGTATATGCGTAGTATTCGGTGGGAGCGCATACAGGATAATTTGATTTTTTTTTCACATGCCTCACTGAGTGCCAAAGTCATGTGGGACTTATGTCCGTCGATCAAAAGAAGAACAGGTCTTCTTATTTTATTATCTGAAAGCCATTTATTAAAGTCGTTGGCGATATACTCGAAGAATACATCGCCCTTCATCCACCCTGAGTCAGATTTCCCCAAAACCCATGTCTTTGGTATATTTTCAACTACTGCTCTTGGTGGTCTTATGTAAGGAAAGACAACCAGAGGTGGACAAATTTTGCCACTAGCAGTAAAACAAATCAACACCATTATGTTCTCTTTTTCATTTCCTTTTTTAATATATGTACAGATTTTTCCATCCTTTAGGCGCCAGCACCTTTCCTGTTTTAGGACAGAGAGAGAATCCGGATTCGTCGCCATTGAGAATTCTTTCAGGATCTTTCAAAATATCTAGCTGGTTGTTATCTTTCAAATATTTTTCCAAGTTGGAAAACCAAAGCCTAATACTTTCCTCTGTAACCACTGCTCTTGCTTTGTTAATACTTTCAGCTTCTCTGAGCGATACTTGGGGGTGCCTTTTCAGAAAGTTTAGGTACCATCTTTGACCTGGTCTTCCATTTTTGAATAAGTTTTCTTTTCCGCAGTCCTTAACTATTTTTTCAACAGTTTCTATTAGATCACTTTTCTTGATAAGAAATCCACACTTCGCCAAGTTCATAACCCAATCCGCTATCTTCTTTTCTCCATCAACGGAAAGAAGTGGTTCAGGTCCGGTTTTCCCCGGCTTTTCCGGAATTTTTCCTAGGAGACGATCCTGCAGTGTACTCTTAGGGACACCAAATATTCTACTGGCTTCTCGGATAGCCATTTTGTTTTCTCTGATTGCCTTCATTGCAGCTTGAAGTGCCTCATCAGAATACTGAAATAATTTTCTTTTCGATCTGTCTTTCTTCAGTTTTCCGATTTGCTTTTTTTGTGACTTGGAACTTTTCTGGGGTGCCATCTGAAATTGAATCAAATATAAGTCACGGCCGAGAACGGGCCCTTTTTCAGCCACATTGGGTAATCGTGATTTTTGATGTGGCTGAAAACAGGTGCTTGGAAATCCCCCTACTCGGCCACCCAGATACACATTATGAAACAGAGTATGCAACTTATTTTCTCGATGGCCGAAAACCAGATAGGAAATCAATCCTACTTTGTAGAATAAACAATGGAGACTGAGAAGGGCATATGATGTCACATAATCATAGAAAAAGACATCGCATCAGAGAAGCTTCGTGCCTGTTCTCGGCCACCGTGGACGAGAAGGGGATTTTGAAGATTTTTATATACTAGTTTACCGGCCACCTAATAATTATTTGAAACTTGGAAATTCTGATATATTTTGGATTGAATAATTAGTTTCAAGGTATCACAGTATTGTAAAACATATTTTACATGCAATATTAAAGTAGTTAACTATGTACTTACTATTTCAAAAGCACTTGTCCACTAAATTTCTAGCTGAAAATAGCTTATGTTCGAACACAGCACGTGCACGCAGCCATTGAAACTTTTCTTGTGATTTACTTATTCGCCGCTAGGGGTGCATTTCTTTTGAATTATACACAGAATGAGTGGCCGGGAACCGGATTCTCGTTAGTCGGTGGGTATTTCAAAAAAGATGATTATTTTTGGGGTTATTATGGTAATGTGGCCGAGAAACAGTAGTGGCCGGCTAACCGGCTCACCCACCCTATAAGGTAGGTAGGGTCACCAAATTAGAAAACAAGGTGCTTTTGTGGGTTATTGGACTGGACCTATTTCAAGTATTAGACCACGCCCATTGGCCATACGGTGGACCATAAAATAGCAGAATTATTTTCGTAATAACGATAATTGAGAAAATCAAAAATTCGTAAAACCGATAAAATTGAGAATTATTTATGTGTCAGAATAACATTTTTTAAGACTTAAAAGCAGCATATTGAAATATATAGAAATGCTTTATAATCCGAAGAGAATTTCATCAAATCAGTATTTGTGAGAACCAAGAAAGAATCACACACGAAAACCGTATAAATTTTTTTCATAGATCTGAAATAATTAAGAAATGAAAGTGACCGAAATGAGAAAACTGAATAATCGAATATACCAGTAACCTAAACTGCCCGTATCATAAAATCCACAAATTCGAAATATAACGTAATGAAATTTCATCGAAATATTATTCCATAGTATCTAAAAACGTAAAACCAATAAATTATCCGAAAAATATTACGTAGAATAATAAAATTCTAGGAACCGAAATGTGTAAGACATAAAATTCTAGGAACCGAAATCTATCCGAAATACCGGTGGTAAGCCAATAAGGAATCAGCCAAGCAGAAAGGATGGTGTAGTGACTAAGGAATCAGCCTTGCAGGAAACGGTAACATTGACCAAAAGCTAAACTCGTTCTAAAACTTGCTCTATTATTTCCTAGGTGTCGCTGACATGTTACGGTTAGGCAAATCCAAGATGCATCAAAACCTTGGTTTATTAATAGATGGCGCCTAAGTCAAAAATAGATGACTTTTACATTCCGAAGTAGTGTCAAAACTCATAATAGTTATTTCGGAATATTTGAAATTTGAATGTTTACTTAAATTTTTGATTAACTGTGATTTAACATTTCATCAGTATATTTATCGTGTTTTTTCTGTTCTTTTACTACTTTTCATTCAGTTCGATAGTTTTGCGACTGGTATTTATTTGTGGGATGATTAGTTATTTGTTTATTATAGTTGAGTTTTTCGGTTATTCCTAAATCAGTAGTGCATAAGTTTGGACTTGGACATGGCTGCGTTTGTATAATCTGATCTGTGAATAAAAAGTCAATATTGGAATAAAAATTATTCAGCTGAAAGATCGGGAAAAATTGCACAATATGGTAAACAAACCGATTTTGCTGAAAAGTTCACAGATGATTCCAAAAACACCAAAAACGATACATTTGTTGAAATGTTTCCGAGGAAATGCCTGGAAGATACTTAAAAAAAAAACGCTCAGTGGTGTTAACACTCATTTTTCTTTTATATTTCAATTTTGTTTATGTTGTTATGAAAAAATTATTATTCTGACAAGTTAGTCGATATCAGTTAAAATATTGAAATAAAGTTGAATTTTCAAGAGGTTTTCTGTGCTTTACTCTTCGAAAATTACATGGTCCTTCGAGCTATCCAGAACACATACTATGGACACTAGAAATACTGTCAAAGATGATAGAGCTACGATGTTGCGTAGGAGTACAAGGTGCACTAAAGGAGTTCCGCCTAGAAGATATGCTGCGAGTGAGAATATGGTTTCAACTAGTTTAGCTAGAGTGCCTGAAACCTTTCGTAGCCCATTTGTGATTCCCACTCCAGTTGAAGTTGCCTCTCCAGTGGCCTCTAAACATACGCCTAACATTGAATCCAAATCAGTTATGGAGAATTGTCATAGTAGATGTGAAAATGATTATGCCAGAAGTCAGAAGCAGTTCCCAGAAAATTCTGTAATTTCTAGAATTTCAAAAGCAACAAAACTGAACATCGAACTAGAAATAATAGACGAGCAAGAGAAGTTGGATCAAGAAGAAGCAGAAGAGAAACTGAAAATGATCGAAAAAAAGCGTGAAATTCTATTGAAGAAAATGGAAATAAAGAAGAGAATGATTGACGCAGGATCATCGTTAGAAGATGGAATTCCTGATTTATCTATTGAAGAAAAGCTGTATGAAATCCCTCATCGATTCAATAAGTGGATTGATAATGCAAGAAAGTGTGTTGGTTCAGAACATATCCAACAAATGGAACCGTCGAATCAGTCTTTTTCGGCCATAGAAAAGTCTCATTCTGTGAGCAGCAGTAGAACAAATGAGATTCTTGCAGATATTGCAAAGCAATGTGTAGAAAATTCTGCAGCTACCACTAAATTATTATTGCGCCACAAACTCCGGGATCTTGCTTGTTTTTCTGGAGAGTTGAGTGAATGGCCAATTTTCTTTAGTGAATATGAACGAACAACAAAAACTTATAATCTTAGTAACGACGAGAATTTACTACGATTGGACAGAGCGCTGAAGGGCAAAGCAAGGGATGCTGTTAAAGCATTGTTGACAACATCAGATAACGTTCCTAGAATCATTAAGATGCTGGAAATGAATTTTGGTCGCCCCGAATGGATTATTCTGTCGCTAATGGATAAAATGAAGAAATTGAACCCAATCAAAGAAGACAATCTTGATAGTAACATTTTCTTCTTGAATATGGTGACAACAATAAAAAATGTTGGTTGCAGAAATTATTTGTTAAATCCAGAACTATTGTCTACTTTAGTTGAAAAATTACCGCAAATTCAGAAGTACAACTGGGCGAAAGTAAAAAGCCGTCTTGAGAAAAAAAAAAAGAACATTATTGTACTTCACTTGAAGACTTCGTCGAGTGGTTTGAAGACGAAGTGAACTTTGTGGCTTCAGTTTCAAATCCTTTCCAAAAATTAAATCAAAAACATAATTCCAGAAAAGAAGCCATGCTGGTATCTAAGAAAAATCATGTAAAAAATGATATTTCTTCAAATGTGTGTGTTTATTGCAACAGTTTGAACCATGTCATAGCTGAATGCGGAGATATTCTGGAAAAATCAGTAACTGAAAGAAGAGCTGCTGTTTTAGAACGCAAACTTTGCTTTATTTGCCTAAAAGTTGGCCACATGTCTACGAGATGTTTCAATTATAAAATCAAATGCAACGAAAATGGCTGCAAAGGTAGACACAACAAACTTACATTTAGAAAAATCTGTTAGTGAACAAAATCTACCATCTTCGTCGTCAGACAATAACAGATCGAATCAATTTTGTGCCAATCAAAACCAAACGTCTGCCGGCCAGACTGTATTGTTGAGGATTGCACCAGTGAAAATACGTGGTCCAGCCGGAGAAGTAATAGTTTTTGCACTTTTTGATGAAGGTTCCACATGCACCATGATGGAAGCCAAATTAGCTAATGAACTCCAAGTTATTGGACCAACATTTCCTTTGTGTTTCCAATGGACCAATGGGATTAACCATCATGAATATGATTCTATGATTGTTTCCTTCGAAATTGCAGCTGATATACCTAGCCCGGTATTTTACAAGATGAGAGGAGTCCGCACAGTTGAAAACCTAGATCTTCCTCTACAAACGATGGACGTTCAAGATATTATGAGTAAATTTCCCCATCTGAATTGTCAAGTTCTTGAATCTGTCAAATCTGCCAAACCTAGAATTTTAATAGGCCAGGACAACAGTGGACTGATTATTCCGAGACAAATCATTCAACCCAGATTGAACCTACCCATAATGTCGAAGTCGAAGCTAGGATGGACAATTCATGGACCACTCAATAATGATAATAACAAAAATATGCATCATGTTAGCCTTTGCTGTAACCATTTCGAGAATGACAATGAACTTCACCATTTAGTCAAAGACAGCTTCCGTTTGGAGGATTTTGGTATAAAACTGAAAGACAGTGCTATCAAGTCAATAGAAGACAGAAAAGCTCTTGATATCATGACAAATACCATGAAGAAAGTCGGTAATCACTATTCAGTTGGTCACTTATGGAAGAACGAACAAGAAACGTTACCTGATAGTCGGCAAAATGCTCTGAAACGCCTCTATTGTATGGAAAGGAAAATGGATAAAGATCCACAGTTTTCTGAACAATACTGCAAGAAGATATCACAATATCTTGATAAAAGTTATGCCAAGAAACTAGATGCTGATGAGAGTTTTGATACTCCAAAAACGTGGTATTTACCACACTTTGCAGTATGGAATATAAACAAGCCAGGAAAAATTCGACTTGTTTTCGATGCAGCAGCGAAAAGTTACGGCTACAGCTTGAATGATTTCCTTTTACAAGGCCCTAATTTGGTTCCATCCTTGGTTGCAGTTTTGGCGTTAGGCGTTTTCGACAAGGCAGAGTGGCAGTCAATGGAGATATTAAAGATATGTTCCACCAGGTTTCGATAAGAGAAGAAGATAGATGTGCACAACGCTTTTTCTGGCGCGGAGTGGACCGCGAATGTCCTCCTGACATGTATCACATGAATGTTATGATTTTTGGAGCAGTGTCGTCACCTGCAGTTGCTCAATTCGTAAAAAACACAAATGAAGAAAAATTGAAAGACCATCAGTATCCAGGGATAGAACGAATCATGAAAAAACAACATTATGTCGACGATTATCTTGATTCATTCAATACTGAAGACGAGGCAGTGAAGCAAGTTAAGAATGTAATAGCAGCCCATTTAGAAGCTGGCTTCGAGATGACAAGGTGGATAAGTAACTCTGAAAAAGTAATTTCTTCGATACCTCCAACCTTAAGAGCCGTCAATCCAGGGAATTTAAAGATTGACACCGAGAAATTCGAGCGAGTTTTAGGACTTTCCTGGTGTCAGATGACTGATAGTTTCGTTTTCACAATAAATTTGTAGAAAATAGATCCTCAGATTTGGAAATGCCAAAATGCCCCTACAAAGAGAGAAGTTTTGAGAGTCATCATGTCGGTTTTTGATCCCTTGGGATTCCTTGCACCAATCATGATAAAAGCAAGAATTCTCATGCAAAATATTTGGAAATGTCAAATCGATTGGGATTCTGAAATAACCGAAGAACTTTTCAAGACATGGAAACTATGGATAGACGAGTTGCAGAACTTAGTACCATTTGAAATTCCTAGGTACTATTTCCCTAGGTCTAATTCTTCTGTACACCATGTGGACCTTTATGTTTTCTGTGATGCAAGCGACAAAGCGTTTGCTGCAGTTGCTTACCTGCGATTCAAGGAAGATGAACATATCCAGACGTCTTTTGTCAGTTCTAAATGCAAAGTTGCTCCTTTGAAACAACAGACTATTCCCAAACTGGAGCTTCAAGCTGCCGTACTAGCCTTAAGACTTGCAAAATCCATTTCAAGTGAACTTGAATATAGTATCCAAGAAATCCACTACTGGACCGATTCTCTGGTTGTACTCAGCCAAATAAGGTCTCAATCAAAACGTTTTCCCATGTTTGTTGCTTGTCGTTTAGAAGAAATCCAAGAATTCTCGACAGTGAAGCAGTGGCATTGGGTACCTTCAGCTTTAAATGCAGCAGATCTTGCTACAAAAGTTTTAAAGTCTGTGAAGATCACCTTAGGAAGTGTTTGGCTACATGGACCAGGTTTCTTGATGTCTGATGAAGAAAATTGGCCAATGGAGCAGAAAAATCAGTGCCAAGAGAAAAAAAATGTGTTGGTCACTTCTACAACTACTGAAGCCCCCGATATGTAACAAATTCTGCCAGATATTCAACGATTTTCAAAGTGGACCAGACTCATCAGGTCTACAGCATGGGTGATTCATTTTTCCAAAATATTACAACTAAATCGGACAGATCGACCATCAAGTTTGTTGTTGGAAGTAGACACGATTAATGAGGCCACAAAAATATGGATTCGCCAAAGTCAAGCAGACTGTTTCAAAGACGAAGTTAAATTGCTGAAAGGTCAGAAGTTCCTTCCTAAGTCTAGTGCCTAAGTCTAGTCGTATATTCAAGTTTTCAGTTTTTCTTGATGAAGATTCCATTTTACGAGTTTGTGGAAGGATACCAAAAGAGTTTCGAATCGAAAATGATTCTCGTAACCCAATAGTCCTGGACTATAGAAGTAAATTCACAGAACTTCTAATCAACCATTACCATGAGAAGGCAGGTCATGTTGGCATCGAAACAGTCATCAACAGTCTGAGATGCAAATTTTGGATTGTCAAAATGCGACAAGCCGTCAAAAAATGTTTCAGACTTTGTCAGCTCTGCCGAATAAGGAAATGCAAACCTACAGTCCCTGAGATGGGTAAGCTGCCAAAGGAACGGGTGGAAAGTTATGTTTATCCCTTCACCTACGTCGGAGTAGATTTTTTTGGTCCCATGAACGTTTCTGTTGGAAGAAGAGTGGAAAAGAGATATGGTGTCTTGTTCACGTGTTTGACGGTACGAGCTGTTCATATCGAACTAGCAGCAAGTCTGGATACCAATTCGACTATATCTGCGATACGAAGGTTCATGTGTAGGCGAGGTCAACCGAAATAATTCATCTCTGACAACGGTACCAATTTTGTCGGATCCGAAAGGGAACTCAGGGAATGGGTTCAGTCTCTTTCAGTAACTTTTTGAACATCAGAGAAATCAAGTGGAAATTCAACCCCCTCGAGCATCACATATGGGAGGTATATGGGAAAGGATGATACGCACGGTAAAGACTGCTCTTGCCATTTCATTGAAGTCTAACAACCCTAAAGAAGAGGTACTGTTCACCCTTTTGCTTGAAATTGAATATATGATGAATTCAAGACCGCTCACTCATATTTCAATTGATCCAATGGAGCCAGAAGCGATCACTTCTAATCATTTTCTGTTGTTATGGCCTGGTGGAGTATCGTCTTATGCTATTACCGAAAAAATTTCCAAGAAACAGTGCTTGCTCAATCTCTAGCAGATTCATTTTGGAGGCGATGGATCAGAGAATACAGACCCACTTTAATCCAGCGTTCCAAATGGCATTCAAAAACTAACCAGATCAGAATCGACGATATAGTTCTGATAGTGGATGAGAAAATGCCAAGGAATGTGTGGCAGTTGGGACGAGCCACACAAGTATATCCCGGGAAGGACAATATTGTTCGAGTTGTCGAGATTAGAACGAACCGAGGAGTTTATACTAGACCTGCTGCCAAAATTTGTGTTTTACCTACATCTGGGGAATAATTGGTGAAGAGATTTCTTCACACTGCGGAGAATGTTAACACTCATTTTTCTTTTATATTTCAATTTTGTTTATGTTATGAAAAAATTATTATTCTGACAAGTTAGTCAATATCAGTTAAAATATTGAAATAAAGTTGAATTTTCAAGAGGTTTTCTGTGCTTTACTCTTCGAAAATTACAGTGGTATAGTGTGCACAAATGCACAAACATCACCAATTTAATTGAACTATTCACTACTATTACATCTCCAACACATACTGGAACACAATAAAATAGTGATTTCGAACCGTTAAAAGCGATTCGCATTCAAAATTGGGCAGAATAATGATTTATAAAAAAATTATCTACATATTCAATTCGAAAATTATTATTGACATCAATAAGAATGTCAAATGTCAAATTCAAATATAAGGAATACTTTGTTATTTGAAAGAGGCACAAAGCGACTTTGTCAGTTCTCGAATTTCTGCATACTAAGTGAAAAAAATGTGATAAGTTTTCAGAGTATCGATGATTCTAGAACCAGCTTTTGTTTAGATATTAACAACAAAAAAAAAACATGTGAAAAGGTAGGGAATATGGGTAAAACTCGGATTTTGACGAAATTTTAACAAATGCTTTAAATTATGATAAAAACACTAGAACAACTTGAATCTTTGCACAGAAAGACTTATTACTTACTCACTTTTTTGAAAAATAAGTGTGTCGATATACTTCAAAACACAAATACAATTCGATTAAAAAAATATCATTGAAGCAAGGTTAGCTTCTCTCGTATTTAAATCCCCAATACATTTTGGTCCACGAAAATCTATTTCGCTTTGCCAAGTTAATCAGGAAGATTGATAGAATTGGAAAGCAAACTCTTCAGAAGCAATAATAGAAATATTTCTTCTGCGGTAACACTTTGAGAGTTATTTTCGACATAGACCTGTCATGGGCATTGCATTCTGATTTTTGTTGGAAAATATAAATAGAATATTCATAAAATCTGTTGTTGAATCATCTGCGGCTGAAAGACAAACTTTAGTCGCAATTTTCCATCGTTCAAGAAAACCTCTTGGGAGGTGGTATTCATGTTGAAAAGGAGAACATTTTCCATGGAAATTAAAAAATGAAAAAATGTGATTTATTTGTAATATCTAACAGAAAACAACTACTTCCCCGGCTTAAGCCACGCTGGACATTGAAATACATCTGATAGATATTGTGATAATACTCTAACTGAATAGAAAAAATCTGAAAGTGAAAATTCACATTTTCATTCAGATAGTTGATAAAAATAAGTAATCGAAAATGAGTGGTAATAGTGAGGATGATTTGACATTGACACCGCTAATTTCAATATAAAGACCGATGACAATCGAATTCTATATTTTCGAATAGATGCCACGACTTTCTATAGCAGTTATAGCTATTAATAGCTGCTTTCCATTTAAGGGTTTGATACACCAGGGATTCTTATTCTAGTTTAATCATTGGCTGAAAATTTACATCTATCAAAATCTACCAATAGTAAGTCTAGAATGAGAAGCCCCGGGGCTTAACACTCCTAAATGGAAAACGCCTCATCTAACGAGATTATTATGCGATTTATAATAATCGAGGATGTGCAACCTCGTATCGTATCGTATCTGATGAGTGGTGGAGAACTATCGATAGTTTTGACTATCGATAGTTATCGATAGTTAACATACAAACTATCGATAATTATCGATAGTATTTGACATTTGAAACGTCACTTCATTGGCGGGAAACTACTCAGATTCAATTTTTCCTGTTGAAAATCTCGAAATTCAAAAACAACTCGAAGAATTAGAGCATGTATTACATATATATTACATATAATTCCGAATTAAGTTATCACCCATAAGTTTTTTTTCAAAAAGGTGAGGATATTCACATTTTCTGGCTTCAGTCTAGATCTTCTGTCCGAGATAATCTGATTTGTTGTGCTGAAATTTCTTTCAGCTTCTGCTGATGACCCAGGAATACAGAAATATTTCTCACATAATTTGTGCATTGGATCCAGATCATTTCCATTCACCTGCAAAAAATAATATGTATAATATATTAGTAAATACTGATCTAATGTTAACATACCTTCCAAAAAAGAAGAGGGTCTGTTTTCTCAGAAGTATTTTGTGTCTCCAAATATTTCCTTTTTCGAATTATTGCATCAGATGCAATACTTTTTGGTTTTTGGGTGATTCTTTGCTGTACAAAGGAAAATAATGCTGTTTTAGGAGACTCATTAGAATTTGTAGACTGACTTTCACCGGCATTCTCTTTTGCCATTTCGGTACCTATAGCAGCTCTCATAAGACTGTTGATTTCTTGTTCCAGGAGTGCTGCTTGATTGGCATTTTCTTGACTTCGAAAACCTTCCTTTTTGAATCTTAGATCTAAAAGTGTTGACATTCTGGTCACTGATGGAATTTCATATGGGAACAGCCTTTTCTGAACCGACTCTATAAGACCATTGCAAAATGATTTTCCTTCTTCAGATATCAATTCAGGTCCCACTTTCAATAAACAATTATAAATCCCAAAGGATATCGGGATAATTAAGGAAATTGTCACGTAGTCTCTTCCAGATATCTTGTCTGTGGCTTCATCGATACAAATTAAAATCCTTTTTAGATCACTCAATATGTTCAGTTCATCATTTGTTAAAGGAGGTGGTGCCTTACTAATTTTCAAGAGAACTTGATTGAGAGCATCACTAGTCTGTAGGATTCTATCAATCATATGTAAAAAACTATTCCAGCGAGTTGGCACTTCTTGGATCAGTTTGTAGGGGCCTCTATATTTCTTTTTATTATTGTGTTCCTCTGATTCGACTTCCTCGGTAGATTTTGTTTTCTCTTGAATGTCTCTGAGCATATCAGAAGCTACATTGCTCTGTTTAATGAATGTTACAATATTTTTGCACCTTTTAGAAATATTTTGGATAGAACTCAAACCCAGGTTATCTTGCACCGCTAAATTGAGTGAATGTGCGTTACATGGCAAATGCTTTATTTTCAAGAGTTCACAAGTTTTTATCATATTAGATGCGTTGTCACTAACAATACAAACAACTTTTTCCTCAATACCCCATTCTTGAAAAATTTTCCGTAGAACTTCGACAATGACTTTGGAAGTATGATTGTTTCTTACCAAAGTGGTCGATAATGTTGCAGTATTAATCTTAAAGTTTTCTCGATCCACAAAATGACAGGTTGTTGTTAAATAAGAGTCATTTCTGGAGTCACAGAACTCCAGAAATCCATAGTAATGCTCACATAATTAACCTTATTCAAAACTTTCTTCAAGTTTTCACAACATGTCCAATACAACTTTTTCATAATATTTTCTCTGATTGTATATTTGCTAGGGATTACATACCTTGGATCTAGGAGGGATACAAATTTTCGAAATCCAGTATCATTTACGATGCTAAATTGTTGTAAATCCACAGCAATCATTAAGGCTAAAGCTTGGTCAAGTTCTTTTTTTCTGGGAGAATTACTATCATACTCAATTGATCTTTTGAAAAAGGTGTCAATGGATGTGAAATTACTTGTCCTGGAGCATGAAGGTTCACCGAGACCAGAAGCTGCCAAGCCAAAAGTGGTGTCATTACTGTCATTTGGATGAAATCTTTTCAGGTGGTCTTTCAAATTGCTGGTATTACCACTAGTTTTGTATTCTTTACCGCAATAGACGCATTTTGCAAATTTCTTATCGTTAGATTTTTTGAAAGCTTTCCATACAAACGATATTTTCTTTCTCTTGTTCCCGTCTCTTGTACAGCTCGAGCTTTCTGCTGACGAAAAAGACACATTAGATTCTTTTGCGGAATCAGAGCCTGTGCCTGAATTACCGGAACCAGCACATTCACCACCTGAAGATCATTCAATAGTTATTGAGATTTCATTCAATCATCATAAAGGCTCACCAGAGTTTTTTTCCTATTATTCAAGAATTTCTCCATTTTTATGAGAAGCACTTGTATTTGTTTATTTTGATGGGTTGGGTGATGTAACGTGGGATGATAATAAAATAATAACTGATGAACCATCAAACCAATATTAAGTTGTATATTTTTTTTTATTTTATTTCAACATTTTTGACAAATGACATCTTAGGGGTATTTTTTCAGCAAACTTAGCAGAGTGAGTGAGAAAAACACATCGTTTGATCAACTATCGAATATTATCGATAGTACAAGACAAACTATCGATAGTATCGATAGTTACAAACTATCGATTATTATCGATAGTTCTCCACCACTGGCACCACTGTCGTATCATTGACATTGACAACGATGATGTGAAAATGAAATCAACAACTTTGGTTATGTCACGTTATTATCATTTGAGCCGTACCATTTGGTATCTATTATAATAAAGTAACTAAAGTATTATATTGTAACTAATGTATTATGTGTGTTGTTATGATATTATGATGTTAATAATTTGTAACGAAGATTTAACTTAAAGGAAGCTCAATATCCAATGATACGATAAATTTCATTATATTATTATGTGAGATCGTAGCAGCGAGTGCTGAGTGAGCGAGTGAGAGTTCAAATCCCAAATAAACCACTTTTAATTTTCTTTTATGAAATCGATTAGTGTGCGATTTTCATCATAATTTTCAATATTTGTAACTATCTCTAATTCCTTTTTTAGGTTGTATGTATTATGGGATTCATGACGGCATGAAAGTTTTTGAAATAAAGTCTTATTAAAAATATAACAGATTTTGTTTATGATTCAGATGGTCGTAGAAACAGTATAGTGTACAATTTGCATAAAATTACCCATCTCCCACTCCTAGGTATTCGTGAAAAACTTTATGTCACGGCGACATTGCCATGTCTTACATTACTTTGTTTTTTAATAGAAAATAATGTAACTTTGTATAAATTGATGGATGTAGCCTTTACTATGTGGTAGGAGATCATCATGAAAAATTGAAAAGGTACAAAAACATAGAAATTTACTTTTCCCATTTTTCATAATGTAACTTTGTCTTTGGTACTGTTGATTGTACATTTAGCATTGCAGCCTGAGCAAATACACTTAGTAATGTTACAGACCTGAAATTTGATAAAGACTTCTCGAATTGTTCGAGATCGTTCGATGAATTAGATGGAAAAATCTAGAAGCACTAACTTTTGTTCTGGATCAATCGTCGAACATTCTATTTGTGTTCTATTGATTTCTTAAGTTTTCTAGAACTTTATTTGTATATAAAAGCGATGCATTTGTTAGATGAGGGAAGTTAGTTAGGAAGTTACTTTGAGTTACCTTGGATACAAGTATTTTGACAGTGACTTGTATCACAGTGTTGTCAAGTGAAGTTTGATCAATAAAGGCGAGTTCATACCAGTGTACACTTATTTTTGAACCCGAAGACGCAACAATTGGTGACAGCGGCGGAATAAGTGTTACTGAAGAAAGAAAAGTAAGGCCGTTTTCCAGTATTTGATGGTGAATACTCGTGCAAATAATTACGACGAGATGGCGACATCAGCAGATATCCTTGAGTTTTTAAAGGAACAAGAATCCAAACGAAAACAAGAACAAGAAGAGCTTCTACAACAATTCGAACTGAAAAGGAAACAAGAACAAGAGGAACAAGAAGTCAAACGAAAACAAGAACGAGAGGAACAGGAGGCACGGTTAGTCCAGCAGTTACAACAACATGTTGATCTTCTGCAACGTATTAGTCACAGTCAACAGTGCTTCCAGAATGAAATCACTGAAGAAGTACAAGAGGTCAGAGGAAAAGTCCAGGAGGTCAAAGGTGAAGTCCAGGAGGTCAAAGGTGAAGTTCAAGAGGTCAAAGGTGAAGTTCAAGAAGTCAGAGGCGGAGTCCAGGGAGTCAACAGAAGGGTCCAAGACGTCGAAAATGAACTGTCCAAAATAGATGAACGGGTGGCACGAGAAGTGAACAAGAAATTCAACGAAGAAGTGGATAGGATCAAGGAGAGGCTGGAAACGTTACACCTTCCACACAAGCGTACACCATCTGAGGAAATCTCCCCCACCAGCGAAAGGCCATCCTCACTGACAACTCCGATAAGGCCTACACAAGTGAAAATTTTGAAGCCTCCAACATTTGATGGACAATCCTCGTGGTCCATGTATAGACGTCAGTTTGAAGCGGCAGCAAACGCAAATGGCTGGTCCGAGGAAGAAATGGCCACCTCTCTAGTCCTGTGTCTACGAGGACAAGCATTGGACATCCTTCAGAACATCCCCGAGAGTAATCAGAAGGAATATTCTAGAATCGTTGAAGCTTTGGAAATCAGATATGGACAGCAATATCTCAAACAAGTGTTTCAGAGCCAATTAAAGAGTCGATATCAAAAATCCAACGAAACCCTACAGGAGTATGGAGCCGACGTAGAGCGACTCATTAATTTGGCATACCCACAAGCACCGAAGGAGTTCGTAGAACAAATTGGGGTGCAGACTTTCATCGATGGTTTGAGAGATACTGACATGCAGCAAGCCCTTCGACTAGGACGACTTCAAACCATAAGCGCAGCACTAATAGCATCTTTGGAGTTCGAGGCCGCGAAAAACGCATCAAGAATTACGAGGCCCAAGTTACGTGAAGTTAAATTCAACGAGGATTCTTCTACAAGCGAGGCACTATTGAAGAAAATATTGGACTCCATAACAGCATTAAGCAACCAAGTGCCTTCCCCACAAGACAGGAAGAGGCGCTGTTATTACTGTGGGAAAAGCGGCCATCTTCAGTGGAGTTGCTGGGAGAGATCGAGATCCAAAAGTCCACGAAGAAAGAGGCCGTCATCAGCGAGCAACGAAGATAGATCGAGATCTCCGAGCCCAGGAACAGAGCAACGTGGGCGATATACCAGAGGAGCCTTCAGGAGATCGACGACGCCAGAAAAGAAACCTCAAACGTCTGAAAGAGGACTTGCTCCCAACCAGGAAAACCAGAATTAGTCGGCACTAGGGGGCGCGTGGCGACTTTCAGTGTTCAAAGCCCCAAGATCCATATATCGTCATTGAAGAAAAATGGTCAAAGTCTACTAATACAAGGCCACTTAGAAGATCGGAAATGCACCTTCACTATTGATACAGGAGCTTCAAGATCAGTCGTTCGCCCAGACCTCATACAAGAATCTGTGAAGCCGATGAAAAGGAATATGGTTTTGGAAACGGCAACGGGACAAACCGCACCAGTCATTGGGGAAACACTTGTACACATCCAGATAGGACCTATTACCATGGAACATTCTATGTTGGTTGCGGAAATAAGGGATGAATGTGTTTTGGGTCTGGACATCATGGAGAAAAACGACTTCATCCTTAACATCAGGCAGAAAATTTTGCGGATTGGCAATGAAGAAATCTTCCTGAGCAGATACAATGAGAAAATCCAACCAATTAAGATTTATGTTGACGAAGACATCCACATTCCGAAAAACTCCGAAACCATCATCATGGCCAGAATGGATAAAGAACCTGGAGATTTGAGTATTGGAATAATTGAAAATGATGAATACCGCCAAGATGGAATTTTAATTGCCCGATGTCTTGTGAACACAGAACAACTAATTCCTGTCAGGGTTGCCAATACTTCGGAAAATAAAGTCCTTCTGAAGAAAAACGACCAATTGGGATTCTGCAAACCTGTCACTCGAGTTATCAATTGTGAAAACCACACTCAGGTACTGCGAAGAAATACCACTAACACCGATCAGAGAACAATAGACAAAATGATGGAATCCACGGAACATTTAACTATTGAAGAAAAGCAGAAGGCCAAAGAGTTTCTTGATAACCATCGTAACATTTTCTCGACAGAGACTTCGACGGGACGTACCAATCTAGTTCAACATCGCATCAACACCGGCGATGCCCGACCAATCCGACAGGATCCGAGGAGA
Source organism: Chrysolina haemoptera (assembly GCA_958298965.1). Lineage (NCBI taxonomy): Eukaryota > Metazoa > Arthropoda > Insecta > Coleoptera > Chrysomelidae > Chrysolina > Chrysolina haemoptera. The sequence continues at coordinate 944,929 of OY282593.1, read as the reverse complement.
CTACCGTTTGCCAAACAGAGAGAGGTAGCAGACATGATAAACAACATGATGGAGGATGACATAATTGAAGAAACCACAAGCCCATGGTCCTCCCCGGTAGTATTGGTAACTAAAAAGGATGGATCAACCCGATTTTGCGTGGACTATCGTCGACTGAATGACGTAACGATGAAGGATAGCTACCTATTACCAAGAATCGATGATACACTAAACACATTATCCGGTTCCAAATGGTTTTCAACGTTGGATCTGAAAAGTGGGGATTGGCAAGTGGAAGTTCATCCTGATGATAGAGGAAAAACAGCGTTCTCTACCGGACAAGGGCTGTACCAATTCAAAGTTCTTCCGTTCGGATTATGCAATGCTCCCGCCACCTTTGAGAGGCTTATGGAACTAGTATTGAGAGGTTTGACATGGAAAATTTGTCTAGTCTACTTGGATGACGTCATAGTAATGGGAAGGACATTTGACGAACACCTGGATAATTTGGAAGAAGTATTTTTGAGGTTAGAAAATGCTAATCTGCAACTGAACCCAAAGAAGTGTTATTTATTTCAAAAAGAAGTTAATTTTTTAGGCCATGTCATCTCGGCCGAAGGAATTAAGACCGATCCTGCTAAAATCGAGGCTGTTAGGAGTTGGCCACGTCCTAGGGATAAACATGAAGTAAGAAGTTTTCTGGGGCTATGTACCTACTACAGGAAGTTTGTTCAAGACTTTGGTAAAATTGCCAAGCCACTCCACCGCTTAACTGAGAACAACGTTCAGTTTGATTGGAGCCCTGATTGCCAACAGTCGTTCACTGAACTGAAGAAGAAATTGACAACTGCGCCTATTTTGGCTTACCCACGAGAACAAGGCACTTTCATTTTGGACTGTGATGCGTCTCAGCAAGGCATTGGATCAGTTTTATCCCAAGAACAGGATGGCGAAGAGAAAGTAATAGCCTACTTTAGTAAAACTCTAGGCAAAGCCGAAAAGAATTACTGCATTACAAGAAAGGAGCTTCTATCGATAATCAAAGCCATTGAACATTTCCATACCTTCCTCTATGGCAGACGTTTTCTCGTAAGAACTGATCACAGCGCTTTGCAGTGGATAATGAACTTCAAGAAACCTGAGGGTCAGATTGCGAGATGGCTAGAGAGACTCCAACAATACGACTTCAAAGTTATTCATCGCAGTGGCAGGAAACACAGAAATGCAGACACATTATCAAGACGTCCATGCTTGGAACAGCAATGCCGATATTGCCAGAAACTCGAAAACAAAGAAGTCAATTTTTACAATGATGAACATTGCAAGGAAATTCTGCAAGTTACCACCGTAAGAGTCGAATCTGAAGAATCTGATTTATGGACCACAGAAGATATGAGGAAGAATCAGAAGAAAGACAACAATTTAAAGTTAGTTCTAAGCTGGCTAAAAAATGGAGTTAGACCTGAGTGGCAGGAAGTATCCAAGTTTGGTGCAGTTGCCAAGGGATACTGGGTTCAATGGGATTCCCTATGTCTTCGTGATGGCCTATTGCATCGCAAATGGGAGAGCCCAGATGGAGCAACTGTGGTGTACCAACTGGTCCTGCCGAAAGCACTTACTAAAGATGTGCTCGAGCAACTTCATAGTAGTCGTGCAGGTGGACACTTCGGAATCAAGAGGCTAGAATTCGAGAACGATTCTATTGGGTGAATTGTCGTCGTGATGTAGAAGAATGGTGCAGAAGATGTGACCTATGCTCTTCAAAGAAGGGACCCAAAACTAGAAGTCGAGGGAAAATGGCTCAGTATCTTTCTGGTGAACCATTCGAAAGAGTAGCAGTTGACATTCTTGGGCCGTTTCCTGTTAGAGCAAGGAAATAAATACTTGATGTTAGCCATGGACTATTTCTCCAAGTGGCCTGAAGTTGTGCCCATTCCAAACCAGGAGGCAAAGACCGTTGCAAAGGCCTTCATAGAAAATGTAATAGCCAGACATGGAGTCCCATTAGAATTACATTCTGATCAAGGACGAAACTTCGAATCTGAATTATGGCAGGAAATGATGAACATTCTAGGTGTGAAGAAGACTCGTACCACAGCCCTACATCCACAATCAGATGGTATGGTTGAACGACATAATAAAACCATCAGTCAGTACCTGTCGATGTTCATCTCCAAAAATCAAAAGGATTGGGATGAGTTGGTACCACTATTTCTCCTATCCTATCGAAGTTCCCAGCATGAGTCCACCGGATATACTCCTTCAATGTTGACCACTGGGCGAGAAATGAAACTACCATGCGATCTGTTGTTTGGAATGCCACCCAGAAGTACAGAGGACAAAGTCCTACCAGAATATGTCCAAGAGTTGCGAGAAAGACTGGACCAAGTTCATGAATTCTGCAGACGTCGTCTTCAAATCTCCAGTGATAAAATGAAAAAGAGGTTCGACAGGAAGAGTCCAGGGACTATGTTCGAGCCAGGTGATGCCGTTTGGCTATACCAACCTCAGAGAAAGAAAGGAAAATGCCCCAAGCTACAGAGAAATTGGACAGGACCCTATGTCATCATAAAGAAGATCAACGACTTGGTATACCGCATCCAGCTCAACCCAAGGAGTAAACCCAAAGTTGTTCACATCGAGAGGTTAGCAGAATACCGAGGCCACGATCCCCCAAATTGGTTCCAGAGGGACAGCCAAAATGGTGATGGTGTTATCCGGGACGGAATAACCTAAAGGAGGAGGCAGTGTTACAGACCTGAAATTTGATAAAGACTTCTCGAATTGTTCGAGATCGTTCGATGAATTAGATGGAAAAATCTAGAAGCACTAACTTTTGTTCTGGATCAATCGTCGAACATTCTATTTGTGTTCTATTGATTTCTTAAGTTTTCTAGAACTTTATTTGTATATAAAAGCGATGCATTTGTTAGATGAGGGAAGTTAGTTAGGAAGTTACTTTGAGTTACCTTGGATACAAGTATTTTGACAGTGACTTGTATCACAGTGTTGTCAAGTGAAGTTTGATCAATAAAGGCGAGTTCATACCAGTGTACACTTATTTTTGAACCCGAAGACGCAACAGTAATGAAGCTTTTGACTTCTGCCGTCATTTCAAGTTGACTTTTTCTAAAACTATGAACACTAAAGAATATCACTAAACTCAATGTATTGTCCAAAAATAAATAGATATTGAGAAAACAGTTGAAATAGATACATTACCGCTTATGGCAAGAAAGACCAGAGATGGGATTCTAGAATCATTCTGTGTATCATAGAATTCTATTGTCGACAGTTTTGTCTCTTTCTGTGTACCATCCCACCCCTGGGGGATTCTGTCATTCTGTGTACCATAGAATTCTATTGTCGATACATAAAGTGAGATGACATTATGGTTGAATTCATGGGAAAGAAAGAGACAAAACTGTTGACAATAGAATTATATGGTACACTCCGAGCAAATATAAACATAGAGATGCCTTTCTATCCTTGTTTTTTAAGCCAACATCACCTTGTTTATATTTACATCTGTCCTCCAACTAACGCATCTAGTTGCATTGTCCTCTGAACTGAATGTTTACATCCCCTCAGTCCCCTTGACCATATTTCATTGTTGAGAGAGATGGACATCATGGTTGTCTACAAATCTGTTATGTTTGAATAGAGAGGGCATCTCTATGTTTATTATTGCTCTGAGATGGTACACAGAATCCCTCCCCAGATCTACATTTTATCAGTTCAACCAAATAATTATAGATGTCGCACCCTTTGCGCAAACTGCGAATAATGGTTGATAATGACCACCCAAGATATTCTTTTTAGAAAGAGGAAGGGATAGCTAACTCAAGGTTTATTCGTTTGCATCAAGAGGTATAGCACTTTCCTTCACCTGCACTCTGTAACTTTTTTGCATAGCGATAGCGATAACGAAACAATCGGCATCTCTTTTCGGTACACCACAAAGTGAAAGCGTGTGCTTCGTTTAACTTCGTTTCGCTTCGCTATGCAAAACAAGTTACAGAGTACCATCCTTGGTGTAATTTACACTCGATTTTAGTATTCGTTTGCAGATTAATTTGACACATTCCCTTGTTTGAACTCTCAGAGTGATAAAAGACATAGAGATGCCCTGCCTATATACCTACACAAATACCTGTTTTGAAGTGAACATGAACTATTCTTTTCTATAATAGGTCACATGCATGTATCACAAAATCACTGGAATTTTTGTGTGTACCATCTAATTTGTTATTAAATCATTAAACATTGTTTCATTTAATTGTAACTTTTGAAAATTTTGAACAATCCAGATTTTAAAATGTGAAGCAAATTTGAATTTGGTAAAACGCGCTCGTTGATCAGTCTATCTAGAGTTTTTCAAGTGGTTGATTATTATCTTTTTATTATTGAGTTACTGCAAACCTACCGAAACTATGTTTTCTTTGGATAATCTTTTTTTACATGTATTTTAACATCACACCTTACCGCCAATCGACAATTGTTTGAATTTCCACTATTTTTCAATCATTTTTATTTTTGTTAATTAGGCGGCAGTCCCACAGAAACCACCATCATCCACGACCACCAACCTCCAACTAGTACAAACGACAAAAATAACCGTTGGCAGTCTCACAGCCATCACACACTGCCATCAACTTATTTTTGACTTTGACAGTTTTGACACGGGTTTTGTCACCTGCTAAGCTAACCAAACTTTTTACAACCTTTGTTGTTTTGTTGCACAAATTGCATAAGGAAATCTAATAAATTACTTTATTTTTTATTAATTTGTATCATGAATATAAATTGAAAATGTCATCTTCTTCAGACTCAGATGAACTCTTAATATTACATTATTATTGGAGGACTCGCATAAAACATCGACGACAAATGTGGGTGCGAGAAATTTTTCTTCATAGGGAACAAAAAGGAGAATTTCATCAATTAATTCCTCAATTAGTAAATGATGAAGAAAAATTCTACAGTTATTATAGAATGAATAAAAGCACCTGGAACTTGCTAATATCTAAATTGAAACCTCTGTTTACTATAGGTAGTACAAATTATCGATCAACCATTAGTTTTGAGGAACGATTAACAGTTACATTGAGGTACTATAAGATAAGATAAATCTAAACATATGGAAGACGAATGTTTTTTTTTCAGGTATTTGGTTACTGGAGAATCTTTTCATTCAGCATCATTTCGTTTTCGCATAAGTCATAATCGAATTAGCGTCATAGTAAATGAAATGCTATTGTTAATTCATGACGGTCTCAAAAATAAATATCTCCAGTTTCCAACCAAAAAACAGTTTGAAAAGATAGCTGAAGAATTTCGTTTACAGAAAAATTTTCCCCATTGCATAGGCGCTATAGATGGGAAACACATAAGGATACGCAAGCCAAACAATTGTGGATCTTTATATTATAATTATAAACTGTACCATTCTATCATATTGATGGCTGTTGTTGACGTTAATTATAGGTTTACCATGATCGATGTTGGTAGTTTTGGTAAAAATAGTGATGGTGGTGTACTGGAGCATTCGAATTTTGGAAAACTATTGTATGCAAATAAAATTGATTTACCAGACAGGAAGCCATTGGTTGAAACTGAAAACGTTGCTACCCCTTTTGTTTTTGTTGGTGACGAAGCATTTCGATTGTCGCAGCATTTGATGAAGCCTTATCCAAGACGAGATTTAGATATTCTCAAAAGGAGATTCAATTTCAGGTTGTCACATGCACGACAACTAGTTGAATGCACATTTGGTATACTGGTTTCAAAATTTAGGATTTTTGAAAATAGCATAGCAGTTCATCCAGCGAAAGTTGACAAGATAATTAATGCTGCTTGTGTACTACATAACCTAATAAGAATTGAAGAAAAGGGTATACTTGAAACTCATTTGATGGAAAATGTAACACCTACTGCTTTTCTGCCAATGCAAAGTCTAAGAAGGCAATCGAATTGCAATCAATCCACAAGGGAAGCACGAGAAATACGTGATCGCTTTTGCAATTATTTCAGTGGGGTGGGCGCTGTAGAATGGCAGGATACTGTAATAGAGGGTAATAGACATTAAAATGAAATAATATACATAATTACAAACATTGACTATCATTTTATTTTTATCCCACATTTTCGAGCATTGCATTTAACTTTTGCAATACTTCATTTTTAAATATCCGTAATTCCTGTGGTGGTAATTTGTTCATATCTTCTAATAGGCTTAATAAAAACAATTCGTTCGATGACTTTTTTCTGATTCCACCTGATTCTACTTTTGCCTTTTTCGATTCAATGTACGAAATGAAGCTTTCATCAATGGGATTTAACTTTTTTTTTGGTCCTGTTGACTTTTTTGACGTTGAACGGGATTCTTGTGATGTTTCTTCAGCAATACATATGGAAGATTCCTGAGACTGTCCATTAGACATTTCTTCCGCAGAACCAAATGGCAAACTATCATCTGCAAGATAAAATTAAATAATATTTTGCAGCAATCATAGGTTTGTTTTATCGATTTGCAGTAATTCAGCTCACTCTTATAATTATTAACTTTGAGTTCCAAACAACAGCCCAAGTTACATTCCACTTTGTTTTTATTTACTCACCCACAGCATCTTCAACCACCAAAACAATTTCTTCTGCATTTTCTGTTTCAAAATTATTCTCAAATTCCAAATGTGCCTCATCATGTGCATCATCATATGCATCAGACTGGCTTTCTTGGGTAGGTCGGAATGAAGATGAAGGCACATTTGAGGTTGTTGCCCTTTCTGTCAAGTATGGCTCCAAAAATGACAATGCCTCAAAATAAGGCCACTTTCTCACAACCTTTGCTCCCGAACCAGAAGGCAAATGATGTTCATTCCTACGTGTTCTGTAGCCAGTACGCAAAATCTGCCATTTTTTTTTCAATTGTTCTAGAATCAAGAATATACTTGCACATATGAATGAAATAAGTATACAATTTAATAGCTTACCAGTTCTTGAAGGAAAATGAAGTTTAATTTTCCGCCATGTCCTGTCCATTGTATTGATATTACTGTAGCCAGCAGAGCTCTGGTCGTACAGATCTGGATTTTCCCGTACTAGGTCTATTAATTTCCCTATATCTGAGGGGCTCCAGGTGTCAGTCATTATTTATCTTTTAATTAATAATTTCAGCACAACAAAGTACAAACCTCACAGATATGAGATGATTATTAAAAATCTATAAAAAATAAACGACAATTGACAGCTGATAAACTAATTAAAGTTCTCAATCGCATGCGCTGGTCCACTAGTTGCCACCAAATTTAGAACATGTTGGAAATTATAAACCGGTGGTTACCGACCGATGATCGACGGAGGTGACTGGTGGTTTCTGTGAGACAGTTCAGCGTTAATTGCATATGCTGGAAATTTGATGGGTGGCCACCGGTGATCACCAGTGGCACTGTGGGACTGCCGCCTTATTGATATTTTGGCAGCTATCTTATTTTCCCAGTATTTGAATGGATGGTATAATTTATTAGAACAAATAGGAAAAAACATGCATGACACCTATTGTCGGCGAGGGGGGTGACGGGTGGTGAAATGTTATCGAGAGTTTGTTTACATTTAGAGTAAGGAGGACCCTAATACAAACGAAGAATGATAACTTGATCCGAATGAAATGAGCGGGCATACACGAAACTACCCGAATGAATACGGACTTAACATGTATAAGGCCCTCATCGCTTGTGAACAAACAAAGTTTGACTTCAAGACAAGGATGGAGAAGGCATCTCTATGGTCTTTTATTACTCTGAGGATTTCCAGAAATCTTTTTCGATAGTTGGCACAGACCTCTTTTATGACGTCTGTGATAGTTGACTGTTGTATTTTGGATTGGCGTGGCGCTGCAGTATGTGTCAAACTTGTCAATGGAATGGGGAAAACAAAAAACAATGCTATTGCTAACTCACATTTGATTCAATTAATTTATTAATTATCTATTTTGAATTTTGGGCGATAAAAGTGAATTGTGAAAGATAGATGGTACCTGTTAAGATCAGTTTTGTGGACATTTTCAAATATATTGGCGATAGGAATCGGCCGATGGTGGAAGGCGAATAGGTGTTATTTTGTGTCAAAAATGTAGAAAAAACCGAGATATTTGAGGTGGTTCTACAAACTTCTGCATTAACATCGAAGCCTCATGAAGTCAATTTATGCTTGACTAATCCAATGAGCAAGTGGACATGTGTTTATTCTTGCAAAGCTGGACAATCTGGTTTTTGTAAGCATGTGGTTGTAGTACCTACTTATTTATATTACAGGTGAGTTCAGCTAACGTTGTCGATATTTCATCATTATTTATGCTACCTACTACTTGTTTTTGTCAGTTTGTGTTATGCTTCCTTTTATAGAATTAGTATTTTGCTAACTTATCATACTTTTAGGAATATGAAGAAATAGAAGAGTTCAGCTGTACAGCTTACAACCAAGCATGGGGTAAAGAAAAAGCAGGCATAAACAAAATATATGGAGCAGAGTCTACAACTAGTTATGGTCATCAAAGCCAAAGATTGAAGAAAATGTATTTTCCTACAAAACAAATAAATCTATAGATGAGAAGAATTTTGAACGCTTGTTAAATTGTAAGTCTGATGCAATTTCAAACTCATGAATTATATTTTATGTTATTCATTTTTCAGGTAACAAATTATCTGCCTTACATACATACACAAAGAAGAGGAACAGCAAAAATAGTCATGATAATATCAAACGGAGGTAATGTAATTGGTTTTGGACGTGCTATGAAGATACTTCATCTAAATTTTACGTTTCAGAAAGCTAGATACAATTGACAATAGAGCTGTTATACAAAAAATATTAGAACATGTTTCCCATTCTGTTTTGGAAACTATGGAACTACCAGATTTGCCACAAAATGACTTTTGAAGACATGAAGAGTTTCAGAAGACACGGTCTCATGGATGCTGCAGCATTGAATCAATCAATGGCAGAATCTCAGAAGATTACGACTTACAGGTCAGTTGACAAGTTAAGAATATCAAATATTTGAATTTTTTTATTATTTTAGGGTCTAGAATATACCTACTCCATATTTACCTATGCCAAAGCAGACTGGTCAAAAACAGCAGAAAATTAGTTTTGGCCTAAAAGTTTTAGCAATAAATTTACTGAACACAGGAATAAATACAAAGAGCATGCTTGCAAGGCATATCAAAAATAGAAAATTTTATTCTTCATAAAAATTGGTACATTACAGAAAACTTGTATATACTTTGACAGAATTTCTGAACGGTACACAGTTTTCTTATTTGTTTCCTGCGAGTATTGGTGGTTATAAATTGACTAAAAGGCACAAACAACATTCATGACATCAATTATATGTGGCATAATAAACCATTTAATTTGATCATTGAGAATGTTATGTTGAATAATTTTATTCTTTTTATAGCTCTCGTTCTACATGAACTCTAGCACAAGCTATATTAGCAGTCTGTTCAGCCTCCTAAATGGTGGTCTTATTAATTGTATGTAATTCTCAGTGCATTCATTTTCTATCATGAACATTTTATCCACCATACTTAATTGTATCATGGGATCACATTTACTGATCATATTTTCTTAAAAAAAAATGCCTTGTCAGTAGTTCTACCTCAAAAAGCACTGCTGACAAAGGAAATAGTTCCTGCAGGTGCTATTCCTATAAAAAATTTGAAAGTATGTGTGGCCTTAAAGTGGGAATACGTTATAATTCTACATTTCAAACATTTACCTTTTTCAATCAAGAACTACACGTGTACCTTTTGTTATGTTTTTATGTTACTTTTAATTTGGATGACTTGAATAAAACCTGATATTCATTTTACAACTTTAATCCCAAAAAACCATTTTATTACAAGTGATGAACTGTCAACCATCAACTGTCACAACGACACTGTCAACCACAGGACACCATCTAATAATAATATAATAGACGTAATAGTATACATATTAGAATTGTACTAGATCCGATATGTAACATCTCTCTTTTTTACAAAAATTTGAAAGTAAATTATACATAAATTATTCTCTATATCTTGAAGGTTTATTTATGATTCTACCTGAACGAGTAACTACATTACCCTTACTAGTTACATTAGATTCTTTGGAAGGTATATTTGTGATTCTATCAGTATTAGTAACTACACTACGACTAGGTACAATAGATTTATTCGAATCAATTTTATTCATAGACTGTTGACTAGTACTAGGTAAACATATGTCACTGTTGGGAAGATAAGCGACACAATTAGGAATATTCCAGTTACATTCCCATTAAATTTAGAAATTGAGTTATTATTAGGGCTGGGTTCAACGGTACTATCACTTCTAATTTCGGATCTAATAGGCAAAATAGGATTGGGACATGTTTTAATAAAAGACGAATTTCTTCTGAGAATCCTACCAAATTCATCCTTCACAAGATATGATCTAGGAGTATTACATTTCTCGACTATCTCTCCCTGTTGCCAATTCCTACACTTTTCCTTTTTGAAAATAACACTTTCGCCTGTTTGAAACCCCTGTCTGAACTTTGCATTAGAATTGTAGTTTTGGATAATTTTTCTTTTATGTTTTCTAATATTTTCCAAGTCAATTTTGGGTTTTTCAGCTAGTATATTCGATGTTGTACAGGTTGTACGCAATAACCTGTAATTCAATAACTCTGTTGGAGACAAATTCAAACCTGTCAATGGGGTGGTCCTGTAGTCTAAAAGTGCCAAATAAATGTCAGTATCATTTTCAGAACACTTTCTCAAAATGCTTTTACATATACCAACTGTGCGTTCAGCCAGTCCATTAGATTTAGGATATCTTGGACTAGAGGTTGTTAATGTAAAATCCCATTTTTTTGAAAATTTTCTAAACTCTACGCTGTTGTAGGGAACGTTATCTGCAATAACTGTTTCAGGAATTCCAAATGTGGAAAAAACTTTCTTAAAATGTTTAATAATTTCATTTGCACTCTTCAAGGGGCACATCTCAATCCAGTTACTAAAATAATCAACAATGACTAAATAATCACACCCACCATATGTAAATATGTCAGAAGCAATTTTATTAAAAGGTAGTTTGGGTCTATAATGAGGTATTATTGGTTCTTTAATATTGTTACGAGAATATTTCAAACATGTTGAACATTTAGAAATAAATCTATGTATATCTGTCGACATATTAGGCCAATAGAAAATTTTCCTAGCTCTATTCTTTGTTTTCCCAATACCTAAATGTGCAATATGAAGTTTATCTAACATGGAATCTCTCAATGATTTAGGTACTACAAGTTTATGATTTAAGAAAAGTAAATCATTTTTTGAATGCAATGAGTCTTGTAACTTAAAAAACGTTAATATTTCTGAGTTATTCGAAAGCTCTGATTTAAGTGGCCAACCACTATCACAAAATGTTATTATCAAACTCAATGACGGATCATTCTGTGTGGCATTTTTTAATTTTGTTAAAGTACTATTAGAAATCGGAAGTTCAATTTCAACACTATGAACAACAAAATTAGTATCTATCAGACCTGTTTTTTCAGGACATTCTTTTAAAAAACTTCTTGACAACAGGTCTGCTATGTACATGTATTTTCCTGGCAGGTACTCAACATCAAAATTATATTTTAAAAGTCTCAATTTGATTCTTTGGAGACGTCCAGAAACTTTATGAAAATCTTTTTTACAAATCGACACCAATGGTCGATGATCAGTATTGACAAGTATTTTTCTTCCATACACGAAATTATGGAATTTTTCAAGAGAGAAGCAAATAGCTAACAACTCTTTATCAATTTGGGGATATCGAGTTTCTGTTTCCGTCATTGATCTTGAACAAAAAGCCACGGGTTTTCCTCTTTGTAGTAGACACCCACCCAGCCCATTCTTACTTGAATCAGTTTGAACTACTATTGGATGTGCTGGATCGAATATCTGTAACTGAGGAATTTCGGTAATAAATTTTTTAATATTATTCAATACACTCGTATGATTATCAGTCCAACATTAAGTCACATTTTTCTTAATAAGGTCTCTTAGAGGGGATATTAGATTGGACAAATTAGGAATGTATTTTGTTAAATAATTCAACATACCGAGTATGCGTAGGAGCTCTTTTTTATTATTGGGCGTCTGTATATTTAGCACTGCTTTAATGTAATCATTATCAGGAGAAATACCTTTAGAGGAAAATATTTGACCTAAATATTTTACTTCACTGACTTTAAACTGAACTTTATTCATGTTAAATTTGATGCCAAATTTGGTTGCACGTTTCACTACTTCATTTAAAATGGTATAGTGTTCTTTTACAGAAACACCACCTATTATTAGATCGTCAAAGTAAATTCCTATATTGAGATCACCAAAGATTTTCTCTATTGTCCTCTGAAATACTTCTGGACTAATTTTGAGGCCAAAAGGTAACCTACGAAAACAAAATTTACCAAAAGGTGTGAAAAAACATGTATACTTCATGCTTTCTTTCTCCAGCGGTATTTGATAAAATCCTTCTTTCAAGTCAAAGACGGTAAAGATTGTCTTCCCTTTCAATTTAGATGCTAAATCTTCTAATGTTGGAATGGGAAATTGATCAGGAATTATATTTTTATTTAATTGTAAAGGATCTAGGCAAAGTCTTAATGAACCATTAGGTTTCTCCACGATCACTATATTATTAACCCATTCCGTCGGCTCTTCAATTTTCATTATTATTTCTCGTTTCACTAAGTCATCAAGAGTTGGTTTTAGTTTATTTTTTACAGTTTCAGGAATTCTTCTACATCCACTAACATGAGGTTCAGCATTATTTTTTAACAATATTTTATATTGAAAAGGTATCTTACCTGTGCCTTCGAATATTTTTAAATTATTATTTATAAAAGTCTCCTTATCGTTGAAATGACTCATTGTCTCTATCCTTTTTATCAAATTCATTTTGATACATGCCTTCAATCCTAAAATAGGAATATTTATTGTTTCCACTAGATATACTTTGACATTGTACCGAGCCCCTTTTACAACGCATTGTACAATAGCATATCCTAGACATTTAATTTTTACCTTACTATATGTTATTATAGAAACACCTGCATCAATAATATCGTTTCTGTTCAAGCCTAGCTTTTCATAAGTATGGATTGACATGCAATTACAATCAGCACCAGTATCTAACTTAAAATTCACAGTTTGATCATTAATTATTACAGGGATACTCCAAACAGCTTTAACTTCGTCCTTATTTTCCTGTACGTTATCAACAGATAATTCAATACTGTCAATAAAAGGTAAATCTTCATCACCACTTTCATTCTCATTTACTAAATCTTCAGTTATTTCATGTATCTTTCTGTTAGAATTGTATGTACGTCTAGACGTGTAAGACTGTTTGAACTTTCCAGTATTTACTTGTTTGTTCTTATATCTACAACCTACAGCAAAGTGATTTGGTTTAGAGCAAATTTCACATAATTTTCCAAAAGCTGGACAGCTTTTTGGTCCATGAGTTCGACCACATTTCAAACAGTCATACCGATTTTTATTAAACTGATCACTAACCTGTGCATTTTGTGACCTACTACTTTTATTCTTTCCTCTGCTTCGACTCTGTATAAAGTCTACTTCTTTATCATTTTTCAGCTCCTTCACTTGTCGTTTACTAATTTCTGCACCTCTACAGATGTCTTCAGCTTTCTCCAACGTTAACTGTGAATGTTGCAGTAAGCGTTCTTGTATAGATAGTTCCTCAATTCCACTTACTATCTTGTCCCTTATTAATGACTTCTCCAGATCACCAAAATTACATGCAGAAGCCAGTACTTTTATGTCCGTAATAAAATTGTCAAAATCTTCACCTTCCTGTTGTACACGGGTAAAAAATTTGTATCGATCAAATGTTTCATTCTTCAGGGGCTTACAGTACTCTTTGAACACTTTTATTACTTCCGAGTACTTTTTCCTATCATCCTCTGTCATTTCAAAGGTTTGAAATTTGATTTGTGCCTCTTCACCTGCTAGGTTAAGAAAGATTGCCACCTTGGTTTGTTCATCTTTGGTAATTAGGCCTGTTGCCCTCAGGTATATATCCAGACTTCTCAAGAAAACATCGAAATTTTTGTGTATGTTCTTGTCGAAAACCAAACTTTTTGGAGGTTTCAAGCTTCCAGCGTGGGCAGCCATATTTTATAGCTCACACTACTTTGGTCAAGATTTTACTGTTTATTGACTCAAAGTCCCTTTAACCTGACACCATGTTATGTTTTTATGTTACTTTTAATTTGGATGACTTGAATAAAACCTGATATTCATTTTACACCTTTATACTTCTCAAAGCACTTTGGCATATTAGCTAAAACTGCATCTTTGGTTGGCTCATACACAACTAGTTTCAATGCCAATGACAGTATAAATGCAAAACTGTATAAAAATACTTTGTGCAACTGCTTGGTGAAAAATCAAACATAGCAGCCAAACATGCAAAGGAAATATTCAATTTTATTTTTGTTAAGACAAGAACAACTTTCTTCCTCCTGTCAGTGATGCACTGTCCTTTGTTTGCCTTGATAACTTCTTTGATACAAATTACACATGTGTCTATGACATCACTACCAACACCAGAGTGAAGGAAATGCATTTTCTTTCTGTGTCCAAGAGATTTTCAAAAGATAAAACAATATTGGACTGTGTCTCCTTGTCAGCAAATTCAACTTTATGCAGTAGTTTTTGGTAATGAAGTAGTTTCGATGATGTGGTTGATCCTTCAGCTTCTGTTATTGAACTCACTGTATTTTCTATGGAAACGTCATCGACATTTTCTTTTCTGGTTAAAGTTTCATCACAACTGTGGTAAACCAGTTCTTCACTTTCACCGTCTTTGTCATAGATTAATTTTTGTTACTGAAAATACATTCATTAATATAGATTGGAGAAAGGTATTGACGTTTTGTACTCACAATAGTCTCTTCTTAGATAAGTAAACTTTTTGACGGTATTGTATCTGGTCTCAAAATATGGACTCTTGCAACTGGATTCCATTTCCCTTAAAATAAAACAGCAAATATAAATGGAAATGAAATGGAGTGAAATTACTAATATACAGTATGAAATTTTTGAAAATTACCTTTATCTGTTTCTACGAAGTGCCTGCTACACACAGACATGTATTTGGAAACAGGTTTCCCAATTTTAAAAATGTTCTGCCACACCTTGCACAATTTTAGATCTTTTGGGAAGCTGTGTATTGATAATTATCTTTATACTGTTTGCATTGGGCAATACCTCTTGCACTTGCTGCTTATTATCCGAATCTTAAGAAGTATGTTGATTCGCCCTTGGATACACCCGATACACCAAACCAGCAAACTGTTTTAGAAACCGAGGAAACGTTAATTATTCAATATTTAAATCACACGTACTCTAATCTAATGGCAACTTGGTTTGTTTTCCCCATTCCTTTGCAAAATTTCGCGAATGACCGCATGCTGCGCCATCTCTATGGGAATGGAGCAACGAGCAACCCGCGTAACCGGACACATAATCCTTGGCCGTAAACCACTATCGGCTATGCCGTTTTTCGGATGAATTTCGTTTCTGTACATTTCAGTTTTACCGTTTTTTATTCTGATGACTTTAAATATGTGAATTTTATGTCTTGTGATATATGGTTTCGACGATTTTAGTTCTTATGACTTTCGAATATGACTCTTTGCGGACTTACACTTTTCTATTACGATATTTTATCATTTTTACAGAATTATGTTACTGTGATTTGTTGGTTCGATTGAATGAGCATCTTCACACTTTCGTTTATTCTTATTTAATGATATTACAAATTTCATTTCTTGTTAAGTTCAGTTCTTCGAATTTCGGTTCTCCAAAAGTCTGGTATGATCATTTCGGATTCTGAAATAATTCATTTCTGATGAAAATCTGTTATTGTAATGTATTGGTTCTATAAAGTTTTTTTTCGATTATTTTCCTTTTCTTTCAAATACATTCTTATCGAGTTCTGTTCTCTAGAAAAACGTTACTGAATTTGATTGGTTTGGTGCTTTTAATTCATCAACAATTTCGGTTTGACACTTTACCGTTCTGATGGATTATATGTAATCGGCTATACCCGTAAGAAGGCCAAGGCCTTCTAGATTCAGTGACCCTAAATCTATTACTTTCTATTACTATTTCAACTCAAAATCTATTACGTTGAATTTCAAAGTGGTGGCAACACTGAATGTGAGGTTGAACGAGATAATTCCAAGGTTTTCAAGAATTTCAAGTAATTATTGATATTTTATTCAATCATTTATAGAAATGAAAATTAATGTCTGACTGCGAAAACGAAATGGATCTTTCCGCAGGACCGGCGGAGAGGCCTAAGAAAAAAAAAGTATTCACAGAAATATCGTCCTGAATGGGAAAAACCCCTGAATTTTTGGAGAGGATTGAACATAGTAAAAAGAGGGTAAAATTATTCACTGCAAAATTTGTAATAAAGACATGCCCAAATAACGGCAATAATTCGTCATGAAAAGTCGGTCAAACACCAAACTAAAAAAACAGTCAAAAATCGCTTTAGAACCGACCACAACAATCATGCTCTGAAAACTTGTGTGAAGAGCGTCGGGCGCTAGCGCCCAAACTCAGCGCCACCCCCCACCACTTAGTCCAGTTCACACCAGCGAAATGAACACGATGCTGGCGCCGGCGCCCTTTTTTAACTGCAGGAAAAACATTTTGTTCAACATGTTGCAGTCGGTTTAGGAAAACGAAATTTTCAGGAAATAAGCTTTGATATGAGATCGAATGAGCTGGGAGATCTCTACTTGTCACAAAATCCAGTTTCCGAGTAATGAATTTCTCAAGTCTGGACAAAAAATATTTTTTTCACATATGACGCCGTCGGTTTAGAAAAACGAAATTTTCAGGAAATAAGCTTTGATATGAGATCGAATGAGCTGGGAGATCTCTACTTGTCACAAAATCCAGTTTCGTAGTAATGAATTTCTCAAGTCTGGACAAAAAATATTTTTTTCACATATGACGCCGTCGGTTTAGGAAAACGAAATTTTCAGGAAATAAGCTTTGATATGAGATCGAATGAGCTGAGAGACCCCTACTTGTCACAAAATCACAAGATTATCCAAAAATGGGTCATTGAAACTCATGTTCAACAAATCCACAGCTCTCACTGTTTTTTTTATTTCGAGCATTCGTTGAATCAAACGTTCAATATTATATTTCATTTTAGTTAAATATCAAACCTGAGTAATTGAAAGATAAACCAAAAAAATATTGGTAGGTAGCAAAAATTTAAAAGCAGAGTAAAGTTTGGTAAAATCGAACTAAAATATAAAGTATACGTATATGTATAAATCAAAAAAATGATAAACAAATTGAAGTAAGAATAAATGCTAGAAACGAAAGGGAACTCAAATCCGAAAGAGAAGCCAAAAGTTCGATAAATATAAGAATACGAAATAACACACAGAAGCAGAATAATATCACTGGTCGATTGACACGCGCTCGAAGCATCGGCAATGCACTCAAATCGTTGGATATCTTCACTACAAATTCTGAGACTATAAGTGCAACGTTCGAAGAAACGTACCATGATTATATGGTTGAATAATGGCTAATATATTATATTTTCAATCGACACTATGCATCTGATAAGAATTTTAGGTAATCTTTCGTTTCGTCTAGTTCAAATTTCGTAAAGACTTTGGAAAAGACATGTTTGCTCTACACATTTTAGGGAAAAATGTATATAAAGACGTATAAATCTATAGGAGAATGAACAAATTAATTTTCACGAAGACTATAAATGCAAGCAATGCTTATTTGAGGCTCTCAGGTAAGAAAAACAAAACAAAACAATCCTCCCTGACAGTTTTCATATTTAATAAATTGATAATATTTTATCTCGAAAATTACATTCCGTGACGAATTATGATCTCCCACATAATTTGATCTCATATCAAAGCTTATTTCCTGAAAATTTCGTTTTCCTAAACCGACGGCGTCATATGTGAAAAAAATATTTTTTGTCCAGACTTGAGAAATTCATTACTCGGAAACTAGATTTTGTGACAAGTAGGGATCTCTCAGCTCATTCGATCTCATATCAAAGATTATTTCCTGAAAATTTCGTTTTCCTAAACCGACGGCGTCATATGTGAAAAAAATATTTTTTTTCTAGACTTGAGAAATTTATTACTCGGAAACTGGACTTTGTGAAAAGTTGGGATCTTCCACATAATTCGATCTCATATCAAAGCTTATTTCCTGAAAATTTCATTTTCCCAAACCGACGGCGTCATATGTGAAAAAAATATTTTTTATCAAGACTTGAGAAATTCATTACTCGGAAACTGGATTTTGTGACAAGTAGGGATCTCTCAGCTCATTCGATCTCATATCAAAGCTTATTTCCTGAAAATTTCGTTTTCCTAAACCGACGGCGTCATATGTGAAAAAAATATTTTTTGTCCAGACTTGAGAAATTCATTATTCGGAAACTGGATTTTGTGACAAGTAGGGATCTCTCAGCTCATTCGATCTCATATCGAAGCTTATTTCCTGAAAATTTCGTTTCCCTAAACCGACGGCGTCATATGTGAAAAAAATATTTTTTTTCTAGACTTGAGAAATTTATTACTCGGAAACTGGACTTTGTTACAAGTAGGGATCTCTCAGCTCATTCGATCTCATATCAAAGCTTATTTCCTGAAAATTTCGTTTTCCTAAACCGACGGCGTCATATGTGAAAAAAATATTTTTTATCAAGACTTGAGAAATTCATTACTCGGAAACTGGATTTTGTGACAAGTAGGGATCTCTCAGCTCATTCGATCTCATATCAAAGCTTATTTCCTGAAAATTTCGTTTTCCTAAACCGACGGCGTCATATGTGAAAAAAATATTTTTTGTCCAGACTTGAGAAATTCATTACTCGGAAACTGGATTTTGTGACAAGTAGGGATCTCTCAGCTCATTCGATCTCATATCAAAGCTTATTTCCTGAAAATTTCGTTTTCCTAAACCGACGGCAACATGTTGAACAAAATGTTTTTCCTGCTTTGAAAAAATAAATATTCATTCATCATGAAAAGTGAAAATTACGCAGTTAAAAAAGGGCGCCGGCGCCAGCATCGTGTTCATTTCGCTGGTGTGAACTGGACTAAGTGGTGGGGGGTGGCCGCTGAGTTTGGGCGCTAGCGCCCGACGCTATCTTCACACAAGTGCTCTGAAAGAAAGTGAGCTCAATATTGCTTGTTTTGTTGCTGAACATAACATCCCATTAACCGTGGATCATTTGGTAATATTAATGAAGTCAATTTCTTCAAAATGCCCAAAGGAATACATAATGAAACTGTCCTGTAATAGGACTAAATGTACTAAATTTGGTAATGACTGTTTAGGAGCTGGGACTTCGAAAACATAATTAGTTCAAAAATTTTCCATCATAGTTGATGAATCAACAGACATTTCCCAAACAAAAACTATGGCTGTGGTAGTTCGAATGAATATTGAACCTTTGTGTGAAGCAATAGATTGTGTCTACTCACAGTAGAAGACTCAAGTGCTTTGGGGCTGTATGCGTCTTTCACAAACTTCTTTGCTAAACATGAAATACCATTAAATCAAATATGATTGGTTTTGCATCAAATGGGACTAATGTAATGATGGGCAAAGATCATTATTTACAGTAATTGTTCAAAAAAGATTATCCTGATGTGTTTATTCTAAAATGTACTTGCCATTCGTTAAACCGAAGTAGAACATTTGCAAGAGATATTTATTCTTTTATGCAGTCATCCCTGAGGTTAGTAAACTATTTGGAATTTCAGAAATTTGTTGGAGTCAAACCCCATAAAATATTAAGACCGTCCCAAACCAGGTGGTTGTTGTTGTATTCAGTAGTTAATAGATTACTGGAGCAATACGAGTCATTGAAATTATATTTTCAGACGAATGTCAAGCTGGCACAGCCGTTTCAGCACAATCGAAAAAACCAACTGCAGTATTTTCTAACTAATTAATAAGTATTTTCTAATACAACTTTGAATTTCCTAACTCAAGCCGCTCCAGAAAAAAGGGGTTGTGCTAGAATGTTCACCTTTTCAATATGAATACCTCCCGAAAGGTTATCTTGAACGATGGAAAATACCGACTAAACTTTGTCTTTCACCCGCAGATGATTCCACAACAGACTTTATGAATATCCTATTCATATTTTTGAACTAAAACCAAAACTCTCCCTAACATTTCTTCATAATAGAATTTTTTTCAAAATATAATTGAGTCATAAGTCTGTATATTAAAAATGCAGTTAGTTTAGTTACTGATGTTGAAGATGGGATATTTTCTTGAACATAATAAATTAGTACAGATTGAAAACTCCGTTACAGTATCTGCATCGATGGAGAACAAGTATTCATTTTAGAAGTAGATGGTTGGTTCAAATAACTATTTGGTATCATTCCGGCATAATCGTTGGCAATTTTTTCAGAGATGATCAATTTATTTTAAATAGATTCTTCAATAGCTCTCAGCGACTGTAGTTTCACATTCCCCATACTATATTACAATTAATTACATATACATACATACATAACGTGTGAAACGTGTAGACCATTGTTATTCAAGTCAGTATTTATGATTCGCGCTATAAAACTGCTAGTGCATAAAATTCTGTATGTATCACGTGCGTGAAATGCGTGTATGGCCTTCGGCGTGTGATAGCCCTCGGCTAACGCCATCGGGCCATCATACACGTCGCAGGCTATAAACTCCTACTTTACACCCTTGATACATAAATAACTATTATTAATGTGTTGTAGTTGTTTTATAAATAAAAAAATATTCAAACATTCCCACTGAATTTTGTGACTAGAATTTTTACACTAGAAAAAAATTAAAATTTGAATTTGAACAACATCTTTTCTTTTACCTTTTTTACCCTCAAAGTATCACCTAATTTTGCTCTTCTATCATAATCAAATCCTTATTTATGTCCTTTTTTATTCTTTGTACCTATAAGGCGACATGAGAATAGTATGTTCATTACATATGTCAATGAAGATGATATACTGAAGGTTATCAGGGACAACATCAAAAATAAACATTCATGTGGGCAAGATGGTATTTCTGGGTACGTAATTAAAAAGATTGTTCCCTACATTATAGCGCCCTTAAGTCACATTATAAATATATCTTTTCAGCAAGGAAAGTTTCCTTCGCGACTGAAACACTCTATAGTTACACCAATCCTAAAAAAAGAAATTGTACATAACTTGGAAAATTATTGTCCTATTGCTATTTCCCTATCATTATCAAATGATGGGGAAAACATAATGCTGGAATTTCTACACAAGTTCCTGAATATAAATAACATTCTAACTCCGAACCAACACGGATTTCGCTCCAATCATTCCACCACAACGGCAATTATTTATTTTTATTCGAATCTCCTACAGTCTGTTGAAGCTGGCGAAAACTTCACTGGGATCTTTTGTGACCTAAGTCGCGCCTTTGACTGCGTACAAAATGGAAATCATCGCGACAAACTGTATAAAACTGGTATTAGAGGTGCTCAGCATGAATGGTTCGCATCGTATCTTTCAAATCGCACCCAGATTTAAAATACAATATTCCAAACGAAGTTATAACGAAACATTCTTCTTCGATCAGTTAATTAATGACATGTGAGTGTTCCACAAGGATCAGTTCTAGGGCCGATCCACTTTATTCTCTATATCAATGAGCTGCCATCTGCTTTGCCGTCATCTTTCACTTGTTTGTATGCTGACGATTCTTCCCTCCTCTTTCACTTGTTTGTATGCTGACGACTCTTCCCTCCTCTTTAAATCAAAGGATTTAACTGAATTATAACAAAATATCATTTTGATCTCAATACCCTACAGAATTGGTTCAGTGAAAACGCTTTATTTTTGAATGCATCCAAAACGAAAGCAGTATCTTTTCACACTGTCCAGAATACTAACACGGTAGATATTGATATCAATGAGCTGCCATCTGCTTTGCCGTCATCTTTTACTTGTTTGTATGCTGACGACTCTTCCCTTCTCTTTAAATCAAAGGATTTGACTGAATGATCTCGATACCCTACGGAATTGGTTCGGTGAAAACGCTTTATTTTTGAATGCATCCATAACGAAAGCAGTATCTTTTCACACTGTCCAGAATACTAACACGGTAGATATTGATATCAAAATAGCCGGTGTTGAGATAGAAAGATGTGACAGTATAAAGTTTCTAACAATTAAACAATTACTTTGGCAAATTAGCCCTTACAGTCGAAGAGTTCTACTCCCACTTGAATTAGTAAAATGTTTACTAACCTGATTGTTTTAATGATTTTTTATGTTTTATAAGTATTTGTAACGTATATTTGTTTTTGATATGTATCTACTGACTTGTCCAATAGCTTTTTTAAGCTCGTCTTAACCCATTGCTGTCCGAGTAATTTTTTTCTCATTTCAATGGTTTTTTCTGTCTATCTGTCTTTATTTAGGACATGTGAGGCCGTTTTTGTCGAAAGGTGTAAAAAAAAATTGTGACATGATATTTTTTTTTAACGTATGATATTTAAAACGCTGGGCATAACTAAGTATAAGTTTATTGGGAAAATAATTTCAAAAACTGAAATACAAAATACGATATATCAAAGAGAGATGGAGTGTCATTGTGAAGGTGTGTGGTAGTTTCTAAAACAAGTGGCAGGATGAAGTCCTACATTACATTTGACACAATGAAACTTGGTGCATTTTCCGCAATTGGCACATCTTCTCTGCGTTTCTTGGTTATCAATGAGATGGTCCGTTTTATCAAACCGCACCTCCGTCAACACTGATCTGGAACACTTGGACTTAGGTCCAGCCAAATATTCAGGACTAGTTAACAGAGCTAAGACTATATCTCGAATGAACTCGTGCAAGCTTACTTTGGGATGGCAGTACCTATACAGTATCCATAAATTCACAGTTCCTCCATTTAGGCAAAATCGGACAAATGGCCAATACCATTTTTTTGACCTGATTCGTGTTCTATAAAGACCTCTCATTTTATCGAATAGGTCTACTCCACCCATACCTTGGTTATACATGTTTATTACGGTAGGTTGCGCGACTGAAACAACAGATTTCTCTTTTCTAGACCACCGCCGGCATGACCCTTTGGAAAGACTAATATTCGCTTCTTCTACATTTGTAGCTATTGTTACTTGACTATTGTCGTTCCACCTCACTAACGTCACAGCGCTGTTCTTGTCTTTCAGCACATGAAATGATCCTCTATCATACTTCTTCAAATTCTGCAGTGGAGCTTTTTCTACTCTATCTTCACAGATTGTCCCTATACAGTTGATATCATATATCTTTAGACTATTTAGCAAAGGTAATGAGTTGAAAAAATTGTCTAGATATATAGTAGATTTTGGAGGTATAAAATCCAAACATAGATTTTCGGTGACACTTGTTCCCAATGTAACGCCATCTTTTTTTCTCTCCAGCTCCACAATATGGACTAAATTTCAAAAGATATCCATCTGTTGTTGTGAGGCACCAAAATTTGAACCCATACCTTATAGGCTTTCCCCGTATGAATTGTTTCATGTTATGGGGACCATAGTAGGGTTCCATGGCTTTATCAAGTGAAAAGTTTTTACCTTTTGGTTGAAAAAGATCCTGAGACACTTTATTGACGCGGTCGATAAGTGTCTGTACTTTATAAACTTTATTATCTTTATCCATTTTAGAATTATCGTTGAAATGTAAAAAACCTATTTCTGGATATACTATTACTAACTAAACAGTTGTAGCTATCTGCTCTTGTTTCTCAATAGTATCTTCTATTGGGGACTTTTGTATATCCTGAAAGCAATAATATACCAAGATAAATATACATTTTTCTACTCGAAACTATGAACTCCTTTGAAAGTTGCGTATTTTCTTGATTCATCGCAAATAAGTTGAACGAATTCCTCATCAAATAACATCTTAAATAAATCTACAGGTTTCAGTTCTCTTTCTGTTATTTGTTTACAAAAATCAGGTGAATCGTTTTTTAAAATTTTGTGTCTTTCTATTTCTTGTGTTAAATCTATTTGTTGCCAAATTCTACTTGTTTTTTTTTCTTGTAAAGTTCATGTCTAAATCTTTTTGCTAGTGGCACATTATCTTCGGGGTCTGATGAGTCTTCAATGCTGTTTGAACGCATCAGATCAGGCGTTAAATCATTATCAGCGACTACTGATTCAGTTATATCAACAACTTCGCCATCTTGAATTAAAACAATGTCCATCGGTTCTCTAAGTACACCTTTTCCAATGTCGCGGATATTTGAAATGCATTCTTCATCACTACCTGCATCGTCTTGATCACTATCTGCGCCATCATTAGGTGGATGGAGAATGAATTGAATTTCACTTGATTTCTTTATTTGTTCCGCCACTGGTATATCATCTAACTCATCCAATATGTTCAAAAGTTCTTCGGCGTCTTTGGGATTGCTTGGATCATAGCTGCAATAAATAATTAGTATGTATAGACATTTGCCCATCGTATGATTTTTCATACATCCGAAAAAAATCTAATTTTTGAAGTCAATTTTGCAGAAATCGAACTAAAAGAGGTAAGGATATGTCCCTGAGACTATGATTGGTGAGTATGTAGCTATTTTTGACAAACAATGATTATAACCTTAGATAACCTAGCAATAACTTACAGCTTGTTCATTCTGCCAATACTGTACACTGCTTGTCTTTCTTCTAAACAGCACTAGTAACACGGCAGATCCATTTATTTGTCTGAAGAATAAGCACTAAATATAATTTCGTGAGCAGCAAAACGTACAGTGTAAACAGTGAAGTCTAAAAACATAACCTTGAATTGTTGAAGTTTCATACGGTGGGCGCTATTGGGTTAATGGATTAATAAAGATTTTTTTTTATTTTAAATTAATATTTTCTAGAGGTGTCAACTGGTAATTTCGATAATTTTCATAAATAAATATGAGTTTAGAACAAAAATTTTAAAAATTGATTTTTGAAAATGTGTTTTTTCATCTTTTCGCGTTTTCTGGAAAAAAATTCCATAGTAGTGCCACTCTTTTATTACATAATATAAAAGTAGACCATTCAGTGGAAAAAATTGCGACTGGTTAGCTTGAAAACGAACTTTAGCGGTGAAACTTTTCAATTGAAAATGAGGTCGTTTTTTTCGGATTTTGTCCAAACAAAAAAGGAAAAATCTCATTTACAGCTTACTTGAAACAAAATAAGTTATATTTGTACAAAATTTCGTGAAAAAAAAGTGATTTTTAGCTGAGAAAAAGGGTGAGAGGAATACGGAGATGATGTCCAGCTCGTGGACGGAAACATCCTACATCATCTTGATGCCGGAGAGACGTATTCCTATTTGGTAGTGGAGCAACGCCGCTCCCAAGACGTAAACACAGTTTCGCGACAAGTATCAGCACAAACTGTCGGGGAAGAACAGGTTGCTACGACCAATATGCTTGCCGTTCCGATTCTACTAACTCTACTCCTTTGGAGTAGTAAAATGGACTCAGGAAGAGCTGCGACAACTCGACAGTAGATAAGAAATGAGAGAGCTTTTGGATTCAAGGTCAAAACCTATGAGAGAGCTTTTGGATTCAAGGTCAAAACCTATGAGAGAGCTTTTGGATTCAAGGTCAAAACCTATGAGAGAGCTTTTGGATTCAAGGTCAAAACCTATGAGAGAGCTTTTGGATTCAAGGTCAAACCCTATGAGAGAGCAAAAGGATTCAAGTTCAAAGGTCACAGTGCACGTGTGAGATTTCCTGGAATTTGATAACGTCCGGTTACAAGTCTCAACAAGTTAGAAAAATGTAATACAGGTTCAATGACCGTTTTCAAGGTCAATACATGACAGATATCCAGAATATTGATAATTTGATATAAAGATAAAAATCAAATTTTTCAAATGAGCCCCTCTCAATGAAACTTTTATACTACCATTAGTTTCAGAAATTTTAATAATCGTGTGACAACCTGTAATTTTCACACTACCATTAGTTTCAGAAATAAATCTTAAATAATCATGAGGCAACCCTGTATGCGATTACTAAAATGGAGCTTTTATAGTACCATTAGTTTCAGAAATAAATCTTAAATAATCATGAGGCAACCCTGTATGCGATTACTAAAATGGAGCTTTTATAGTACCATTAGTTTCAGAAATAAATCTTAATAATCATGAGGTACCCTGTATGCGATTACTATAATGAAACTTTTATATCACCAGTAGCTTCAGAAATAAATCTTAATAATCATGAGGTACCCTGTATGCGATTACTATAATGAAACTTTTATATCACCAGTAGCTTCAGAATTATATATTAATAATCATGAGACACCCTTAAGGGATTACTGAAATAAAACTTTCATATTACCATTACTTTCAAAAATATGTTTTAATAATTATTAGGTACACCCTGTAAATGATAACCATAATGAAATACCTCTTGAATAATTTTCATAAGTTATATAATTCAACACCCAAGTGTCTAGTGACAAAATTCCGCATTTTTTGATTCCCATGTTTCAAATATTCAGACAGAGTGATAAATAATCTGCAGACTTGCATAAATTTTTATCAAATAACATAAACATGATTTTATTTTGAGAGCATGTCTCTTCTTTCATTGTAGGATATTGAAATTTGAAGATGGTCTCAGATTGCAAGTTGCTTTGTTGCAGAAACCTATGAGAAACATAATTTTATGGAAAAAATGTTTATTCAGAATTTTGTGGCAAATATTTCATGGGAAAATTTGAGAAAGCCCTTCTACTAATGTAGACATTTACTTACTGCTCTGGGGGGAGTGAAGGAGTGTTTCTATTGGTTGAAAACTTAAAGGCAGAAGCAAATTCATTTTGAAGATGCTTCATGAAAATGGGATTATGAGGGGATAGGAATATGTAAAGCCAAACTCACTGTCTTCGATTATTAGTAAAACTTTTTTAGTGAAGCGAATTAATAATCCACTATACTTACAAAATGAAATCGCGAGTTGGAAGCAAAAGTCAGTTAGCACCAGTGAAGAAGCTTAGGTTATTGTCGCATTTTAAGAAGCTTCCGAGTGATGGGGGCTTCCGCTTAGTGAAAAATACATCAACTTCTAGTATTGGCAGTGATATTGAAATATTGGACGGAACCTTTTCGAACTTGAGGCCGATTAATGCTGCGAGGAAGGGTTTCGTACCAGCTTATACCTCAACACCAGCTGCCATATACGAGGATATAAGCGAAGCTGAGAGCCCCAGCAATTCGGAGAGTGATGATGGGGAAGACATCAAAATGGAGACAATAACCAAAGAAGATGAAGGGAGTGAAGATGGCGAAGATGGTGAACAGGACAACTCCATCCAAGAAAAGGCAGGAGATGATGGCGAACAGGGCCCGAATGAAACTGCGAACTCCCTCGAAGGCACTCAGGAGCATAACACTCATCTCGCTGAGATAAAAAATTTACTGAGTGCCTTCATAGAGAAGAAGCGAGCAAGGAAGGTAGAGTTGGAGGACCAGTTAAAGGAGAACAAGCTGGAAATTCAAAGGTTGCTCCGTGACAACAAAACAAAGCAGAGGGAGATTGACGATCTGGATCGGGCCATTACGATAGGTGTGGATAAACTGACATAGTGGACTGAGTGATATTCAAACATTTCTTCGGTGCCTATTCATGGATACATGTTTTACATTTTTTCTGACCTAGGGCGAGTTATACGAGACAAGTTCAACAACTGTTCAAGTGAACCGAGTTCGGTTGCTAAGGAACTAGAAATTTGATTGGCTAATCCCTAACAGCTAAACTTGGTTCACTTGAATCGTTGTTGAACTTGTCCTGTACAATTGGCCCAGTGAATTCAGTAATATTCAAACATTACTTTGGTGTATGTTCATGTACATATTTTTATATAATATTCTTTTATACCATACCTATTTATAGAATTTTTTATTATTAGCTTTTGCATATTTCAAAAATAAAAGAAAACTCAAAGTATCTTTATTGTTTTATTATTATTTCTAGTGTTTTAGCTGTTTGGGAACCACGTTCATTACTGAAATATGTTTAAGATAATCACAGTGTGAATTAATAAGGATCAATTTATGCACCATTGCGATAATCATAGTTTTTATTACTGGCACTGTCTCAATCATAAATGTACAGTAAAATTTGATTTTATGAGACAGTGACCAATAATTAGGACTATCATTATGGCAATAGCGCATAAATTGGTCCAATTATTTTTATAAACTCACCAAAATCAAAGTTATCCTTTAACAGCCATAAAACTGAACACTCACTTAAAAAGCACTATCTGATCAAAACAGCACTGAATTCAATTCCTTCTTGTGAACACTTAACCATTTTCTTTTTTCATAAAACTATTATCACTTAAAATGTTTGAAGAATACCTTCACCTCACACAGAAGCATAAGTTTTGCTGATTATGCAGAAATTTGCAAACAGAGTCCCTGTCTGAAAAACAGTGCATTTTTTGTAGATCTTCAACCAAAATACACTGTTTTCTACACAACTACACAAAACTTCAAAACTATTTACTTGAAAAACGAATTTTTTGATTTTCAAATAAACAAAATACAAGTTTGAAACCACAGAGCAGATAGCCCCATTCTTCTTCTTTATAATTTTAGTTTGGTTTGACAGACTGTAAAATTCGTAGTACACTGGTAGTACGAATAATACAGACATGTAGCACAGGAAGCGACATCTAGAGCCATTTGGTTGAACTGATATATAGTATATCAGGTATATAGTAGTACTGTATTTTTATTTTTTATTCTGTAATAATTGAATAACTAAAGAAGAATATAATTTTAATTGAATCAAAAAATAATAATGAATTTGGGAAATGTTCGGGTACAGCATAATTTATATCTGTTTATAATTTTGATAGTGGAGTAAATAATCAAGTAATTCAAATATGCAATAAAAATTTATTCAGGAAATTTAAAATTACAATTGTTACACACCATGCAGCATCTTGTTAGACACACTATGCCTAATTGTCTTCCACAGTCATGGCAGGAGATACAGCGTTCATGCACACTATCCACTGTTCCAGAGTAGTGGTTTGAAACTTGCTGGCACTCTATATTCGAATTCACCTCTGCCGCAAAGTCGTAAAAACACACAATACACATTTTTCTCTCTTTTTCTGAGATAGTGGTAAAGTAGTGTTCTGTAATGCACATACTTTGGTATACACTTGTGGTCACGAATTCCATACTTCCAATAATTTGGATATCTTCCATTTTATCATCGACTTCTTCCATATCACAAATAATTTCATCGCACTCAGATTCAAAACCTAAGTCAACTTCGTCAACCTCCATAGTTGATAGATTAATCATACGAAAAAGCAATATCCTCAGATATATACAAAAGTGTAGAAATTCCATTTGGGGTATTAAGTAACCCTGCGTCGACAAATATCGATGACCTGCTTACTCGAAACTTTTAACATCTAGATGCTCACATTACTGATAAGTTGGTGTCTTTCAAGGTTAATGAGTACATGTGTGAATGATTTGTTTCCTGGAATTCGCTGTTGATATTTCCGCTTGCGAAACATATCTAGTTAGTTCAAAGAAATCTGTGATTGGTTCAATGGCTTCTCTCAAGGTTAGGGAGTCAGCACTATATGTTTCCTGAAATATGCTGATTAAGTATCCCCCACTCATACTTAATTTAGATATGCTGAGTATGTATTCCCCTTTCCACTAATTAGTTTTGGATATATAAAGAATGAAATAGCATTATAGTAAAAGTATGTCAACATATTCTACAAATATTTCAGTAATTGAAAGAATTTTGTGTTGTGTGTGTAGAAGAAAAGTTATTCGCTTTTTATCAAGTAATTATTGGTCCAGCCAACCAAAACTCAGAATCGGGTTTTGTTCATTCTGTTTGGATACCAGGCCGCTAATAATTTATACCAGGTTCCTAGTCGACCCCCGAGGAATACTGAACTCACCAGTTAGGGATTTGTTGAAGCATGGAGAACTGGGATGAGGACAGCTATATCACCACCTATGTACCTGACTTGTTGAGCAGGGATATCGTCAGGTGCCCACCCATTGGCGCAAGTAGGATGGAGAAAACCAGATTCACAAGAGAGGAGATGCTCCGTTACAGCAGGCTGGAGGCGGAAAAAAACCAACAAGTTGGGGTCGCCAATGAGGTGGAAAGCTGGAATGAGGATAACTACACCAGCTACATACCTGACTTGAACAGGGATATCATCAGGTACCCACCCATTGGCGCAAGTAGGACGGAGAAAAGCAGATTTACAAGGGAGGAGAGGCTCCGTCACAGCATGCTGGAGGTGGAAAGAAACCAACAAGTTGGAGACAACAATAAGGTGGAGAGCTGGAATGAGGACAACTACACCAGCTACATACCTGACTTGAACAGGGATATCGTCAGGTGCCCACCCATTGGCGCAAGTAGGACGGAGAAAAGCAGATTTACAAGGGAGGAGAGGCTCCGTCACAGCATGCTGGAGGTGGAAAGAAACCAACAAGTTGGAGACAACAATAAGGTGGAGAGCTGGAATGAGGACAACTACACCAGCTACATACCTGACTTGAACAGGGATATCGTCAGGTGCCCACCCATTGGCGCAAGTAGGACGGAGAAGAGAAGGTTCAGAAGGCAGGAAAGGCTCCGTCATAGTCAACTAGGGGAGAAAAGTGATTAGTCACATGCCCACCCAGGAACATAGAACTCACAGAAGAGCAGGTTATGCAAGGGATCCGACACTCAGAGGGATTAATTATATACCTATATACAGATAAATAAATAATTTTCGGATATTTATGCTTTCTTTTCCCCTTCCATCCTGCCTTTTTCATTTATCACTATAATGAATGGATTTTCAACTTTAGTTCATGTGAACCATTCAACATGTTCACAAATCTTATAATTTTACAAGCTATTTGGCATGGTGTTCTACTCATACACCAACCCAGTGAAGTTGGAGAAATTTTCATTTGCTTCGATAGCAATGGTACGTGGAATGAAACTTGGCCATCTAAGTGGGTGAAAATGATACCACTTGAAATTAATAATGTACGAATCGTCAAAACTTCAGTACCCACCAATAGTACAAAGTATAAGTTATTAATAAGAAAACATAATTCCACTGAACAAACGGACATAATCGAGCTATATCCCTCCCCACCATCAGCTAATATAAAAGATGATTCAGAGTCTAGAACAGTTCACTCTTTAATTTACTACATAGCTGTGTGCTCCTCAGTGATCCTTCTTTCTTCATTGGTGGAAATATTTCAGAAAATATGGATAGTGTTCAGTGCATAATTGATCTTATAACCAAACATGAGAAGCACCTCAAACCCTTATACGAGTTCACTGAAGAAGAACTGCGGCAATTTCCGTTACAATATTTGATTCGAAAAGCTAGGTCTTGGGAACTTCTTTCAGCATGGCACAAACTACCAGATGAGTATACGGACAAGTTTGAACTACAGGTTCAGCTACCTTGCTTCATTCATCATAATCGACCTGAGTGGGAGGAACATGTAGATGGCCCGCCACCTCCACAATCAAGATGTTATTCATGCTTACGTAGTTTGAAATGATATGTATTAGGGTTTTTAAATAAAAAACATCATTCAATATCTTTGTTTTATTTACCAATTAAATATCCAAAATTTATTCATCTATTAAATTTTCTGACATTAATAGTAAGAGATCCAACACTGCGTCTTCATCTTTAGGACTCAACTTATAGTGACCCCACGCCAATGTTTGTACATTATTGGGTAAAACAAATCTTTTGTCATCATTAGATGATAACGCAATTTTGTTTCTCAGCTCCGTGTAAATGGTGTGTAAATAAGAAGTAAAAATATACATTTTTCGTAAGATAGAGCCACCTCTTTCAACAATTCGAATGTAATCTGAAATTTGGAGTGCATTCTCTATTACATTTTTAGAAACTCCTTTGGCTTTTTTCATGACTTCTGTTGTCTTAACACAGTATGCCTTCGCGCCTGTACCATAAAAACATTCTATTGGTGATCCATAAAATTCGTCTTTCATCTTGCCGACAACTGACACTGTTTTGGGAATTTTGTGGATATTGTCAATTTTGAAATTAGAAGTGTCAAATAATTCAATATTTTCCCTAATATCATCGTATACATTTTCCGTGAATATCTCCAAGATCAATGAATCGGTATCTGTGTAACAGAGGTTTGCTTTGTCACCATATTTTGTTTTGATGTAGCCATACAAAAAATCATAAATGACCGTTTTTGAAATATCCAAAATTGAAAACCCTACATAAAGTGGCTTGTCATAGGTAACTGTCAATTTCTCCATTTGAATGGCTACTAAGTTCTCATCAAATACTGAACATGATTTAAAATGAGGTTTTGATATGAATCCCTCAGCTCCCACAGAACCTGGCATATTTTCCCAGTGACTGCATAGTTTAATGTCTTGTCTCTTGTCCACGTTTTCCATGGTTTTTCCAAAAATTGAGTTTATGATGAATTTAAAGAGGTCACGTTCAAATTCATTCCTGGCAGAATTCCTGAGATTCGTATTCAAATCAATATATTGCTTCAACCATGCTGATTGCGTGAACTCCAAAACTCTATGAATCCTCGTCAATTTCAATCCATATTTCAAGCATTGTTTCAAATTTCTATAGTGTATAATATATCTTTCCTTGCTCATCAAATTTGGAGTCAACTTGGAATACTTGCTTCCTGGAGGCTTAATATTCTCCGGGCAAAAAGGAAGGTCATTATGGTCATCATGTAAGTGTGGTGGATATTCCAAATCAACTTCCAATACATATCCTTTCGACAATGTGTCTCCAATTTCAAAGATGTCTAAGTTTTCTTGCTCATACCGCTCAAGCCATCTGAAATCTCGCATTGGAAGGTATTCACTCATAGCAGCTCCATACAAATTGGTTGCATCGAGATACAAAATATATGAGTTAGGTTTGGAAGCATCATAAGATGATATAAATGGGTTATTAGCTATAGCCTTCCTTTTACTGCACTGACTTACTCCGCCACGAATCCCTTTCTTGAAAAAGTGAACCATATCTATATCAGTTAGGAGCTCTAATTCTACTTTGGTTAAACGCAACATTGCGTCCCAACTGAGTGAAGGAGCTGTTACATACTGGGCAGGATCAAGTTTATATTTGTCCAAGCACACCTCCCGAAAATTTTCGAAGACATCTGCCAAAAGTAGAACATCTGATTTCAGGTAAACATCGGAGTATTCTCCTAGAGTTGAACATCCGAATTCCTGCCATACTTCACAAGCTCGTTTATAGTTTTCTTCGGAAATTTCTTTACTACTCAGAATATCGAAGAATTCAGATTGAGTTGGTAATGTAGGTTGATTCAATTTTTCATATGAGTCAACATATGAATATGGAAAAACACCTTTGCGTCTTATCATATTAAATTTCCTATGGTCTGGAAAATATTTCCTCACCTCCCGACATTGAGACGGCTCCAGTGTTTTACTCAGATTATCTAGTGATTTTGATAAGAAGCGGAAAGAGTCAACAAATCTCAAGGTGATGAATTTGTCTCTAATTTTCGGGTTTTCTGATTTTTCAACCAAGTATGTTTTGGAGAATGAAATATACTTCTCTTTATTTTGGGCAATCACTGAGATATTCTCTTTATTCGAAGCCAATTTTTTTATGAAGAGATGACAGTCATAATTTGTTAAGTTATGGAAAAAGACAGGAATGAATTTCACTACTTTATAGTGCAAATTACATCTCGAATGAGCGCTTGCGCGGTACACACCAGTCAAGTGACAATGATCTCGAACTTTGATGTCATCAGGTTTATAGGAGTCACCACAAATATGGCATTTCGTAGAATTCTGAAATTCATTCTCTTCCTCTTCAGTGAGTGGCAGCATCTCTTTCACATGTCTCAAATGTTTGTTGTATAATTCCAAGACAAGATCATCCAACCTCCTGACAAAAACCTCGACACAATCACTTCCACGATATTGTACGAATTCCGAGTATTTGTCATCAAAATTACACTTCAAATAGAAAGCGAATGAATATGGCTCATGTTCGTATGCTTTCAATGTGAATGAGTGCTCATCAGATGGCTGACTGTGATGAATAGGTTTCAGCAAGCTCTCAAAATCAGCATAGATCACAAAAGGAACTGAGAGCTGCTTCTCGAAATTGGTGAATTTAAGAATATTTCCAGGCACAACCTCACCATACTTGTTGATAATCATCTCTGGTTTTGGGAGTATCACACAAAGATGATTACAATCATATTGTTGATGAGTCTTCAGTTTTTCACTTGTAGGAAAGAATTGGAGGCAACCGTCACAAATGTGCATACGGCCATTATGCTTTGATTTTTGTCGTGTAACCAACTTCGACAAATCTGTAATGAGGCAGTAATGATTATTCCCATCCGACTCAGTAATCAGCAGAAGATTCACATGTGTTGCAGATCGGTTTGTTGTGAAATGTAAGGGCCCCACGATGTTGGTAACCATTTTTCCATCCTTAAATTTCGTATCTACACCAAATACATTAATGGATATATTATTCATTCTTTCAAATTTAGAAATATCCTTCAATTTCACTGGAAAATCAATGCCTTGGAAATTGAGTAATGTAGTATAATGAGGATATGAAGATGGACTCGAAGGATCACCATTCGAAGGAAAAATTGCTGCCATAATGGACCAAGCGAAGCAAGCATTATCCAAATTCTTCACATTCAAAACGGCTTGTTTCATATTAATTGTTTTGGGTAACTTAATATACGACGAGGCTGATAGTGGATTATATTTGTTTATATTGACATCCAGATACCAAATTTTCTGTAATGACCAGCCTGAGTCTCTTTCCTGGAACTCTGAAGCCTTTGAAATCATCTCATTCATGAATTCCGCATAGAGGCAATCCAAGTCACTGGAACAAGTTATAATTTTGTTTTTTGTGTTGAAGGATTTCATGTCACCTAATTCTTTCTCAGGTATGATATAATGTCCAAATAGTTCAAAATTTATTTTCAAGCTTGCTATCGATTCAAAAGTAGTGGAATACAAGTTGATTACTCTAACTTCATGGAAGATGTTAAACCGAAAGTTCTGAAAATCATCTCTGATTATATACAGGAATATAACAGCTTGAAAATAAATTTTGAACTATTTGGACATTATATCATACCTGAGAAAGAATTAGGTGACATGAAATCCTTCAACACAAAAAACAAAATTATAACTTGTTCCAGTGACTTGGATTGCCTCTATGCGGAATTCATGAATGAGATGATTTCAAAGGCTTCAGAGTTCCAGGAAAGAGACTCAGGCTGGTCATTACAGAAAATTTGGTATCTGGATGTCAATATAAACAAATATAATCCACTATCAGCCTCGTCGTATATTAAGTTACCCAAAACAATTAATATGAAACAAGCCGTTTTGAATGTGAAGAATTTGGATAATGCTTGCTTCGCTTGGTCCATTATGGCAGCAATTTTTCCTTCGAATGGTGATCCTTCGAGTCCATCTTCATATCCTCATTATACTACATTACTCAATTTCCAAGGCATTGATTTTCCAGTGAAATTGAAGGATATTTCTAAATTTGAAAGAATGAATAATATATCCATTAATGTATTTGGTGTAGATACGAAATTTAAGGATGGAAAAATGGTTACCAACATCGTGGGGCCCTTACATTTCACAACAAACCGATCTGCAACACATGTGAATCTTCTGCTGATTACTGAGTCGGATGGGAATAATCATTACTGCCTCATTACAGATTTGTCGAAGTTGGTTACACGACAAAAATCAAAGCATAATGGCCGTATGCACATTTGTGACGGTTGCCTCCAATTCTTTCCTACAAGTGAAAAACTGAAGACTCATCAACAATATGATTGTAATCATCTTTGTGTGATACTCCCAAAACCAGAGATGATTATCAACAAGTATGGTGAGGTTGTGCCTGGAAATATTCTTAAATTCACCAATTTCGAGAAGCAGCTCTCAGTTCCTTTTGTGATCTATGCTGATTTTGAGAGCTTGCTGAAACCTATTCATCACAGTCAGCCATCTGATGAGCACTCATTCACATTGAAAGCATACGAACATGAGCCATATTCATTCGCTTTCTATTTGAAGTGTAATTTTGATGACAAATACTCGGAATTCGTACAATATCGTGGAAGTGATTGTGTCGAGGTTTTTGTCAGGAGGTTGGATGATCTTGTCTTGGAATTATACAACAAACATTTGAGACATGTGAAAGAGATGCTGCCACTCACTGAAGAGGAAGAGAATGAATTTCAGAATTCTACGAAATGCCATATTTGTGGTGACTCCTATAAACCTGATGACATCAAAGTTCGAGATCATTGTCACTTGACTGGTGTGTACCGCGCAAGCGCTCATTCGAGATGTAATTTGCACTATAAAGTAGTGAAATTCATTCCTGTCTTTTTCCATAACTTAACAAATTATGACTGTCATCTCTTCATAAAAAAATTGGCTTCGAATAAAGAGAATATCTCAGTGATTGCCCAAAATAAAGAGAAGTATATTTCATTCTCCAAAACATACTTGGTTGAAAAATCAGAAAACCCGAAAATTAGAGACAAATTCATCACCTTGAGATTTGTTGACTCTTTCCGCTTCTTATCAAAATCACTAGATAATCTGAGTAAAACACTGGAGCCGTCTCAATGTCGGGAGGTGAGGAAATATTTTCCAGACCATAGGAAATTTAATATGATAAGACGCAAAGGTGTTTTTCCATATTCATATGTTGACTCATATGAAAAATTGAATCAACCTACATTACCAACTCAATCTGAATTCTTCGATATTCTGAGTAGTAAAGAAATTTCCGAAGAAAACTATAAACGAGCTTGTGAAGTATGGCAGGAATTCGGATGTTCAACTCTAGGAGAATACTCCGATGTTTACCTGAAATCAGATGTTCTACTTTTGGCAGATGTCTTCGAAAATTTTCGGGAGGTGTGCTTGGACAAATATAAACTTGATCCTGCCCAGTATGTAACAGCTCCTTCACTCAGTTGGGACGCAATGTTGCGTTTAACCAAAGTAGAATTAGAGCTCCTAACTGATATAGATATGGTTCACTTTTTCAAGAAAGGGATTCGTGGCGGAGTAAGTCAGTGCAGTAAAAGGAAGGCTATAGCTAATAACCCATTTATATCATCTTATGATGCTTCCAAACCTAACTCATATATTTTGTATCTCGATGCAACCAATTTGTATGGAGCTGCTATGAGTGAATACCTTCCAATGCGAGATTTCAGATGGCTTGAGCGGTATGAGCAAGAAAACTTAGACATCTTTGAAATTGGAGACACATTGTCGAAAGGATATGTATTGGAAGTTGATTTGGAATATCCACCACACTTACATGATGACCATAATGACCTTCCTTTTTGCCCGGAGAATATTAAGCCTCCAGGAAGCAAGTATTCCAAGTTGACTCCAAATTTGATGAGCAAGGAAAGATATATTATACACTATAGAAATTTGAAACAATGCTTGAAATATGGATTGAAATTGACGAGGATTCATAGAGTTTTGGAGTTCACGCAATCAGCATGGTTGAAGCAATATATTGATTTGAATACGAATCTCAGGAATTCTGCCAGGAATGAATTTGAACGTGACCTCTTTAAATTCATCATAAACTCAATTTTTGGAAAAACCATGGAAAACGTGGACAAGAGACAAGACATTAAACTATGCAGTCACTGGGAAAATATGCCAGGTTCTGTGGGAGCTGAGGGATTCATATCAAAACCTCATTTTAAATCATGTTCAGTATTTGATGAGAACTTAGTAGCCATTCAAATGGAGAAATTGACAGTTACCTATGACAAGCCACTTTATGTAGGGTTTTCAATTTTGGATATTTCAAAAACGGTCATTTATGATTTTTTGTATGGCTACATCAAAACAAAATATGGTGACAAAGCAAACCTCTGTTACACAGATACCGATTCATTGATCTTGGAGATATTCACGGAAAATGTATACGATGATATTAGGGAAAATATTGAATTATTTGACACTTCTAATTTCAAAATTGACAATATCCACAAAATTCCCAAAACAGTGTCAGTTGTCGGCAAGATGAAAGACGAATTTTATGGATCACCAATAGAATGTTTTTATGGTACAGGCGCGAAGGCATACTGTGTTAAGACAACAGAAGTCATGAAAAAAGCCAAAGGAGTTTCTAAAAATGTAATAGAGAATGCACTCCAAATTTCAGATTACATTCGAATTGTTGAAAGAGGTGGCTCTATCTTACGAAAAATGTATATTTTTACTTCTTATTTACACACCATTTACACGGAGCTGAGAAACAAAATTGCGTTATCATCTAATGATGACAAAAGATTTGTTTTACCCAATAATGTACAAACATTGGCGTGGGGTCACTATAAGTTGAGTCCTAAAGATGAAGACGCAGTGTTGGATCTCTTACTATTAATGTCAGAAAATTTAATAGATGAATAAATTTTGGATATTTAATTGGTAAATAAAACAAAGATATTGAATGATGTTTTTTATTTAAAAACCCTAATACATATCATTTCAAACTACGTAAGCATGAATAACATCTTGATTGTGGAGGTGGCGGGCCATCTACATGTTCCTCCCACTCAGGTCGATTATGATGAATGAAGCAAGGTAGCTGAACCTGTAGTTCAAACTTGTCCGTATACTCATCTGGTAGTTTGTGCCATGCTGAAAGAAGTTCCCAAGACCTAGCTTTTCGAATCAAATATTGTAACGGAAATTGCCGCAGTTCTTCTTCAGTGAACTCGTATAAGGGTTTGAGGTGCTTCTCATGTTTGGTTATAAGATCAATTATGCACTGAACACTATCCATATTTTCTGAAATATTTCCACCAATGAAGAAAGAAGGATCACTGAGGAGCACACAGCTATGTAGTAAATTAAAGAGTGAACTGTTCTAGACTCTGAATCATCTTTTATATTAGCTGATGGTGGGGAGGGATATAGCTCGATTATGTCCGTTTGTTCAGTGGAATTATGTTTTCTTATTAATAACTTATACTTTGTACTATTGGTGGGTACTGAAGTTTTGACGATTCGTACATTATTAATTTCAAGTGGTATCATTTTCACCCACTTAGATGGCCAAGTTTCATTCCACGTACCATTGCTATCGAAGCAAATGAAAATTTCTCCAACTTCACTGGGTTGGTGTATGAGTAGAACACCATGCCAAATAGCTTGTAAAATTATAAGATTTGTGAACATGTTGAATGGTTCACATGAACTAAAGTTGAAAATCCATTCATTATAGTGATAAATGAAAAAGGCAGGATGGAAGGGGAAAAGAAAGCATAAATATCCGAAAATTATTTATTTATCTGTATATAGGTATATAATTAATCCCTCTGAGTGTCGGATCCCTTGCATAACCTGCTCTTCTGTGAGTTCTATGTTCCTGGGTGGGCATGTGACTAATCACTTTTCTCCCCTAGTTGACTATGACGGAGCCTTTCCTGCCTTCTGAACCTTCTCTTCTCCGTCCTACTTGCGCCAATGGGTGGGCACCTGACGATATCCCTGTTCAAGTCAGGTATGTAGCTGGTGTAGTTGTCCTCATTCCAGCTCTCCACCTTATTGTTGTCTCCAACTTGTTGGTTTCTTTCCACCTCCAGCATGCTGTGACGGAGCCTCTCCTCCCTTGTAAATCTGCTTTTCTCCGTCCTACTTGCGCCAATGGGTGGGCACCTGACGATATCCCTGTTCAAGTCAGGTATGTAGCTGGTGTAGTTGTCCTCATTCCAGCTCTCCACCTTATTGTTGTCTCCAACTTGTTGGTTTCTTTCCACCTCCAGCATGCTGTGACGGAGCCTCTCCTCCCTTGTAAATCTGCTTTTCTCCGTCCTACTTGCGCCAATGGGTGGGTACCTGATGATATCCCTGTTCAAGTCAGGTATGTAGCTGGTGTAGTTATCCTCATTCCAGCTTTCCACCTCATTGGCGACCCCAACTTGTTGGTTTTTTTCCGCCTCCAGCCTGCTGTAACGGAGCATCTCCTCTCTTGTGAATCTGGTTTTCTCCATCCTACTTGCGCCAATGGGTGGGCACCTGACGATATCCCTGCTCAACAAGTCAGGTACATAGGTGGTGATATAGCTGTCCTCATCCCAGTTCTCCATGCTTCAACAAATCCCTAACTGGTGAGTTCAGTATTCCTCGGGGGTCGACTAGGAACCTGGTATAAATTATTAGCGGCCTGGTATCCAAACAGAATGAACAAAACCCGATTCTGAGTTT
This sequence comes from Chrysolina haemoptera, assembly GCA_958298965.1. Lineage (NCBI taxonomy): Eukaryota > Metazoa > Arthropoda > Insecta > Coleoptera > Chrysomelidae > Chrysolina > Chrysolina haemoptera. The sequence continues at coordinate 904,457 of OY282593.1, read as the reverse complement.
TGGTTGGCTGGACCAATAATTACTTGATAAAAAGCGAATAACTTTTCTTCTACACACACAACACAAAATTCTTTCAATTACTGAAATATTTGTAGAATATGTTGACATACTTTTACTATAATGCTATTTCATTCTTTATATATCCAAAACTAATTAGTGGAAAGGGGAATACATACTCAGCATATCTAAATTAAGTATGAGTGGGGGATACTTAATCAGCATATTTCAGGAAACATATAGTGCTGACTCCCTAACCTTGAGAGAAGCCATTGAACCAATCACAGATTTCTTTGAACTAACTAGATATGTTTCGCAAGCGGAAATATCAACAGCGAATTCCAGGAAACAAATCATTCACACATGTACTCATTAACCTTGAAAGACACCAACTTATCAGTAATGTGAGCATCTAGATGTTAAAAGTTTCGAGTAAGCAGGTCATCGATATTTGTCGACGCAGGGTTACTTAATACCCCAAATGGAATTTCTACACTTTTGTATATATCTGAGGATATTGCTTTTTCGTATGATTAATCTATCAACTATGGAGGTTGACGAAGTTGACTTAGGTTTTGAATCTGAGTGCGATGAAATTATTTGTGATATGGAAGAAGTCGATGATAAAATGGAAGATATCCAAATTATTGGAAGTATGGAATTCGTGACCACAAGTGTATACCAAAGTATGTGCATTACAGAACACTACTTTACCACTATCTCAGAAAAAGAGAGAAAAATGTGTATTGTGTGTTTTTACGACTTTGCGGCAGAGGTGAATTCGAATATAGAGTGCCAGCAAGTTTCAAACCACTACTCTGGAACAGTGGATAGTGTGCATGAACGCTGTATCTCCTGCCATGACTGTGGAAGACAATTAGGCATAGTGTGTCTAACAAGATGCTGCATGGTGTGTAACAATTGTAATTTTAAATTTCCTGAATAAATTTTTATTGCATATTTGAATTACTTGATTATTTACTCCACTATCAAAATTATAAACAGATATAAATTATGCTGTACCCGAACATTTCCCAAATTCATTATTATTTTTTGATTCAATTAAAATTATATTCTTCTTTAGTTATTCAATTATTACAGAATAAAAAATAAAAATACAGTACTACTATATACCTGATATACTATATATCAGTTCAACCAAATGGCTCTAGATGTCGCTTCCTGTGCTACATGTCTGTATTATTCGTACTACCAGTGTACTACGAATTTTACAGTCTGTCAAACCAAACTAAAATTATAAAGAAGAAGAATGGGGCTATCTGCTCTGTGGTTTCAAACTTGTATTTTGTTTATTTGAAAATCAAAAAATTCGTTTTTCAAGTAAATAGTTTTGAAGTTTTGTGTAGTTGTGTAGAAAACAGTGTATTTTGGTTGAAGATCTACAAAAAATGCACTGTTTTTCAGACAGGGACTCTGTTTGCAAATTTCTGCATAATCAGCAAAACTTATGCTTCTGTGTGAGGTGAAGGTATTCTTCAAACATTTTAAGTGATAATAGTTTTATGAAAAAAGAAAATGGTTAAGTGTTCACAAGAAGGAATTGAATTCAGTGCTGTTTTGATCAGATAGTGCTTTTTAAGTGAGTGTTCAGTTTTATGGCTGTTAAAGGATAACTTTGATTTTGGTGAGTTTATAAAAATAATTGGACCAATTTATGCGCTATTGCCATAATGATAGTCCTAATTATTGGTCACTGTCTCATAAAATCAAATTTTACTGTACATTTATGATTGAGACAGTGCCAGTAATAAAAACTATGATTATCGCAATGGTGCATAAATTGATCCTTATTAATTCACACTGTGATTATCTTAAACATATTTCAGTAATGAACGTGGTTCCCAAACAGCTAAAACACTAGAAATAATAATAAAACAATAAAGATACTTTGAGTTTTCTTTTATTTTTGAAATATGCAAAAGCTAATAATAAAAAATTCTATAAATAGGTATGGTATAAAAGAATATTATATAAAAATATGTACATGAACATACACCAAAGTAATGTTTGAATATTACTGAATTCACTGGGCCAATTGTACAGGACAAGTTCAACAACGATTCAAGTGAACCAAGTTTAGCTGTTAGGGATTAGCCAATCAAATTTCTAGTTCCTTAGCAACCGAACTCGGTTCACTTGAACAGTTGTTGAACTTGTCTCGTATAACTCGCCCTAGGTCAGAAAAAATGTAAAACATGTATCCATGAATAGGCACCGAAGAAATGTTTGAATATCACTCAGTCCACTATGTCAGTTTATCCACACCTATCGTAATGGCCCGATCCAGATCGTCAATCTCCCTCTGCTTTGTTTTGTTGTCACGGAGCAACCTTTGAATTTCCAGCTTGTTCTCCTTTAACTGGTCCTCCAACTCTACCTTCCTTGCTCGCTTCTTCTCTATGAAGGCACTCAGTAAATTTTTTATCTCAGCGAGATGAGTGTTATGCTCCTGAGTGCCTTCGAGGGAGTTCGCAGTTTCATTCGGGCCCTGTTCGCCATCATCTCCTGCCTTTTCTTGGATGGAGTTGTCCTGTTCACCATCTTCGCCATCTTCACTCCCTTCATCTTCTTTGGTTATTGTCTCCATTTTGATGTCTTCCCCATCATCACTCTCCGAATTGCTGGGGCTCTCAGCTTCGCTTATATCCTCGTATATGGCAGCTGGTGTTGAGGTATAAGCTGGTACGAAACCCTTCCTCGCAGCATTAATCGGCCTCAAGTTCGAAAAGGTTCCGTCCAATATTTCAATATCACTGCCAATACTAGAAGTTGATGTATTTTTCACTAAGCGGAAGCCCCCATCACTCGGAAGCTTCTTAAAATGCGACAATAACCTAAGCTTCTTCACTGGTGCTAACTGACTTTTGCTTCCAACTCGCGATTTCATTTTGTAAGTATAGTGGATTATTAATTCGCTTCACTAAAAAAGTTTTACTAATAATCGAAGACAGTGAGTTTGGCTTTACATATTCCTATCCCCTCATAATCCCATTTTCATGAAGCATCTTCAAAATGAATTTGCTTCTGCCTTTAAGTTTTCAACCAATAGAAACACTCCTTCACTCCCCCCAGAGCAGTAAGTAAATGTCTACATTAGTAGAAGGGCTTTCTCAAATTTTCCCATGAAATATTTGCCACAAAATTCTGAATAAACATTTTTTCCATAAAATTATGTTTCTCATAGGTTTCTGCAACAAAGCAACTTGCAATCTGAGACCATCTTCAAATTTCAATATCCTACAATGAAAGAAGAGACATGCTCTCAAAATAAAATCATGTTTATGTTATTTGATAAAAATTTATGCAAGTCTGCAGATTATTTATCACTCTGTCTGAATATTTGAAACATGGGAATCAAAAAATGCGGAATTTTGTCACTAGACACTTGGGTGTTGAATTATATAACTTATGAAAATTATTCAAGAGGTATTTCATTATGGTTATCATTTACAGGGTGTACCTAATAATTATTAAAACATATTTTTGAAAGTAATGGTAATATGAAAGTTTTATTTCAGTAATCCCTTAAGGGTGTCTCATGATTATTAATATATAATTCTGAAGCTACTGGTGATATAAAAGTTTCATTATAGTAATCGCATACAGGGTACCTCATGATTATTAAGATTTATTTCTGAAGCTACTGGTGATATAAAAGTTTCATTATAGTAATCGCATACAGGGTACCTCATGATTATTAAGATTTATTTCTGAAACTAATGGTACTATAAAAGCTCCATTTTAGTAATCGCATACAGGGTTGCCTCATGATTATTTAAGATTTATTTCTGAAACTAATGGTACTATAAAAGCTCCATTTTAGTAATCGCATACAGGGTTGCCTCATGATTATTTAAGATTTATTTCTGAAACTAATGGTAGTGTGAAAATTACAGGTTGTCACACGATTATTAAAATTTCTGAAACTAATGGTAGTATAAAAGTTTCATTGAGAGGGGCTCATTTGAAAAATTTGATTTTTATCTTTATATCAAATTATCAATATTCTGGATATCTGTCATGTATTGACCTTGAAAACGGTCATTGAACCTGTATTACATTTTTCTAACTTGTTGAGACTTGTAACCGGACGTTATCAAATTCCAGGAAATCTCACACGTGCACTGTGACCTTTGAACTTGAATCCTTTTGCTCTCTCATAGGGTTTGACCTTGAATCCAAAAGCTCTCTCATAGGTTTTGACCTTGAATCCAAAAGCTCTCTCATAGGTTTTGACCTTGAATCCAAAAGCTCTCTCATAGGTTTTGACCTTGAATCCAAAAGCTCTCTCATAGGTTTTGACCTTGAATCCAAAAGCTCTCTCATTTCTTATCTACTCTCGACGTTGCATCCTAAATCGTTTGTTCCACGGTTATACTTTCCCAGACAACAGGAAGGCCGCTTCGCTTTTGAGTTTGGAGTGTCTACATAACAGAATGGTGCTGGATAGAGCCTGTAAAATCATCAGGAGTTCAGGTCCCCTCCTCTGCATGGTCCGCAACCATGAAAAAGCAGGGATTGGAGCATTTGTTTTCAAGGCAGCAATCCGGTCAGCTGATGAATCTCGTATTCGACACTGAATAGGCAAATCCAAACTCTGTCACCGAGTTGGAAACCGTTCAGCAAAAAGCTCACATCAAAGCTGCGGAGACTGAGGTCCCCCTGCAGCTGCACAAGGATTAGCCAATGAATGGGTTTCTTCTTCAAGAACATTGAAGACCTTGGCTTATCCAAAAACCTGACCTTCGCATTCCTCAGGTCGAGTGAGCTGAAGTCGGAGACCAAAGGATTCATAATGGCCTGCCAGGATGATGTCTTCAACACCCTGATCTACCGTAGCCGCGTGATGGGTATAGAGGTCCCCAACACTAGATGCAGAGCGGGCCGTGGGGCGCATTTGCTGTCAGCATGTGCAGCATATGCGGTCTCAGCCTATATCCACAAGCATGACACAGCTCTACGAGCATGACACGGCTCTACGAGTGTTGTACTATCATCTACGACACTCGTACGTTATAGACGAGACACCGATGTCACCTTATGCTCCGGGGGATATTGTGGAAAATGAGAAGTGCCGAATAAATTGGAACTACTCATTTTCCACGCTCAGGCAAATACGCATACATCAGGCAATAAGCCTGATGTAGTCCTCCTCGATCATCAAAGTAAGATAATTTTCGTCATGGAGTTTTCGGTTCCTGGCCAAACGAACGTATTCCGAAAAGAGGAGAAGAAACGTACTAAATATCGAGATTTACTCTTTGAACTTCGCAGGCTCTACCCAAACTATTCTGTTAAAATGGTTCTTATTGGAGGGGTGCTTGGTGGTATGGTGGACACTCTGCTCTCGAACTTAAAAATCATACCGGCTTGCCATAATATGACAGTAATATATATATATATATATATATATATATATATATATATATATATATACATATATATACATAGCTGTACTACCCGGGGCTTTGCCCGGGTAAAAAATATACGATCTTGGACAATTTCACTTGAGTGTTTTTTCCCGTACGTTCTAGAACCTTCTGAATACACTACTCTGGTTCATTTCACGATTTCCACGAATTTTCTAGAATTTTATAGAAATCTCGAAAATATTCCAGGTTTTTATTTAATTTTAGTAGTGGATCAATGGGTCTATCGGACCCGCTGTGTGTTAGAGAGAGAAAGTATGAGTTGTTGAGAGCATGCCGGTCGCTTCGCGTTTATCGTGACGCAGTCGAAGCAGATCCGGTTCAATTGTAAGAATTCTTGCGGCGGAGAATACAGGGTGACTCAAAAATATTTAATAGGCGTCCCATGAAAGATCAACATAAGATAGCATGGTGGTTGGCTGTCAAATGGCAGAAGGATGAGTATGAATGGTGTTCCCAAGAATAAATATTGGTAAATAAGATGTAGGTGGTACTAATCATAATTGACTCCCAAATCTTAACGTTTGATGTCATGTATTCCACCAGCTGTCATAAGTAACGTAACGTCACCAAATCGCTAATAGAATTAAAATAAGTTAGGTGTGGATTCGAACTCATGTAAATGTTGTGATGTTAAACCGTAGTTTAACATCACAACGCCTTAGACCGCTCGGCCAACCCGACTTATAAGTATATATAATTGAATATTAGTTTCTTTCAACGTATGATGATGTTTACTTTGCCGACTGTCAGAAGTGACGTAGCCTACGCATTTTAAAAAACGTAATTGTTTTTCGTAAACACTTTCTCAAGTACATTTGTTTTACAGAAGCGTTTTTGTTTTTGTAAACACTTTCATGCGTGCATTCGTTTTACGAAAACGTTTCCGTTTACGAAAGCCGCAGTCGTATATGAAAAAAGTTTGATAAAAATGTTACCGTTTTCATTTACGAAAATGTATCCATTTTTACTCAGTAAGTATGTTTAAGATATATTGTGGGTGTACAAAATCAAAATAAGAGGAAGAGTGATGTTTCAAAATTTTATTTATTCCATTAAAAAAATGCACATTATTTTGGAAGCATATCATAAAGCCATTTATATAAAATATCAACGTTGCGGAGGCTGCAATTGTAGTTGTTTTGGTTTTGCGTGCGAATGTGATGCATACAAGGTGAAATACCATCGTTGACGAATGAAGGAACCAACCATGATGTGTTATCATAATCCTCCAAATTCACAATGCGTGGTGGAAAGCATATACTTGATTGTTGAAATTTTGAAGTTAAAAACTCTTTCTTTTGATATCCTCGAACATAAATAATATCAACATCATTCAGATTTTCTTTGAGAATGTTATCCAATTGGTGGTATTCCACGAAGCCGGAAGAATACTTCAAACCGTGAATGTTTCGCTCCAAAAAACAGACAGATCGCCTATCCTCTTTACTCAAAGAGGAAAACGGTTTGTTTGGAAGCAATAAAAAGTTACTACATTGAACTCCAGTCCTAACAGCTATCTCCTTAGGTTGGAATTGTTGCTCAATAACAAATCCCTGAATATCTACAACAGCTATTCTCATGATGGCTTTCTGGAAGACACTGACAAAGAAGCATACCTTCAGTTCCATTTCTTAATGATTTCGCTGAGTGGGAGGTGTTCGATGACAGTGTCATGCACAATTATGCAATAGGCACGAGTATTAGCAGGAAAACCCTCAGCTGCTTCGATTTCAAGCTTTACATCAACACTGGAGCTTTTGATACTTTCGTCCCTTCTGGAACAATCGATGACAAAGAGAGATCTGCCGACAAACTCACTGAAACTCAACAGAGGATTATGTTGATGAGTATTCTTGTAACTGAGCCCGAATTGTGCGTAGTTGAAATAGGCTTGCGAAATATTCCCCTTGGCATAATTCAGATGCATATTTTCTTTGGGATAATTTTCCCCATTCAGAGTAAGCGTTACATTGGTAATATTCGTATGATTAAATAATGTAGGATCCGCATTGACTTTGGTGTAATCCCGATCCTTCTGGAAGCATACAATCACATAGCGAGGGCTCTCCAGGAATGAGGAGGTCTTAACAGCCCATATTTCATTATTTGCACCCGTCGTCAGAGCTGGCAACATATGTAGCTCCCACTTTCTGAACGGCATTAGGATAGGAGTGTCAGCTTTGATGGCCTTCAAAAGTTGCAATTTGATTTGGTCATGAGGAAAAATTCGCTTGACCTTGAGTTCAATATTTTCAATTTCTAGCGAAACTTCAGTCGCAGGTGTTAGTGCACCAGGAGTCTCTTCTATTTTGAAGCAGTTGCTATCATTTCCAGCCCGTACCAATCGGATAGTATGTTTACCGTAAGAAACATGCTGATAATCGTTGAAAATATTTAGAAAATGCTTTACGGGTATGAGCATATTGAATGTTAGATGCGATGTATTAATAACGCCCACGTTATTAGGAAAGGTCCAACCTGAGGTTGCCAAATGCCTGATATCTTCGTCAGTGTACGTGAGGAAGCCTCTTACAGTACTCACAATCCCAACTTCACGAACTGATTCCAATTCCTTACCACTCTGCTCATAAGTGACTGATTGGAACATAAAGGCACCTGCATTGTTTACGAATGATACTCTGCCAGCGCCTTTGGTTCTCACAACCTTTCCACTAATGAAAAGCATGCTATCATACAATGCATCGTAGGCATCTGACTGGTTAATGTTGATTTCAATAACATCATTGTTTCGAAAAGACTTGACATAGGGGTAGTAGGTCCGCCACTCTACCTTTTGTATGGATTCATCGTTTTGCGGTTTTCGGAAAATGTTGAACACCTGATTCGACAACATGGTAACCAAGAGATTTCAAAAACAATTTATTTTCCACTGTTAATAGCTGTCGGTGGTTAAAAGTCTTGGTGAAGACTGATGGTTTGAATGTTGATGAATGGTTCTTATAGATAGTTAACACCATACTTCCACTTCAATTCCAGTCGAATTATTATTTCTTCGTTTCGAAAATCAATCAGTTGGGAATGTTGGCAGTGTAATATTGTTTATTTCGTTCCTATGTGAAACAGGTAGATAAATTAGGTGATTAGGTGTTTCGTCAATTGCGTAACCAGGATCAACACCAACAGCAAATTCGTATATCGTATGTGATGGTACGTTGTTGTAGAAGGCTCCAAACGTAATGTTGCTGTCTATATGTATCGTACGTACTTTAATAATATCAACAGGTAGATCAGACGCGTAATGAATGTTGGGCTGTAGGAGAGTAGGTGAAAATCCTAAAATGTGAGCCAAACTATTTGCATGAGTGAAATCTATCTGGTGTTTCAGACAAAATATTTCACTTTTCAGAGTATTATTATTGGGTTTGAGATAAAAAAATTCCTCAGGTGTCTCCTTAAACGTTTTAGGTAGAATATGTTTACTTATCAAAGACTCAATATCATCAATTTCGTAGGATCCAGCAGGGATATCAATACTTCTACTTTTCGTTTTGTCAGCGTTTTCGTAGTAATAGAATTTTGTACCCTCTTCAATGTTTGGTATACTGTTGTATGAATGGAAACTTAATAAAGCCAAACTGTATTCCGAATCAGAATCTAGCTGAATGGGTGGAGTGAAGTCAGTAGAAAGTGTCGAAGAACGACTTGTTAACGTTAATATCATAGACATGACTGACACACATCAAACAGTTACAAACCTTAAATAAAAAACCAATATTCCTGATATGTTTGAGTTTTCGATACCTATTGAAGGTCTAGAATGAAACAAAAAAGCTGAGTGATACAAATATCATTTATTCCTACAATAATAACATTCAAATTGTGCGCTAACAGGTCCATCATATTGTGCTTTTTCTAGTGATATGGTTGACAGTCCAAACTCAGTTGGATGATGGATGAAGCATGGTAGACGAATTTGCAAAGCAAAGCGAAGTTGATAGGCTTTGGGTAATTTATGCCACACATCCAAAAGCTCCCAGGGTCCTGCATTTCTTATCAAATAGTCAATAGACAAAGCTTGCAGTTCAGCATCAGTGAAATCCCTCAAAGATTTAAATCTAATCGTTTCGTTTTCAACGGACATCATGAAGTAGAAACTGTAGGCAAAGATGTCCACAGTTACTTTGATTGAAATTCTGATAATGGTTATTATTATAAGTGATTCGTACCCCCTTCCCAAAATATCGTGCTAATTCCATTGGAGGTTTCAAATTCCCGAAACTGTCAAAATATTCTGCAACATTACCATTTTTAATATAAGCTACCCAATGAGTACCCATGTTCATCTGAGAGTCCAAGTTCAATACAGCACATTCTCGTAACCAAGGTCCACAAGCTGGCAAAGTGTCACGCATGAAGACTCCACGAAAATATGGTATTTTCAGTTGACGAGCACACTGACTGATTTCCACGTCATATAATGCTCTATTGGGTAGCTTCAACAGGAGTTTTTTTGTTTTTTCAAGTTGAGACCGCGGCCTTTGCGTTGCTGTGACTGCTTCTTCAGAAACAGCCCAAATCCTCGAGATGTTTTGCGCAGATATAAACCGGAACCCAAATGCTCCATAGATTTATTGTGACGTCGATCTTCTTCGAGTTTCTTTTTAGCATTTTTGGCATCAATAACCGTTTTAGCGATTGCGCTTGCTCCACCTGCTAGGGAACCCAATGCTGAAAGTCCAGCAAATATGGGTATGAGTGGTAGAATTCCTCCAGACTTTGATTCGAATGGAATAATCCTTGGTATACGTATTTTTTTCCGACCTCCAGCTTGACTCAAAGCCATTTTAGCTATCCGCAAAGCTGAAGCGCTAGACTTCTTAACATTACTCGGATGCGGTTTCCAATTTTTGATAATTTTCTGAAGAATGGTACGTCGAAAGGATGGTTGGATTCCCATTCCAAGCTTACGTTTAGCTTTCATACCTGATGTAACAAACCAAGCAGCTACTCGCTCACCAAATTTTGCGTCTTTCGATTTAACGCGTTTCCAGGCCTTATTTTCCAATACCTTATCAGCTTTATGTCGATCTTCTAAAGAGTTGCTTTGAGAGTATGCAATATCGTGATCTTTACAACTCTCATCCAAAGAATTCACACCTACGTCACCTCGTGCTAATCTCTCCTCCAATTTGGTGCCTGGTCCACAAAACGAATAACCCGGTAAATGTAACTCGAACGGGAGCTTGTTGATGAGTGAATTGACAACACCTGCTCCTTCGTAAGTTAACATTGATAATGATAAGAGATGTTGTCAATGCGTTAATATATAGACGCGACATACTTGACTTATACTCACATCATGAAGGTCATTCAACAGGAAAAGTTACTGCCCATCGAGAATTTAGACTTTTTGAATAAAGTTTGCAGTGTTGAGGGGAAGCACGGTAAATTATTACCTAATTCTTTTCGTGCAATCATTTGTGGACCAAGCGGTTGCGGAAAGACAAACGCCATCCTTACATTGTTATTCCACCCAAATGGTGCTAAATTCGAAAACATCTACGTATATTCCAAATCATTGTATCAACCGAAATATCAGCTAGTGCAAGAGATATTAGAGAAAGTTAGAGGTGTAGGCTATCACCCGTTTAGGGAAAATGAAGAAATCATAAGTCCTCACGATGCTAAATCTAATTCCATTTTCATTTTCGATGATGTATCATGCGATAGTCAGCAGAAAATTCGAGAATATTACTCTATGTGCCGACACAAGAACATTGATGCTGCTTATCTATGTCAGACATACTCAAAAATCCCCAAACAGCTGATACGGGACAATTGCAATATGATTGTGCTATTCAAACAGGATGAAATCAATTTGAAACATGTATTCGATGAACACGTTTCACCTGACATGTCTTTCGATCAATTCAAGAGCTTGTGTGCTGAATGTTGGAATTCGAATCGATTTGGACCCATTGTGATCGTGAAAGATTTCGATTCGAATGCAGGTCGTTATCGTCATGGATTCGACAAATATATAAGTATAGCAGTATAAGTTGCGAAGTATCATTCACAATCATGAAACCTCTAAGCAAAGAAGTTGATGTCATTCGAAAGAATAAAATCAATGAAATTGCAAATGTCATCCGAAAAAAATATTTAGCGTTAAAATTAGGTAAATCTGAAGAAGATGAATCATTACAGAAATTTTTCCAACCCTTATCTACTCCATTGAAGAAACTAATGAATATAACACCGCAAGCTACCATCAAAACTGAGCTGAAAACTGAACCTAAACCAGAGAAAGTTGAAGAGCAAGAAAAAACGTCATTACCCTTCGAATATGTTGCAGATACGGGTGATGTTTTGGATTATGATGCTGATGTATTTGAGGAAAATGAGGGAGAGCAAGAAGGTGATCTTCCGATGCCGCTTTCTGAAGATGTTTTAGAGGAATATATTGACCAGTATCCTGAGATGTCTCAACCCTATATTATGAAATATTGGGGAAAGAGCGATGAAATTGATAAAATATACGGTCCCGTATATGATGGAGTTGGGTCAAAATGGTTTTTAGGTCGGAAACAAATCGATTTTGATAAACGTTACGGATATATTATATAATAGATAATTATCAAATTAAAGGAACGCCCGGCCTATATGAGTTGATATTTCTCAACATGCCTGAACACTATAATGATGAGGATTTGCAAGCATATAAAGAGATTTTAAAATTATCAAGCGCTCACAAAAATACTCGGGGTCGCCAAAAAAGTAGCCAAAGATACAAATATACACACATTATCAAACCGATGTTTCCTCCAGCAAGCTATCATCGAAAAACGTCTGGTGCTGGTTTACGGACTCATCAAAAACCTATTGTAGAACACATGTCATATAATACTAAACCTGTGGAATATATTTATTGGGATGATCCGAATGAATTGTGCGAACGACTTAAATTACTGATTGCCTCCAAAGATGCCGGAAATTCCTCCCATGATAATGAGATTCTTGCCATAATCAATGAGCTCAAAGAAGCTGAAATCATTCGATAATTTGTTTATAAGATGTTGTGCTTTGATCGTTGCATACTCATTTTCAAAATGACTATCGATAAGTTTGGGCGTAGCGACAGCAACGCAGTCAGAAAGCGAAAATTGCAACATCTCGCACACCCTGGCGGAGGTCTGTTGCACACACCTGACGGTAATATTGACTTTGACAATCTGAAATTGAGTAATGTCAAACGACCTACAATCGGTACGGATGCAGCTAACAAAGAATATGTGGATGGAATAAATAAAATAATTACTAATTTGGTTGATAGAATGCAGGTTGATCTAAAAAGTATTCAAAATAAAATTGAAGTAATAGATCGGAGTACCGAGCAAATGATGGAATCTGTGCATAAACTGAGTTCCGACTCTGCTGAAATGCAAGTAGATATGAAAAATATTCGGAATGAAGTGAGTACATTGTTGAAAGAATCTGATGGAAAAATGCAAAATCTCAACAATACCTTAGTTCAATTGTCTCAAATGAACGAAGAACGCTACAAGAAGCTATTTGCTCTGTGTGATGAACTTGATAGGGATTATAAAGCTGAAATGAAAAATATTCGTAATCATATATCAAAAAAAACTGAAGATATATCTGAAGTGATTCAATCAAACAGTGAGGATGTGAAAATATTCATGGAGCAAAGTAGAGTATCAAACAAAAAATTTGAAAAGGAGTTGAATCGATTCAAACAACAAATCACCAAAATAGAATCCAATAGAACAAATTCAAAAACTGACATTGATACCATTGGAAGAATCAGCAACGAAACATTTTCAAGTTAGATCATCTACCAAAACAATAAATGTAATGCTTTTCTATCTTTAACCTCAGTTATGACTTCCAAAGAGAAGATTCAACTTGTAAACGAACTACACAGACCAATTAGAAAAAAATTTCCCCGACGTCGAACCATCATCAAAGGATTGGATGATTTGTGGCAAATGGATCTGGCTGAAATGAGGCCGTACGCTCATCAAAATCAAAATTTCAAACTCATTCTAGTCGTTATAGATTGTTTCTCGAAATTCGTGTGGACTAGACCGCTGAAAACGAAGACGGGTGCGGAACTTACTGAAAAGTTTGCAGATATTTTGAAACATACAAAACGTTGTCCAAAAAATCTTCAGACAGATCAGGGGACAGAATTCTACAACAGTAAATTTCAAAGTTTGATGAAAAAACATGGAATAAATCACTACAATACGTACAGCGCCTTGAAAGCAGCCATAGCTGAACGTGTCATAAGAACATTAAAAGAAAGGCTTTACAAGTATTTCAGTTTGAATGGCACCTACAAATGTTTGAAAATATTACCTGAAATCACAAAATTATACAATGATACTCAACACTCTAAGACTGGTATGAAACCGTCCGAAGTAAACAAATCGAACGAGAAAAAAATCCTCAAATCAACATACACCCACCTGAAAATAGCTGGACCAAGAAAGTTCAAAGTCGGTGATGTTGTGCGAATCAGTATACAAAACACGTTTTTGAAAAAGGTTATACACCTAATTGGACTACTGAACTATTCAAAATCATCAAAACCAACATTACTAACCCTGCCACCTTTATGTTGGAAGATATGCATGGTATACCGATAAGAGGTGCTTTCTATGGGGAGGAATTACAAAAAACTGCTAATCCTGAGATTTATCTCGTTGAAAAAGTGTTGAGAAGAAAAGGTAGTAAAATGTACGTTAAATGGCTTGGTTTGAATGCCAAAAATAACAGCTGGATAGAAAACGCTGATATTGTATAGGATCTTATGAAATATACGCACAACTTATATGAAATGTATGGGCCTGTTTTTAATCTTGCTCATATTCATGCAGCAAAGTCAAACAATACCAACAAAAATCACAACAATCACGTGATCTGATTCTATATAATCATATGCAGGAATATATTGCTTTCCAGTCTAACAGAAAATGTCTCTCGACAGTGGTTACAGTAGTCGTAGCAGTAGTGTCACTGATTTTGAAGTAATGTGTGATAGTGATGATGATTATAAGCAGCAGCGTCTTTGCGCAATCGACAAGGTGCTTGAACGGTACGAAATTGCTGCCCAAAAAGAAAATCAACTATTGTTAATGGTATTTCCGATGAATCTGTATGAGATTCGCTGCGGTCTGAGCCCCTCTCGAGACTTCAGTACATGCATCATTTTGAAACAGCAGTTTTCAACCCGTCAAATTAGTTTCACCACTTTCGAGTGGGCGACTCTCATCGATATCCTATTGGCGATAAAGGAAAATTTCTTCAAAACCTCAGTCGATGGTTATTTAGATGAGTATGATCCCATCACCATACGATGCGGAGATCTGGTTCACGTCACTCAGTACATCGAAAGCGGTATCAAGCGCATAGCAATTTCCAAAGACGTTCTCAACGTAGAACTTTCTGAGCAAGAAGTCGTCGACGTTCTCAATATACATATGGGAGTACTTTCAGATCGAGTAGCTATGCTGGACGCTTTGAACTTTTGTGCTTATTATCGAGGTGTTTTTGATATAATCAAGTCATGGTTACGTGAAAATAAAACAAATTTGACTCTTGAAGAAATTGTAAACGGATTTTGTCAAGCATCTTCCATAGATAGCATATACGCTAACGCTTTAAGAGAATATCTATTTTATTATAGAAACAAATTATTGTATGATTTATGTAATTAAATAAAATTCGTAAAAACATTTTTTTATTATTTTTTTTTATATATAGTATATTAGGGGTATCATAATCTCTGGTGTGCTCATTCTACTACATACTAGCATTGAGAATGAACAAAGTATTGCTTCTTGCAACAACACTGTCAGTCGCTGCAGCAGCAGCAGTAACTGACAATTCAACAACAACACTGTCAGTCACAGTAGACGATAATTCAACAACAACACTGTCAGTCACTGCAGCAGAAGTAACTAACAATTCAAGTGCCGTTCAAAAGTTCCTTGAAACGTATGGATACGTCAGTAATAATTCACAGGTAGATTTTTCAACATCTTTAAGTGATTTCCAAGAACGTTATAATTTGCCTGTGGACGGAGATTTGAATGATGAAACGCTCGATCTGATTGCGAGACCCCGATGTCATTTTGCTGAAACTGATTTTAGAGTGCAAAGTAAATGGAATAAAACACATTTGAGGTGGTATTTATCACGCTATCCACGTAACAATTATAAAGACTATAATGAATACCTTGTTGTATTCAAAAAAGCTTTTGCCATGTGGGAGAATGCATCAACTTTAACATTTGAAATGATGACAATACCTACTAGATCAGATATTACGATATCATTCGTTAAATTTGAGCATCAATTTCGTAGTACTTGTATGGGTACCGCTTATTGCGGTTTTCCTCTCGATGGTCCAGGTCGCATTCTCGCTCATTCTTTCTTCCCTACACCAACTGACATTTGCATAGAAATTCATTTTGATAGTGAAGAAAAATGGTATGCGGGGAACGGTGAAATACCTTACGGATATACAAATTTACTGATGACTGCGGTTCATGAAATTGGTCATTCTTTAGGATTAGCTCATAGTGATACAAAAAATGCAATTATGTTCCCATGGTATCAGACTGAATTCCGTCCCATACATCGTGATGATATAAATGGGCTCGAAGCACTGTATGACCGAAAGGACCGATTTGTTGCAAAACCCAAATATATACCACCAAAAACAACCGCTACTCAGATACTCCCAAAAACAAGTACTACTCAGGTGACTTCCACCGGCACCACTCGTAAAACAACACCCAAAACTCATACCACAAACACACGACTCTCCACACAAAATGCATCCGGATTCATTAGGAATTTATGTGAAGTAAAATCTTCCCCAGATTCTATGTTTTTGGCGTATGCACCTGGATTTCCAAGCTATCGATTGTACATTATAGTTAAAAAACTATTGTGGAAAATTGATATTACATCTGAAAAAAACCCGAGAATCTACAAAATTACCTACCTGAAGAACTACGAACTATAGGAGTAAATCACATTTTTCAAACTGGTAATGGGAATTTATTTGTTGTCGGTGGTAATAATAGATTCTATTCAAGCTCATTTCCCAATTTACAAATCGGTAGAGATATTGACATTCCCTTATTACCTACACATTCCAAAATGAATGCTGTTTTTCAAACGTATGCAGGGAAATCTTACATCTTTTATGATAATGCTTGCTTCATTGAATTCGATGGGATGGATATCAATGCACTTTCCATCATTAATAGAGGACGTATAGAAGATGTGTTTCCAGACATTCCTAATGGTATTACTTCAGCATTTCGCTACATAGATGGACACATGTATTTTTTCAAAGGAAATACCTACTTTAAGTATAATGAGTTTCAGAGGAAGCTTATTGAAGTAGGAGACTTTGACTGGAACATGTTTGATATCACATGCCCCAATAGCAAACTTTTGGACGACTTGAAAAATATGCTGTAGAAACTGATTTATTTTTATGAATAATTTTCTTTATTGAATAATTTTTCGAGAAATAAAAAATAAAACACAAAAAAATTATATTTTTTTCATTTATTCATAAAGGTGACACTACATAAAATGACATAAAATGTGAGTTACATTTCGTTTGTTAAAAAATATGATATAAGTATGGAAAATTTCAATTAAATTTAACTTTTTTATCTTTATGCAAGTCATTTATACAGTCATACCGATCTTTTAAATCGAATAAAAAGTGTGTGAAACAATTTTGACACCAACTCGATTTTTGTTGGTATACCGTATGCACTTCTTCATCAGAAAATATTTCATGGCTATGTCTAACAACAAAATTCACTTTAATTTTCGGGTGTGAAAGTTCCCATGCTACGATAAAGGCTTTCACACATCCTTCGCAAAGTAATATATTAAATTCATCAGATTCATAAAATTTCATCCAAACGCAAAAGGAGTTCTGACGGCAATATGGCTCTAAATTATTAACATTCAGTAATGCCTGCCGAAAATCAGGACGCACTTGATAAAAATTATCAAATGTTTCGAAATTGATAAGTATATCAAAATCAATTTCATGCTGGTGTCGATTAATCTGTAACCATTTGAAATGAGCAAAATTTTGAATAACTTTTTTGGTTAATATCACTGGCAAGGGTGATGCTTGAATGAAGCTTGTAGCACTTTTAAGATTTTCACAAACAGTTTTTATGAAGAGTTGCTTTAAATTCATCGTACAAACACTTAAGACTATCTGAAACAAAAAAAATCATTTTAAACTAAAATGACCCCAAGGAATTGTGTCAAATGAATCTGTGATGAGTTTGCGTTTATCATCGTGTGGACTTAAGCCGATTTTAGTTTGTTCGATGGAAAACACTTCATGAACGTAGGAACGGATTGTTTGTTGGGTTACAGTCTTTTCGGTGTTGGCTCTCAAACAATCTACATAATCATCGAAAGATATTTTGTTTTTAACAACACATTTTCTGATTCCCTTCGATTTTTTTGTTATACCCAAATTTTCTAATTCTCTATCTAATTCATCACTACTAATCCCCTTTTTTTGCAATCGTTTTTTTTCCTTCTCAATATCATCATCCGTAATATCCAATTTATAATTATACATCTTGGAGCGCAACCCAGCAAAATGAGTTATAATTTTCCCATTAGCTTCATCTTTCATCAAACCTAGAACCTTTTTGTTCACTCGCGGTATGCCGTAAATATTACTTGGAGAATAGTCAGATGTATCAAATTTTCCAATATTTTCACAAATCATTTCTTTATATACATCATCACAGGTTAACTCATAAATGAAGCTGTCTGTGTCAGTGTACATCAGTTTACAGTTAGAAACTCCCATGGTAGGTAGCATGAAATTGTAGTGAAAATCATACATAACAATTTTCGATAAATCGAGAATAGTCATACCGATATATAAAGGTTTATTGAAAATCAATTCAGACTTTTTCAGCTCAACAGCTACAAGCTCTTCATCGAAAACAGTTTGCTGATGGAATCGAGGGCTGGCAATCAGATTTTTGATACCATAACGTCCTTCGTACATTCGCACCAATTTAACAATGCGGTGGTTACGAATATTTTCCATCGTCTTTCCAAAAACTGCGTTATTTGCTAGTTTTCTCAAATCTTTTTCGAAGCTACTTGTAGCTAAAGTTCTCAATCGAGTATTCAATTCGATGTAGGGTTTTAACCACGGAGACTGTAGGAATTTCAAAACTTTATGTATTTTAGTTAATTTCAATCCGTGATCTAAAGCTTGTTTCAAATTTCGATAATGCAGCGTATATTGTTTTTTATCGTAAAGAGTGGACATTAACTTTGGTAATTTTGAATTTGGTGGTGCACGATGTTCGGGACAAAATGGAAAATCTTTATGTAAATCGTGGAGGTTTGGAGGATACTCCAAATCTACTTGGAGAATATAACCTTCCTCTGCATTATCAGGGATGGAAGTGACGTCGATGTTTGTATCAACCCAGGCAAATCCATCGTACGGTAATGGTTCACACATGGCTTTCCCGTACAAATTCTTCACATCAAAATATAGCAGGTACTTTGATGGTTTCTCAGGATCATAATTAGCTGACATGTATTTATTATTTGCTTCACTGTACCTATTACAGCACATTGATATTCCGCCTCTGATCGCATTTTCGATGAACAGAAGCATGTCTACATCTTTCAATATCCGTAATTTGCAGCTCGTATACTTAAGCATGCAATCCCAAGTATATCCAGGCATAGTGTAATACCAAGCTGGGTCGAGAGAGTACGTTTTGATAGATGACTCTCGAAAATTTTCCATAACATCAGCGAGGAGAATAATATCGGTACGCATATACAAGTCACTATATTCTCCAAGTGTTTTTATGTTGAACCACTTCCAAACATTTTGAGCATGAGTGTAATCATCACCAGAAATGTTAGTTTCATTCAATCTATTGTAAAATTGTTGTCTATTCGGTAATTCAGTTTCACCCAATTTTTCCTCATTATCAATATAATCATAAGGAAAAACACCTTTCCTCGTCAATAATTTGAATTGTGTTTCTGTTAAACTACTGAATTCTTTTTTCAATATGTTTAAATCATTTATTTTCAAAGTTGATACAAGAGCATCGAGACTTGCCCCTAAGAAGCGGAAAGAGTCAATGAATCTGAATTTAATATTAGTTTCAGAGTCATATTGAGTGAAGGAAATATATTTTTCCCTATTTATTGGGAGTACACTCACGCGACTATGTTTGGAAATATCTCGAATTATGAAATGACTATCATATCCTGAGAGATTGTGAAATGCGATAGGTACTACAAATAATTTTTTGAAGTTAATGTTACAGGGTGATTGGTGCGCCCATCCTCGAAATATCCCTGAGAAGTGACAATGGTCATTCACAATTATATCCTGCTTGGAAAATGGTTTTTCGCAAATATGACATTCAGTAGCATTAGCAATATCGGGCGTGCTCGTCATTGGCACAATATTTATGATTTTCGACTCAACAAATTTAGCAATATCTGACATTTCCCTAACAAACCACTCCATACAATCCGAACCACGATATCCTCGATAGAATGACAATGAATCATCATAAGAACACTTGAAATAGAATCCTGCGCTGTAAGATTTATGATGTTGGTATTTCAACGTTTTGTCAGAAATTCTGGTTTTACATTTCTCCAACTGTGATTCGAAATCTGCGTAAATTATGAATGGACATTTTTGCTTGTAAATATGATTTCTGAATTCAACAAAGTCATATTTCGGAAAAGAAATTTTACATTCGTTTATATTCTCACAAGGTATGTTATGATCAATTTGATGAGTATGAAAATAATTGAGGCATCTATCACACAAATATTTTTTCCTATTGGATTTGCTCAGTTGTCTCGATAAAAGTTTTGACATGGATTTAATCCAACAATAATGATATCCTATTTCAACATTTTCGTTATCTACAGGTGGAGCGTCATATTCATTTAATTTTGGAAAATATTTATCTTGAATAATTAACAAATTAACGTGACGCTCCTGCTTTTTTGAAGTTAAACGTACAGGTACTACTGAGTAGAATGATGTTTTTTCACCGCTTTCAATCAGTTCTAAAGCATATACATTAACAGATATATTATTCAATTTTTCGAATTTTGTAATGCATAGGTGCATCAAGATCTTCTGTATTCAGAACCGTGCTGTAATGAGGATATGATTGTATTCTATCGGAATGTGATTTAGCAGGATAGAGCGCACTAACTATACTCCAATAAAAACAAGAGGAATCTGTATTCTTAACATTAATACATGCTCTTTTTTTCAAAATTTGCTCTGGTAGTCTGATATAAGATGAACCATTTCCCATTCGAAATTTATTGATTGCAACTTCTAACGAAATTATTTTACTCAAAGCCCAGCCACTACATTTTTCGGCGAACTCACTCAACTTATTTAAAATTATATCGATAACATCAATTCTGAACCAATCACCCAAATCCATTCCTGCGTCTACAATAGTATTAGGTGTATTGAAGTGCTTTCTATCAACTAATTCACCATCATTCGCTCTTTTCACAAAATCACCGCAGAATAAAAAGTTAACTTTCAACATTGTAAACACTTTTAGGGCCTTCAAAATTTTATTTTTGACCAATCTGAACGAATCACGCAAAAATCTTTGATTTCCTTATGACTTAAGTTCACAACGAGACCTGTTTGAATTCTGGAATTGAAAATGGAGTTCACAGCTATCCATCGAACTGAATGCTTCTGTTTAGAAGCAGTATGTTTATTCATAGATTTAATGTAAAATCGCATCCGTTTAAGCTCTCCAATTTTAGTTTGAATTTTACGCTTTTGTCCAATTGAAAATTTATATTTTTTGAGAGCTGAGATACATTTTTGGATATGTGATCTAATTGATTTTAATGCAAAGCTAGCCATTGGTTTTGAGTAATTATTTTTAATTTCTAGGAGAGTTCTATCGATTTTGGTGAGGGTGTTATTGAAATTTTCCATATCGTATCAAATATTTCAGAAAATCAAAAGAAATGTAACTCACTTATATCACTCTTTCCCACTAGACAGGCTGGATCTCGAATACCTCCACCTCCCTTCTGCTGCTGCTGCTGCTCGAAGACTTGCGGGTCACCAAGTTGTAAGTTTTCGGTGTAAATGCCGGTAGTGACTTCTTTACCGCCTCTGTAACTCTCTTGGGTAGGAATACGTTAGCTTCAACAAGTTCTACGACTATTGCTTCCCCGTATCTTGTTTCTACCACCCGAATATCCTCTATCAGGTGAAGTTGGTCGACTGGCAGACTTTTGAGAGGAACAGTTGGCTTGTACGTGGCGGCGGCAGCACTCAGATTAATTGCTGAAAGATCCATCTATCAAGAAAAATATAGCATCATTTCAATTGGATGTTCTGAGTTTGAAATTCAGGAAATGTTGTTGAAAAATATAAGTATAGAATAGTATAATCTATTACAAGGCGCGAGCTAAAAGCAAACGTGGGGAACCACGAATATCACAAATTTCCATGCTAACCGAGTATCAAGAAAAATACAACATCATTTCTATTGAATGCCCCGAGTTTGGAATTCGAGAAATGTTAATGGGAAAATATAAATATAGAAAAGTATATTTTTGTGACAAGGTTGGAATGAAAATAAGATGCGAATGAGAAGTTCTGAGCGCTAGCTGAAAGCGGGCGTGAGGAACCACGAGCATCGCGAATTTTCATGCAAACCCAGTAACAAACTATGCTTTCTCCACAATCACATATTTTTACATTAAATCAAATTCACATCTGATGTTAGCGAAGACTAACATCATTATTGATACAACTGAGTTAGAATATTCATTCCTTACCGAGAGATAGATTGAAAAACAGGCAAAAAGCATTAGACGGCAAATGTCTTAGAATATTTGTTCAATATCGAGAGCAAAGTAATTGCAAGAGCAAATTCTCTAACGGTTGTGGAGAAACAAATAACACTTTAACTGAGTGGAAAGATGGTAATTAAACTATTATCTCAATCGTATACATGCAAAAATATTATCGGTTGAAAACATTATTTGAACTTCACATAATCATAACAACATGAAAAACTATTATATCAAAAAAACTTACTTTATTATATGGTGGTGTTCGCTGACGAGTAGTTCACTGTAATGGCTGGGATTCGTATTGTGGAATGATGCTTTCACAATCGTCGTTCTTGCTTTTATTCCTTGCGAGATGAATAAAAAAATGTGTGTCTCGAGTAACTTGATATCGCCTAGAACGTGTTTCTCGCATGGGCGTTGGAATGACCGCGAAATCTCATCAGCATCGCAAACCGGTCATGCATAACATTTATAAATTTTATCTTTAATTATTCACCTCACCTTGCATGACTTTCAGACTATCTCGCTTGAATGAATATTGCGCAAAATGTTGTTTGCGTTGAATAGCATTGAGATAAAAAAGTAATTTATTCATCGCAATTATCTCGATGGAAAAGTTATTT
Source organism: Chrysolina haemoptera (assembly GCA_958298965.1). Classification (NCBI taxonomy): domain Eukaryota; kingdom Metazoa; phylum Arthropoda; class Insecta; order Coleoptera; family Chrysomelidae; genus Chrysolina; species Chrysolina haemoptera. The sequence goes on along the minus strand of OY282593.1, from coordinate 881,476 downwards.
ATTCCATTTTTTATTATTCGTCTCGCCTTACATGAGTTTAAGATTATTTCATTCTGATTAACAAACCTACCATGCATGTCAATTACCAATTCCAGTTTTTTTTTCACCTCGCCTTACATGGCTGGCAGATTATTTCAGTTCGAATAACAAACGCTTTATATGCTAATTACCAATCCCAGTTTTTTAGCCTCACCTTATACGGTTGGTGGATTATTTCAGTTCGAATAACAAACCTTTCATGCATGATGATTGTAAATTTTATTTTTGATCGGTCCTCTCACTTTGCATGACTTTCTGATCATAATAATTTTGCTGGAATGAAACAATGAATGCGATTTGATTTGGAGTAGGTTTATTTCTTTCAAGCTAATATTACATATCTCTCTATTCTCTACCAATAACATGAGAAAAATAGTGTAAAGTTCAGATCCCACAATCGAGCAATTTTGATACTTGGAGTTTTTAATTCTTCATCACCACCTCATCGAACCATTCCGCAATATTTTGAATCTCGCTACCAGTATATCTGAATGATGTATTCTTCGGAACAATGGTAGCAAATACAGCGTGTTTTCTCCCATCAGTTCATAATTCGACATTTTTGTTCTGTTTACCTTCGATCGATTTCTTCTGTTTTCGGGAATACATTATTTGATTTTGTGGTTAAGAGAAAAAAGTAGCACCATGCAGTAGATGAGGTTTGATCCTACGTAAAGGATATATTGTTTGCGGTGTTTCACGTTGTAATGCTCTATCCCAAATAGATAAATCATTCAGTTGCTTCACAACGTTCTTCTTATCTTCGTAAAATTGAATATCGTTACTCAATTCTCGAACATTTCTACCAAATTCTTCGAGTTTACGTCTGTATTCTTCAGGAGACATTGTGCTACTATTTCTTTCGATTGTTGGATGTCATTAACAACCACTATCACTCCCTCTGTAGTGAAATATAATAAATTTCCGTCGTATACGCGTCATTGAACGCCTAATATTTCATTATTCCTATTAAATATTTTTGAGCTACCCCGTATTCTCCGCCGCAATCCTTTACACTCAATAGATACATAATTTTCGATTTCAATTTCACCAAAAAAAAATCCATTTTATGCTCTCTACTGAGGAATTATTACAATTGAACCGGATCTGCTTCGACTGCGTCACGATAAACGCGAAGCGACCGGCATGCTCTCAACAACTCATACTTTCTCTCTCTAACACACAGCGGGTCCGATAGACCCATTGCTCCACTACTAATTTTCCAGAAATTAAGTACCTAGAAAGTTTCATTACTATGCTCTTCATCCTGTTCAACGAACTTTCGAGAACTTCACTTAACTTTTCTTTCTCATATTCTAGAAATTTAATTTATATGTTTTAGATATTTCCAGTAAGTTTCCTCCCCAAGCTCTCTTCCTGATTTCGAATTTTCTAGAACTTTCCAAAAGCTTCAAGAACAATCTAGGATTTTCTTTTTTATATTCTGGAATATTCCAGAAAGTTACATCACCTCTACCCCGTCACCAGACTTTTAAACACTTACTTGATTGTATTTTTAGTATGTTCTAGGACATTACGGAGACCCTCGAAAGCATTACGAAGACTTTGTTCCAGTTTATTGCACGGAGATCTCGAATGTTCTAGAACTTTCCAGAAGCTTCAGGAACATTCTAGAATTTTCTTTATCATTGTACGAGTGACAATGAAAGTAAAATGCGATATGAACGCCCAATCAAACCTGGAGTATGCACCTACCTGGACTTCCTGTTCCTCTTTGGCAGATTTTCTCTTCAAAGGGGGCGATCATCGATTTTCTTGAGGAGTGGAAATGGACTGTAGTTTGTTTGGTTAGGGTTGACACAGTGTGATTACTGCGAGTTATCGAGGCACAACGAGAGAAAAAAACCGACACGATGAGACCTATTGCTAGATCGGCTGTTGTTGCCATACTACTGAATCTTCACGATAGGCGCGCATATACCGAGGGTTTGACTGGTACGCGCTAACCGTGTATGATTGTTTTCATGATTATTCTCAATGAATCGGGGAATGTTGAAATAAAAACAAAAGAATAATAATAATATTAATAATAATAATAATATTGATAATAATAATTGGAGTAAAGAAAAATATTTGATTGTAATAAAAGTAAAACAAACGCGGGGCGTTAACATAAATCATATTCCAAAAAGTAGAAGTATCTCATTACACATTTTTACCCTACATCCAAACTCCCTTACAATCTAACGATAGATTTTAAATTGCGCGTTCGATTATGTTGAGTGACTTATCCATAGAAATTATAATATATATACTTACTCTAGAATGCCAATTCAATGGGACGAAAGTGTTGTAAAAAGTTCGATGTATTATTTAGTGCGCATGATCAGGACCAGTTTCATTCATACCAAGGTGGGTTTCAGTGAGATTTTTAAATGATTCATGATATTGAGTAAAATCGATTTGATAATACGTTGGGTGTCAGGGCAGTCTATGAGACACGAAAAGTTTTGGTGGGCATATCTATGTTGTGAAACTGATTATATCCGAGAAATTCATCGAATAAAATTACAATGAAAAAATATATCTTGAGTCGGTAACTATTGGTGACGTTTCTGATATATAGCTATATTTTATGATTTTTTTTAAAGTTCTGATTCCCACGGAGAGAAACATCCTGTATTGTTCAGAGAACATCGTGAGAACCAAAGGAAGGTAGGTAGGAATTGATATTCTGGGATCAGATGTTCGGCATGTCTCCAAAGTGACGGCATATGGATGTGCTGAGGACTGGAGCTCGACGGGTCAGTCTCGAAGGGACCGTTAACGGTGGAATGATTGATAATATTTCAGAAGAGCATCGTCCATGGATATATCTATAAAACACGTACAGATCGCCAACCTTTCTGCGATGTTCCAGAGGAGTGAGCTATCTTGTAAGTGAAGTTGTTGGATCACCATTCTAGAATTATTGCCAAGTGCGTATTTATTTCATTCACGATTTTTCCCCGTTCTGAATTCACTGGCTTATATCGGAGCTTTGGAAGAGAAAGAGGTATGAAGAGTACTATAATCTGCAAAGCTGATTACCGGACATGAAGTAGCTCCCAACAAATCACTGATGTGAAGAAGGAAGTGTTGGTGCTAGAACTGATCCTGCGGAACACAACTGGGGAGGCAAGCCATAAGATGAATGATTCATCCAGAAATATCCCAGTCCCATTTTCAAAATATCAAATTGGAATCTGAACTGAAAATAGGATACAACATTCAATATAATTATAGTAATTTAACTAAAGGTTTAGTTAAGCAATATGCACATCTTTGCACTTGGCTACACCATACTGATGATGACCAACAGTCTGACGCATGTGTCGACTGTTGTTCTACATTTTAAGGGTTATACTCAATACATTCGTTTTCGGTGAGTTAATATAGCAAGTGAAATAAAACGAGAAATAAAACAAAATGAATAATAATAATAAATGGATTGTTTATAGAGCTGAGTGACTCAATATAAGAAATAGGAAACTAATTAATGTTTATAAATATTATATGAATACTTTGATAATAAAGGGAGTACTCTGTGTTTATTTTTCAAATGTGTAGTTTTTCCTGATGGCCAATAGGACTACAAAATGAATCTACAAAAATATATAAATGGTTGGGTAATAAAGTGCATAATATTGATTACTGAACAAACTGAAATCGAAAGAAAAATGTTTCATAGTATGTGTATTTTTTTGCTATGAAACTATATCAGTTTGATAATTCAGATAATTGAGATTTGCCATCAACAATTCATATTCAAGTAGGTACTTATTAAAAATAATGGATTCCAGGAATATTTCCTTTATTTCCACACCATAGAACCAAGCACGTCAACATTGTCAAAATTAAAATTTTACTAGAGAAAAACCAGAAAACCAATAACATACAGACTACCGATGAATAATTGAAGTAAACAACAGTAATAAGAAAAGCACATCTAAATAAACACAATAACGTTAATGGTTAATTTCACAATAAACACAAATCGCCTAAACCACCAAACTAACCCAAACCGGCTCTGGCAAACTACCTGCCTGCGGCAATTGAAAACTGTTAACACTGTTGCACGATCCCAACAATTCAGTGGGAATTTGGGTAGGCTTCACAGACAATAGCCCCTCCAAAAAGAAGTCCTGTTGGAATATCCTCTCCGGACAATAGCCCCTCCAAAAAAAGAAGTCCTGTTGGAATATCCTCTCCGGACAATAGCCCTCCAAAAAGAAGTCCTGTTGATGTTGGATGGACTTGAAGTGAATAGTCGACGTGAGTGATAATCCCCTCAACGGGTTTTGAACGAATTCAAACTCAGTACCAACGGCAATAATTCTTCCAATAATCCCACCTTTCCTAGTGGAGAGAGAAATAACTATAATCTCAAATGAACAATATGGCCGATTGGAACTCACGTATCATCAAAACTGCCAGGTCGGATCTCTAGGCCCCCTTTTTTTTTCTTGTACCCCCCTCCTCTGTCATTAACCGGAAACAATGAATTCCGACAAGTGCTCGGGAACAGATTTTCACCCCTATACATCACCAAAAATAGGGCCAGAATTTGCATTAACTCGCAAATTGAATTAAACCGCAAAGAAGCCATTATTCAGCTCGACGGAAATACATCACCAAGAAGGAGGCATTATGCGCCTGCGTCAGACATTGTCAACTCGCGTCCGTTGCCAAACCACAACAACACTCAATGCAAATGAGTGGGTTTTCCGACGACTCACGAATACTTCCGAACAAATTCAATAGTTTCTCCCAACGATAAAACTACACGCTGATGATAATAACGTCCCAACTAACTGTATTCCGCCTAACAGAGGTCACCTGTCGACGGAGTGTGCGTTCGGAGTAGATCGTGTTTCGTAGCCCATAATCACGGAACTAATCAGTCATAGACAATCACGAATGATAGTTGAGAACTGTTACTTATCACGACCGGTTTTTCGTTTTTTGTTGTAATATTGGGCTATAATAGACATAGTTATTAGGAAGTGAGAGTTGACACTAGATCAACCCGACCGGTCTGTTCTCTCCCTCACGTCAATGGAAAATACGAAACAGATTACAGAGTTTTCCTAGTTCTCACGGCCCATGAACAACGCGGAGCATACTACTCGGAGTCGTCAGAGGAAAACAAGCAAGCAGATTTGTAACGACCGAACGCACCTTCTGTCGATCGGTCCGACACAGGACAAGAAGAAGAATTCCATTTAACCTTGTTGACATTTAGAAATATAGGTTATTAGAAGGGTTAGATTAGACAAATCAACAATCAGGCTTGAACATTAGGGCTTATGCACCATCTTACAATCGGATTTCAGCAAGTGGTTAGTATTATCAGCTGTTTTGATATATCACCCATGTCAGTGTCCGTCCTTCCAGGTATAATTGAGAACTTCCTCAGGCCACTCATGCCTTGGGGTCTAACTCTAAGGGACGTTAGGTGCAGGCCGAGACTGGTACGAAAGCCACCAGAACACATAATCCTTCATAGAATTCTCCAAAATCAAAGTGCACTCCAAGCCCACTACCAGTTCTCAAACACAAGAAATAAAAGGCCACTGTCTGCGGAACAATGTACATAACCCCTATTGATTCTAATCGAAACCAGCCTGTAAGACAACAGAACTCTCATCGAGAGTCTGCGTTTGGGTACATCATCTGTTTACCTGTCGTAAGAGGAGTTCCTCATGGCGATAATAATGGTTTAGAAATGGCAATTTGTCTAGTACTCGAGCAGTCACATACCAGAATTTAAAGTTGTATTCGAGCGTTTCGAAGGTTGGTATACAAATTGTTCGAATCTTATTGAATTTGCGGCATCATCTTACAGAGATGAAATCGTCCCGTAACAACTCCCCCTCAACTCCCAAGAGATTTACACCTAAATCTCTTCTGAGCAATGGTATACCTGCGGCTCACAATTACAAAAAAAACTATCAAATTACTGAACCCCGAAATAGTTTAACACCCTTATTCGCAAGTAAGACTTAAAACGCATGACAACAAATCGCCTTAAGTTTGTTGTACTCGCAAGCAAAAAAAAACACAAGGCTTGAAACGCATGATAACAAATCGCCTTAAGTTTGTTGTACTCGCAAGCAAAAAAAAACAAAACACACAAGGCTTGAAACGCATGACAACAAGTCGCCTCAGTTTGTTGTTCTCGCAATCGATAAAAAAAACACACACACAAGGCTTGAAACGCATGACAACAAATCGCCTCATGTTTGTTGTACTCGCAATCAATAAAAACAAACACACACAAGGCTTGAAACGCATGACAACAAATCGCCTCAATTTTGTTGTACTCGCAATCAATAAAAACAAACACATACAAGGCTTGAAACGCATGACAACAAATCGCCTCAAGTTTGTTGTACTTGCAATCAATAAAAACAAACACACACAAGGCTTGAAACGCATGACAACAAATCGCCTTAAGTTTATTGTACTCGCAAGCAAAAAAAAACACAAGGCTTGAAACGCATGATAACAAATCGCCTTAAGTTTGTTGTACTCGCAAGCAAAAAAAAACAAAACACACAAGGCTTGAAACGCATGACAACAAGTCGCCTCAGTTTGTTGTTCTCGCAATCGATAAAAAAAAACACACACACACACAAGGTTTGAAACGCATGACAACAAATCGCCTCAAGTTTATTGTACTCGCAATCAATAAAAACAAACACACACAAGACTTGAAACGCATGACAACAAATCGCCTCAAGTTTGTTGTACTCGCAATCAATAAAAACAAACACACACAAGGCTTGAAACGCATGACAATAAATCGCCTCAAGTTTGTTGTACTCGCAATCAATAAAAACAAACACACACAAGGCTTGAAACGCACGACAACAAATCGCCTCAAGTTTGTTGTACTCGCAATCAATAAAAACAAACACACACAAGGCTTGAAACGCATGACAACAAATCGCCTCAAGTTTGTTGTACTCGCAATCAATAAAAACAAACACACACAAGGCTTGAAACGCATGACAACAAGTCGCCTCAGTTTGTTGTTCTCGCAATCGATAAAAAAAAACACACACACACACAAGGCTTGAAACGCATGACAACAAATCGCCTCAAGTTTATTGTACTCGCAATCAATAAAAACAAACACACACAAGACTTGAAACGCATGACAACAAATCGCCTCAAGTTTGTTGTACTCGCAATCAATAAAAACAAACACACACAAGGCTTGAAACGCATGACAATAAATCGCCTCAAGTTTGTTGTACTCGCAATCAATAAAAACAAACACACACAAGGCTTGAAACGCATGACAACAAATCGCCTCAAGTTTGTTGTACTCGCAATCAATAAAAACAAACACACATAAGGCTTGAAACGCATGACAACAAATCGCCTCAAGTTTGTTGTACTCGCAATCAATAAAAACAAACACACACAAGGCTTGAAACGCATGACAACAAATCGCCTCAATTTTGTTGTACTCGCAATCAATAAAAACAAACACATACAAGGCTTGAAACGCATGACAACAAATCGCCTCAATTTTGTTGTACTCGCAATCAATAAAAACAAACACACACAAGGCTTGAAACGCATGACAACAAATCGCCTCAAGTTTGTTGTACTCGCAATCAATAAAAACAAACACACACAAGGCTTGAAACGCATGACAATAAATCGCCTCAAGTTTGTTGTACTCGCAATCAATAAAAACAAACACACACAAGGCTTGAAACGCATGACAACAAATCGCCTCAAGTTTGTTGTACTCGCAATCAATAAAAACAAACACACACAAGGCTTGAAACGCATGACAACAAATCGCCTCAAGTTTGTTGTACTCGCAATCAATAAAAACAAACACACACAAGGCTTGAAACGCATGACAACAAATCGCCTCAAGTTTGTTGTACTCGCAATCAATAAAAACAAACACACACAAGGCTTGAAACGCATGACAACAAATCGCCTCAATTTTGTTGTACTCGCAATCAATAAAAACAAACACACACAAGGCTTGAAACGCATGACAACAAATCGCCTCAAGTTTGTTGTACTCGCAATCAATAAAAACAAACACACACAAGGCTTGAAACGCATGACAACAAATCGCCTCAATTTTGTTGTACTTGCAATCAATAAAAACAAACACACACAAGGCTTGAAACGCATGACAACAAATCGCCTTAAGTTTGTTGTACTCGCAATCAATAAAAAAAAAACACCTAGCTATTAAGAGCCTCAATCGATTCAGTCGAGATTCCAACTAACAATAGCACACTCGAGGGATGCACTTATACAGAGGGTACTTACAAGAAGACATTAAAGATAATGAAAACCAAAGTTCTTCTAGAAGTACAACCTCAAACAAAACGGATATGTTTCTGTCATGGGCCTGAAAACGCATTAGAAAATAAGAAAACCAAATGCACTTTCGGCCATTCACAACAGAACACTAAGGGGTGGTACTAACATAGGATAGTCACTACAGGAGGCATCAAATATAATAAAATACAATCCCCTTCCTGTAATATCTACTACAAATCAACAGTGATGTTACTGCCATGGACCTGAAAATACATTCACACATTACGACACCAAATGTATTTCCAGCCACTGGATGGGGACCGTACCAAGTCCAAGTCGCTTTAGGCATACGCCAGGGATGACCATCCTTCACCCCAAACATACAAGAACGCCAATGGTCGGCTTCACCAACAAGAGCAACCTGTATTCGAGTAGTCAATCTGTAATCCACATCAGTGATATTTCCCTACGGAAAAGAAACAAAAGTGGTAGTAATAATCCCTCATAAAGGAATGCCCCAATGTACTTAAAACCGAAACAACGAAAACGAGACCTCGGTATCCAAATCACTATGAGTGGTCGATTATTCGTCAGAATCCATTCCTGAACTCTCGGGTTCTAAATCTGGTGGGTGGGCTTTTAAGTCCTTCACATGCCAAGTACCCTTAGACTTGCCATTCGAGTCTACTAACTCGTACGTGATTGGTGAAATTTTACGTTTTATAATGAACGGGCCAACAAATTTCTGTGCAAACTTGGACGTGAAATTTTGGGCCGCATCCGATAAGACATAGTTCTTTCGAAATACGCGCGCGCCAACTGGAAAAGATTCTGGCCGTCGACGTAAGTTGTACCGTACCGCAGAACGAGAATGGGCCAATTTCAACCGTCGACTTATGTCCCGAAAGATGTTTGAATATTCCTCGACAATGGCAGCCCTACTAGGGGGAGGTGTGTTTTCCGAATCAATTTCGGGTTTCCGATATCCGTCGCCGGTAGGTACATGTTTGCGACCAAAATTCGTGAAGAAAGGTGTAAGACCAGTTGTCTCTAATTGCGCATCCCACTTTAGGAAGCAGTATGTCCCATTTCTTGTGATTATCCTCAATATAGCAGGACAACATAGTCTTGAGTACCTGATTGACCCTTTCGACCGGATTGGCTTGAGCATGATAAAAGGGGGTGAATTTGATCGTGACATTGTACGTCTTACACAAGTTCTGAAACAGGTTCGAGCGAAACTGAACCCCATTATCGCAAAGTAAAAATTGCGGACATCCAAAAACCAGAAACATTTGCTCTTCCGTTATACGTGTTACCGCAGCTGCTGTGGCCGTCCGCAGCGGGAAAAATAATAAAATTCACTGAAGGTGTCGGTAACGACGTATATAAATTTGTAGCCTTGAGAGGAACGTGGAAGTGGGCCAAATAGGTTTACACTAATCATCTGCCAAGGAACTTGTACATCTGGGTGCTTACCCATGACACCAGGAGGTGCTTTCAAAACAGGTTTTCGGGTGAGGCAAACCGGACATTTCCTAACATAGGTCGCGACATCAATTCGCATCTTTGGCCAATAGAATCGATTTTTGAAACGCTCAAAAGTTTTAAAGACACCGGAATGACACTCAACAGTACTATCATGATGTTGGCTAATTATTTCCATGCGGTTTCCTTTCGGTACCACCAATTTCCAAAAGTCACCAGTATCCCTTAAGGTAGGATACTTACAACTAACGTACTTGTACAACTTGTCAGCTACCAGTCGCCATTGCGGGAACTTCAAAGGATTTTCACGCACTCGTGAAGTCATACGGTTATACCAAGGATCTTGAATAGCCTTCTCAATCGAAGATACCTCAGGGACTGCTCGCGATAAGGCGTCAGGGACAACGGTCCTTACCTTTTCGATGTACTATGTTGAAATCGAACTGTTGTAATCTTACCGCCCAACGCGCCAACCGGCCTGTGGGTTCGCGTAAGTTGTGAAGCCATACCAAACTGTGGTGGTCGGTTAGTAACGTGAATTTGTAGCCTTCTAGGTAGGCACGAAGCTTCTCAATAGTGTACAAAAAAAAAAAAAAAAGGGGGGGGACTAGAAGTGGGCCCTCCTCCACCCCTGTTCCTGAAACGAACAGGCCACTTAGAAAATTGACTTGGGAAAACCATAATATGTATAGAAACTGGTGGAGAAGACTTCATCGAGATGCTATGTGGCATGTGCTTCAAACTGCATTAAGATAGGAGTTCCAGCCTTTCGGCACAACTCGCCCTGGCCTACAATGACAAGCGTGGCACCTGTTTTACAATGGTATATAGAAATGTGTACTGAAGGTACATCATCAAACAAAACTTTATTTACAAACTTTTCATAACAGGGCCACTATCTACTACCCTACATTAGTAAACCTAATCAGACGCTCCAGATCGGAGCCCAGTACTTCAATAATCTCTGCTGGATTGATCGGCAACGGCATCTGAAGTTCAGCTTCCAAGTCTGCCCGCGCATTAGTGTAATGGGGACAGCTCGTGATCCTATGCTCTGGCGTGTCTTCTTGTGCGCAATGTTCGCACTCTGGGGAGGGTATTTTCCCAATTCGATGCAGGTGTAACTTGAAGTTCCCATGGCTCGTTAGGAAAGAGCATACCAGCCTACTGGGTCTGTGATGCGGAACCTGGATCCAATTTCTTATGTTAGGAATAAGTGAATATGTACTTCTTCCCTTGATGGTTGAGTCCCATTCTTGCTGCCATCTATCAATGAAAAGGGATTCAACATGCAAGTATGCCGCTATCCAATATCTGTAGTCCTCTAGGGTTACTATATTGCCTAGCACGTTTGCTGTGCCGGTCTTCCTCAGCTGGGAAATAGCCAAGTTATTCTGGATCGCCAAATGCAATGGCATTGCTTTCGCTATGACACACGCCGATTCACATGGTGTAGATACATATGCTCCAATCACGGTTTTCAGGCATTGTGCCTGCACCGTCCTGAGTTTGGCACTAAGTTTGCAATTTCCTATCCTGTGAATCCATATGTCCGCCGCATAACTAATAATCGGGATGATTGCGACCTTGTAGATCGTTGCCAAAGACTCTTGACTGGCTCCCCAATTCAGTCTACTACACTGCCTTAAGGCCTGGAAGATACTGCTCGCCTTGCTCGTAACGTAGTTCAAGTGGTCTAAGAAAGTCAACCTTTCATCGAGTATGACACCAAGGTATTTTGTTTTGCTTTTCCTAGGGATAGGTACACCCCTGTACCTCACCACTGGATTCCTATTCTTCGACAGCTTCAAGAAGACTATATAGTTAGTCTTATTTATGGATATTTCCAGCTTATATTCATTCGCCCATTGACTGAGTTTTAACATGGCATCCTGTATTCTATACTCCAAGTCTCGCCTGTTGGCCGCGTTGATGCTGATCGCAATATTATCAGCATAGGCAATGATTCTTGTATCATTCTCCCATCTCATTCTTAACAGGGGTTCGACCGTCAAATTCCAGAGAGTTGGTCCCAATACCGAGCCCTGCGGGCAGCCTTTGGTCAAGTTCTTTCCGCACTCCGTTAGTCTACTGCGGTGAATAATTCTCCGCTCATTCAGATAATCTTTCAAGATATCGAAGATTTGCTCATGTACGCCAATTTCGCTCATGTAGCGAAGGAGACTTGGCCACCACATGTTATCAAACGCCCCTCTTACGTCGATGAAAATTACCATCCTGTGGTTTGCGTCTGTGGTTATGTGTTGCATGAGCGCTGAGATCGCGTCCACTGTTCCCTTATGCTGCATGAAGCCATATTGGTTCCTGCTAATTAGATTGTCCATCGGAATACATTCCGCGAGTTTGCACATGATTATTCTTTCGTACAGCTTGCCCAACTCAGAGAGGAGTGTAATGGGCCTGAGAGATTTCATCTCGCTTGGGTCCAAGCCATATGCTTTTAAGATAGTGACCAGCCTTCCCTTCTTCCATGGTTCAGGAAAAATTTTTAATTCAAAGCACTTATTATATATAGTCAGTAGAGGGTTCATAATATATGGCAGCAGAAGATAGACAATATATCCATGCACATTGTCTGGCCCTGGGGCCTTCATTGGCTTAATCAAATAGGCCGCCGCTTCGACGTCCTGCTCTGTTACGCTTAGACGTGGCCCTATGGCTCCGCGAAAGTCATTCGCTCGGATTCTAGTCTCGCTGTTGCTTTCCGAGTCCGTGGTTGGATCGTCGTCCGGCATGAGAGTTTTCACTATGGTTGTCAGTGTGTCTGACATACTATTGGTGGAGATGCCATCCTCCGTAGTGAGTGCTGCGTGCACCATATTAGAGTGAATCTTGTTTGCAGAGAGCTTGTACACGGTGCCCCATGGATCGGCAGCTAGATCTCGCTCAACAAAGCTTTGCCAGCTGGATGCTCGTTCTGTTTTAATTTCAGCTTTATACCTGGCCAGTTCGGCCCTATATCTGGCTCCTGCTGCCAACGTGGTTTCCGGAGGCTGCTGTGTTCTTCTATGCCACTGGAAAGACATTCTCGCTCGGAAGACGCTCCTCCTGAGCCTAGATAAATTGACGTTCCACCAGGGAACATTCTTTCTCGTTTTTTTGACTTTAGACGCAAGGCAGCGAGTAGCTGTAATAGTTTCGCCGGTCAAGCTATTTATTAAGTCCAATAGCTGTTCGGAGTCGTTTGCTTCGCAATGCACGAATCTCTCTTGAATTGCCATGCCAACTCTTTCCAGATTTCTCAGCTTCAGATTCTTCATAGAAAATCGCTCACAGTCGAGATCGCTCTCATCGACCTCGACCTCCGTTTTCAGGCTTATGGAAATCAGATTGTGGTCCGATTGGACCTGCCCTTCTAGAACGTGCCACTCGATTTGGTTTTGGAGGATGGCTCCATTAGTAAGCGTGAGGTCGATATTCGAGCTGCCATTAGCCGTGGAGAAGGTGAATGGCTCACCCGGCTTGTTAATCACATACAGATTGTTCCTGTTGATAAAATTGATTACTTCGCTTCCCCGGTGATCTTGGCGGCCTGAATGCCAGGCAAGCGCTTTAGCGTTGAAATCTCCACATATTATTAGTGGTCTGCCATGTAGTTCTCTATTCTTCCTTCCTAAGATATCTAGATCTTCGGCCAGGTCGCCTCCTGGAGGGTTATACATACTGACGGCTATGAATTCCCTGTTTGCGGAATACTTTATACTCGTCATCACGCATCTGGTTGGATTTGCGACTTCTAGCTTTAAGGTATCAAATACCTCCGTCAGGATGATTATGGCCATCAGTGGCATCTCGCTACTGTGAAACGCTAGTCTATAACCTGAGAAGCCGGGTATTTGCCATTTTCCATTTTTATCCTTATATGAATAAGGCTCCTGCATTTCATTTGCCTTATTTCGAGGGTAGCCGTTCTCGATCTTTGCAAGTTTACTTGGCCAACTTTTATGAGTTTTGTTGCTCTACTAACTCGAGGCATAGTCAGTATTCTGGATCAACGTTTGGATCCTTCTCTTAAATATCGGACACTTGCTATCACTGGCGGCATGTGTATGCAGATCTTCATTGGCATTTTTGCAATTGATACATGTTTTGTCGGCTGTGCCAGGGCAGCTCCTGGTTTCATGCGCACCAGCGCATTCGGCGCACGCTTTTTCTGACTTGCAGTCTTTCGACATATGGCCGAACTTTTGACAATTGAAACATCTGACGACTCTGACGTGATCCCTAATCCCACAAAGGCTCCACCCTATCAGTACTCTCCTACGACGCATTAGGTCCGCTCTGGTTTTCGGACAGGCCTCTATGACCCACGTGCAAGTTTTGGAATCTCTCGAGCCAAACTTGTGCAGCGCCTTAACTTCATCGGGACTGTCAAGCGGGATGTCCAACTCATCGTTGACATTATTTTGAACTTTGATCGCAGAGTATTCAGCTGGCACGCCCATTATCGCCACTCTAGGTACGTTTTTCTTTAGGACCTTGGCTGTAAGTCCGATGCTGCTGAGCAGTCCCTCATTTATGTCGGTCTCGGAAGATATTATCTTCACGCCTTTGTTACCTATTGGTATTACTCTGGTAGGCCTCACTCCCACCTTCTCGGGTTTCTGTGCTTGGAGCGCCCTGATTGTCTCTTCAGAGTTAGAGATCTTGTCGTTGTCTTCCGATGGGTAGATCAGGATAACCCGGTTGCTGGAGGTCTCTATCGACTTTCCGCTGGTAACTTTAATTCGGTTCTGATTTTGGCTGCTCTTTGCGGCTTGCGCGAATGAAGGGCCTGAAATAGTAGTATTGCCCACTGATTGCTCCATCTTGTCGAGCCGTGCCTCGAGTCTGGATAGTGAAGCTGTTACGGTGTCTTGGACCTCTCTAACTTGATTTTCTGTAAGGATTCTTGCGAACGCATCCGACATGAGCTCTACAAATCTAGTTGCTTCGGATCTTTTGGCGGAACTGTCCTTGCTCGTTGAAATTGACATTAGTAGAGCCTGCTTCGCTCTTGCAAAAATTTTCGCTGGATAATCGGTGCCAGTGCTCTCAGGTGGCTGGCTTGCAGCATGGTCATCCATGCTGCCATCTGTCGGATTCGCATCCGAGCTGTTCTTGGGTGATTGATTAGAATTTGGTTTTGGATTCATGATTGTTCCCACGAGTAGCTAGGGAAATACCGGTCCGCCTCCGCAGAGCCCCGCATACGGAGGTAAGGCTATATTCAATCCAAGGGTCGCCCAACCTTCGATGTCTCGCTACTGACGCCGATCCCCAACGCCATTCAAGACCTAGCCGCGAGAGCGTATCTTTAGGAATTTTTGGGTTTATTCCCATGTCAATATCAATTTCAGCGAATTCTAGTCTTCTTGTCAGCCACTTTTCTTGGCTGATACCCAATCGATCATATCGACATGTCGTTGGGTATAGCCCCCTTTTTCTTGGTTTCGCATGACATCTGCATTGAGCAACCTGCCGCTCGCCAGTCCGTGATCTTGGCCCAACCACGCTGGCTCACCTTCTTCGTTAAATCCCTGTAGGTATCGCCTGACATCTGTTACTACAGTACTGCCGCTCACCTTTCGTTTGTCCCCTTCCCATGATTCTATTTGGCTTGAAATATGCTATTTGGCTTTGCCTGACATCTGCATTCGCAGTACTGCCGCTCGCCCGTCCGTGGCCTGGTATCCACGCTGGCTCGCCATTCTTGTTTGTCCCCCCCATTCGTGATAGCAGAATCGGTGGACTCCCGGAGGAGCCCACTGTTTGGGTCGCGAGGGCAACCCATCGGCTAGACCGTCCGCCAGACACTGCCGATACGGATCGACCGTCTATTCGAGCATGCCAGACCCAACCTCGCCCGGAGCGAACCGGCCCGACCAGCCCCCTTGGAGAGCCGGCCGGGCCCAGCAGCAGCGGGACCGGCACACGCAGATCACTTCATTTACTTTCAACATACAGCTGAACAACCCAATTAATTTGACAAAAATGCCCGGCCACTTCCATGGAAGTGACCGGGCCGATTGACTGCACCCGTGAATGCACTAATATCTTGTAGCCATCCATAGATGGACAAAACTTCAGAAAAAAATTTTTTGGTAGAAAGGCCCGACCACCCCCCGGAGGGGGTGGCCGGTCCGGGGTTTGCTGCACCACATTGCAATATTATCGCAGGGCAAGCATGCTCTCATTTATTACGTTTGTCAATATTTCTAATTTGCATTAGATTCTGTTTGCATGTATGTTCATTAGAACTTGCGCCATTACTCTTGGATGACATCTGATTGGTGGCCGGACCACGGTTCCCGCTCTGAGGCACGGCTCCAGAAGCAATAGCTCCGGAGGATCCCGGTCCTGGATCCGCTAGTAGCAGGGCACTAGGGCTTTAGTTCGCTGGAAACAGTCACTGCTATCCCTCTGCAGACCTGCGGTCCAGCACACGTCATCCCCATGTATTATGTAGCCATCCTTAGATGGACATAACTTCGAAAAATTTTTGGTAAAATAGGCCCGACCACCTCCCGAGGGAGGTGGCCGGGCCGGGCACTGCTGCACCACATATTTGTTTGATTATTGCTATTTATTGCATTTATGTTCGTTCTGCATATGTTATTCTGATCATGTCCTTCCAAGAAGGACCTTGCCCTCATGATCACGTGTGCCCGCATCACGGCACATTCTGAGTCTAGCTTCTCGCTTGACTATGTCTGGCCGCCGCCCCAGCCGACCAGATACCCTCACACCTGGCGTTTTGGGATAGAAACGCTAGTTCAAAGTTTTGACTCAGTACGGGCAGAGTCGTCACGCTCTGAAGGGTCCCAAGCCTTCCTTACCCGGTCTCAATAGTGTACAGTGCCGCAAGACATTCACGCTCCGTTGTGCTGTAATTTCGCTCTTGGCGAGTAAGGGACCTACTGACATAACATATCACGTGTTCGCCATCATCAAGCTTCTGAGATAAAACACCGCCTATACCGTACGCGGAAGCGTCCGCTTGGACAATAAACGGAATAGTAAAATCCGGACAGGTCAGTATTGGGGCCGAGACTAAGGCGTCCTTGACTCCCGTGAAGGATTTTTGACATTCATCCGTCCAAAGCCATTTCCTGTTCTTCGACAGCAAAGCGGTCATAGGCGCTATCAAAGTTGAAAAATTCGGTATGAACCGGTGATACCACGATGCAACGCCTACGAGACGTCGAATCTCAGTCGTGTTCTTAGGTGGAGGAATATCGAGAATGGCAGACACCTTGCCAGGATCTACGTGAAGGCCTTGACGGTCGACCACGTATCCCAGGTAATGCAACTCGGGCCTACAGAAGAAACATTTCTCCTTAGACACGGTCAATCCAGCTTTTCGAAATCGCTTGAAAACTTCGTGAATCAAATTCATATGAGTTTCAAAGTCTTGCGTAACCAAGATGACATCGTCCAAATACACGAACACATTAGGTTCGAGATCGGCTCCTAATATTTTATCGATCATACGCTGGAACGTAGCTGGCGCATTGCATAAACCGAATGGCATACGCTTGAAATGATACAACCCACATCCTAGAATCGTAAATGCCGTATATTCCCGAGATTCGGGTGAAATCGGAACTTGCCAATATGCGGACTTGATGTCAATTGAACTGAGGTATTTGGCATTTCTCAACTTGTCCAGAATAGTTGATATAAATGGTAGCGGATACGCGTCCTTTTTCGTTACACGGTTCAACTGTCGATAATCAACACAGAAACGATATTCGCCATTCTTTTTCGGGACTAACAAAACCGGACTAGACCATGCGGATTCCAAAGGTTCAATCACATCGTTTGCCATCATGTCTTTCACAGCATTGTCAATGTGAAGCTGCATCGCTGGTGAGACGCGGTATGCTCTTTGTTTAATTGGTTCCGATGTAGTAACTATTTTATGGTGAACTGTACTAGTGCAACCTAGCTTGTCACCCTGTAAAATGAAATATTCTCCAATGGTCTTGTCTAAGCGAGTCTTCTGTTCGACAGTCAGAATCTCCTTTGAGACCACACTGCTTACCGAACCTACTTGGGGAGTCGCTCATCAAATTCCCAGCAACCACGTCGCAAGTCAGGAATGATGTTCATTGCCAACCAAAAATCTACACCAAGAATGATGGTATGGTAAATTTCAGGTATTACAATACCTCCAGAGTTCGAACCCTTCCTTCCAAACTAAATGGAACGCTTGTGACACCTATCACTTTGCAGCATTGATCGTTCGCTACAGTACACGACTTAACATTAGTTTCCATGAGTTTGAGTCCCATGTTTTGTAAAGTATACCAACCAAGTCCCCCAATTACGGTTTTATTACAGCCACTATCCAATAGTGCTTTAAATTTCAGCCCCAGTACACCGACCTCAAGATATGGTCGATTGTCTCCCTCACAATGGGACATGATGTAGTTCAAGACAGGATGGAGATTGTCGGCGAAAGTGGTCGCTGAAGTTGGGCGATCAGAGCACACTGGGCGACCAATTAGTGGCTCCTCTGTCCGTTTCCCGAACATGTCGCACAGGTCCTGGTTGTCACCCCTTGGGCTCCACATTGGAAAATGCTTTCGTGATGCCTGTCTACACGCGGCGCGTAAATGGCCGACTTGACCGCAATTCCAACACCGTACTGACGTCGAATTTGGATGTCCAGACCTATCACTCTATGGACCACTGGCAGCGGGAACATAGTCCTCATTCCGAACAACTGGTTGCTCCGGACGTGACTCAATCGCGGAAACCCTCGAGTGGCTTATTCGTTGGTATTCCAGACCGGGTTCCACGGAATATCTAGGCATGATCATCGGTGCTTTATATTCCTGTGCACTCAGACTCACTTCCTCAATTTCCCGACCCACCGAGATCAGAGAACTCAAGTCCGTGATTCCCCTCCCAGCGAACGCCATTTGCAAGTGTGGTAGCATTTTTCCACGAATAAAGTTCACTCGAGACTTCACTAGGTTTTCGCGATAGTTTCCCAAACAGGTTTTCCATGTACGCAACATAGACGACTACAGACTCTGTAGAACCTTGGGTTCTACGCTTGCGGGTATCCCAAATTCGTTCTTCGTAATTTCTTGGTAAGAAACTCACACGTGCTTCCTGCAAAAACTGATCGTAATCGTGAATTTGACTTCTTGCAAACCGAAACCAGACCGATGCATCGCCATCTAATAGTTCTGATACCGAATCAAACATTTGTTTCTTTGAGGCATACTGGGAAATTCTCATTTCTTCCAATTTCTCGATGAAGTCCGTAACACTAGAAGTGCCATTAAATTTTAAACCCCAACGGCTAACGTCAACAAACGTTGTGGATGAAAAACCAAAACGGTCAGAATTAGATGGATAGTAAGTAGAAAGTGGCTCCATACCAAATTGTTGGTTAGAATTTTGTGCCAGCCCCATTGGGTTGAACCCCGGAATGCGGTTAACTGCAGTCGAGTTTTGTGGTAATGTGTTGAATGTAGCGCATTGAGTATTGAATGGACTAGAAGTAGTACCTGAACCAGCCACTTGAGAAAATGTTTTCATCTTTGGTAAGCCCGTCTGAGAGTTATTCACTGTAAAGTGAGGGGGAACGTACTGACGAAGAGTGATATTTTTCACATTTTCCACCAAGTCAGAAGCCATAGTGACGGTTTTAGGTTTTGGCTCGAGATATGATTTGCTAGCATCATCGGGGTTAACCTTTGAACATGTCTGTTGACAGAATTCTATCAGATCGTTATCGACAACCACCGGTTCAGTGTTAGCTGGTGGGACCTGTTTCGCCCCACTGCGTGTTGACGAAGATTCAGGTACCAACAGATTGGGTTCATCCAATATCGAAACATTATCCAAGTGGACTGGTTGATCCAACATTTCGGAAGCATTTTGGTTCCCCACTCTTGCGTTACGATTTCTAGCATACAGCTCTTCCAATGCGAGTCGTGTCTCCTCGACTACTGCCAATAGCCTATATTTTTCCGTTTCGATCTCAGCTGTGGGCGGTCTAATTCTGGTCAGACGACCTTGAATGTGACCGAGTCGAGTTCCGATACGTTTGTAATCGTTTACCAGGTTTTCAGGATTAATATCTTGAATACTTCCTACTAGTTCTTCCAATTTGAAACTACAAACTGTAATCTCATTAGTTGGATCGCATCTCATAGTATCTGAGCTAACATAACCCTCATGCTCACGTATCAGAGCCTGTCTCAATAAGGAGCGCGCTTTTCTTGAACCGTCCCGTTTCCTAAACTTGCACCACGAATCAACAATTCGTAAGTGAGTTCATCTCCCAGTAGTCTATTGACATCCATTTTAGCCAGAATAAAAATCAGAAAAAGGAAAATGGCTAACAATTTTACGAAGTGAGACCACCCTGTATAATCACCAACTGAAATTTTCAGAAGGAACGACCAAGAAAACACTATTCGATTTCGATTTTTTTTAAAAGCTACGTTAAGAGACGAAAGTCTCCCCCTCTCCCTGGAAACAAAAAAAAAATTGAAATAACAATGACGATTTACCCTGTCTGCTCAACATCCAAACCAAAGTCAAACATGTAGACGACGAAATACCAGAATAGTTATCTTTTCGCCCGCCCTGTATAGTATGGCAATCAAAAAAAAAATTATAATAACCGTAACTTACCAACCAAATCAAGGAATAATTGATTTCCAGTAACACCCTGTATATTTGGTTGTATAAATGAAGAACTGCAAATGAACAACACCAGCCTGTATAATTTTTCGTCAACGAAGATAGTGCCAAATTCAATATATTAAAAAAAATAAACAAAATTGTACTGGCAAGAGGGCAAAATACGATTATAGACCCATATGCTAATCTTCCAAGCAATTATGTTTTTGTTCTCATCAAAATGATAAATGTTTTTTTTACTCGACACAACTACTGCAAATAATTCGTAAATTTGTAAATGAAGTTAAGAAAAATTATTGTGACTTGCCCTGTACAGACAAAATACCATGTGATGTATTCCACCCTAAGCAGCCAAAGTCTAACGAAAACTTCCTCTTCCACAGTTGACAAATTCAAAAAGCAGACCGCCCTGAAATACCTGTTTTGATACCGAATTACCAAAACGTTGATGATATAGAAAGCAAGTGTAGAAACATAGGTAAATATATATTACAGTACTACCAAGTAATCGTATGCACTCCAGCAGCTTTAAAAAAAAGTTACCCTGTATGACAAGCAATGCTACCCTCAGTCAGCACTATTGTATATCTGCACTGTGCAATGAAAAATAGGGGTTATTTCTTAACTTGACTATAAAATAATAGCCACAACATATGTCATGTCGTAAAAAAAAAAATTCAATTTCTATAAAGTCAAACAGTAATTCAACCCTATTCACCCTGTAACCAACTGAGGTAGAAAAAAAATTAGTTGGGCGCCATTTTGTTAGCTGATCAATTCCTTGAGGAGGAAAGGTGTTGAAAGGGATCATTGGTGATTTAACAAAAGATTTATAGTGCCTTACCTAACCTATTAAGGCCAGACACTTTGCTAGCGCAGTGGGCGTTGGGGTGGGTAAGGTTTGTCACTAAATGAAAAGTGGCTTGTTCACAAAAAAAATATATATTTTAATTACTCCCTTTAAAGGAGAAAACACCAGGTTGACCTCCGTCAGGTTTGGAAGACACCACTATAAAATAAATGAAATGCCAGTGCCTCTGTTTACCAATACATAAATAATCAGGTGATAATTACCACCTGCAATATTATCTAAAATATTTATCAATGCATTATATCCTACCGAGGTGATCACCGCAGTTCACAAAAAGGGGATTGGCACGCTCAAAAGTCTTAGAGTGTGTTCTTCGAGAAGCGAAGCCTGAAGGGCTGAAAATGTATGCCTTAGGGCTCGAAATACAGGTGCTTGAAGAGCTCAAACTAAGTGCCTGAGGGCTTGAAATACAGGTGCTTGAAGAGCTGAGGTATATGGGCAGTAAAATAGGTTGATAGAACAAAAAAAAATATGAATAGTTGCTTGTTCCACCCTATGCATATACTATACTTGGCAGTGACGTCCAGTATTCTCGGGATTCCCCCTTCAATGGCTGTGTTAGTCCTTTTCAAGGGAGTTGCTCCCACCACTCTGTCATATGACCCTGGGGCATACCTTCTCCGAAAGAGTCCTTGTCTCAAAGTCTTGTACTAAAAGTCATATCCTCTCCGGACAATGGCCCCTCCAAAAAGAAGTCCTGTTGGAATATTCTCTCCGGACAATAGCCCCTCCAAAAAGAAGTCCTGTTGATGTTGGATGGACTTAAAGTGAATAGTCGACGTGAGTGATAATCCCCTCAACGGGTTTTGAACGAATTCAAACTCAGTACCAACGGCAATAATTCTTCCAATAATCCCCTTTCCTAGTGGAGAGAGAAATAACTATAACCTCAAATGAACATTATGGCCGATTGGAACTCACGTATCATCAAGACTGCCAGGTCGGATCTCTAGGACCCCCTTTTTTTTCTTGTACCCCCCTCCTCTGTCATCAACCGGAAACAATGAATTCCGACAAGTCCTCGGGAACTGATTTTCACCCCTATACATCACCAAAAATAGGGCCAGAATTTGCATTAACTCGCAAATTGAATTAAACCGCAAAGAAGCCATTATTCGACGGAAGTACATCACTAAGAAGGAGGCATCATGCGCCTGCGTCAGACATTGTCAACTCGCTCATAGCGTCCGTTGCCAAACCACATCAACACTCAATGCAAATGAATGGTTTTCCGACGACTCACGAATACTTCCGAACAAATTCAATAGTTTCTCCCAACGATAAAACTACACGCTGATGATAATAACGTCCCAACTAACTGGATTCCACCTAACAGAAATTCTACCAGTCCCAAATTCAATTAAATCATAGACCATGACTAAAGCGCTTGTGACCAATAACCATAGTTTCAGATGTCAACGGTTGCTACACTACCGAGGTCACCTGTCGACGGAGTGTGCGTTCGGAGTAGATCGTGTTTCGTAGCCCATAATCACGGAACTAATCAGTCATAGACAATCACGAATGATAGTTGGGAACTGTTACTTATCACTACCGGTTTTTCGTTTTTTGTTGTAATATTGGGCTATAATAGACATAGTTAGGAAGTGAGAGTTGACACTAGATCAACCCGACCGGTCTGTTCTCGCCCTCACGTCAATGGAAAATACAAAACAGATTACAGAGTTTTCCTAGTTCTCACGGCCCATGAACAACGCGGAGCAGACTACACGGAGTCGTCAGAGGAAAACAAGCAAGCAGATTTGACCTTCTGTCGATCGGTCCGACACAGGACAAGAAGAAGAATTCCATTTAACCTTGTTGACATTTAGAAATATAAGACCTTCATTAAAAGCTTGGTCGGATTAATGTCATTTCTTTGCGGTAAATTCAAATTTTTGGTAGAAATACAATTCAAATGATCTTTGGAAATATCCGATAAGCGGCTCTCGCAATTTTATAGTTCTCAGTTTGTGCTGGCTTAGTCAATGAGAACTATGTTCTTTGATAATAAATCATATATGATTTGATTATCACAAACAGTACTTATAGAGATAGTGGATTAGTTAAAATAGAAAATTCATTATAAAAATACCTTAAAATTCAAAAGCGTGTTTTGAAAAATTGAAACGAAACACTGTTGATGAAAAATGTCCTTTTAATTCATAACAATATACATATTTAACTATAAAATGATTGAGGTTTCTTTGTGTCCTTTATCGAACACAATCATTGGAGTTATAAACAATATAATTATGTATAAAAACGGTAAGAATCACAAATGACTTAAAATAACAATTTTTCGGTTTGGTTTTTTGAGTTTTCAACCAACAGCGGTTCTTTTTCTCAATTCTCTATTTGCATATTTGAGGGAATAGAATATCCTCATCCTGATAAACAGGGTAATAACATATTTCTTTGGAAAGTTTGGACACTGGTGCTGAAAATCATTTATCATTTTTTCAAAGATAACATGGGATATCCTATTCCCCTTACAAACTTCATCAAACATGGACGTAATAGTAATTTTCCGAACAAGTGCGGAAAGACACTTTCCGCATGAGTTAGGAACAATACTTTTTCTACAAGCGTAGGAAACAAATTCATTTTTTCAATTATTTATTCATGCAAATGGAAACAACTAACAAGAGTAACATTTTCTATCCACTAATTATCCGTAATATTTATTGTAAATGTACAATTTGATGCATTATGTAAATTTATAGCGGAAGCCAGTATATTTTTTGAATATGGCTGATTTCCTGAAGAAGAAGGTAATTCGGGCAATACATTATCGAAAGAAATCGAATGTGCAGGCACAGGCATCAAATCGTCGCCGATCGATATAGATGTGGATGGTTCTAAAATGCACCCGGAAGACGATGTAGTGTTCAAATTCAGAATTTTGTTGGACATTTCTTTTTTTCGATTGGTGGAGTCTTCTAAATACCCCTCTGCAACTGAAGTCGATTTCCATCCTCCTAGGCGTTTGATATTAGTTATACCCACACCACAGTCAGCAGGTAAAGTGGCTGAGGAACGCCTGAAGCTGTAACCAGTGTAAAGTTCTGGATTTTGAAGGCGCAGATATACTGCTATTTCGGAGGGTATCTTTCCTATGGTATTGATTCCTACACATTGCACAGTACATTTTCCACTTTTGTAATACAAGAATAAACGACGGTGAGGAGTCTCTTCTGGACGTAAATGTACATAATTTCTGTATACGTTCAAAAAATAACCATCATTTGCTTCTTCAAATATCACGAAGGATCTAGAGGAATGATTTTTGGAATCCTTGATATTAACAATTATCAGGTTTTCTTTGTCGTCTATGTCGTCAATGGTGAGTTTTGTCAGCTCTTCTCGTCTGCAAGCACCAGCTAATCCAAATATTGCTACTAACTTAATCATGAAGTATATGTCATCGGGTGCTTCAGTCATAAATTTTGAAACGTCTTCTTGAGTGAAGATTTTGGCCTTTCTCGGTCGAAAACCGACATTCTGTCTTTTAATGAATGCAATTATTTTGTAAAATTTGCTAATATCCAAATTTTGCTTTACTTTGAATACACTCTTCAACATTGAATATCTTGCCCATAAAGTGTCCATGTTTTAGACATTTCTAGAAAATAAGCCAAGAATACTTCTTCTTTATTTGGTGTTTTCACTTTTTTATTGTTGCACCATTCAATAAAACTCGTGTATTGCTTCTTATACCTTTGTTTAGATTTCGTTGGCAATAACTCTAAGTTCGCATCTGTAGCTGCTTGCACGATTTCTTGTGGAAGTTCTTCATCAGATGAATAATCCATTGTGGCAATTTCACTGAATCGAAAATTTTATATAAGTAACGCTTTGTCTGTCACTCTGACAATTACAAACAAATTTGTGTATTGATCGGCATGACAACATCAATTGTTACCTACTCGTTATCAGATCAATCAAAACCTATATATAGGGTGATTTTCATAACAATACATTTTTATTTATCAATATTTGTTCATTTTTTCAATAAATAGTGCAAAATGATGGATGATTTTGAACAAACTCACTTAGTATTGCAACAAAAAAGCTTGAACCTTCATATTTTGTCACCCACCACTTATATTTTACGAGGATATCATATAAATGTTTTTCCCGCACTAGTGTGGGAAAACATTTCCCGCACTAGTGTGGGAAAACTTTTCCCGCACAACTGTGGAAAAATGACACTTTCCAAACTGAATTGCGTGCGGGTAGAGGGTGAATCACGCACGCTTGTAGGAAAAAATATTTTCCAAATGATATACATAAGCAATGAACTTTTCATTAGGTGTCCTAAGACCTCCATACAAACTTTTATCGTTATCATAGGCTTTAAAATGTGTCAACAATTTTGCAATATCAAAATCTTCAGAGTCTTTTGAAAATTTGACACATACCTGACAGCTATGAACATTAACTGCTTTCTTTATTAGGTAACCACACACATAGGTGAATGCATTTTGTAATGGTAACTCTTCATTTTTATAGTTGATAATCACCTACTGTAAGAGCACTTTCAGTTGATTGTACTGAATTATCTACACTGCCAGTATTGACATCAAATTGTTTCAAATCAGTAAGCAGTACATCCAAATCTTCAATACAATTTGAATTACCACTATTGAAGTAACTTTGGCAAAAAAGTTTTTTGAAGGCCCTCACAAACTGAATTGGTGTTGGATTAACACAATTGCCACCTTGCTGACGAATACTCCCAAAAAAAATTTCTACAGAATCTTGGTTCACTCGTCTGGTTTTTAAATATTTAAAACCATCAGATTTCAATATTTCCCAGAGTTGCTTTACACCATTGATTGTTATCAACGGGCAAGTTATGAATTTAACATTGGAAGTAATTTCTTTCCCATTCTGATTGAATACTTCAAGTTTTTTAAGAAGATGATCATCTTATTTAAAAACTCAATTTGGTATGTTTCACCTTCAAATACATTTTTAAATATATTCTGAGATTTTTTCACAGATGAATTCAAAATATCAAACAAATTGGTAAATTTTTCAATGAATTCAGCAGTTTATATTGCATTTGGAGGAAGTCCACCTAGACTCACATAAGTGTTCATGCCACTAGAAACTGTGTTACTAATTACTTGAGTGGCTAATTTGACTTTCATCTTCTCAAAGTTTGTAGGACTTATATGCGAGTCGGTGAGTTTAGGTGCACATCTATAAGCCAATTTTTTGTCTTGTTCATAAAAAGACTTTATATGTGACCGAGAAGTTCTGTTTCCATCAAAATCGAGAATGTTTTTTAAAAGATTTCGAGTAGCTTTAAGTATATGAGGTGTATCAAATAAAAATAAATGTTTTTTATCTCCTACCATGAATATTGGATTATCTGGTGTTGCCACAAGTTTTTTCGATAATTTTATGAAATTTGAACCCATATCACTTACAAAGGCATCAACAATGAATCCTATATTTATTAACTTCAATATGCATTCCTCTATAATTGATTTCAAGTTATCTGCTTTGAGAGTTTCATTAACAAGAAAATATGCTAAAGGTTGTTTCCAATTGAAGTAGAGTCCTCGCATCATAATAACAGTAGCATGATTTACTGATCCAAACACTTTGTAGCCCAACGATTTCATCACTTCCCGTGTCATAGAATAAATTGGATTTTAATGACATTTCATCAACACACAAAAAACAATGTTTGTCTTGATCCAACATGGTGCTGATTTTTTTTCCAATGTTTTGAAAAGGAATTCATTTTGCAATCCTGGCTTACAGACAACTTTCTGTGTGATACGTTCTAATGAACGTTTACTAGGTAAATGTAAAATTTTTTTCAAAAACTTGTATGCTCTTGGACCCAGGAAATAAAGTGTCAGGGCAAACTGTTTATATTCAGTCGTATATCTCCTTCCCTTTGCCTTCCTGGACTCCAGCCTAGCCTGTATTTTCACAATGTCTGCAAGATTTCGAGATAAAAATTTGTCACAAATTTTGTCAAAATCATCGAGAGAGAACTGTTCTTCAATGCCCTTCTCAGTTTCTGCTTCCTAGGAGTCTGTGAACTCAAAGAAGCTGACGTTTGAGTCATTGCAGAAGGGAATATCAAGCTGCTAGGAGTTTCCAGATCATCCATCTTAATAAGGAGATTCCCTGCAAACAATTCCATGAATTCAATAAACAAGAAAAAAAATACATATTTTGCTATATAGATAGATAGATAGATAGATAGATTTATTTAAAGCTTTCAATTTAAACAGTTGAAAACTCAAGTCGTACAAAAAATCATCAATAATTTACATCACACTAAAGATAATACAAAACACAAATATAACCAAAATACACAATTACCATAAGTATAAAAAATTTATATATATATATATATATATCACAGTCATTGGTAAAGGTAAATTGTACTCTAACTACAAATAAGGTTTCTTATCCAGGAATTCTTTCAATGAATATGGCTCAATGCCACACAACAGATTAAAAACATGTTTTTTAAAATTTTGTCTTGTGCGATATTCTTTAATATTCAAGGGTAAATTGTTATAAAATTTAATGGATGCATAATGTGGCCCTTTCTCTGTATTTGTAAGTCTATGCTTAGGAACAATAAAATTGGTTTTCTGTCTTGTAGAATATTCATGTCTGTATGTGTCTGCTTCAAAATTTGGTCTATTATCATATACAAAAAGTACACAAGCATATATGTAAATTGAAAATTGTCAAGCTGTGTGCACGTTCCAATGTAATTGGATGAAAAAAGTTTGTATTTCGTGCAGAAATTTATTTATAAAATCATAGCAAAGCGCTTTCGACTATCAAGTCATCATCAGTGCGTACCTGTAAGTAAGTGACATTGAAATGAATTTAAGAAATTTTGATAATATGAATTTTGAAAAATTGAAAAAATTACTTACTCGTCAGGTGTACAAGAGCCATACCATAAAAATATCATGTGTCCATAGGACCATGTAACAAGTTAAAACGGGACATCATATGATTAACATTTTAAAAAATCCTTATTCCAGGATTGAGTTTGATAAAAGTTTCAACAGACAGAGTAACACATGTCTGCTGAACTTAGTATACTGTCAAACTAAATGAAATATGAATGAAATTGACATTGTGTCAAAAGTTGACAATGACAATTGGCTTCGAACATGAACTTCTGGAAACACTGATCTATGTTTTGAAAATTGTTGAATGACCAATTAGTCAAATTGATCTGTAAGTCTATTTAAAGTTCTGTTCATCCAAACCCAAGGAAATATAACAAACCGGGAAAGGTCTAATGAGAACCTCCACCCGAAGTGCATAAAACCAGGCTTAAGAAACAGTCCCTTGGTAATTTGTGAAACCAATTCCATGCTCAGGATCATGAGATAGGTCTAATGAGAACCTTCACACTCCCCAAAGCGACAAAAGGGTATCCCAAAACCAAGAGGTACCATAAACAGAAATGATTTAAGAAAGTTTCAACAGGCAGAGTAACACATGTCTGTTGAAGCTTAGTCTATTGTCTAACTAAATGAATAAAAATTGACATTGTATCAAAGGTTAACAATGACAATGAAGTTATAGCATAGAAAATTACCTATAAATATAATGATATGAGCTTTTGAAATTGATAAAAAATGACAAGTTAGTCAAATTTTGTGATTTAATCATGAAAATGTTTCAAGGTGACAGAACCAAAGTTAAAGAAACTTTTATAGTCTAATGAGAACTAAAAAATTCTTCAAACCGTCAGCTCTAGGATTACCAAGGAAACACACATAATTACTTCATATTAATATTATTGGTTCAGCATCCTTGGAAACCAGATTAGAACATAGGATCTTGAGATAGGTCTGATGAGAACTTTCCCAATCTCAAAAGTAGCAAATATGGCAACCAAGCTGATGAACCCATACCAGAAAATTTTTAAGAAATTTTCCAATAATTGATCTGTAAGTCTATTTATAGTTCTGTTGTTCCAAACCCAAGGAAATATGACAAACCGAGAGGAAAGTCTAATGAGAACTTCAACCCGATGTGTATAAAACCCGGCTTAAGACACAATCTCTTGGGGGTTTGTGACACCAATTCAATGCTATGGACCATGGGGCAAGTCTAATGAGAACCTTCCCAATCTCAAAGCGCTAAAAAAGGTAGCACAGAACCAAGAGGCACTACAAACAGTAGGGATTTAAGAAATTTTCAAATTGTTTCAGAAATACTCAATTCAGTATTTCTATTAATCAAAACAAAGGAAATTACTGTACCAAGAGAAAGTCTAATGAGAACTTGACATGGCACAAGCAAAAGCCCAAGCTCAAGAAAAACAGAACCTGAAGTTGAAATTATAAGTTATACAATGAAAGCAGTAGTTTATGTTCTGAGAATTGAAAGGACAGTCGACTGTCCTTTCAATTCTCAGAACATAAACTACTGCTTTCATTGTATAACTTATAATTTCAACTTCAGGTTCTGTTTTTCTTGAGCTTGGGCTTTTGCTTGTGCCATGTCAAGTTCTCATTAGACTTTCTCTTGGTACAGTAATTTCCTTTGTTTTGATTAATAGAAATACTGAATTGAGTATTTCTGAAACAATTTGAAAATTTCTTAAATCCCTACTGTTTGTAGTGCCTCTTGGTTCTGTGTCACCTTGAAACATTTTCATGATTAAATCACAAAATTTGACTAACTTGTCATTTTTTATCAATTTCAAAAGCTCATATCATTATATTTATAGGTAATTTTCTATGCTATAACTTCATTGTCATTGTTAACCTTTGATACAATGTCAATTTTTATTCATTTAGTTAGACAATAGACTAAGCTTCAACAGACATGTGTTACTCTGCCTGTTGAAACTTTCTTAAATCATTTCTGTTTATGGTACCTCTTGGTTTTGGGATACCCTTTTGTCGCTTTGGGGAGTGTGAAGGTTCTCATTAGACCTATCTCATGATCCTGAGCATGGAATTGGTTTCACAAATTACCAAGGGACTGTTTCTTAAGCCTGGTTTTATGCACTTCGGGTGGAGGTTCTCATTAGACCTTTCCCGGTTTGTTATATTTCCTTGGGTTTGGATGAACAGAACTTTAAATAGACTTACAGATCAATTTGACTAATTGGTCATTCAACAATTTTCAAAACATAGATCAGTGTTTCCAGAAGTTCATGTTCGAAGCCAATTGTCATTGTCAACTTTTGACACAATGTCAATTTCATTCATATTTCATTTAGTTTGACAGTATACTAAGTTCAGCAGACATGTGTTACTCTGTCTGTTGAAACTTTTATCAAACTCAATCCTGGAATAAGGATTTTTTAAAATGTTAATCATATGATGTCCCGTTTTAACTTGTTACATGGTCCTATGGACACATGATATTTTTATGGTATGGCTCTTGTACACCTGACGAGTAAGTAATTTTTTCAATTTTTCAAAATTCATATTATCAAAATTTCTTAAATTCATTTCAATGTCACTTACTTACAGGTACGCACTGATGATGACTTGATAGTCGAAAGCGCTTTGCTATGATTTTATAAATAAATTTCTGCACGAAATACAAACTTTTTTCATCCAATTATATGTAAATGGCATATACGGTAAGCATTTTGTTGGATTTGAAGGTACCACGACAAGAATCTGTATATTTCATATTCAACATGGTCTTTAAGATACGTTTCTGCATGATGAAAATACGTTGTAGTTGGGTACTCCCTCCCCATACTAATATTCCATATTTCAGAAAAGGATAAACAGTCCCATAATATGCGGTCTTCAGTGCTTCGAAATTCAAGTGACTTTTCAAAACTCTAATTGCATAACATTTACTTGCTAGGTTTTTTGCGAGATATTCAATATGTATCTCATAATTTAGTTTGTCATCTATATAGATTCCTAACAGTTTTGTACTGGTTGAAAAAGATAATCTATCGTTTTCGAGCTGAACATAGTCCGGAATAGCAATATCTTTGTGAACAGTTTTAAAAAGTATACAGTCTGTTTTAGAGGTGTTTAATAATAATTTGTTAGTACGAAAGTATGTAGATACTGTTGAAATGTTGTTTGAAATCGAGTGTTCCAGATTAAGTTGCCTGTTGATGGGTAAAATGATATTGGAATCATCTGCATAGCTCACGACTGTAGTACTTGACTGTTTAAAAATTTCTGAAAAATCATTAACATATACAATGAATAGTAAAGGACCCAGAACACTTCCCTGTGGTACGCCTTTTTCGATTTCAGTAAAACCTGAGAAGAACTCAGTATTTTGTTGCCTAATACATACTTTTTGTTTCCTATTACTCAAGTAAGATTTTAAGAGATTCAAAGCATTTCCTCTGATTCCATAATTGAACAGCTTTCGAAGTAAAATGGAGTGATCGACACAGTCAAACGCTTTACTGAGATCGAGGAAAATACCACATGCGCAAGAATCTTGTTCGATTAACTGTTGAATTTCATCTATAAACTTGAACAAAGCTGTTTCAGTACTTTTTCCCTTGAGAAAGCCATGCTGAAAATCATTGAGCAAACCTTGTGTTTCGAAAAAATTCATGATTCTCAAAGATATAATTATTTCTAATAACTTAGAAAAAGCTGACAACAAACTTATTGGTCTGTAGTTAGTCAAGTCATTTTTTTCGCCTTTTTTGTATAGGGGTAAAACTAAAGCTAACTTCATTTGATCTGGATAGGTACCGGATATTAGGCAATCATTGAATATGTGACATAGAACTGATGATAAGGAAGGGATACACATTTTTAAAATTTTTGGTGGTATATCATCTACACCACTGCTCATTTTATTTTTCAGTTTGCAGCTTGCTATAATTATTTCTTCTTCACTAATTGGATATAGATATATTGAGTTGGGATTGGTTGTACTAAAATTTATTTCATCATTGGGATTTAATATTTGACTATCTATAACGGGTGCAGATTTCACAAAATGGACATTGAAAACATTTGCTAAACTTATCCCGTTCCCCTGATTATCAGGTAAAACAGCTTTTCTGTTTGCAGCCTTATTATTGAGAATATTAATTACATTCCAAGTGGTTTTTGATTTATTTTCACTTTCTTGAATCATATCTTTGTAATAGTCGCTTTTTGTTTTATTCAGAAGTACTCTGTAAGATTCCCTGTATTCATTGTATATATTTTTAAATTGTTCATTACCACGAGCCATTATCTGCAAGGTGCTTACTTTTTCTTTCATACTTTGTATTTTTTCATTTAACATCCACTTTTCATTTTTTATTGGCTTATTTTTGATTTTCTTTATGGGAAAGAACGAATTGAAGAGATCACAAAATGTTTTCAAGAATATATTCCATTTCGAATTAGTATCAACGTCACTGAAAACCTCATACCAGGTAAGTCGTCCAATTTCAGATATGAAATTTTCAATAGTTTTATCTGAAAATAATCTTTTGAAAATAAAATTGTTATTTTTAGTAAATATAGGCTGTTTGATATTTATGAGTTGTGCTCGATGGTCTGAGAGGCATGATTCTATAACATTTGAAGTATATTTTAGTTCCTTTCTGATAATAATATTATCAATACAAGTTCCTGATCTGTTGGTCACACGAGTGTATTCATTAATAGTTGGGACAGCGTCAAAGGAATTCAGGAGATCTAAGAATTCAGATTTCTCTTTTGTTTCTGCTCTGACATTTAAATTAAAATCGCCTGCTATGATAAACAAGCCGTTACTTCCTAATAGTAAGGAAAATATGGAAGACATTTTCTCAAAGAATAACGGAAAATCGCCATTTGGTGGGCGATATATACATACTATAATGTATACGGAATTGTCCAGATGAAATTCGGCTCCAGCACATTCAATGTTGTTTGTTACTGATAAGTCACAAATGTCTTTTCTCGATTGACCGTCAATACCCTCTTTGCAGTAAATAGCCGCACCCCCGTGTCTAACTTGTTCACGACAAAATTTTGATATAAGTTATATAGGTATATAAGTTTAGATATAAGTACTAGTAGTACTACTGATGGTTTTTTCCAAATATTGTTTTTGAGAAGTTCTTAAATATCGATATTTTCAACTACAAATAATAAAAGTAATTAGTGAAATTTTTATAAAATTTTGAGCACGTCCTCTGGTATGGTTATGATGAATAAATTAAGCAATGCGAGGGTTGTGTTCTAACATTTATTTAATCAAGAACGTAGTGATGAATTCATACACGAACAAATCTGAAAGAGAGATATTTCCATACTGAGTTATGATCGTCCCAAGTTTATTGAAATTCAATGTTATTGGTAATTCTGACAATTTCTGTAACAATAAATGTTTAACCATAAGTATTTGTCAAACCTTGCAGTTCCTATCTCTATTAAAGCCCCCTTAATCTCAATCAACAATGTTCGGAAGATCAGTTAAGAAGACATGTAATGAACAAATGGCATAAAAATTCTTTTACATGAGTTAGTAGTTGGAACAAGTCCATTATGACCATTATTTTTCTATATGATCCAGGCAGGATCCTTTAATATTTTAATCTTACCTGACATATTAATTCATGAGTTAACAGTTTCTTTTCTTACCTGACATATTTGAGCAGAATGAGTCTTCCATCGCAAGAGTTTCACAACCTTCAGATAGTTCCTTTGATGTTGAGGGTTCTTCCAAAAACGAAACTGAAGGAAGTATTTGTATGTCTGAAAAACAGAAAAAATAAATTTGATCAACAAAAATAAGCAAATTGATAACAGAAATAAAGAGCCAGCACAGTGCTTCACAAGAAAGAAGTGTAGATTCACCAAAAGCAGGACCTATGATAGCTCGTTTTAGAAACGGCCATTAAAAATTCTCAAAACATTTATTATATTCTTACCTGATAAAATATTAACTTTCTCACGCTTAACAGCTTCTTCTTTCAGAACATCATCATCAGTTTTTTTTTGTCACATGGGAAAAAATTGTTGGGACTGCTTGAGGAATCAAAAATTTCTTCTTAGATTTATTTGAAAACATGTTAAGGATGCCATACACGCTACGGTCTACCGGAGAGGTTACCTGTGCGGTGTTCCTGCGCAGGTCAACCAGCGTGTATGGGGACGTTCCGGTGTACCGGAGCGGTCTTCAGTTCTTTGTGCGATGGCATCGAACGAGGACGATGGCGCACTGTCATTGGTAGGCCTTGCTTTAATTTTGAAGAGAAAAGATAGAAAAACAGTGAAAAGGCAGCGAAAAAAGTGGTGTAAGCATTGGTTATTGAAAAGAAAAACATATAGTCACGTTAATTTATTGAATGAATTCAAATTTGAACCACAAGATTTTAAAAACTATCTCCGAATGGACGAGAAAATATATCTTAAATTACTTGAAATGGTTACTCCTATGATACAAAAAGAAGACACAGTTATGAGAAATAGTATTTCTGCGCACGAAAGATTATCAGTTACATTGAGATTTCTCGCGACTGGAAGAAGTTATGAGGACCTAAAATTTTCAGCAATTATTTCACCTCAGGCGATTGGAAAAATTATTCCTGAAACATGTGAGGCCTTGTATAAAGTTCTTCGAAGAGATTATGTGAAGGTGAGTAATTAAAACACTGTTATGTATTACAGATAATATTTATTGAATAAAATAAAATTTTAATCAGTAAACTACAAAACTGTCGCGTACAAATCATTCATTATTAACATTGAAATTAGTAAGGAATTTTGCTGCAGAATCTGGAATCGATAAAACTACCCCTGTTTCACTGGGCTGGTGTCCCGGAATTGTAGGTGTTCGCATGTGTGTAGAGCAGGGATTGCCTTGGGGACTGTTGAGTAGATGGCTAGTTTGAAATGATTGAGAAAGATATTCGGAATTTTGACTGGTGGGAAATGGAAGGCAGGGTGGGCTAGGACTAGAACGATACTCGGAATTTTGACTGGTGGGAAATGGAAGGCAGGGTGGGCTAGGACTAGAACGATACTCGGAATTTTGACTGGTGGGAAATGGAAGGCAGGGTGGGCTAGGACTTCCGGAAGAAACAAAACTTACAGGGGTATATGCCCTATTGGAAGTAGCAGAGGATTGATACACTTGTTGTCGATATTGCTGAGCAGGAACATAGCTTCGTTGATGTTGTTTCAAAATATCTCGCATGTTAATATATGCGTGCTCGGGAGTGAGGTGTCCTATTTCTGCTTCAAAGAGTAAATCATTAATGAGTTTTTCTGCTACTAATATGTGTTTCGCCTCTAAAGCCCTCAGTTTTATCGCCACATTTTTTCCAATAATATCGCACCTATCTTCTGTTACAATTGGGCGAGGACGCTTAAAGTGATCGCGTACCGATTCCAATACTTCATTTGCTATGCTGTCATCTGTTCTTTTTGTTTTACAAGGTTTTGGTGGGCGAGATGAATTATTATGTGACGATGTCGATCGGGCCTCGTTGTTGTCGGTAGATACGCTGTTGTTTGGATCATCATCGGCATGTGACGAATCTTCAGTGTTGTCTCTCTGAAAACAAATAATTTTCATACATGTTTGTGTCCCGCAACTATACATGTTTCACATCAAAAATAGCTACTTATTGTAGAAATGATGAATCTGTTTTTTTATATTTCAGTTTCCTACATCTGAAGAAGAGTGGAAAGAAATAGCAAAGATGTATGACGAACGATGGAACTTTCCTCATTGTCTTGGTGCAATAGATGGAAAGCGTATTTTTATAATTATAAAGGGCAACATCGTGTGGTTCTAATGGCCATTGTTAATGCAAAATACAAATTTTTGTACATAGACATTGGCATGAATGGTCGAATATCCGATGGAGGGGTACTACACAACACGAAATTTTATGAGAAATTAGAAAATGGTGATTTACATATTCCAAGCAGTGAAGCGTTAACAGGAAGTAACTGAAATTTACCATATGTATTTGTGGCAGATGACGCGTTCCCATTACGCCCCGATATGATAAAACCGTTTCGGCAGGCAGATTTAACATCGCCAGAACGAAAAATCCTGAATTACAGATTATCTCGCGCGAAGCGCACTGTTGAAAACGCTTTCGGGATAATGGCATCACGATTTCGGATATTTTATACTCATATAAATTTAGAACCCGACAATATCGATAAAGTAGTGAAAGCATCCTGTGTATTACATAACTTTTTAATTGAACACTCAAAACAGTCTTATGCACCTCAACAATGTTTTTATCGAGAAAACTCTGAAAACGGGAATATAATTTCTGAAGGTTACAATACACAACATAGTACCATGGCAAACTTGGAAAGAAGAAACCCAGGAAATACGTTGAACAACGCGAAAATAGTCCGAAACACTTTTATGAATTATTTCAATCAGGAGGGAAGGGTACCATGGCAAAATGATCATGTAAATTAAATTAGGCTGACCGAGCGAAGTAGGTAGTTTTAAATATGTACATAGTTATAAGCTTTGGTGTCATTTACAATAAAGGTATATGCAAAATAATTATGTGCTCCATGTATTCAACTTCATAAAAAATATTTTACTCACCTCACAACTATTTTCGTCATCACTATCTAAGTTGGATGAAGATTCCCTTGGAGTGCATTGATCATGAATGAAATTGAACAAATCGTAGTACTGTGACCTCTTCCTTTGTTCTTCAAATTATATAGTTAAAGTTAATAAAAATTGTAGGGAAGAGTCATTGCGAACGGCAGCTTTACATCGAAGAACACTATGGGTAAATAAAAATTCAAAGTTTTATAAGTTGGAAATAAAACAGTTTGGTTGGGCACCACACAGCTTGGAAATAGACTACAGATAATTTACCTAGTAAGCTGTGTTACTAAATATAAACATGTCTTGATGAGGTTAAGAAAGTCATTATAAAGTTGGCTGGTTATGTGGTGGTAGGTTGAGGAAATAAAATGCACATGTCCCAAATACCCTGTAATATAAAAAATATTGGTTGTGGACCATGTAGAGCTCAAACAATATGAAAAATATAATTTAAATTTAGAATAATTTCCAAATAGTCCTTGAAAAATATTGATTAGATTTATAATGATTTCAATCGTTGAAAAAATATTGTTTAGATTTAGAAACAGTTAGACTCAAAATACCTTCGAAGAGTCGTTGAAAAATATAGTTTAGATTTAAAATAATTTCAAACACATTCAAAATATTTTCAATAGTCGTTGAAAGATATAGTTTAGATTTAAAATAATTTCAAACAGGAAGTAAGCGAACTACCTATCAGTAGCGCTTCTTCATAGCATGCTATGAGTCAACGTATTTACATAGAAAAATGTGTGAAATTTTGTATAACTTAACTTAAAAGAAACTTGTTGAAATGATATCAAGGATGCACTGGAACAGTAGTTATCTCCATCGTTGAAAAGGTATCAACAGGCACTGGAACAGTATGTATATTTTTCGTGTTGAAATGTTATCAAAAAGGCACCGTAACAGTGTGCATATCTATCCTGTTGAAATGGTAGGTGTCAACAATGCAGTAGAGCAGTTTGAGCAGCGATGAAAACTGTCACTGGGTAGATCGTGGAAACTTCTTGGTTAACCAGCCACGACCCATATCAAAGGATGGCCGTCAAAAAAGCTTCCATATTCCAATAATATCCAAGAACAAAATGCGAGTAGGAGCTAACAACGGCTCGCCATTACATAAGACCCCATAGAAAAACCCTAAAATAAATCAGTACTGCTGTACTATTTTACATAACCCAAAAATGAGATTCACCTCAAATGAAATCTTTCAACACAGAAATGAACAGTGTCAACTATTGTGAAAATTGCCTTTTAGAAATCTTACCTTAATAAAGGGTTATCCATAATATTTGAAAATGAATGTTCCACAACCAACGCCAAAAGGTCAGTAAAACAAATCTATATCCATCTTCTCAATATCATGTCGACTCTCTGGATCTCTCAGAGGGTAGTAGCCAAAAACGCAAGCTGGTCTTCACAAATCGGATATTTAAATTTTAAATCCACTAACGACCCATAACTTGATCAAAAAGTTGACTACCAACAGACTCTTCGAAGGTTGACCCGAAAGTCCTCATAAAAATGGATTCCTTACTCATCTTCCTTCCTGTCACGTGATCTGTCACTTTGAGTAATCTTGTCACAGGACGAGAATTAAGGATTCGATAGTACGATTCCGTAACTAAAGGCAACTTCACATGACCTGACAGGTTATGTGTTGGTTGATTATCATAGTATATGATTTTCAGAAAAAAATTAAAAATTACAAAAATTTCCAGGACACACTTAGTGTGGACCAATCCTACTTGAAATAACTATTCATACATAACAGGTGTTCGACATGTTTAGACCCAAACTTCCATGAGGGTGATGATATGTTACAGTTGGGAACAATCACAGAACTTCAAAACTTGTCTTAACAAAATGTTATCTTCACTCAAGTGGACATAGACACACACACAAGTATAAGTGGTTGCATACATCGCTGGGGCGATTTGGTCCGGGAAATAAAGAATACCAAACGAGAACAGACTCTAGCTAATCTTATTATCAAAAAAAATACAGTAAGAAAGAAATAAATGCTACAGTACCACAGTTTAATATGATACACATCATCAGCAGATGCCCCAGACTTTAAAGATTGGTCATATTTCTTCTTTTCCTTCCTAACATTGCTTCTTAAATTATTGATCTTTCTCACAACTACTTCTTTGTTGGCATCTGGCTCAATTTCTCTCAATTTTTCTATGAGTAATCTATAAGCAGCTTCTTTTTTGTCTCGATTATGGTAATCTTTGTTTTTAATTTGCCAAAGACATGGCTGACTTCTATAAATTTCGATAAAATCTTCAAGGATTTTTTTAGTTGCATCTGGTGGTGCCATTTGTTCAATTGCTGAATTCTTCGTGGCAATACAATGCGATCGACGAGACAACCGTCCGCACAAGCAACAAGAACACAACTGACGCGACCTGAGCAGGCGACCGGAGTACAAGCACACACGCACAGGTACACCGTACGGCGTCACTCGAAAGAATTGAATTTCGATCTTGCTCCGGTCGCCCGCGCAGGTTCAATAAACTGCACAGGTCTGTTCCCACACACATTCCGGTCTACCTGCACAGTAGACCGTAGCGTGTATGGCTTGCTTTACTCTCAAAATGAAGTTCACAAAGA
Organism: Chrysolina haemoptera; assembly: GCA_958298965.1. NCBI lineage: Eukaryota > Metazoa > Arthropoda > Insecta > Coleoptera > Chrysomelidae > Chrysolina > Chrysolina haemoptera. The sequence goes on along the minus strand of OY282593.1, from coordinate 841,941 downwards.
CGATAATTGCCATAAAGAGCTTCTCGATTGCAACCTCTCAAGCCATTCTCTGGCTCGGAAAAATCAATAATGTCAATTAAATATGAGCTATTTCGTCTTTCATAGGAGTATTTTTTAGGTATTCTGTTGATATGTAATTGAAACATTTATTCAAGAGTGCGACAACAACATTGAGCTATGTTATAACAATCCATACCTTTCAACATCTTTTGGAAATCTAAACAGAGACGTCGTTCTAGTCCTAGAGTTTGAGAAACATCCTCGGTAAGCACAAACAGTTCCACCAGACGCACCTTGGTAGCTAGCCATCTTTGTAATAACAACTGTTTGTTATTTACACGATAAATGAAAATATTGATAATACAACACAGTAGCAAATAATAACACAACAAACAAGCAAATGATAAAAATCAAGTCCCGAAAACACAGTTGGATATTAATGATGCAAAACACTTTGTTTACAACTATATACTATACAACTGTCACTGTATACAACTGCACACCAACAAATAAATTGAGGTTGATTAGAATCACACCAAGCCACAGAACACATGAATAGAAATTTGGTTTTGGCGGGAAGCTGGAATGCCGCTTCTGTGTAGTTAAGGTGTTCTGTGCTAGAAGGGTTAGATTAGACAAATCAACAATCAGGCTCGAACATTAGGGCTTATGCACCATCTTACAAACGGATTTCAGCAAGTGGTTAGTATTATCAGCTGTTTTGATATATCACCCATGTCAGTGTCCGTCCTTCCAGGTATAATTGAGAACTTCCGCAGGCTACTCATGCCTTGGGGTCTAACTATAAGGGACGTTAGGTGCAGGCCGAGACTGGTACGAAAGCCACCAGATCACATAATCCTTCATAGAATTCTCCAAAATCAAAGTGCACTCCAAGCCCACTACCAGTTCTCAAACACAAGAAATAAAAGGCCATTGTCTGCGGAACAATGTACATAACCCCTATTGATTCTAATCGAAACCAGCCTGTACATCATCGAGAGTCTGCGTTTGGGTACATCATCTGTTTACCTGTCGTAAGAGGAGTTCCTCATGGCGATAATAATGGTTTAGAAATGGCAATTTGTCTAGTACTCGAGCTGTCACATACCAGAATTTAAAGTTGTATTCGAGCGTTTCGAAGGTTGGTATACAAATTGTTCGAATCTTATTGAATTTGCGGCATCATCTTACAGAGATGAAATCGTCCCGTAACAACTCCCCCTCAACTCCCAAGAGATTTACACCTAAATCTCTTCTGAGCAATGGTAAAAAATAAATAAAATGTTTATTAATCCTTTCAACTATCGATAACAATAGATAGGATAAGTCAATTTACAATTTTAAAAATCGTGAGGAACAGTGTTTCAAAAGACATACAAGACGGAATACAGAAATTACAATGATGACTGACATGAAATGTAAAATACCTCGAATTTATTTCAAAATTGAAAAGTAGGATTCGAATTCCCCAATGGTATAAAAACATTCTCTCACTAGGAGTTCCTTAAGTCTAGACTTAAAAATAGCCGGGGATACCGCGTTTCTTATTTCATTTGACAGACAGTTGACAAAACGGCAGCCTGCATTAATGGGAGATTTTTTGTAATAGGAGTGTTTGGGCTTGTTCAGTTTTATATTATTTTTATTTCTGGTATTGTAAGAGTGTGAATCACTGTTAATGGGGTATGAATGTTTATTATTGAAGATATATGTTAACAGTTTCATCAAATAAATGGATGTTACTGTGAGGATCCTTTTTGTTTTGAAGACCTGTCTGCATGATTGGCGACTACTAATGTTGAAAATGAGCCTTATGATGCGTTTTTGTGCAACAAATATCCTTGTAATATCTGATGCCTGACCCCCCCACTATAATGTTATATGAAATTGTAGAGTATACAAATGCGTAGTAAACCTGTAATAGTGAGTCTGTGTTCAAAATGTTTTTCAGTGTTACCAGTATATAAAAGCTTTTGTTCAGTTTTTTACAAACTATTTGTATTTGTTCTTCCCATGTTAAGTTGCAATCGACTAGCGTCCCTAAGAATTTAGATGAAGTGGAGTTGCTAACAATATTATTATTGATTTCAAAAGTGAAATTGAAAGGTATACTATGTTTTGTGTGGAATTCGATAATCACTGTTTTATTATGATTTATTATAAGTGTATTGTGCATGCAGTAGTCTGCAAAATCTTTAAGAACTGAGTCTACTTTTTGCTGTAGCTTTTGGCGGTCAGGATCAGATACCACAATAGAGGTGTCATCGGCATACATGAAGACTCTACCATTCTTTATGTAATGAGGCAAGTCATTAACATAGGTTAGAAAAATCAAGGGACCTAGGACACTTCCCTGTGGTGTTCCGAGGTCTAAATCGTATTCCTTTTATCTGGTTTCACCGATTCGCACAATGATTTTCCTGTTTTCGAGAAAGGACGTTATCCACTCATTCACAGGGCCGCGTAGACCCAGGTAGTTGATTTTTTTTGAAACGAAGTTACGACTAACCGTGTCGAATGCTCGTGTTAGGTCGAACGATATAACAATTACATGTTCATTTTTATCCATCAGGTCGTTGATGTGTTGAACGAGATCTGTTATGGCTGTTTCGGTAGATAGACCGGGGCGGAAGCCATGTTGGCAGTCAGTAAGTACTTTATGTTTTGTGAAGAAATCTGTAATTCTCTTGCAAATGAGTTTCTCAATGATTTTGGAAAAAATGCTCAGGAGGGCAATTGGGCGGTAATTTTATATGTTGCTTGCATCGCCCTTTTTGAATATGGGAATGATGGCAGCTGATTTCAGAACGCTAGGAAAAGTGCCTGAATTCACTGATAGATTTATAATGTCGGCAAGATATTGAGATATTTTACAAACACACTTTTTTATAATATCAACCGGGATTTCGTCTAATCCAGTGGATTTTTTATTAGGTAAGTTAGCGATAACTTCCTCCACTTCTTCTTTAGTGGCCGGTATGAAAACAAAAGAATTTTTTAGACTATTAGAGGTTGTGCATGAATTGGATATATTACTTCCGAAGTGTTCGGATATTTTATTTTCAATGACAGTGGATAAATAGTCGCCAAATAAATCTGTGATAATATTCAAGTCCGTGGTTAAATGACTTTCATGAAAAATTACAAGTTCTCTCTGTTTTTTGCATTTACCTGTTAAATTATTTGAAATAGTCCAGATTGCTTGGGATCTATCACTTGAGTTTTTTATTTTATTGTTGTAGAATTCGCGTTTTTCTTTTTTAATGTTTTCGCCCAATTGTTTTTTAATTTTTTCATACTTTGTTTTGATTTCATTGTCATCAGTTCTCTTTTTCAACCAGTCTAATTTTTTCAATTTTTCTAAGTAATTTTTCAGTTCGTCTGATAAGATTATTTTATCCGAAAAATTTCGATTTTTAGTCGGTTTTCTTTTTTTGGAGAAGGCCATGTCAAAGCACCATAGAAAATCTCTAAGGAAGATTTCGAAAGTCTCATTTACATTGCTCACTTCATTGAATGACATATTGCATAACGCCCTTTCCAAATAAAAACAGAATTCATTTACAGAGACGTCATCGAAACTGCGGTAGGTATAATAGGGGTTTTCTTGTTTAGTTTCAATTTCGGTATGAAGAGTCATATCAGTTATTTGGGCGTGGTGGTCTGATAAACCTGGATCAAAGTTTATTACCTTGGTTAAATCTGGGTGACTAGTGACAACGACATCAATACATGAAAAACTAGTTTTCTTATTTATCGTGAAAATTCTAGTATGATCATCAACCATAGATGACATTCCAAAAGACCTGAAAATATCAGTTAAAATTCTCGATTCAATTTTTCCTCCTTTCATATCTATGTTCAGATCTCCACAGAGGATTAAATAGGTGAAAGAGCAGAATGCCTTCGTTAGTAGCTGTGATAGCTGATCATAAAAAATTTGTAGATCACCGCTTGGTGGCCTATATATATTTATGACGCAACATGTTTCATTGATTGATATTGCAGAGCATTCGAGGGTATTTTCAATGGAGTAATTATTTAAGAATATTAATGATTTTGAATGAGAAAGCATATCATCCTTTACAAAGATGATAGAGCCTCCATGTATGTGATTTTTTCGTATACATGCGGCTCACAATTACAAAAAAAATATCAAATTACTGAACCCCGAAATAGTTTAACACCCTTATTCGCAAGTAAGGCTTAAAACGCATGACAACAAATCGCCTTAAGTTTGTTGTACTCGCAAGCAAAAAAAAAAAACAAAACACACAAGGCTTTACCAGAATTTAAAGTTGCATTCGAGCGTTTCGAAGGTTGGTATACAAATTGTTTGAATCTTATTGAATTAGCGGTATCATCTTACAGAGATGAAATCGTCCCGTAACATACTCCCTTTATTATCAAAGTATTCATATAATATTCATAAACATTAATTAGTTTCCTATTTCTTATATTGAGTCACTCAGCTCTATAAACAATCCATTGATTATTATTATTCATTTTGTTTTATTTCTCATTTTATTTCACTTGCTATATTAACTCACCGAAAACGAATGTATTGAGTATAACCCTTAAAATGTAGACCAACAGTCGACACATGCGTCAGACTGTTGGTCATCATCAGTATGGTGTAGCCAAGTGCAAAGATGTGCATATTGCTTAACTAAACCTTTAGTTAAATTACTATAATTATATTGAATGTTGTATCCTATTTTCAGTTCAGATTCCAATTTGATATTTTGAAAATGGGACTGGGATATTTCTGGATGAATCATTCATCTTATGGCTTGCCTCCCCAGTTGTGTTCCGCAGGATCAGTTCTAGCACCAACACTTCCTTCTTCACATCAGTGATTTGTTGGGAGCTACTTCATGTCCGGTAATCAGCTTTGCAGATGATAGTACTCTTCATACCTCTTTCTCTTCCAAAGCTCCGATATAAGCCAGTGAATGCAGAACGGGGAAAAATCGTGAATGAAATAAATACGCACTTGGCAATAATTCTAGAATGGTGATCCAACAACTTCACTTACAAGATAGCTCACTCCTCTGGAACATCGCAGAAAGGTTGGCGATCTGTCTGTGTTTTATAGATATTTCCATTGACGATGCTCTTCCGAAATATTATCAATCTTTCCACCGTTAACGGTCCCTTCGAGACTGACCCGTCGAGCTCCAGTCCTCAGCACATCCATATGCCGTCACTTTGGAAACATGCCGAACATCTGATCCCAGAATATCAATTCCTACCTACCTTCCTTTGGTTCTCACGATGTTCTCTGAACAATACAGTATGTTTCTTTACGTGGGAATCAGAACTTAAAAAAAAATCATAAAATATAGGTATATATCAGAAACGTCACCAATAGTTACCGACTCAAGATATATTTTTTCATTGTTATTTTATTCGATGAATTTCTCGGATATAATCAGTTTCACAACATAGATATGCCCACCAAAACTTTTCGTGTCTCATAGACACGACATCGAGCTAAGGGAATACTGTACAGTTTATGCATCCGCCAATAATCTTTTATTGCAGGTAATTTCACTAGGCCCATCCAACCAACCAGAGCCAGAAATTTCTCAATTTCTTCAGCTGTTACTGGTTCCCAAGCATGCGTTCTCGACTGAGCAGGAGTATCGTTGCAAAGTAAATTTTGGGTCGCATACAGGTTGGTTTGCTCGGCAATAAGTTTCAAAATATCATTTGTCAAAAACAAATCAAAATAATCTATAGGATTTGCCTGTGCAAGTATTCCCGCATAAATGTCCTTCATGCCGTAATATGGAACAGTATATTCGATTGCCGGTGGATCATCGTGAGTAGACATTTCCCATTTTATGTTAGCTTTTCATCCAGCATTCCAGATTCCACTTCATTGATAGGGGTATTACCTGAAGTACTTGGGACATTCGTATCGTTAGACTGTACAGGCCTAGGTCGACTATTGCGGTAGTCAGCTAGATCCTCTTCACTGCCACTTTCGTCTGATGAGTCCTCATTGCTAAACTGCTCATCCATGGGTTCAAAGTTGGGGTCTTCATAGGAATCATCACTATCGAAGTCCATTTTTTCTCCACTATAGAGTTCTTTATCAAACACTAAATGTCCAGCACAAATTATTACTATGGTTTTCAGTCACTTTTTATAAAATCTTTGAGTCTATTCACTCTGTAACAAAAAGAGAACTTAGAAAAAACAATATTTATGTACAGCTTGGCAATTATAGCTGTGCCTCTGAATATTGGGAGCGCAATAGACCAGCCGGTGGCGTCCTTGTCCTTCTTATCGTTCGCGCATCTCAGAGGCACAGCTAGATTTGCCAATCTGTATTAGTACATAAGTATTGTTTCTCCCCCGTTTCTTCCTATATTATTATTTCTTCTTCTTCTTCTTCTTCGTCTTCGTCGTCGTCTTCGTCTTCTTATTCTTCTTCTTCTTCTTCTTTGTCGCAACTTGAAAAAAAGAACATGAATGTTGATAAGGAGCGTGTATCTTTTGATACACACCTGGCCTGGGAAATGTAACACTGTATCTGAAACTTTTTCCCAGGCCAGTGTATCAAAAAAGATACACATCGAAAAAACTGGAATATAAGTGGTTGAAGAGCTGAAAATAATTTTATTATACTAAAAACACCTCAAACTCTTAAAATTACAGAAAAACTGAAATTCATAAAAATTACGAAATTTTGGTCTCAGGGCTTGGCGCTGAACGTGTTAAAAGTCTTTGCAACCTAGCAGGACATTCATTACTAGGTTTTTTAATAATAGAAATCAACGGTTTGTGATCAGTTTCTACAACAAAGCATTTTCCAAAAATATACTGATGATATTTAGAACAACCAAACCAAATACTTAGAAGTTCTTTTTCAATCTGTGCATAATTTTGTTCAGCTACAGTTAATGCACGTGACGCATATACAAGGTATATTATCTTGGAGAATTGTTGCGCCCATTCCTGACTTGGACGCATCAACCGATATTATTATATTTGAACTTTTTACATCAAAAAATTTGAGGCAGGGTGCCTCACAAATCACCTTTTTTAAAGATTCGAAGGCTAGCTCCTGTTTTTCACCCCAATAAAATTCTATGCTTTTTTTAAGAAGACCTCAGTGGTGCAGTTTTTATTGATAGATTACTTATGAATTTTGCCACATAGTTTAGTAAACCTAAAAATCTCTAAACGTCCTTTACATTTTGAGGTTTTGGAATTTTTTTAGAGATTATGTGACCCATGTACTTTATTTCTTTGGCAGAAACTTGATATTTACCTTTATTGAATCTAACATTATAAGCTTCAGCCCTTTTAAATACTTTTTCTAGTGTATTGTCATGTTCCTGTTGATTTTTTCTATAAACTATAATGTCATCGATATAAATGTTACAACCTTGGATGTCTCCAAAAATCTCTAACATTCTCTCCTGGAATAGTTCTAGAGCACTTGCTAGGCCATACGGAAGGCGTAAGAATCTATACCTTCCGAAAGGTGTAGCAAACGTACAGAGTTCTGAGCTAAATTCATCTAGATGGATTTGTAAAAAACCCTGAGTGGCATCTAAAGTACTAAATACTATTGACCCTGCTAATTTAGATGTTAATTCATCCAAAGTAGGTATTTGAAAAAAATGTCTCTTTATAGACATGTTCAAATATTTAGGATCTAAACATATTCTGATAGAGCCAATGGGTTTTCTAACCAAAACAACAAGATTTACTCATTCTGCACTTTCTGTCTCTCTAACAATTATTTTATCACGTTCAAGGTTATCTAGACTTTCTTTTAACTTTTCTCTTACTGCAAAAGGTACTTTACGGGAAAAGAAAGTGACTGGTTGAGCATCTGCTTTCAATTCTATATGGTAGGGTTTTTCTATACTGCCTATAACTTCGAATAAATGTTTGAATTTACTGACTAGGAATTTAGAATCTTCGCTATTTTCTATATTTTCTTTAGATACCTCAATATAATCAATTATTTTAATTATATTAAACTGTAAGCCTAATATTGGACAACTCTTTGTATTGACCACTTGAAATAAAATACTTTTCATTTTGTTTTTATACCTGCATTCAAGATAGTATTGGCCTATAATAGACAACTGATTACCTGAATATGATTTCAATTTAATTGTGCTTCTCTGTAATTTATCGGGGTCAAACCTGATTCTTCGCAAAATGTCCATGGGCATTATATTCGCTACTGCTCCCGTATCTAGTTTCATTTTGACGAAGGATTTTCCATTGACCTCGACCTCCGCAAGCCATGATTCCACATCCATCTCAGATACCGAAAGTATCTCGTTGGTATTTCTTGTATTACCTGAAAATTCAGATCTGTTAGTACACACAAGTCTGTTGCTATACATAGAATTGTGACATTTATTGTCATAAGATTTAATTATTAAATCATTTTCATGATACTCATGTACAACGTTAACGTCTCCATGTTCTATGGAACCTACAAAAGTATAATTTTCTTCATAGTCGCCCTCATCACTACTAATATACTCTGAAACATCTTTATGACACTAAGGTAAAAAACGATTAAAATTTCCACAAAATGTATTGTCTTTGCGACATGTTTCGATACACAGTATCTTTTTCAAGCGAATGTAGTACATTAAACTATTCTTCATTGAAATTACTTTAATACCTTTTTTTACCCATTAACATAATTAGGGACTACCTATAATTATCGCTAATACCTAGACTCATACACTTATAAAATTGACATAACACTGAACCTACCTCTAAATCTCAAAACAAAGTTACTACTTAATTGAATAAATTTAATAAAGGGGAACCGTTCAGGTCTAGTTGATCATTCAATAAACAAGATGAATTTTTCAATTTATTAATTTCTAAGAATTCTAAATAATTAAGCCTAATGCCCTTATTTTCCACATAAAGAATTTCGAAGTTTTCATCGAAGTCATGGCCTTCCTCCAAAATATGATTGGCATATGATGAGTGTGCTTTATTGTTTATATAATTCATAATGTGTTCACGTATGCGGCTTTTAAGTGGTCTACCTGTCTGGCCGATATATACTACTCTTATATGCTACTCTTAAGTTTTGCTTATGCAAAAATGAAGCTATTTTTTCTGTGACGGGTCCTGAATAAGTTAAAGTTCTATAATTATTGTCAAGGTTCCTCAAAGTGGGGTACACTTCCTGGATAGCCTTTCTATGTAGTTTTTTAGCAAGAATATTTTCTATTAATTTAACTTTATATCCATTGTTAACTGCTATCTGTTTTATAATATTTAATTCTTTGTTGAAATTTTCTTCTGACAGTGAAATATTTACTAATCTGTGTATCATACTATGGTATGCTGATATTTTATGTGTATATGGATGTACTGAATTATTATGAATGGTGATGTCAGTATGGGAAGGTTTATGAAAAATCCAAAATTTGAAACATCTTTATCTATTAATTGAATTCTTTGACTATTTTTAGACTGTTTACTATAATTATTATATAAAATGTTACCGTGCCTTTTATATTGTACTGTTTTCTTTTTGCAGAACTTTGCAAAATGGTTGAAGTTTCCACAGCTGTCGTATTTCTTCCCAAATGCAATACACTTTCCATAACCATCCCAGATAGCACACGAACATTCATATAATATTCATAGAAGCACTCGACGGAATGTTTGAATGTTCTCAGAATATTTCCACAACACATCCTGAATATTCTATGCACATTGTAAGGCCATTCAAAGTGGACTGCGTTTCATATTCTTAGAATATTCTACGAATTTTATCAAGAATTTTCCAAGTACATTCTCAGAATAATGCTAGAAGCTTCCCAGAACATTTGAAATTGAATGACTTGCACATTCTATAGATGTTAATTGAATGTGCAAGAGAATCTTCTGATAGCATCCACCGAATATTTTAAGAACGTCTAAGGAACATAGTAGGAGTATTCATGGAACGTTCTAAATATGATTAAAAATATATTCATAGATTGTTCTAGATAAGTTCATTTATGCACTGCTAATTATTTTCTAGGAATTTTAGCCAACCTTAGTGTTAGAGATCCAAAATGGTCTGTATATTTAATTTTATTATTCTTATTATTACTAATATGCGCGCTCCAATTGCACTAAACGGTGCCTGCGCCACCGGGTTTGAATGAAGTATGTGCCGTGATAACAGACATGCTCGAGGAGAGAAAACACGTGAACACCCGCTATAACCCACATTTTGGTTTTGAAAACTTTTGCTTTGGTGTTGTGTGTTCGTCAAGTTTCTGAGTTTTGTGCCGCTCTGCCACGACGTGCCAGTCGCAGCTTCCTCATCATCAACAGGGGCCCCTTGTCACAGGAAAGAAACTGCAACTTGAGGTGAGCCGTTTAGTGCTGTCGATTCATTTCATTTCCCACAACGTTTTCTCAATCAACTATTATTGTACAGTCCATTTTTCAAACCAGACAAAAGGCTACCGGAGTCTTAACACTTAGTACTAATCATATTAAAAATACACCATTTGTTTGAAAGTGGTTGACAATGTTTCACTTTGAGTAAGGTTATTCTGGACATTCATTGTCTGAAAAGAACAAAGAAATTATAATCTCTGTAATTTTATTCATGACGTTTCAACTGTTAAAATCTACAGTCGTTATCAAGTGTATAAATGCGTGAATAAAATTACAGTGATTTGAATTTCTTTGTTCTTGTTAGACAATGAATGTCCAGAATAACTTTACTCAAAAATACACCAGTTATAACAATAAATGACAGGTATGTATCATTGTCAAACAGCACTGTAAATTTCATTAATAATCATTGGATATAAATTTTATTTGATCTCTCGGCTATTTCAATTCAACTTGATACTTTCCTTTGCAATTGATGCTTTTCGCTTTTCACACCCCAATTGGAATTATTGAGACATCTCGAAACTTTTTCTAGATGAGCCATTTTTGTTCAACCTTTAACACCTCACACAACCAGGATAAGAAAAAAAAAATTCATACCATTTGTTGAACATGTATTAAAACTATAAAAAAAAACAATACTAAAAACAGAAACAAAACAATGATTATTCTTATTTAAAAAAAAAACTGAAATATAGAAGTGAATCGATTACTTCTTTTCGTTCCTTCCTTTGCATTTCACCAACCATTGTTTTGCTGAAGCTTCCACTTCAGCAGCATTTGATGTTCGGTGAACAGCCATCACAGCATCTAGAACAAATTATTTTTTTCATTTTCATCTTTTGTTCCAAATTGATTTGAAGCAGTTGTAAAATGAGTATGTAGTATATACAGTATGTCTCACCAAGTTGGTACCAAATGGAAAACTTTATTATTAATTTTAGGGAAAAAGTTATTCTTCATAAAAGGTTCTGCATGTTCTAAAATCTAAAACACATTCATCATCTATAAAAAAGCAATCATATACGTGGTTTGTTTGTACCAATATCAAAATTTGTTCCATCACATCTATATACCGACAAAAATGAAATTTTGTTATTATTTAGATTTTAGAAAAAAAATCATTACTAATGATTGTATTTTTAAAATTAATAATGAAGTTTTCCTTATGCTTCCATTTTAGTGAGACATACTGTATGTAACTATTGTATGTAACTATTTGGGAAACCAACTCTGAACCAAGTGGGAATGAAAGTCGAACAAAATTCATGAAATATTAATAAACTATTATCTTTTATAAATACTCCTTACCTATCAAAACTCTTGCTGTCAGTAAGACAGAAAAATTTCTCTTTTTTTTTAAACCAATCCAACTATACTCCATACCGAGTTGACAACTCATAATTTTATCCAATAATCTCTTAACCATAATTTTGGTTGTACTTCCTCCTATTCTTGATAATTCCAATTGCTAAAAATTAAAATTTTTCTATAATGTTATCCTGTTGAGTAAATGAAACAGTTTAGCAAACTAATATTGAGATGAGATTCTTTACATACCACCTGTTTATATTTATCTCCATCTGCCAAGTGATTTTCAAAAGAATGGAGTTCTTCCTTGGTCGACAAAGGAAAGTTGAATTTCAAAAATACTGATGGAGGGGCAGTTATTTCTTCAGTTTTTTTGAATGCAATCTCACCAACATCTTCTGTCAACTGATCCAATTTGTAATTTATTATGGACAGGTTTCTAAGTACTTGACGTCTGAACTGTTCATCTAAAAAATAAAAATGAAATTCCTCATAATACTCTGATGGAGTAAATACCTTTCGAATTATTATTTGAGCTACCGTCAATCTCTGTTGATAGTTGTATTCTAGCAGTTGGACGATTTTCTGGGATAGTTTCCGACAAATATCTTGCTTCATTGACAACTGCTAAAAAATATTGTAATATATGAAAAATCAACTGACTTTCACTGACAAATGTGTTATTTATGTTTGGGTATTTGAAAAAAAAAATTCTCACCTGGATTTTCATAGTCTGGGTCTAAATCAATCTGCAAATCATCATCTAATGAAGAAGGTACTGCAAAAAATTACAAATTTAAATTCAGAATTTTCATGAATCAATAATGAAATGTTTTTCATTGGTAATGAAACCAAATGGCTATTAATCGAGATCTTTCAGCCAGTAATTATTACAACAAATGGAGTTTTTACAAATTCCATTATGAGGTTGTTATATTCGGCTATGTATGAAATTTTGTTTTTACAGGAATAGGAATCAGAAAAACTACATAATATACTGCCATTTGATTAATGGCAAATGAATTTGTGAAAATCAAATTTTTTATCCTTTCAAAGTAAAATTAAATGATGAAGATAGTTGCTTGGAATAGGTATATTGTGAATATTATCATTTATTGATAACAAAAAATATTCATTCTATATCTCACCAGGATCTTTTTTCCTTCCTATTTTTAGCGTAGGCATAACAATATCACATGCTTCTGGTGATGGAGTATCTTCTTTTTCTTGCTCTGAGTCTTCATCAGAATATATATATTTTTTATTAATTTTTATTTTTCGGTGTCCTAACCCAACTGTATCAGAATCCGAATTTAAATCTGAAGTGCTCTCTGCTTCCATAGCCTTTATTCTGGCAGTTGATAAATGACCTGTAATATTATTGTTGAGTAATTACCTTGAATTGGTGGATTTTTGATATTAACACAAAATGTTTTCATTTGTTAAAAAGGTGATTTTTTTTACTTACCATATACTTCCCCAATTACTCGGGCTTCATGCACATCCCAATTGGAAGATGGTACCATGCATTTAGTAATGGCGGTTTTGAGTTTCAGACCACTGAAAGGAGGCCAATGACATTGGTTATGGTTTTTTATCCACGAGACCGGAACTGCCTCCACTGTGTTCTCCTTTGGAAAATTTACCACTCTCCATGCATCCATAATTAGTATGAAAGTGACATACACACACAACAAACAAAAAATATAAGATACAAATCACAAAAGCAATAAAGAATGCAATGAAGAACGCAAAATTATTTCAATAGTTTCATTACTAATTTGAGTTTAAATTTTCAAAACCCAGATCTTTTAAATAATGCTCAATGATAAGAAATCAGTAGAACATTTCAAGAAAATTTTTATTTCAACTTGGATAAATTTTTCTGACTTACCTGATAGATAGATAGATCTATATACTTATTGTATCTTTATAAAAAAGGATAAACTCAACTCCTATTGATACCAAAAATTTCAAAATTTATATATACATTGAGTGTCAAAAAGTTTGCATCATATGGAAAACTTTTTTATTGTCCATGTGACAGAAAATTTTATTCCTCATAAAAGTTGATGCATTGCAGAAAACTTGCATATAGGTTGTCAGAATTTTGAATTTCTAATCGGCATACAGGAGAGAACAAAAAATAAGAAATATGATCAAGTGTAAACTACCCTTATTTTCAACATTATCGAAAAAGTTTATCGACAAAAGTTGTTTTGAATCAAAACCAACATTCAAGATCATAACCACCTACGCCGAAAAAATAAAAAAATCACATTTTTATGATTAAAGTGATCTTAAAGTTGCAGATTTGTATTATTTAATCGTTTACCAATAATTAATTGATTTATTCAATAATTTCCTTTCTTGAAATCACATTGATAGTTATTATGAACATACATACAGAGTGAAATATCAAATTTGTACCAAAAAAACAGTAAAAAATCAATTTTCAACAAACGTCGATATTCTAATACAAATGATAAAGTAGACCAAATGTTGCATTGCAATGTTGTGCATATGAGATACTACTTAGTAGTCTTAATGAGGCTAGAATCATAAAAAAAATTAAAAAAATCATTTTGTTGTGTAGTTGGCCGTGATTCCAAATCTAAATATTGTTTTTGATTCTGAACAACTTTTCTAATTAAACTTCTGTCATAAGATCAAAAATAAAGTTAGTTTACTCTTGATAAAAATTCATATTTTTTGTTCTCCCCTGTATACCGTTTGGAAATACAGAATTTTGATAAATCAAATACAAGTTTTTTGCAATGCACTAACTTTTATCAGGAATAAAATTTTCTCACAAATGCATAATAAAAAAGTTTCCCATATGGTGCAAACTTTTTGAAACTCACTGTACACTTGATATTGTAATCATTGATATGTGATGTGATATTAAACATGTACATCTTTTTGTGACGTACCTTAACATAATAGTTGTGTGGATTTATTGTATCAAAACTAACTTTGTGATTTTTATAGGTGAATAAATTATAAATAAAGATAAATTCGTTTGTAAAGTAAATGATCTTATGCATATTATTTCAGCAATCATGTAAAAAAGGGAATACAACATATCCGTCATCATGTGGAAAAGCTACCAATTTTCTTGAAATGTCATTCAAAGGCCTTGCTTCTAATGAGCTTTCTTTGTTCACATAATAAACATGAATGTCTGATGATTCACATGGACTAGAAGGACGATCAAAATAGTCTTTAATTTGTGTAAATATTTTTCCATAAACAAACACTGTTTCCTTCTTTGCTATGAAATTGAATACTTTCTAATATCTCCATTTATCAATAAACAAAATGAATCACCTAATTTCTTTATATTCATTGTGAAATGTTTGAACTTGACCAACTCAAATTGTGTGGAGTACCCTTCGAGAGTAGGCCCATCAGTATGAGGCCGTTCACATTTCAATGTTTCAAATTTCTTTTTCTTTTCAAATGGAACTTTCATCATTTCAGGCAATCGTTTCATAATTTGGGAAAGAGGTTTATCAGGTTTCCTCACCATTTTTTTGAGAATCTGCATAAAATTTTCGAAAGGAAATGCACTATAACAATTCAAATTACCAAAATTTTTTACATCATCTATCACATGAATTTTGAATGAATGTTATGAGATATAAATTCTTGACCATAAAGATTCCCAAAATCTTGAACAAAATATATCAAAAGAGATTCAGCAAGTTCAAAATAATCCTTATTAGCAATATGTGTGTCATTACATAATATTCTGATAGCTATGTGCAGGCATAAGAAGTTTCGATACTGCTCTGCAGGAATAAATCTTTTCAAAACTACTGGACCAGAATACAAAAGAAAATATCGAAATTCTGTCGCTTTCCATCTTTTAACATCATCAAGCGAACGAGGCCTCCTAGCAAATTCTATTGGGGTGTGGTTTTGAAAAGATACCAGCAAATTCGACATTTCCCTAACTGCTACTGAATCTAATTTGTAAGAAGGTTTTCCATACACCCATATATTCACAATAAGTTTCTTCATGACCCCAAGACAAATCAAATGCATGTACTCCAAAGGAATGTCAGTTACCATGTTGAAATCAGGTATATTCTCAAGCGCTGAGGTTCCAGTATGATGTTGTATCTGATTCTTTTCTCTGAAATTGTTATCGGTTCTTTTGATAGAATTCAATTTTGGAAAATATGTTCGATTTTTAATGAATACTCCTTTTTGGATACATTTTGTGCATGAATAAAAACCTGTGTGACCCTTGGTGTAGGAAATGAATGACTTGGCAGGGGCATCAGCAATAAACGCTTTGATTTTGAAAGGTATGCAAGCACCATTCACAACAATGCCATTATTCGATAGTTCCACTGCATCTTGAACAAAATCTCCCAGAAAATGGTTGGCATTTGAAGGTTTCTCATAACCATGATATACACCAATAACTGCAACATTATTTTGTTCATTAGATAATGAGCACAGAATTGGATATATTTGACTGCCTGAACTTTTGCTGAGTGGTAAGCCGTCAATATTGATGAGTAATTCAATTTTATCATAACAATTTTTCTCACAGATATAATTCACAGCCTCTGTTATACCAACATGGCAATAAAAGCCTGGATCTATCTTTTCTATTTCAACAGATCGCTTCGTTGATAGAATAGTACGTGCATCATTGGGAAGTTTATCGAATTGGGCATTTGGAGTTTTCAATATCTTCAGTAGATCATTGAGAGACACATGACTTATGTTATATTTCATTGACCATGATTTTAAACTGGACCCGATATCCGCTTCAGTTGTTTTATTATCAATGCTGATTCTTGTTTCAAGAGAGTTTTTTGGAATGTGAAATGAATATTCAGAAAAATTACTACAATTATCATCTTCATTGATTTGCTCCGAAATATTGTTTAACAAATTTGACTCTTGGCTTTCATGTTTGGTAATTTGCAATTCAACATTTTCATCCCCGATGTCGTTCTCAACTACCATTGAACACGGAGCAGTGACTGACATATTAGG
Source organism: Chrysolina haemoptera (assembly GCA_958298965.1). NCBI lineage: Eukaryota > Metazoa > Arthropoda > Insecta > Coleoptera > Chrysomelidae > Chrysolina > Chrysolina haemoptera. The sequence goes on along the minus strand of OY282593.1, from coordinate 825,204 downwards.
ATTCGAATAATTACTGAAGCTCATATCCATTGGAGTTTTCACTTTTTTATAAAAAATTTAAGAATATTTTCTTTTCATGATGATTACTTTTCTGGATTAGGTACTAAGTGGAAAGCGGCAACACTTACCACTTCTACCAGCAAATATAGATAAATAATTAAATTTGCTACAAGACAAAAATGTGTATCTGAATAAACAGAAAAAGAATAATGAATTCTGCTATTGTATGACAATAGTTTCTCTTAATATCCTAACATTTATATAGGTATACACTTACCTACGAACTCAACACAACTAACACTGCAGTATTCAATGTTTCAATCCGCATATACAAATACAACCACGCCATCGGTCACTTAATCGGTTATTCCGCGCCATTAATTAAGGGGTGTTCGTTGAACACTCTGCTGCAGTTGATCGAGAACACTTTTATATCTGTTATCTCTTACTAACATTTGTACTTCATTTGTCTTTCTCTGTTAAAAATCAACTTCGAGCAAGGAAGTCGAGCAATCAGAGTACGTCATATCGAACGAAACGAGTCATTGTTGATTGGTGTTGTGACAGTTGACAGCTGACAAAATCACAGGCACAGAATAAAGGAACAAGACATGACTTTCTGGAAATATTTGCATGATCTACATGAAGAGACAACGAATAAATTATATCGAAACGAATCTATTGGATTAATGAGCAAGAACTGCATAAGTATGAAGCAACTGTGGAAAAATTCTGAATTCGAATCGTATGATTATGATTATCTAATAATATTCTCAGAATGTTCTACGGATGAAAATGTAATCCTAAAAATATTCTATTTACATTATTTTATGAACATTCTAGGAATATTTTATAGATGGAACTAATAGGAATGTATCGTCATAATATTATTAGAATATTTGTATGGAACATGCTATGAATATTTGCATTGTTCTAAGAATATTTCATAAACATTATTTGGAATATTCTACAACAATTTTCGCATCTTGTAAGAATATTCTGAGAATGTTTGTGCTATCTGAGATGATGTCTTCCACATTTTGGACACTGCTGATTACTTGTTCTCAATTGTGGGTCTTTCCAGTGTTTCCTAAATGGTCGTTCCTTGGAACTAACGGCATCCACACTTTCAGCATATCCACTTTGTCCATTCGTAATGTGCTTGTTGTGTTCCCTGGTATTTTCCATACTTATGCATACAATGACTGCTTCCTCAAGAGTTTTGACATCTTTTTGTAATAAATTTCCTCTTAATGACTCTGATCTGAGACCACAAACCAGAATATCTCTAACTAGACAGTCCTTAAGGTCACCTAGCTCACAGTTTTGAGATAAGTTCTTGAGCTCAGTTATAAATTGTTCGATTGTTTGTCCCTCTTTCTGTTTATATGTCAAAAACTTATGCCTTTCGTATGTCAGGTTACTTTTTGGGTTGAAATGCTGGTCAAATTTCTTTAATAACGAGTCTAAGGTCTCTTCTTCGACTGAGGTGAAAGTATTATATTTTCATACCTTCCTCTCCTATTAACGTGAGGAGTTGGGCACATTTCGTCGCTTCTTCCTTCTTTAAAATTTCAGTTGCTTTCAAATATGTTAAAAGCCTCTGCTTCCAAAACCTCCATTTTTCCGCAAGGTTACCGGACATGACCATGGGTATGGGTGGTATACCACGAAAATCCATATTCCAGCTTTTCTTTAACTGGTACTCCAACTAATTGAACGTTCTGCTCCACTGTTGCTGCTTTCTAACAACGGATGATTGAAGATTTACAATTAATTTCCCGACTGCGCCATGTGTTATATGTAAGATGTCTATATTCATGGTGTTTCTACTTACAGCTGTAAAAGTTTGGGACAAAAATGAGGAATTTTCGCCTACTTGATTTTAGAGCACACGGCTGTTTCAGATGGCGCATACAGCGTTTATAGTAAACTGTAATCACAGACCACACAGGGTGTATTTATCATAAATCACATTATCTGTATTCTGTGGTATTTATATTTTCAAATTCATTATTTTTACTTTGCTGCTTTGAGGTTAAGTTCATAATATGGTATATGGTAAGTTCTTAAGTTCTGTGGGTAAAACGTAAAGTATTCCGGTTTTCCGGTTACCTATTCATCTTTCCTGTTAAATCAGTTAAATTGATTGATTGTCAAGTCAATTACCAAAGGAAAGTTCCAGTGAAATTTTGTGTGGGTACCATTTCCTTGAAACAACTCCAAGAAAATTTCAACACTAGAAATGTTTGCAGATTGTCTACTTTACTTATTCCGTCCGAACGAATTCTGCAGAAAAAAGAAAAACAGTAAGTATAAAAGAATCCTCATACAACGATAAAAGATTACTTGTACTTGAACACATGTTTGTAGGTATGTGGTAGTGGAACGGGGAAAACTTAATCATTGGAAATGAGCATGAAGTAATCAATTTTTGAATACTACCTGTGTTTAGAGCCCTCTAAAGTAGAGTTTATACAGCAAATAAAATAAGAAACAAAATAAAATAAGGAAGTTCAATATCCACATCTCCATGAAAGCGTTTATACAAGAAATGAGATAAAATAAGAAATAAAATTAGAGTTGGTCAACTTTCATCTTTTATTTTATTCTTATTTGGAAATTGAAAATGCGCATATTCAGAAGTCAGATATTTTATTGACACTTTGACAGTTTTTCTTCATTCAACCTTAAGGAATACAAAACGAAACATTTTTTCTTGTCGAAAAGCCAATTTTGTGTTTATAATAATCATGCTTGACGATAATATAATTTTGAGTGGCATGATGTTGCTTATGGCTACATCTGCGCTTGTCCTGACCATGTCAAAAAAACGAATCAAGCGTTCGTCCTATGAACAGAACGAAAAAATGCAAAGTATTCCGGAATTTATTGCTATTCGCAAGAAATGATGATAGAGAGCAATTCTTTAAGTATACCAGAATGTCTCCGGAATATTCGCTATTTCTCTACTCTAGCCTGTATATTTTTTTCTTAAAAGCTTCCATCGATGCTCACCTGCCTCAGCTCCAAAATTAATAAAATTAAATGAAAATTCAGACCACATACTTTAACTTACGAGATTTTTCCAATATTGCAGACATCGTTTCATTTGGAAAACATTAGTAGAATACTTTTTTTATTAAATTTTCCAATGAACGATCTGAACAATCTGAATTTTCAAATTCAAACTTCAAAGTATAATTCTGTTCGATTGGTCCATTCTTATTTCTTATTTTATTTTGGTCATCTGTATAAACCAATGATTCAATTCATTATTTTTTATTTTATTTTATCCAATTTCTTATTTTGTTTTATTTGCTGTTTGAACTCTCCTTAACACTTTTTAAGGTTCCAGAGAAATTTCATTTTCTTTTGGACAAGCTATTAATGATCTTTGTAAACAGGAATTTTCTTTGTTGTAATATACCTAAGCATATTTTTTATATTCATTTTCACTAGACAAAGTTTTTTACACTATAATTAAATATCATGTACTGATAAAGCACTGAAAATATTCTCATGGTACAGGTTACTGAGGTACTGGATCAACTACTGAATACTTAAATACAAAGAATAGGGTTCTCTTTGATAAATACTTGTATTGATAATTGGTGTACTGAAATACTGAAAATTCTGAGATGTACACCTACTGAAAGAAGTTTTTACCCCTCGTCTTTTATCTCACAACTCACAAAACTAGAGTTTTTCCTTTAACCCTTAAATGCTGATGCCAGTACAATCAATGTACATGACGATGTGGGATCTTCAAAGGACCCCATTGAAAATAATTGGTTTAGTTTGTGCTGTGATAATGGTCCATGATTTTGTTAGGGGTTCATTTCAAACAATATCTACAGAAAAAACAAATTGTCAAACACTACTAACACAAGTGGAATGGGATATTAAGAAGCATATAGCTCGAGGACCCCTCATAGTCATTTAAGGGTTAAGAATCTGATGAAAGTAATTCCTGATTAAGGGATCTAACCTTTTTTATTATACTTACTTTATATTCTTATGGCATCCAGAAAAGTGAATCAACAAGACTTGATATTTCCCTTGTTGATACTGTCTTTCAGTTATTACCAATATCTCAATGGTTTTATTTCTTCTAATTGAGAAATTAGCATCTCTATGTCGATTACTGTACCCATTTAATTGAAAATTAAATGAGTTCCTTTGGGTTTCCAAAATAAAATAGTCATTTGATAAATTTGCTGAAAATGAGATTATTGAAGAAACTTGAATATATGTCTATATTTCTTTATTTTCACACAATTTATGTACATATACAGGGCAAATAGTTATTTTAATGATACATTTTGAAGGTGACAAATAATAATATGTAATAATAATAATTTCATTATTTCAGAAAGGAAGAAAACTTATATACTATATATAAATAATAAATTATTTACAATTTGAGGATTATACCGAATAAACTTTTCTCTTTATATTTTCATATACTGCCCCTTGTTAAATTAAGCTTCATATATTATATAAAATAGAATAAATGTTGAGGTTGCAGTCTTATATCAGACTTAAAGAAAACTTTTTGTCGTTTTGTCTAGCTTTTGGAAACAAATTTTTATTTCCTTTATCAAGTAAACTATAGAAGGACAAATCAATAAATGCAGAAAAATATTGAATCTTCTTTCATAACTTGAGTAAATGGTAGAGATTAGCAACAAAAAAAAAGAATGTTAAATAAAAATATTGGACTGATAGTGGAAAGAATTTGAAGTAAATGTCAGTCAGCCTCAAATTGATTTAAAAAAAAACTTTTTTGGATTCTGATTGGTCATTTTGAATAATACAACAGGGTTCAACTAATAGGCTCCATAGATTCTTAAATGTTAAGTGATAAATCGATCATAATTCTTTTTATAAATTGACCCTAAGTGTAGGTATTTGAAAAAATGCAAAATTTGGTAGATGTAGAGGACTTGTATATTCAGATATAAAGCAAGGCCGTACCCAGGATTTTATTTCAGGGGAGGGGGTCATGTTACTTTTTGTTTTAATTTTAGAAATAACTATTGTAGATGTAATAAGTGTGTATTAACTGCAACTATTGTTTTTCTTACATTGTCAAGATGACTTGTCACTATTGTACATTTTGTATTTAATGTGATGAAATAAATCTATCTATGACACACGTTTTCAGACAGACCAGGTGATTGAAGAAGTGAACTAATTTGTGATTAGTAATTGTAGTATTTTTTCCATAGACCTATAGTGAATATGGATGCATTCCTGATCATTCGTTTTGTTCTGTCATTGATGTCAGTTAAATTGAATATAAACAGAAGAGTACACTCCCCTTTGGAACACCGAAAGGAATGTTTTGTTCAGTCAATATTCCGTTCCTCACTCTTACTTTTTATTTACGTCTTTGTTAATAATCTACCAACCAATCATAAACTTTGCCCTCAATAACATATCTTTTTAGTTTGAACACTAATATACAGTGAGTTTCAAAAAGTTTGCACCGTATGGGGAACTTTTTTATTAACTATTTGTCAGAAAATTTTATTCTTCATAAAAATTGGTGCATGGGGAAAAACTTGTAAATGAGTTATCAAAATTCTGAATTTCCAAAAGGTGAACAGGGTAGAGCAATAAATAAGAATTTTGAGCAGGAGTAAACTACCCTTATTTCTAACTTTATCAAAAAAGTTTATTTAGAAAAGTCCTTGAAATTTAAAATCACTGCCACCTACACAACAAAAAACTTTTTACCCAATTTTTTATGGCTCTAGTCTCATAAAGAGTACCTACTGGTATCTCATATACACCTTAGGCGCCTCCTTCATATTCCTATAATGATATTTCAATGCAAAATTTGGTACAATTTATTATTTGTACTAGAATATCGACGTTTTTTGAAAATTGTTTAAATTTTTACTTTTTTTTTAGTGAAAAGAAGGGTATGCTTTTGATAGGGAAATTTGGGCCTTTTCTGAAAAAATTTTTAATTGCTTTTAAATGCTTATAAAGATTTTTTCTTACAGAATAATGAAAATGTCTTCTGATATAGTTACAGCAATTACTACCATCTTCAACTGAGTATGTAAAAGTTCCTTTTTTAGATTGCCCATTATCTTGGTTTTACGGAATATAAATTCTTGAACTATGTTATATATATATCTAACTATGATAACTTGCTTCTCTAATTAACTGTAAGTAATTAGTAAGTGGGTGAGGAAATCTATTGGCTCAATTGTCTTAATCTTGTTGATTACCGAAAAAAGAAACTTGATTTAAGAACATATAACATAGTATGTTTCTTTCATTGTGTTTAGAATTTCCTAAAATATATAGGTCCAAGTGGGTAAAAATTTGTGTGTTGTAATTGATGATGATATCATGAAACTCTCTAGCATTTGAGTATTATTAACATGCAGTAATTTTTGGAGATTACGAAAATATAAACTTCATTTGAGAAAATATAACATGATATGTTTATTTCATTCTGTGTTTAGTCCAAGTAAGTACAAATTTTCGGGTTGTGATTCATGATGATATCATGAAACTCTCTAGAATTTCAGTATTATTAACATGCAGTAATTTTTGGAGATTATGAAAATAGAAACTTCATTTGAGAAAATATAACATGATATAACGTTTCTTTCATTATGTGTTTAGAATTTCCTAAAATATATAGGTCCAAGTGAGTAGAAATGTGTGTGTTGTAATTCATGATATCATGAAACTCTTTAGCATTTGAGTATTACTAACATGCAGTAATTTTTAGAGATTACGAAAATAGAAACTTCATTGAAGTTATTTTTATTTCAATACAATTTAGCCATTTTGGCAAGATGTTTTGATTTATTTCCGAGGGCTCTTTCATTGTGTTCTTTAGCACAACAGATACTCAATCTAGAGATCAAATATGCCCTCAGTGCATCTATTGATAAATTTTCCTTATGATTTATACAACCTACAATGTTTTTGGTAGAAAAATTTGATAGTTTGCCTAAAATTTCAGAAAGGCAATTTCTTTTAAGTTCCCTCTCAAAAACATCTGATATTGTGGATTCAACATCATAAAGGAAGTTAATCATTTTTTGGGATGGAAATGTTAAAAATCCTCTGCTTTTATTTTTTATGAATGAATTAAACCTTTCATTTCCCTCCCCCAATATTGTTTCCACACATTCTCCACATTTGGTGGCGCTTTTAATTTTTTTTGTCACATATCCGCAGAAGTAAGCAAAAGCTTCATCAATATCTGAGAAGTCCTCTTCAATTTCAGATATGTTTTCTTCTATTTCAACATCGAATAAAAATGTTTGTTTTTTTTCTTTCAGATCTCCAATATGAAGAAGGGATTTCATCATTTCTCCTCCACTAACATTACTTCCCCTGGGTGGTTTTATCAAAGAATAGAGGGACATCAAACGGAATATTTGTCCCACTTGAATTGACTCCGGATGGGTATTGCATCCACCTGCAGCTCTCATCATCCCAAAAAAGTGCTGAAAATAATAATAGCAGTTGATTGAAATTACTAAAGATATGTAAACATAATCACCTCCAAATGATCTTGGTTCAGTCTGGATGTCATCAAGTATTTGAAACCAAGATTGGATAAATACTTTGTTAAGTCTAGTGTGCATGATATAGTAGCGCAAAACCCTTCATAAGTAGAGTCTGACAAGAAAAATTATTCAGGGGAACATTGTTTCCATAAGTCTAAATACATCAAGAATGTATCTAGGTCCTGCAATTCAATTGAAAGTTAGTTATACAGGTATTTTATTAGATTGTTTTCATATTTATCAGATCAGGTGAATTACCTCTTGAGCAAATAGTTATAGAAATGATTCCTCTGCTTTTGTCACTTAAAAAAGCAAAATTATGATGCAGTTGAGGTTGCGATTTCAAATTTCTCACCTATCATATTGTCTTTCAAATATACCGTGCGGCATTTTATAGTCATCCCTCTGTTAACTTTTGAATGGTTCGACGTAATCACATGACAACCGTTTTCAATGGTTTAATCAACACTACTTTTGGAAATAAAAGACATGGTGATTGCTCGACAGAGGGGGCACATCAACTTGAAAATTTCAATTAGCATGGGGAGGTCACATTGTTGAAAGGAGAATTCAAAAATATTTTCAAATTTCGTTAATATTTTTCTCACAATAAGTATTCGAATTATGAACTATAAGTGCGGATCTAAATGGTATCCTCGATAAATTCGAATGGTTTTTGATTTGAAGCAATGGGCCATCTGTCGAGCATTCACCAATCACCAAAACTGTTTTTGTTCAAAAGTTGATGGGGGGGGGGGGGGGGGGCACTATAAAACGCTGCACTGTATAACTTGCCAAAAATTATTGTAAAATGCAAATGATATTTTAATATTTTAATATCTATGTTCAAATTCAAGCTCTTCATATTTAGATAAAATTTATTTAACAACTGATTTTATTCAACAACTTCACCAAACTGAGTCAGAATTATCGCTCTAGGAATGCTTCAGTGCTAGAAGTACCAAGACACAATATGGCTAAAACAGTGTCCAAAGCTCATGGGAATAAAACTATCTAACCATCTTCCCAAATGCATCAAACAATTCTCCACTGACCAATTTGAGAAAACAGTTTAAGAACTTCTTTTGTAACATGGTTTCTACAGCATTGATGAATTTTTAAATTTTGCATTTTGAAACAGGCTAAGGTTATATTCATATTCCAACTATTTATTATGTTATTATAATTTTCACTGTGTTAAACTGAGTGAATGATTGAAAAAACAAATAAACTATTATTATTATTATTTAGTATAGTCACCTCATATTCTTGAGAGTCGAGCTTCAAGCCATTATCAGGTTTTGAAGAATTCATTATATCAATAATCCTATTGATTTTCTTGCAGAAAATGATAGTGGTATCAACATTTGACAAGATACCTTTATTTTCATATGTCTCCAAAGCCAATGCAGTTGTATTGCTATATAACTGGAAAATGGACATATATTTCAATAAATTTCTTTCAACAAACTTATTGTACATTTTGTAGTTACATCAAACTCATTTGAAAGTATACTTCGATTATTTTCTTACCTGGAATGCAAGCCTTGTATTCATCTTCTCTCCATGTTTCGGGTAGATATGGCTTGCTGTCAACTTGAATGCCATTTTGAACTCTTTATTGGATTCATGTTCAAATAATCTTTCAAAATGGGAAAACAGAACCCACCCTTCAGGAACCTGGAATAAAATTCATTTAGGATGAGATGTAATAAATCAAGTTGATTTTATTAGTAATACCCTGAATTTTTTTTTCTTCATTAAAGTATTCCTCAAACATTTGATGAGGTGAGGAAAATCTGAACACATTCTCAGTTTACGTGTCGCATCCATGGGGTGTTCACACCACGGTTGTAGGCTATTCTCTACACTAAGGTGTTTCCACATTTTCCTATTCCAGCTAGCTCCATCACTAGTCATAACATCAATGTAGAGCCCTGCATTCTCACACAGAATGACACACTCCAACATAATTCTGGCCAAAATCTCTCCAGTCACATCACCTCCACTGAGAAAACATGCCAATGCTTGAAGACCATGACCAGCAAATGGTTGAAACATTATGACCAAGGCATGGTCTCCAAGGTTGTTCTCCATTTTCTCAGGAGTATAATCTCCCAAATCGACGAATCCAACAAATTTCATTGTGTTCTTATCGAATTTTTTTGTTTCTGAAATTTTGCACTCATCAACAAGAAGACATCCATGTTTCTCCCACTCCTTCATATGTTTCGTTTTTTCTTTCAACATGGAAAAAACCTCTTTTTAAAATCCGAAAGTTCCATCAATATTTCTAATGTACCTAGAAGAATTACGTCATTTCTTATACAAACTATAGTTGAATTCTATTACAGAGACATATTTAACATTTTTTTCTACCAAGATGTGGAAAAAGTGTTTTCCCGCACTCATTTTAGTATGGAAATGTTATATTCCGCACTCAGTGTAGAATGTAACATTTTGTTGAAAATCTAAATACTCCAACATATTGATGATATTACTTCTTGTTCATTGCTTTTCACTTCCATCTCCTCAACTTGAAACTCCTATTTGTAATATACACAGGTTTAGAAAATTGTCAAATTGATTTCTTTCATGAATTTTGATAAAGGGTGATATATTAGTTATTTAATCAACTAGTGTATAGATGAAGGCGATTGATGATCGAGATATTTTAAGGCGTGAGCGAAGCGAGCGCGTCAATGTTTGATATCATTAATCGCATTTTAATATAAGAGTTATTTACAATATTTTTTCGTCGACCTCACTCTTGTTGAAATAAATGAATTCTGATTTTTTCTGGCAATAAACTTAAAGCTGCTAGTTTAGCAGTTTCCGCAACATCTGACAACGTAAAATTATCGTCAATATACATTTTAGATTTAGAAGTGATGTGTCAAATTTCAAAATTTGATAGCTCCCATTTCATAGAGAAATTGACCATTAAAGACAAATTGGCCATTAATGACAAATCGACCATTAATAGGGATCATTAATGCACGATTTCTCGAAATCGTTGATTAATAGAAAATCATTTATTAATAAGGGTCATTATTATAAATAAATAATGAACATTTTGGTGTATAGGAAACTTAAAAAAAGGCTGGAGATCATAAGAGATTTTTTTTCGGTATATAGATTGCAAACTGTAAAATAGTTATGCATAATATTAATGTTTAGTCAAACTAATATTACTAAGTATTTCAAGTTTCTATTGGTTTTTAGAAATTTAAGAAATGAAATGTCTAATTGAGAATGGAAGTATACTGTATTTTAATTTGAATGTGTATTTTTTCTATTGGATTTTTAAACTGAAAATTTTCACTCACCTTGAAAGTGTGCTAGGAGATGGTAATGGCAGAATTTTATTTTCCCTCATATGGTTGTAGAGTTTTGTGCTCTTGATTTTCATTAATATGCAGGAATATATCCAGTCAAGAGTGTAACGTTTTCCTGTCTTTTTACATTGACTCGCCTCACAACAAGTTCTTATCATTTGTTATTGTGAAACAGGTAGATTTTTGATGAAATTATCAATTTTTTTTGAGTCTATCAGCTCTTTTTTAATATTAACTACAACAGATTCGAGTTGTTCCTTCCTCTTCCTCATGTAGAGTTGTTGTTTGATTTTAATTTTTTTTTGTATCATGCACTTTTTTTTTCTGGCCTCTTTCAATTTATGATTATAAATAGATTTTGAGCAATAACTACATTTGTTTTTATTTATAGGAATCAAAACTTTACAAGATGAACTCTGACTGCTACAAATTTTTACCCCATTCAGACTTCTCAAATAATCCTCTAGATCTTCTACTGTGGTTACAGATTCCATAATATCAACAACTCTGTTCATTGCTCGAGCTTGTATACTATCAGCAGTAAGAACCACTGATCGCTCTAAATAAGGCAAATTGTTTTCTCCAAGTTCCAGTTTAGAAAATACAATGTGATTTTCTAACTTATGAAAACTCCAGTAGAGAGGAAGATTAATGAAAATGTCATCATTCTTAATTAGAGAAAAAAGGTTTGTATGAATATCAATTTCGACAGGGTTGGGAATATTTTCTGTTGGGATATTGCTGGAATTCACCAATGGAGGTTTTGGGACAGAGTCGGATGAAGCAGGTAGATTACTACAGGATGGAGCAGGAAGAAAGTTCAGTGGAAGTTCAGAAGCGGTTTCACTGAAAAATTCAAAGAAAAAAATTAAAAATACGTATTTTTATTGTACATATCCAGTCAATTTCGCAAGCATTAACATCTAAAACATGTTTTAATCTTCAGATCAATACATTTTATCTATCTGTTATTATCTAATTAAATTAATCAAACTAAATAAATAATCAGTAGTTATCATATATCTGGCAAAAGCTTCAACAACTATTCTTAGAGAAAACCGATCCCAACTGATAATCCAACTGCAAACTGAAAAATAAAACCAATTATAAAAAAATGTTCCTGTGTTCCAAAGTATTAAAACAGTTTGTTTGAAAGTTTTAGACAATATTGTGAATTGATTACTTTCACTGCGAACTTTCATTGTCTGGAGTGTTTCTATGAGCACGATCTTTCAATCGTTTGAGTATCTCTCACTTGGTAACGATCGGAGATACTAAACCGATTGAAACGTCCTGCTCCAGACAATGAAAGTTCGCAGTGAAAGTAATCTATTAAAACAGTTGTTCTATATTTGGTGCGTAATTTTGATTTTATTGAAAGTCATAACCAAAGAATATTTTGATGGTGAAACCCTACAAGTTAGTGGAGTTGTTAATTTCTAATATTTAGTTTCTTTACATGTTGTTCCATAGAAGTAGGAAAAACTTCAAATTCTTCAAGATTCCTTTTTCTTATGCACTTTCATGGATGCAATCAGAATTATTTAATATACTTTACAGAGCTGCTATGTTTTACTTTACTTTCCCGTTTTATTTTTATTGCTATTCATTCAACTCGATTTTGGAAAGATTTTAAGCATGCTTCAGGAATCGAAGTTCCACTTTCGATTTTTCAAAATGATATACAACACTCGGTATACCCCCTAAAGCTTGCTCCAAACCGTTTTTATCTGAAATCAACAACATTAAAAATTTTAATTTGAAATCCCTGTAAATGAATATATGGACAAAAACTATATCGGTATACATAGAACCCTTGTTTCAAATGGGTTATTAACTTTTATAAAATAAATTTTATAAATCCTCTTGGATTTCCATCATTACTTTACTATTCATATGAAAGGTTTTCAAAAAAATGTTCCTTTTTCTGATTTTGTTTTGTGGGATGCTCTCAGGATATACTTGGTATTAGTTCAAAGTTTGCATTTGTCTGTTTACAGAAGAAGGCTTTCAAAATCGAATTCCTGAATATTTCATTAATGGCGTTGCAATAGAGGTAGTCCAGTAAATCAAAGATCTAGGAGTAATTTTCTCAAAAAACTTTCTCTTCAATGGCCATCTTCGTTCTAAACTAGAACATGCCTGTGTAATATGGAATCCACAAAAAATGACACATTCCAAAACAATAGAAAGAATACAAGAAAAAAATTCTAAGGTCAATGCATTTGAAAAATATAAGGTGTTTATCCTCTCTGTGTCTCTTATGAAACCCAAAGAACAGACTTCACATAACAAGTCTAAGCAAGTCAACATAACAAGTCTAAGCAAAGGAAGGGAAAATGCACAAATTATTTTCATGTCCAATATTTTGCAAGACAAAATATCTGTACCAGACCACTTGCAAGAAGTCAACATCAACATGCCTGATACTTCGATGTAGGGAAACCAGTTTCAGATTTTTGAATATTAGGCACGCCTGTATCCATTTTTTGCTTCTGCTTTTTTTAGAGGAGTCAAATGTTATAAATGTTACCATTTGAGAAGTTTCTATATTTCATTCTAGTAACAGCTATAAGTACCTATATACTGGATGCATAAATATGGTTTATCTGTTTGTATTCATTATAAATAAATAAAAACATAGATGATTTTAGCACATATTGAATAATGAAGTAATTGTTGTGAAAAGTATCAAGGACAAATGTGATAAAAATTAAACACTTGAAATTCAAATGAAAAAAAAAGTAAAAATTTATGAGTAAAAAAGACTGATTTAAAAAAAAGTGGGACATTAATATCTTTTCTACATATCACATTCAGAATAGCATTCCTTCTGAGAAATGTGTAGGGTGTAATTTTCATGCTTGAATTGAACCGAAAACATCAATCGTTCCCCTTCAAGAATTGAACAGAGACAACACTAGAAGGGGATATTTGTCATTCCATATGAATTAATTGATGTTTGTGTTTTTTCTCGATTTGTTTGTGATCACATTTGCTTTCGATACGTTTCTCAACAGATTATTTTCAACTACAGAAGTAGAAATTGATAATGGAACTGGTGATTATTTCATTTTCTCTATACTTGGGAAAACTAAATTGATCGTGTGGTTTCTTGAATTTCTTACAATAATTAAGTCTAGTTCATGTAAACGTAAGGTAAGGTAACGTAAGAACGTAAGGTAAGGTAATGGATATGAATGGTTCACAAAAACGCAAGGTAGAATATATGTTTTTCTCAAATCCAAATTTACCCCAGTCCTATTCACTTGACATACATCGTTTTCAAAAGCCCTCTGATTGGCTAGAAGTAATAACGCAACGCAGAAAGTTAAAAGTTGGTCAACTTTTACGTTACCATACCTTGCGTTTCATCATGAACGTGCCTATACGATTCCAATAGTTTAACTTTCTTGCGTTTGTGCGTTACCTCACCTTACGTTTACATGAACTAAGCTTTACTTCTCTACAAGTGCCCCTTAAAATTATTTGACAGGATTCATAGAAACGGAATACTCACATGCATGATGGTATGGCACCCTTCAATAGCCTTTTCTCACCAATGAAGTTGGTAAGAAAATGCTTTGAGCAAATAAAAGCTCCATCAGGCAGATATTTTCCCACAGCATCCATCCATTGCTTCCGCTTGTTGTCATCCTAGAAATTACAGATTTCAATCAGTTATTATGCAAAAAAATTCCATTGAAACCAAGTTAAAAGAGCATACACTGTTTTTTTATTTTATTTGGTGTTTATAGTGGTGTTGACAGCTCTCGTCATTGTTTGCTGATACTCTCACTTGGAATTCTATATTTATTGATTATGCTGAACATACTCGAATATATATTTATGTGTTCTACATATTTAGTAAAAGTAAACAATACAGTGCAAAATTAAAGTTCATGAAACTCTGGAAAAACATAAAGGAATATCTGGAAATGAATTGACTGAACTAATCAACCAGGACTCTCTAATTTGTCAGTTTCATATAGGATAGAAATTCATTAACCTCCGTGTACTATTTAAAGGGGAATTGTTTGAAGATGGGTGCACTACATCATTTACTTGAACTATACCCAGTAGGTAGCTAAAAAATTCTTTAAAGCAGGCCTCTTTTCTTGATCCTATGCAATGGTGTTAAAATCAGTTTCTAAGATTTAAAAGTAAAAGAAAGTATTTACGAATAAATAAAGCTGTCTTCATGGCATTTCTTCCTATTTGTTATTCATATTAGGCATTCAGAAAACCCTTTAAAAAATCCATAATATTGTGTTAGAATCAAATACTTTGAAGCAACCTTATCAAGGAAGGGGGGATTGACACGTTTCCAGAGCAGAATAGGGGTTCTGTGGTTTAGGTTGATGCATACCTAGATTATCTTTGGTACTTGTACTTATACTCTGGTACAGTAATTATGACAATACATCATCTAGATCGAGATGATTTTTATTTACCTTTGGTACTGAATACAGATGAATGCTCGAACTTTTACACTGTCCACACAAATTGCAAAACCGTCCCATTTCATTAAAAGTGTCCTTATACACTAGAACTATAACAACACTAAAATAAGAAATGAACAAAACTAATAAAAACGACGAACAATGAACTAAACGAAACAACACTAAACTAAGAACTATAATGAACGAAACTATAATATACTACGAACAGTAATAAGATACGAGATAAGTAAACAAAAATTTTCAAAACGGGGAAAATTAATTACTCATTGACACTATTGACAGTGACAGATAATAATTTCAGCGTGGACTCGAACAATTCTGAACAACGCCATCTAACAGATCTCTGGTAAGTAGCAGTCAGTGCAACAGGTGGTGCCTTCAAAAAGTTCGAAACAAAATCGAATCAATAGAAGCACCAGGAGTTTCTAGGCATCTTAGTTATATGTTTCTTAGTTTAAATATATTAGTATCGGACGATGTGAGATGAAACACGATCTGAGCTTCCCCTTTCTTTCTCTTCCGGTGCCTGCACCATCGGTAGACACTTGACAGCTAGGCATTTTGTAGCGTTGCTATACTTATTACAAGCTATGCCTTTCTGTTAACTCCAGAAGCTTGAGGAGTAATGGTATTTTTTCATTTGGCATACCGTTCCATAGAACAAACTATGGTTCGATGGCAATTAGTTGTAGACTTAAAAAAAAATTCAATATGCATTCTTCAGAAATTGATCTTTTTCATCTATCACATCATAAATTGAAAAAAATGGCAGTTAGACAACTTAATCTTGCCATTGTTCAATAGACTTCTGATAAGTCATTGTGTAGAAACTTATTTTTAGCTATATTACTTAGCTCTTAGTGCTTTACTGATGATATCTTTAGGTGGATAACTATATTCAAGTGTTTGAATGTTTTTTATGTATTTTTTATGTATTCTTTTATTTATTGAAACTTCCATTTGGTATTTTATACAAAATCTGTTATGTAAGTACACTTGACTGAGGGAAATGAATGGGTTTATTTATCTTCAGATAAATAAATGTGTTCATTTTCAACTTTTTAATTTTTAGGTTTATAACTTAACTCTAGTTGGTGTTTGACTGGTTTCTTTATATGAAACTCCCTTCATGTACCATTTGGGATTTTATTACAATTCTGTAGTGTACTGAACCAATAAACAATAAACAATAGATAAACTCAAACAAAAATCTCTGAAAGCCCCAGGTGATCTAATAATTAAAAATACCTATACCCAATATCAAAAAAAATAAACTCTAAACAAAAATTGAATATTACATGTATTACATGTTGTAAACAAAATTACAGGGAAGAAGCCAAAGAAAGAAAACATAAAAAAACATACAATGGAGTCGATAACTCAAAGCCATGCCTTGGTGTATTTCTAGATCTAGCAAAGGCCTTTGATACTATAAATCATGGGATTTTGTTTGATAAATTAGAGAGTATTGGTATCAGAGGAAACGTATTGAAACTCTTCAAAAACTACTTACAAAATCAGAAACAGCAAATATTTGTTAATGGGAAATTAGGCGGTGGGAAAACTGTCACCTATTACCTGTGGTGTAACACAAGGGACAGTCTCGGGACCGTTGCTTTTCATCATTTTCATTCATGTCATTTGTATTTTCTTTGGTGTGTCCTGAGGCTTTAGAATGCAGAGAAAATGTTTCGCACACGAAACATTCTTTATGTCCTAGTTTAGTAAAGGAAATGTTCATTGCTGCAACCTATTTTCGATATAATTCATATGAAATGTTTATTCCTTGCTTTAATTTAAAATCATCATACATCATTTTTGTATTGATATCATTTGGCAGATACAATCTTAGTGGTGTATGTTCTCTTCTATAATGATGGATGCTTGGGTTGAAAGAGCGGATATGTTCTCTTAAAACATCTGTATTGATTTTATTGTCTCTTTTGATTGTCCACGGCGGTCGATTCTTGGTTTCAGAGATGCAGTTATAAATATTCCTGAAAATTTTATCATTCTTGAGGTCATAGCCAAGTGTGGCCAAAAAAAATTTTTACGAACTGCATGGTTTTTTACTGCTTGATCTGGTAAAAAATACCTCAGAGTAAAATTTCTTCGGAAACCTTCTGCAGTCACACAAGTAGTTCTTCTTTTACATGCGTTCTTTTCTACTTTACCAAATATAAAACTTTTTTGTTCATGCTTAGTCAGTGCCCAGTATTCCGTGTTGATGTTATTTTGTCTTTTTTTATATGTCTGACATCTATTTTTGCAGTTTTCGTTACAGTTATCTTTTAAGTAATGTTTGAGAACAATCTTCATCCGTTTTTATTTATTCTTTTTTCGTTTCTTTACAGTTCCTTTTTTCGTAAAATGTAACTGTCGTTCTTCCTCACTTACTTTTTCTATAATTTCTTTCAACACATTGTGAATTATTTCAGTTTCTCTAATTACAGACAAAGGCAAGTTATCTTCAATTTCATCACTGTTGTTTGAAATAAATGATCTTACAGACATGTTTGGTGCGCTAAGAGTTTCATCATGTTGTAAATCTTCACCACTACTACTATCTACTTAATCAGATACAGATGGAAAGTAGCTCAAATCCTTCACTGAATCATCGTCATTGTCATTGATATCAGAATATGTTCAAGTACTAAACTCTATTGTTTGAGTAGTATGCCCTGTCTGAGATCTAATAGACTACCTCATCGAATTATCTGCTATAAACCTAAATAAAACTATCTGCGCGAGGAATTTTTAAGAGGCCCGCCTAAACACTCATCCCTGTTTATATATATGTCAAACGCAGAGTTCCGGGGCTTTTTTGAGGCCCTATCGCCGGGTTCCAGGACATTTGTCGATTTCCGGCACTGGTCCGGAACTTTTTTGTCATTCGTAGGGTTCCGAGACTGTCCCGGAAAAAATTTGGAGTTTTATGTCAATTGACGAGTTCCAGGATCTTCTCACGATCTGGTCATATGGAATGACTCACTTCAGTTGGTTGATGCATACAAGTTGGAAAGATAAGCAGATACTGGAAAATAAATAACTTCCACACTAATAGACGATATAACAAACCTGTATTATGCAGAAAAGATTTGATTATCATAATAATGATAATGAAGTTTTCTTACAAAAATTATTTTAACGATCATTGATAATGATAGGTTATAAGGGTTGAGGTTAGATCAATAACAAAAAACCAATGACAATGAAAAAATTCTACGTTCATTGGTCGCGAAAATATAATTCAATATGGAATGAAACACATAGCACCATTGAATAATGTAATTTAAAAAAAAATTACCCTTCTGTCCCTTATTCCTAATCCAGATTGAGAACGCGTAGGACCCCCTCCTGTTCGAATGAAAGAAATCCTTGGAAATTGTGAAAAACATGAAACATCGAATAATTTGATTTAAAAAAATCACACTGCCACCCTTTTCCTTCTCGAAAAAAATTGAAAACTCACAGAATCAAATTCGGAAATATCTGCAAAGATAGTGAAAAACATTAGACCACCGTATGATTCAATAAAAAAATGCCTTCTTGTTCCTCTGACGAAGAACGCGTAGGAATTCGTAATGATGTCCGAATGATTCAGACTTTTCGAAAAAAAAAAATCTAGCAAAAATGAAAATAGAAATATTATTAATTTTTTAAAAAAACATCAGCACGTTAAAAAATTATGTCTGAAAAAATTTTACCCCCCTACATTCCTGAAAACTTGGTAGAGAACGCATGGGTATTCGGAATCAATTCAATTGGAAAAATTGTCGCAAACATTGGACAGTCAAATACTTTTTGTAGCTTCGGAAAGCTGGACGGTGTGGGATATGATAATTGAAAAAATTCTAAAGCTGAAAAGTACAAAATAAAATAAACTTGAAAAATCTTTCTTCAAACAAGCCTTCATTCATAAATCATTGAACTGAAAAGTAAAAATTTATATAACAAGTTGTAAAATGAGCATGTTTTTGCATCAGACGTGGTATTGGAACACGAGCGTAGCGAGTGGTCCAACACGAATTATATTTCTCGTTCACACAAAACGATTTTTAAAAACTTTTTATTTGAACAGAGTAACAACTTATAAGTATAAAATATTAGTACTAAACTATTACAATTTCATGCATGTATTTATATTCAAAATTATTGATGACATCTACAAAGTTGGCAATAATTTAGTGCTGTCGTCCATGGGTCATCGAACAATAACCTGCTGATGTAAGGGGTTATCGAACTGTAACTTCTCCATCCCCTGAGGAAGTCTTGTAAGGGACGAACAAGACTGAAGATGATGATGCTTCGTTTTCTGGAGCTGGTGGATCATCAGTGGTTGGTTGTATCTTCGGATGCTTTTTCAATCTGTAAAATACGAAGAGGATGGTGAGGATGGTGACGATATAAATAGGAGTCACCCAGAAATGACTAAGGTCAGATCGCCGGGTTTCTTCGGGTATAGAGTCTGTAGCTTTTCCTTTGCAGATTTCAGCTGGTATTTCAGTCCTTGATCGAAATTCTGCAAGTTGAAGAAGTATGGGTCACTTAGTCCGTTACGAATTGCTGTGGAGACGGCATCTTATTGAGATTCTATGGCGGCTATCTCTTGATGGATAGGATAGGTAGTGGATGAAATCGTGGGTACTAGTACTGATCTTTGGTTGTCCCAGCTTGAGGGGTAGTAGCCCTGGGTTGGTCTTGAATTTCGATTTCTTGTCCTCTCGTCAGGTGAAGGCTATAAAGGGACGAATAATTCAGTTATCTTATTAGTTATCTTATTAGACAAGTGTCTAATATTTTTATGTCTCAACAGTTACTGTGTGGTCTTTATGGATGTATTTTGGGGAGAAGGGTGGTAGTAGTTTGTTTCTTTCCACAGTTTCCCTTGTATATATTTTGGTGCAAGGTTTGTAGGTTATAGGAGTTTCCCTTTTCTTGTTTCTTTGTTCTATGATGACGGTCTTGTGCTTTTGTAAGTTCTCGTTGATTTTTTTATATATTTCCTTTGTTTTTTCTCTGTGCTGTTGGACGTAGTTGTTGATGAAGGCTCGTCTTACATCGATGTCGAACGGATCTTGACTATTGAGATGTCCATTGAGAATATCCATAGGTTTTTGTCTTGTTGCCGAATAGATGGAATTATTGTATCCTAAAATGGACGTAGTTATGCAAAAAGGAACCAAGCGACAAAAAGTAAGTTTTGAGATATTGACCTTTGAAGATTATGAATCATTATTAAATCTGTGATATTTTTCCTTATTGATTTCATATCTCATCCCATGTAGAAAAATATGCAGAATTCAATGGAAAACATTCTCAGTTTAAATATCCTCAAAAAACATTTTTTTTTTTTTAATGTAATGTTGGTTCCTTTTTGCATTTTGAATTTTCAGGGAATTTTGGATGAAAACCTAAAAAGTAAACACAAAAATAAGTCCATTTAAATGTATTTATTTATGAAATAAGAAATTGCAACATTTTTTATATTGTAGGATTAGGTTCAAAGTCTAATGGGCCCGTATACCCGTGAATGTCATCTTCCACTGTATCGTCTGCGAAAAGTGTCGAATAAAATGATTGGCAATCTTGTGGTATCAAATGCAAGAGCGAGTTCATGTCGTAGAGTTTTTCCTTCGCAATTTCCTTCCCTCTTGGCCAAAGCGTATTCAGTTTACTTTCCACTATCCAGAGGTCGACCACGAGTTCTCTTGGAAATATCTATTTCTACCGCCATCGCTTCAGCATTCAAACTTTGCTTCATAAGAATGGCATAAGGTCGGTCTTTAATCAAAACTATTTCCCTCGTTTTCAACCAATTTATATCTTCTCCATTAACTCCCTTCTTGCGATTGGTAATCTGTTTTTCTATATTTTCTGCAACTCCATAAAAATTGCCACTCTCCATTGGCGTCACTACCAAAGGATTTTTTTTGCGGCAAATTTTGTAGTAGTCTTCAGGAGAGTAAAGACGTTGTTGTCTCTTTAGTGCAGATTCTATTTTTCCAAAATCATCATCATTTGAGAGGTAACTATGTCCAGAAATTGGGAATCGCATAGTAATTTTTTTTCAGAGAAGGGTGGCTATGCAAAGCACACTTCAACATCAGCACCATTTTGATGTTGCGATTTTGCCCGCCACAAGAGTCGCTCCACAAAACTAAATCTGTGACACCATCTGGAACTCTCTCTTTAATATGTTTTAGTAAACAAGAAGCAACTTCTTGTGCGCCTCGTCCTGCAACTCCTTCTACCCAAGGGTAACAAAATCCTCTTTTCAGCTTGCCAGAGTGAATGCCGCAGTTGTATACCCATAAATGCCTCTTGTAGAATATCAAGTTGGTTGGGATTAATGGCAGAGGTAATTTTTTGTAGGTCGACTATAAGACATTCGAAAAAATCATTTATTTGAATGTCATCTCGGGTGGCAAAAACTCGGCATCTGTCTCAGCACGTCTATAATGTGATTTTTACTTTGGAAACATCTGTATGTGGTCTAAAACTCCTTTTTTAAAGTCTCTGTGATTTTATTCCACCCGCCTTGGGTTCCTCTTTTATCTGCAATAGTCGCGTCTTGTCTCATTTTTGATAGTGCAGTATTTATTCGCTTTGTTGACACACCTAAGGTCTTCATGAACATATTGCGGCAGACTGGAATTTTCTTAAGTGAGTATGCTCTGGAAAATTGCTTTCGTTTTTTAGCAATTTCAGAGCTACGTTTTCTAACAATTTTGGTTTCTACTATATTTGCAATAATGAACAAGTTTTGAGAAGTATAACTTCCAAGCTCACAAAACTTTTGAAATTCCTGTCTACGCAATTCATCAGAAATTTTTGTAGCACATAATGAAGTGCACTGACAATCGTAGGGAATGAATTCTTTTGCTGCAATTTTTTTCTTCTTGTAGTTAACATATTCTTTACATTGATATTTCTTATTCTTCCTCTCTTCCCGTAACATATTCCCGAATTTCCTTTTCCGCCCTCTTTTTGGTCTACCCTTATTTTCAATACTGACAGTGGAATCAGTTTCGGGAGACCTTTCCGAAGTAACCACTGGCATCAACGTTGCATAGGTTTTCTGTTCTGTTTCAGGACTGGATATGCCTACCTCCACAGTTCCATCGTTGTGCTAAAAAAGAAAATATACAATAATTTCGGAATTCCATATCTACTTGTATTTCACCTCGGAATAAGGATTGAAATCAGGATCTTTCACTGAATCATCTGATAAATTTGCAAAAATAGCAGCAACTTCTGGATCAAGTTCATTTGGTTCTGATGATATACGAGATATATCATTTTCTATCTCATCCTTTTGTTCTGCAATATTGATGTCATTCCATTCAGTTTGTCCTGAGCACTGCACCAAATCTTTTACTGACAAGTCTTGACTATCATTGGTGATTGGTTCTGTTCGAGTACAGGAAACATCTGATGTCATATTTTTTCTATTGTTGGCCTGCAAAATAATATACATAAAACATTTTCAATTTCATACCTCTCTGGAATCAATATTTTACCTCATTATTTGCTAGGTTCGTGAACAACTCATCAAATTTTGGATCGAGTTCATTGGGTTTCAATGATCTATGAGGTTTTATATTTTCTTTTTCATTTTCTTGTACTGTATTCTTTATTCTTCGGTCTGTATTTACGCCTGAATAACCTTCTGATTCATTTACTGAGATATTTCCACTAGTGCACACGGATTGGCTCACCGCTGATGAAAAAAGGAATACATCATTCATTCTGATATCCATATCTGCTGTGAGTGTAAAGTGTAATACTAACCTTGTGTTTCCATATTATTCCTATTTTCGGCCAAACATTTTCTAACCAGCTCCATAGTACGCCGTGAAATCATTTCGTTATTGATTTCGAAATAAGTATCACAACTCGACCAGACACGATGTTCACATACCCAGCAAACACAGTTACATCACAGAGATATCGCAGCGATGTGACAATTGTGACCTGCGATATCGCATTCTATGTCTCATAGACGTCGCTGCGATATCAGAGGGATGTTATTTTGTCCCACTCAAGCTTCATCCATGCGACGTCGCTGCGATAAGTTCTCTGCGATGTAACAGCGATATATTTTTTGCGATATGTTATCTGTGATGGAAAAGCGATGTGTTCTTGCGATAAAACTACGATGTTATGCGAGATGACATCGCAGGGATGTAAACATATGACATCACAGCGATGTACAATTTTTATGCAGAGGTGAGGTAATATATAGGAAAAAATGTCAGTGAAGAAAAGCCTTAGATAAAAAATATAAATTAACATTTATTTTCAATAAACAATGAACAAAACAAAAAATAAAAGGTGATTCTCTAGCAAAAAATATAAAAGGCGATTCTCTAACGAAAAATATAAAAGGAATAAAATTTATGTGTCTTTTCTATTATTTCTGGACATCCTTTGTTTTGAATGCCTAAACCAATTCGAGCATATTTCCTCTACTTGTTTATTATTTTCTCCATGCACCTCTAATATAACATCTGAAAATGAAGGAAACAATAAAAATAGTGATATACAGTGATCGGCAGATTTTTTTGAAACAAATGGGGAAAAAAGTTAAATTCAAATTTCTCAGATTATTTCATGCACTTTCCAAATGAACCAATCAGGAGCTCTAGTCAAGTTCGGATTATCGATAACACTGAACTTCACTCTTTGACTTTAATAATAACAACAATATCTCGAGTGATATCAACAATCAAATGATCAATTATTTTTCGTTTGAATTCGCCCATACTATTTTTCAGATTTGTGTAGGTATGTGACTGTTATTATTAAACGTCATATATAAGTAATAATTGTGCACGCATTTGAACATGAGCAAATTTGGAATGAATTCTATGTTAAATAATCAACGAAAAAAATTTATGAAAATAAACAGATGTGTATTTCGTTTGATGTCAATGTTTTCTGTTAATCGTGTTTATTGAACTTTATTCTGCCGAATTTCAGATTGTTTACTTTTCACTTTGTTTGTGCACTTTGTGAAATAGTCTAATAAAATTCCACTCTTGATTGAATTTATTTCGTGAGTCTGTCCTTCATTTCTGAGCTCCACTGAATTGCTTCGTCCAGAAATGAATCAACAGACTTATCGCGAAAATTCAATCACTTATGGTATCACTACTGAACATTCTATTCTTCATTAAAGTACCTATACAGAAGACACACAAAAGGTATTTTGAATTCACTGTCAGATGAAGTAAAAAAAACATTTGGATGGAATAAAGAAAAGATGGATTTCAAAAACTATAATTTAGATTTTTCCCAACATTTATTATTGAGAATCTCATTATTTCAAATTCATAATTTCCCAAGACTCGAAAAATACTTACTTCTTAAAAGATTCGTAACCCTCAAATCTGCAATTCTGATGTTGTCTCGTTGCCCCAACCAAGAACACTTCACTGCAAAACTATCTTCAAAGAATGTCTTCAATATTCTGTGTATATGTTCTTTTGAATCTTTCCCTCCAATCGATTTCAGGAATTTTACCTTCAAAATAAAAAAAATCAATGAAATGATACACAGCAAATGTTGAAAATAGCCCTTCTGAATGCAACATGCTCTTGGGATTCTCATTAGGTCAACATAGTATTATTATTCATTATGATATATGGACATTTATTAAATTTTTTTTAAACCTTCTGAATGTGAGAATAAAATTGACCAGCTTTGGTAAATGGATCAGCTTTGATAAAAATACAATGAGGAAACAACCACCCTCTCAGATTGGTTCAAAAGTGGATGCTGTTTATGACAGGTAACTTACCAAAGTAAGATTGTTTTCTTTCTTGCCACAAAACATCTCAAAATATTCCATTTCGTCCAAACTTTTTATGGGAAGCATATCAGTGATGACTTTAATTTGATCACCGGCCATTTTAGTTTCATTCAAATTTTTTTGTATTTCTCCGACCAACAATTTGGTTTCAGTTACAGAATATAGTATTTTTCTCAAAATGGTACTATGATCTACAAGCAAATAGTGATGTATCATTGTGAGAAGAAAACAACAAAACATTACCACAGTTGGAGTTTTCCATTGCTATTCTCGAATTATCCCCTGTTCCCAAATTATCTTCTGGTCCCAAATTGTCTTGGGCTTTTTGTCCAAAGGATATATTAAGTGGGTCCTCATTGACTGATTTAGCTGTTGTCTCAGAAAAAATATCCTGCTGTCCCATTATTTCTGGTGATATTAATTCAGTTCTGGTTTCCTGAGAATGTGATTTTCCTAAAAGAAAATTTGTAAAATCGTATGAATAGAAAAAATATTTTCTCTTACTGGGAGTTGATATAAATAAAATTTGGCTCTCTTCTTGTAAGTTTCCTGAAGTAACTGAAAAAAAAAACTTAATAAATGATATATACACAAGAATAAGTATATTCCAAACTGAAATAGTGTATGATATTAAAGGAGTCATTCACAAAAAGTTTTCTTACGCAATTGAGATTCCCACGGCAACAGTACTTTGGGAGGAGGCAAATTTCCTGAAAATATAAACAACTTAATTTGAAGTCTCATTACCTCCAACTGAAACATACTTTTTGAAAGATTTTCTTCTTCAGATGTGTCACAAGATTTTTTTCTTCTTTTCTGCCTCTTTTCTCTACCTATCTCCATTTGTGTTTCATCCTCGGTTTCATCTTCATCAGTCATGTGGCTTAATTGCTTTTTTTTCTTAAGTCTCTTTCCTCTACCTTTGTCTGTGTCTGTTTCATCTGTGTATAACATATCTTCTGCCTTCTTTCGAGCTTTTTCCAAGCTATCTACAATTATACCATATTTTAGGACATAGTTGGAAATATCTCAACAAAACAAAAGAACTAACTACAAAAACACTCTACAACAACTTCATGTTGTTCCCAGTCATCTGAGGGGCTGATTCTTCTACTAATGTAATTTGAAGCAACTTTAGTATTGGGCCAAAGGCATCTATTATTTTCTTTGCTCAACCAGCTGGTTGGAATTTCTGACACCGTTCCATCATTAAATTTAACCACAGCATATTCCATTTTCATCTGAGAAAAAAAAACAAAGACAGATTTTTTGAACCATTATAGATTAATTTGTCGAAAAACTTGTGAAAATTGGAGTACCTATCCTACCATCCTCACATTATTCACATTCATTCCTGCAGAAATTCAAAATATAATTCATCACAAAAATTTAAGCAAATCAAATGCATAAATTAATAATAATAATAATAATAATGATAATAATGATAAATGCACTAATAAAGTACAAAAGGCAATTGACCTTTTCTTTAAAAATGTCATGTCTATTTCATAAACGTTAACTTGTTACCTAAGTAAAAAAAAAATTAAAAAAGGTGATGGGTCTGACAATGTGCTCTGAAAAGATTTGAAATAAATTACTGAGGCTGATTAAAAATGAACTATTCATTCACAAATTATTCAAAAATCTTTAAGAATGACTTAATGATTTCATGATGAAATTTTAGAATGTTTCCATATGCATAGGGATATATTCATAGAAATTCAAAAATATCTTTTTTTAAACTTATCAATTCGTGGCGGATAATTCATAACTCACAAAAAAATCATATTAACCAGGTACCTAGTACACAGCCAAAAACATTAAAAAAATAAAA
The DNA here is from genome assembly GCA_958298965.1 of Chrysolina haemoptera. Taxonomy (NCBI): domain Eukaryota; kingdom Metazoa; phylum Arthropoda; class Insecta; order Coleoptera; family Chrysomelidae; genus Chrysolina; species Chrysolina haemoptera. Next base: position 798,202 of record OY282593.1, on the reverse strand, counting down.
TTGCATATTCAGCTTCAAACTCTGCGAAAGAAATTCAAAAAACTACTAGATACAGTATCAAAGTTTATCTTTATGTATCAAGGGTATAATTACATACTGGTTTGAATCTGTACCCATTATGATTTTCAAACATTTTCCATTGATTTCTGATATGTTGATCTTATGGATTTCATCACTTAATGTTGTGACAATGACAATATTCAGAAGTTTTGATTTAAAAGGATAATCAAATAAAGATTGAGAGTTGATAAACTCTTTTGCAAAGACAATTACTTCCCCTTCTTGATCAGTAATATCACAAATTTCATAATGTGTGCCATTTTTATGTTCAAAGCAATTATTGAAAGGAGACACACTCAATGAAAAACTTCTGAAAATTATTTCCTTCACATTATTATTGCTGGAGTATTTTATAACAGGATAATTTTGTTCTGTTGTTCTCACAGGCAATGCATATTCTTCTGCCAATCTGTTGTGAAATTGCTGCAAAGGATTACTTGACACTCTAATTTTATTTTTAATATATTGCATGTGATTCTCATATTTGAATGCGCTAAAATTTTCAAGAGGCCCAAATAATCTAGCATCATTTGTCAAATGTATTAAATTATGCACATTATAGCCAACATATTGTTGTCCATATAATTTGGAATAATTGGTTACAAACCAATTTAACAAACATTGTACATTATCACCAAGCTTCGAATGCAATCCATTGTGTGACAATATTCTGATAGCAATACTCAATATAAGAAAATGATCATAATAATCTACAGCTAAAATATTTTTCATAACTATGGGTCCAGTATAGAGAAGAAATTGACGCAATTCATTTGCTTTCCAATGGTCTATTTCATAAATTGATCTAGGTTTACGGGCAAATTCACCTGTGATACAAGGTTTGATTGTATTCAAATGGTCAGAAATTCTTTCCAGGTCATTTTTCTTCAATCTCACATTCATTTTGCCATGAACCCAAAATTTGATCAATTTTTTCATTACTCCCAGATACACCAAATGCATTGGATCATTTGGAACTTGAGATACCATACCAATGTTCAAATTCTCCAAATATGATATCCGGTTATGGTGCTCAGGATGACTTTTCAATTTGAAAGAAAGATCAGTTCTTAAATCAGAACTAGTATCTAGATAAACCACTCTGTTATCAATGAAGTTTCCCTCTGTTATACACTTGGAACACCCAAAATAAGCACCATGGCCTTTGATACCTGTCACAAATGCTTTTGCTGGAGCATCACAAATTATTGCATTCAAAGTCACATTAACTCTATAATTATCAATGTGGATTCCCTCATTAGAAATTATTTGAAACTCATCAACAAAAGATTTCAAAAATTCATTTGCACAGGATGGTTTGTGAAACCCATGAAAAATACTTATTACGAACGGTTCTGTGTGAAAATCCTCAACCAAACATCCTAATAGTGGCCAAAACTGGCTTCCCGAACTTTTGCACAAGGGCACTCCATCTATATTGATATTCAATTTCACATTTGTTGGTACTTTCTTATAATATGTTAATATAGACCGTCTGATACCTTTTTCCATACCAAAATGTATGAACTTTCCACCAGCCAATTCTAAAATATGTGGAGCCACTGACCTAGGAGTTTTCATCAATGTCCTGGAATCTTTAGGTAAATTTGCCAAACTTTCTGTATTTCTCAAAATTATTAATAACCCATTCAGCGCAGATTGAGATATATGGAATTCAAGAGCCCATAAACGTAATGACTTTTCCAAATCAAAACGTTCATCAAGTGAATTATTTATATTGTTTTCTTCAGAGGAGGCTGATGGAATGGAAATATTAGCTTTAACTGCTGAAACTTCCTCAGAAACACATTCTGAGAAAGTTTCAGCATCAGCTTCCATGTCTCCTGAAGAATCCGTAAATGCACAGGCGGCATCAAGATGTAATGCATCTTGGGCGGCATCAAAATCTGTTGATTCAGAGACAAATGAATAGTTTGGTCGACTACCGTGATCAAATATATTCAAAATACCAGATGTTTCCATTATCATCCGTCTTTTATGACGATAAGAGTAAGATGAAAAGGAACGCTTAGACATGGTTTCAAGTAATTCCAGGTGAAAATTTAATAAATCTATACTTACTCACGTTTTGTATTAACTGTGAAACGAAACGACTGAATTAGTTGAAATTAATGAATATGGGTAATAGGAGCCCTATAGGATCCGAGCTAAGATGTCTATATTCACCAAGCCAAGCCAACGAAAGATTTTGTTTTGGAGCGAAATCCGGCGAAATGTCTATAACCTATACTATAACATAAAATATAAAATAAAATTACCTTCAGTGTCAACACTGTCAACACTGTCAACAGTGTCAACTGTCAAGTTCAAGTATCACGACCACGCGGATCACGAATCACCTCACTCTGTCACTAGTGTTAGCTAAACATCGATAGACTATCGATAGTAATGCAATATCGAATTTATCGATAGTTTTCAACGATAGTATCGAGAGTTTCATGCAAAAAATGGCATACGGTTTATCAAGTTTGCCAACATTTAATTGATTTTAGAGTGAATAGTGAATCGACAAGTACTAAAGTGAACTTGCGAACAATTATCCCCATCCGAGAACCGAGTATATTTGGTATGTGATCCGTGAAAAATGTAGATATGCGAATGGTTCCTATTGGTTGGTCACTGACATTACATTGACAAGTGACATATAAGACATTTAAAGTTCAGTTAAAAACCAAATAAATCCACTTCTCAAAAATATCAATTTCCAATTCTTGGAGAAGGTAAAATTAATCTGAATGAAAATTCCCAGAAATATGTAAATTTCAATAATATATCTGCTTCTGTACATCGCAGTGATGCAAAATTCCTGATATCGCAGTGTTGCCTCCTCATGACATCTTAGAGATGTCATATCGCAGATGTGTTTGCTTCTGTACATCGCAGTGATGGAACATTCGTGATATCGCAGTGTTGTCTCATCGTGACATCTCAGAGATGTCATGTCGAAGATGTGTTTGCTTCTGTACATCGCAGCGATGGAACGTTTGTGATATCACAGTGTTGCCTCATCGCGATATCTCAGAGATGTTATGTCGCAGATGTGTTTGTTTATGTACATCGCAGCGATGGAACGTTTGTGATATCGCACTGTTACCTAAACGCGACATCTCAGAGATGTCATGTCACAGATGTGTTGACTGGGTATGGACGTATTACGTATTACTGAAGAACAACAAGGGTTGAATAACTAATATTTAGAAGTGTTATGACTCTCACCGCATTTTACAAATAATATGATCCATCTCACTGATATACCGAGAAATGATCAAAGGGATTATCCCGTTTGACTGAGGGTTCTCTGGAGTGGTGTAGTGGATGTTAACTTTATGGGTGTCAACAAATTCTTGGATCAGTCCATTTTTGAATTCGGTACCATTATCTGGGACGATCATATGTGGGACTCCATGGTGGTTTATGAATACCAGGAGAGCGTTGAGGGGATTGATTGCATTGGATCCATCTATAGGATACGCCTGGCCATATTTAGAAAATACATCCACTATCGTCAGAAATTTTTGTCCACTAGCCTGGAAGGTATCCATGTGTATTATTTCAAGAGGCTTTGTTGGAGTATAGGTGTTAACATGACCTTTGGTTTCTCTGGTCTTCGGTCGTACTTGTTGATTTGACAGATCTCGCAGAAGTTGATAGCTTCTTCAATATCCTTTTTAATATTGGACCAATAGTACGATCTTCTAATTCGAGTTTCTGTTTCAGTGATTCCTCTGTGGATTGTTTTTCCTTCATGCTGCTGTGTGATTATTTCCTTTTGTCTATCTGGGCTGTTGACGTCTTCCAGGAGGCGATTGCATTTTATCAGGTTGAAAGAAGAGTTTTTGAATGTTTCTCTCAGAATTCTGCACATGTTGGGATAAAGTTCTTCGTCTTTGAACATCAGCGCGTATTTTTTTTCTGGACTTATATATTAATTGAAAGAGTTGAAAACGTTTTCATCCAGATTGTCGTTTCCCAACTGGACATGGTATCTCTTCTTTTTTGAGAATATATCCTCTATTACTGTTCTGGCTGGATTACAGTTTACTCGTTTGAAGATGACTTGGTTATTGTAAACATTGAGAGGTTTCTCCGATATTGGTATTGGGAGAACAGCCATTGGAGGGGTCGATGATCTGACAAAATTTTGAATCTTCTCCCAAAGAGATATAGTCGAAAATACTTGGTTGCAAAAACTATGACTAGCATTTCCTTCTCGATGGTAGAATATTTCATCTCTGTTTCGTTAAGTGTCCTGGAGGCATAGGCTATTGGTTTGTCTTTTCCTATGGGGCCTTGGGATAGGACGGCCCCTATGGCAAAGTTAGTGGCATCTGTGGTCAGGTTGAAGGGTTTTGTGAAGTCTGGATACTGAAGTAGCGGTTCATTGGTAAGCAGGTTTTTGCAGGTTTGGACACATTTCAGGAATTCGGGTGTATGTTCTATATGTACGTCTTTCTTGAGGCAGGAGGTTAGAGGTTTGGTTGTCTTAGCGAATTCTTTGATGAACTTCCTGTAGTATCCTAGAAGAACAAGGAATCCTCTGATTTATTTGACGGTTCGAGGTACAGGGTAATCCATGATTGCTTTCACTTTGGCTGGGTTTGGTTTTATTCCATTCGGAGTGACGACATGTCCTAGGAAGCTTGCTTCTTTTTTCAGGAATTCGCACTTTTCCACTTGTATTTTGAAGCCAGTTTCTCGTAGGCGTTGGAATACTTTCGTAAGGTTAACCATATGCTCTTGTAGGGTTGTGGAGAAGAATAATTATGTCGTCCATATGGACCAGGCAGATAGTTCCTTGTAGGCCCTTCAGAACATTATCCATCACCCTCTGGAATGTCGCTGGAGCGTTCTTCAATCCAAACGGCATTCTCAGGTTCTCGTAGTGTCCGTTTTCTACATTAAATGCGGTCTTGGGGATGTCTGCTTCTGCCATTTCTATTTGATGGAATCCGCTTGCCAAGTCCAACATCCTTGACAAATTGGAAAGATGTAAGAAATGTTTGGAATTGGGTAGCGGTCGACTATCGTCTTCTCGTTAACTTTCCGTAAATCCACGACAATACGCCACTTCGGTTTTCCGGAGGCGTCTGGTTTCTTGGAAACGACCCAAATTTTGGAAGACCAGGAAGATTGACTAGGTCTTATAATACCTTGATCCAATAATGAAGATATTTGTCTCTTGACTTCCTCTTTATGAACATATGGATATCGGTAAGATTTGGTGTATACCGGCATTTCGTTTTTAGTTTTTATTGGTGAATGTTAATGAGGCATCTGGATGATGGAAAATATCGGCATATTTCCTGCATAATCTTCTGATATGCGTTTTCTCTTCTGGGTTGAGATGGTTAGTTCTGATTAGATCATCCATATTGTTGATTGGGTCCGAGTATTCAGGTGGGAGTATGTCAGCGGAATAGAGATGATACTCTTGGAGATTTATGGAGTTGGTATGTACTGGTTCGGCTAGAACGATTTGGAGTTTATCTGGACTGAAGTTGACGATTTCGGTCCAGGCTAGATGATCGCAGGCATCGGTGAGAGCTTCACGAATGTAAGCACCTTGTAGTTCTTGCCTTGGTATCATGATGGTTCCATTTTTTTCTTTCACAGGTAGTCGTACTTGCGTCACACTATCTGGCTCTAGTTGGATGGAGTAGAACTGTGTCTTGTTGGTTTCGTAATATTGAAGTGGGAGAGATGAGTGTTCGGTTGAGATGAGGAATTCAGAAAAATTTAGTTCAGCTTTGAGAAATTTCAGGTTATCGAGTCCAATAAGGCCATCGAAAGTTTTATGGAATTTGAAAAGGTAAAATTTGAATGTACCAATTGAGTTAAACTCAGGAAATATGGGAATTTCTGCACTTTTATCTTGGGAATAGTTTTGGAAAATGGAGGTGACGACAAAGGGGTCTTTTTTGATGTAGTCTTTATAAAATTCAAATGCTGAGTTGGGATTGAGGAAGCATTTGGTTGATCCAGTGTCAATGAGGAGTTTGAGGGGGGGATTTGAAACGATTATGTAGGGAAGTTCTTTCTTATCGTCGAAGGTGTGAAGTTCTACTATGTTTCTGGATTTTGTCTTGAGTCCATTTGAAAATTTGCGTCTTGTTCCTGATAGTCTTCCTGTACCTGGGATTCTTCAGTGGTGTCTTGGTTGGAATAAAAATAGTTTTCTTCTCCATAATAGTGGTTCGCTTCGTATCCAAGGTCTTCATCGTATTGTTCAATATTATACATGGGAGTTGGATTGATATTTGGTCTAGGTTGAGGTTGGGTCCTCATACTTCTTGTTGGTGCTCCATAAGTATTCCTGGTACTAATGCTCATTGGTGTTGGTTCCTGTCCGTTTTGCTTATTTAGGTGGTTGTGTGGAAAACTTTGTGGTTGGACTTGGGGCCACATTTATCTTTGTTGGGTACTTTGCTGCCAATGTGGTCTGAAGGTCTGTTGTTGGAATTGTGGTCTCATTGGTTGATGGAATTGTGGCTGTCCAGGTCGTTGGAAGGGCTGTGGGGGTTGATAAATTCGCTGTGGCATTGATTGTTGGGAGAATTGGTGATTTGAAACTTTTTGCGGGGTCTAGAATGGTTTCTTGGAAACTTGGGGAGGTCCAAAAGTTTTTTGCAGATAACGGATATTGTTTTCTTCTTGAATATACTGCATTGCTGTTGCCAAGTCTACTGGTTTCATTGATCTTATTGTCGATCCCATAGGTTCTCGTAATCCAGCTAGGAATGTTGTCAGAGCTTGCTGTTGAAAAAAATTCTTCTTACTTGTCTTGATGTGTTCATCTGCTGTGTGTAATTCGATGTAGTTGGATATTGTGTTCAGAAGTCCCATAACTTTTTCGTAGAATTGCTGTGGTGGTTTATTCTGATCTTGCCTTAGGTTCACCAGATCTCTTGTCAAGGAATTTTCGTTCCGTTGGTCAGCGAAGTTTTGGATTGAAGTTGCTTTGATGCTGTTCCAATCGCTGCATCCATAAACTGAGATGACATCTTTGGCTCTGCCTCGTAGTTTGTTGAGTAGTCCTTGTATCAGTATGTGATTTTGGAAACTTCCGGGATTTTCAGTGTTCCAGTATTCGTTCAGTAACATAGTCGATACGTTGATAAACTGATAATTCGTTTGGACTTCCATCGTATTCGGGGACAATAAAGAAATTCTTCAGGTCGAACTGGTTTGCCATGTTAAAGGGAATGTGAGTTTGTACGGGTATTTGAGGAACAATTGTTGGAATAGCAGTAATATTTGCCGGAGGAGTTTGTAAAATTAAGGTTGGAGGACGTAAAATATTATTTGGAATGGATGAAAATGGTTTCATATCTGCTTACAGGATGACGATGATGGCTCGTTGCATATTCGTTCACCAAAAATATTCTTGTTGTTTGTTTCTTACTGCTAGGCTTCTTGATGGACGGTAGTGAAGAGGTATTCTTTTCTACGGCCAGAATTCTTCTTGGAGTACTTGCTTCTTTACGGAACTTGATTCGGGAATAGTGGATAAACGTTTAAAAACGACGAGGATCTTCTAAGGGCTCTTCCACTATCCTAACGACTGCGCCAATTATATTTCTCGTTCACACAAAAGGGTTTTTAAAAACTTTTTTTTTGAACAGAGTAACAACTTATAAGTATAAAATATTAGTACTGAACTATTACAATTACATGCATGTATTTATATTCGAAATTATTGATGACATCTGCAAAGTCGGCAATAATTTAGTGCTGTCGTCCATGGGTCATCGAACAATAAACTGCTGATGTAAGGGGTTATCGAACTGTAACTCACGTCGTGTGCAAAAACTTGCAATTTTTGAATATGTTATATACAAGTGATTTTGTTATTTCCTTGGAATTTTCATTCATTTGTGGCCGATCTTGTTACCTATAGATAAGTCCCAGATAACTCTATCTATCAGATAAGGATATGCAAACCTGTGATTTTTATCCGATAGATAGTTATCAGAGACTTTATTGTAAGGTGAAAAGAACGGCCCTTAATATAATAGATCACACTGAATACGGGCATAGAGCAATTAATAGCTATATTTTTATCAAATTGCATAACAATTGGTTCTGATTATGTTGCCAAGTAGACCGGTTGCGGAGACACTGCCAGGATGTAACATTCAGTTGACAAGTTGTCACGATTAAATTATTCGTCAAACTGTCTTTTGATAAAATTTATTGGATTTTGGTTATTTATTTATACAAAATCTGCAGAAAAATCAAAGTAGTGATTCTGATAGGTATGTTCCCAATTATATTAAAGCTGCCGCAAAGACGGTAAATCTGAATGTATTCTGCATTTGCTTTCAGCATGTCCAGCATATGCGGTCTCAGCCTACGACACTCGTACGATATAGACGAGACACCGGTGTTGCCTTATGCTCCGGGGGATATTGAGTCCGTTGTGGAGAATGAGAAGTGCCGAATATATTGGAACTACTCATTCCCCACCCTCAGGCAAATACAAGCCAATAAGCCTGATGTAGTCCTCCTCGACCATCAGATTAAGACGATTTTCGTCATGGAGTTTTCGGCTCCTGGTGAAACGAACATCGTCCGAAAAGAGGAGGAGAAACGGACTAAATATCGAGACTTACTCTTTGAACTCCGCAGGCTCTACCCAAACCATTCTGTTAAAATGGTGGTTCTGATTATAGGGGTCCTTGGTGGAATGATGGACACACTGCTCTCGAACTTAAAAATCATACCGGCTTGCCGTAATATGGCAGAAATCTTAGCCGGATGAATGCAGAAGGCCGTCATCCTTGGTTCACTGCTCGGACCCAGTAATCGCTTACCCCACGGACGTGGGGAGTGGTTATCTGGGTAAACGATCCAGCGTGCCCTCCGGATGTGTCGGGGCTTCGGAGAGACCTGACTGGAACATCCTTTTAGAAAAAAAAAATATTATTATTAATTATCTTCATTGAAAACAAAAAGATAGTTTTACCAAAAGGCGAAGTACAAATCTGAAGTGCAGAACAGTGCAGCTTTGTTCTTCCGCCTGACCCCATGAAGTCTCATTGTGCTCTCTCATATGGATCTCATTTTGAGATTCAAAATGTAAACAAATAGTCGCTGCCATATTAAAACGTCTGAAATTTATATTTTCTTAAAAGCTTGATGCGTGAATTGTCGTTTCATGTTGATAATATTATTTATCTAATAACATCCAGGAGGATGTTATTAGTTTTTCATTTGATTATTTTGTTATCAGTAGTGTTGGTAAAGTTTACTCGATGCATTTACTTATGTTCTCAAAGGAAAGATCTAACGTAAGATTTTTAAGTTTGTTGACGAAAGTTTGTTTGAGACTGTATATTATATTTTATGTTTTGATTATTTCTGTCATGGTCGAAATGACCTGAACTATGGATTAAATTTAAAATATTCACCCTTTACTGAGCATACAAGAAGTACTTGAATTTATTAAAATAATACAGGAAACCTAATAGGGTGCGGTATCAAATTAAGCATGATAAAATACTCATTTTTCCTGACCTGACTAGCCACAATGTTGCTATTTGAAAAAAATTAGTAATAATAATTTGAAAATTAAATTCTGCACAGCAGATGCATTTTGACCGGAAAGAGTGAAGTCGTACTTTTTCCAAAACTTTACGACTGAAATCGATAATTTGAACGTAACCATATCCCTTTAGATTGAAGAAATTATAGTTTTGAAAAAAGTTAAGACACACGCTTTTATAGTACTATAGAATAAAAAGTAGAAAATATTCTTTACAAAATCACTTTGATTTAAAAAAAACGTGTGGTGCATGATATGGAAGTAAAAAGCACCCCACATAATTTAAACCTGTTAGATTATATTTCACTTTTCAGTAGCTATAATTTATTTTTACTTTTCAATTTATATTACTATGAAAGAGTGTTTCTTTTGTTTTTTCGTATAAAAATGTCGTAGTGGATTGATGAACCCTGCTAAATAAACTCATCGAAATTTTGGTTTCAAGATTTGTAACATACAACTTGTAGAAAACAGAAAAAAAAAACATGTTGACTGAAAGCATTTAATTTTTAAAAAGTTAAAAAAATATTGAATCCTATTTCAAAATAATATAAAAACTTCTGCAAACTCTTCTCAATGCACGTTTTGCCTACAGAGTTGATTTCATTAGCAAATGAATAATGACTATGGCTTGCACACTATACGTCGAGATGTGTTTACTGCTCTGGAGTTTGAAAAAACAATTTCTCATAGTATAATAAAATTATATTAAAATAACAATAAAATTTAATATAAATTCATATTTTTAGAAAAATGGGTGCCATTGAAAGATTTTTTTTTTTTTTTTCATTTGGTTATGGATCCAGGTTTTGATCTGAGCTGAATATCGATTCTTCAAACATGGATTTGCATCGATCAGCTTCTGTATGTCACCTAACGAAGGCAGAGTTTTTTCCTTGATGTGGTTCGCATATGCACTCAACACAACATGTTTTTTGTCGTCATTCCATTTTGTTCGTTTGACTGGTCCAATGGGTGACGCTAAAAAAGTTACAAATCGATTATATGAAGAAATCGTTGTATCTTTTATTACTACCTGATTAGTTACGTAATAAACCTTAAGGAAAAATTTATCAACCAACCGACTGTAATTACAGGATCATTCTGATTCGCTCAATCTCGCCTCTTTTTTGTATGATGAACTATTTTGTAATGTAAATGTAATAAAATAAGCAATGCGATTTTGAATAAATCAGGTAAACAGATGAATATGCCTTGACTTACCAAAATCTTCAGGATGAGGTTGACAGGATGACGTAACTGCTATAATCCTAATGATCAACACTCGATCACACGATGGAAGTTCATATTGAAAATGCATCAAATCCGTCGAACGAAATTTTTTATATATTTCACCAAATACCGGTAAAAATGGTTTTACGAGAAGGCGAGCCGCCGTAGTGGCCAGCAGTTTCGGTCTGTCTGCATGAATGAGTTCTCTTTCTTCGAGTGTGGTTTTTTTTTTGTAGGTTGACGTTCAGCAAGGAAAGTGATAGATAAAAAGGGATGTTCATGTACGGGTGTTGAGCAGGAAAAACAACAAGATGAAATTACCGAATTGTCAAGGCATAAATGCGCGAAACTTTAAAAGATTAAATACGTTTAGAAAATAGCAAGGCCATTCCTACTAAAGAAGTGCAGCTTACATCACATGCCTAATTTCCCAAGTACAGAAGTTAGTAAACTTCTGCAATAACAAAATAACAATAATAATAATAATAAATATTGAATGCGTAGAAATGAAAGATTTATTTTTCCCAAAATCGTTGGGAATGGTAAAATAATATTTTATGTAAACTAACTTAACAACTAAATAAGCGAGGACGGAGCACTACCATTCGACTCTATTATTGTCTCACTTATCATGTAAATACCTCCCAAATTTTCATTATTTTTGACGTAGAACTGTAAAATTTGCAGAATTGATAAATACATAAAAAATATAAAAAATTACCTACCTTAAGTCAAATTTTATACATCGACATTTCCGAAAAATCATGATAGGGGCAAAATAGGTTAAAAATTTCCTCTGATTCGTAATCAGAACAACAATTTTACCATTGATCTACTTTTGTCCTGAAAAAATCACTTGTCTCACTTCTCTGGACCAACGCACATAAATTCCCCTCATTTTTCGTGTATTCATCGATTTTGCAATTTTCACAATTCTACGTCAGAAAGTACGGTTACAAGGGTGTTTCCATGAGAAGTGATACAAATTTGGAATTTTCGAAAAAAAAAATTCTTAAAAAAAGTGTATTAATAGTGATCTACTTGCTCTGATTACGGATACGAAGAGTGCTTCTTCTTCTATTTCAATTTTTCAGAAATGTCGGAGGTTCCATTGCTGCTGACGTGCAGTGTATACAGTGTGACCCATTTAAAATGGAAGCACCCTTATAAAACTTATTTTTCAACAAATTGGCATAATTTTTCTTTCGTTAGGTAGACATTCAAAAAGTTCTCTAGGACACCACATTTCATGGATAAATCACTATTTCCAGGACCAACTAATATTATTATTCGAGCTAAAAAATCTAAAAAAACTGACTAGCGATTTTTTTATAAAAAAATCTGACTACATCACTGGATTCGCGACATTTTCAAATTGTTTTTTTTTGTAAATTACGTTGAAACCAATAAAAAAGTTATAAGTGAATGAAATTGGAAAATTTTGCCGTTTAATTAACCCACCAATTCAATTTCAGAACTTTCTTCGACATTCAGGATATCTCGATATAGGTCAAAATTTCATCGAAATCTGTTCATAAATAAGAAAATCATATATAAGACAATAAAATTTGAAATGGAATTTCAGGAGAAGTCGTTTCATCTCATAATTTTTAATTTCTTTATTTATCAACAAAAATTTCGATGAAATCATGGTCAGTTATATTTTGAGACAACCTGAATCCAGTAGTGTAGTCAAAGTTGTAAAAAAAGTTTTGAAATTGAAGTGGTTGGTTGATTAAACGGCATATTTGCAAATTTTATTCCACTATAACTTTTTTATTGTTCGACGCATTTCAACGTAATTTACATATAAATCATTTGAAAATATAAAAAATCCAGTGGTATAGTCAGATTTTTTTATAAAAAAATCGCTAGTCAGTTTTTTAGATGTTTTAGCTCGAAAAATAATATTAGGTGGTCCTGGAAATGGTGATTTATCCATGAAATGTGGTGTCCTAGAGAACTTTCCGAATGTCTACCTAACGAAAGAAAAATCATGCCAATCGGTTGAAAAATAAGTTTTATAAGGGTGCTTTCATCTTAAATGGGTCAAACTTCCATTGATTTTGAAAATTTTACAATCATACTACAAACATTACGGAAGTTACGGGAGTGTTTCCATAATAAGTGATACACAATGTTCGTCTGAAATCTTCCTCTTTCACTGACTTCTGAATCAGATAATCTCCTAAGTTTCAGATCTAAATTTAGGTCACATGACATCTTGTTTGAAAGGTATTTCAACTATCTATTCAACGGGCACTTAATAATTTTCCAAATTAAAATTATTGGCTTTGAAATTGTTATTGAATCAAATTCCATCTCACTTCACAACCAATCATGAAAAATTTGGAAACTGTTGCTTGATGAATGAAATAGCAAAATACCTGTCAGATTAGATATCACATGATCCTTCTTGCCGTTTGAAATTTTTGAGTTGGTACCGCCTACTGCCAAAATGCAACAATTATTAAGGATTGGAGAAATTATCATTATTTTACTTTGTATTATAATTTTTACTTTCTAATTTGAACGCACACTGTATTGTAAATGATGATGATGATAAAGTTTCTCTAAAGCCAACCCCCTCACTTCATTATCGCCCAAAAATTGACAGTTCTCAACTTACTTGATCTCTTCTTAATTGGCGTTTTTGACTGGGATGATAGCATGGTGTACTCCTCATGTTCATCCGTTGATTCACAATCAGAGTCAGAGTCTTGACATGTACTTCCTTGGGCCACTTCTAGTAATTTTGACATCTTCAAAATCTTCCTATTGATAAGAGGTTGACGATAAAAGTTTTTATGTATGCTCTCCCTATGTCCCATGAGGTTCGCTAGGTCACTCACTTCATTCTCCGATAAATTCAGGTTAATGCAAGCTGTAGCGATATGTTTTCGTAATTTCGTTCCACGGAGTCTAACAGGTTCTTGTGCCCCGCAACTTTCTGAGAATTTTCGCATTAACGAACAAGATTTTGAATGTTTGAACATAACTTTTTTTCCGAATGTATGCCAAAAACATAGGGATTATTGTCGGGGACGCCAGCTTCCTTTCTGTATCGCAGAATCAGCTGAACACATTGCAATAATTCATTATCCAGAAGTACCGGAACATTCCTATTTAACTTTCCCCGGATGACAAAGCGGACATATTTCCTGGCAAATTCCTGACTCTCCTTCGAAAGCGATTTGAATAAGTCTTTGTCCGTTTCTTCATCAATACTTTAAAAGAAGAAAATCTTCAATTACGTCCCAGTAATCGAAGACGTTGTCTGATCATTTCAAAATGTCTCAGATGCTTATATTTCTCTACCATTTTGTTGGCAAATATGATGATGAGTTCATCATATCTGATGATTTTCACGATGTGGTCTTCTCTAAGCGGTGGGAATAATTGTTTCCTGACCAACTCCGTCGCTTTTGGGTGAATACGCCCCATTACTTTTCTGCCAATGATCAATACATTTCTACTTTTGGCACTACTTCTTTCACTGTAGTGTGTACGTAAGGTTTTCTTGGAAAAGAATGCTTTGCAGTTTCCACACGCAATGTAAGAGTCTGCATCCCTAGATAATTTTGAATTGGGTCTTCTGGATACAATAAGTTCCCCGTCATTATATTCTTTATTGGTATTAAATATGTAATTTCCCTTTTTTCTTATGATCGCAATAAGATTGCGCCTTTCGAGAGACCCCTTCTTCGGCAGAATTATAAATTTCTTGACATCTTCTTCATATTTATGTTTCAGTTCCAGGTGCCTCGCAAACTTGCGCAATTTTTTGAAACAATACACACAAAAATTCTATTTTTGATCTCCGTTTCTCCCACGAGATTTTTGTACATACATCGCACGGTCGAAGACCGGTTTTATTCAAGGATGAACAAAGGTTTCGAGAATCATCAGATTTTTCTTTTTCCTTAGAATCTTAATGGGAAATTTCAGTGGTTTTTTTCAACGTCTCTTCCGGAATATATGAATCTGAACTCTCTTTGGATTCGTTTACAAGAATTGAATCTGAAATAAAAACAATGTCATGATTATATAAACTTGTCCCGAAATGTAAACATAAATGTGACCATAAATAAATGTCATTTGCAAAGGATTTTTCAGCCATTGATTTAAATTTTTTGGGACTTTCTGTAGGGGGAGTAACTCTTAAAAAAAATTCCTTTATAATGTTCTAGTCTCATGAAAGACTATCTGGGAAGGTTAATTCAGTATGAACAAAAAGTATTTTACCCCTTCACCACACAAGTAATTTATTTCGAGATGCGCATTTCGATAACAAAGTTATCTTCATCAGTAGGATTACTAAACAGTTTAGTAATCCATCAGTAGGATTACTAAAAAAGAACATGACCCGTGAAAAAATATCTCCCTGTAGATTTTCAGACTTACTTGATATTCCCAATGATGTGAACCCTAAAGCGTAACCAATATTCCAAATTTGAGCCAAATATCCTAAAAACTGCAGTGGTTATACAGAAAAAAACAACAAAATAACTTGAAATTTCAATTTATATGTTTAACTAGATTTTTAGTAATGGACTAAGCTATAGAATGAGTCGGTGCTATCTGAAAAAACATTCAATAGGATTTATATACTGCAGTGCACTATAAACATCCTACTGAACAAAATAGAAGAATAGCCGTGAAAAATATTTTTGAAAACAAGTATCTATGAAAAAAAAAGATTTAAAAATAATATTTAGTGTATGAAAACTCATAACCTATTTTTTGGCAGTAATTTTTGAATTACGAAACGAATCTGTTGGAATTTTTCAGAATTTCTACACGTTCTCTTTAGGAGTCAGGGTGTAAATTTTGTATTGTCATCGATTCCTAATATGTTTTAAAAATTTCATCTCAATCTGATGCCAGCGAGTGATTGAAAAATGTATGGCAAATTTTGAACCGGAAAGACAGTCAGACAGATAGATAGAGAGACGGATGGATAGACATACGAACAAAGCAAGTTAAATAAAGGCTGGTAAAAAGTTTGGTAAACGAATTCTCTCATTTTCGATAATAATGGTACTATCGCACAAAAATAATGTGCTATTATTCTATTTCGATAATCATCTTACTCCCCCCTATTCTCCCATTGTATCAGTATATATATATATATATATAGTTAGGAGAGAGGAAGTCTTTGCTGACCAGTTAAGATAAAGCTAGGAAAACTTGTTGGGTACGCAGCATATAAGAGTATACTTCCTGCATGCTGCGTACCCAACAAGTTTTCCTAGCTTTATATATATATATATATATATATATATATATATATATATATATATATATATATATATATATATATATATATATATATATATATATATATATATATATATATATATATATATATATATATATATATATATATATATATATATATATATATATATATATATATATATATATATATATATATATATATATATGTGGTCTGACGTTTTCCGGGACATTTTTCAATCATCATGTATATGGTTTAAAACGATGTACATTGGTATTCTACTACCATACATCGATATAGAATTTTCATAAAATGCTTCGAAAAAAAACTACATTGTAATGTCTTGGAACTCTACATTATAATATGTAAAATAGTATGATTTAGTGAATACTTCCGGTACCTTTTTCCAAACTTTGTAACTTTTTTCTAAGCCGTGGCGAAACTTTTAAGCTTCAATACAAACAAATATCATAAAACTATTATTTAAAGGAAACTTCACTATTTAGTATTCCTCACTATAGAATTTTCGAAAAATACTTGATGACTTCAATCAAATATATAAGTTACAAAACTCGATAATGACATTTAATCCTTCATATAGCAGCTTTATTTAACACTTCCACTTCGAATATAACATAAAATACTAAATGAAACACCTAATAAAAAACCAAAGTTTGTGAAACTATTTACAGAAATGATATCATCTCAAATCGCACCAAGAAAACTTGGGTAAAGTGCAGGATTATTGACACGTTTCATGCTAATAAAGCCGTTCGGCGTTATCGTATGTTATTTCGATATGCTAATGACGCCGCAAGTGGCGTTTTTCTAGTATTTGGGTATGAGAACATTCCTGAATGAAGATATTTTCTCAGAATTGATTGGTCAGCTCATCCTCAAGAATTATATTGCACTTCTATTCGCCCGAATAACTGAAATTTGGCGGAGTATCCATACTTCTGGTGGCGATGATTATTGAAATTCCGTTGGAGAAAAAAAAATAATAAAGAATGCGGGTTCAAGATGGCCGACAAGATTTGTTAGTATGGTCCGATTCTATTAAAAATTGCCACTTATTTTGAAAAGTAGCAACAACTTTGATATTTCAAATAGTTTTTTTGTACAATACCTCTCTATACCTATCTCTAGTGGTTTTCGATAAATTCATGCGAAACATATCTTTAATTAAATGGTTATTACTACAGTATTTAGATTCGTAGAAAGCTTAAATTTTGGATTGGCAATGTCCTGTGTATTGGTTAGGTCTAAGAGAATTCATTCTCTATTTCGAAGAAAGAAGAATAAAAAATTAAAAACAAAATTCTTTTCCATAATTTATTGAAAAAAAGAAATTTTAATTTAGTGGTAGATATGGGACTTTGTCCGGAAATATGAATTCTTTCTTTGGTATTTCAAATTTTCTCTGATATATTTCGTGCTGTAGCTACATCGACTAGTTCTCCTCTGAATTGTCCCCTACGAATTGGTTGTTATTTTGTATTTTACAGGTGAAGTAAAATATATTTGTACGGTAACCTGAAAAAAAAAACCACAATGTGAAAGGAAGCTTTCATAATCTTAGACTAGTGACTCACAGAAATCAGTTTTCAAAAATATCAAAAATCATAATTCAATGGTTTATTCGATATGCTTTATTAAAATTTCATGGAAACTAGATACATGAAATTTAAGTAGTTTGTCAAAATAAACCCCTTTTACAAATCAACTTCAGGATTTCTTATAGACAAGATAGGAATTATTTCCGAATAAAAAAATTCAAAAAGTCTTAAAACATATTTCTGGAGTGCTGTTACTATGCCCCTGAAAACATAAGTTTGTAATGTTGAGAAACTTTTCACCCAAGGTAATGTAAGTAATCCGCGAATAAAGTATCAAAAACTGAAATACTTTATTGTCAGAACTTTTTAACTTATGGTATAGACAATCTTATTCAGACCTATTCAAAACATTTTTGTGCAATAAAATGTTTCAATTCGTCATTTTGATTTCGAATTTTTCCACATTTATTTGATTATTTCTTGAAAATCAAAAATGGAATGGATAAATTATCATTTATTCATATAGAATATTAATGGAAACATTATTTTCCGCTTTATTCTAATAGTTTGTCAATTAGAAGAACAGAAATGGTTCAATTCAATTTACTTCAAATGACAAATCTCACATATCTTCCTGCCCTCTTTCTATTTTGATTAGAAAGTTAGCGGTAGGTGGAGCTCTTGATCGCTCTTATCTAATTCATTGATTAACATAGCAATTGAAACCTCATATTTTTTTGTTGGATTGTTTCTTTTTTCATAGTTTCTATTAGGTATGAAGAAAGTATACTTTATTATTATTCAGTATCGCCTATATTTCATGATGATTAAAAGAATGTAAAAATCAGATTTTGTTAATTAATTTCACTATGGACCTTTGTAGATAATTCAAGGCAAATATAAAATATATACTATCTTACTCACTTTTTCGTTAATTTTTTAAGAAGAAAAATTAATTGAAATAATAATAATATTAAATCTTGTCGAACCATATAAAAAGTATCACGTAAAGAGTGACCCAGCTGTTTTAAGTTCTAGCTTCAACAATATGGCAATGAAATGATGTATTATGTATTGTGTGGTGAATAATTATCATGGTAGTAACTAGTGCAATGTTCAAACCTACTTAAATTTTGTCGATTTTTTTTTTTCATCTGGTTATGGATCCAAGTCCGAATCTGCGGAACCGTTCGACCTTGCAATTCACTGTGAGAGTTGATAGCTTCTTGGGTGATTTTCAATGGTGGTAATTTATTAATTTTTATGAAATCCTCAAAAACTCTCAACACGCATTCTCTCTCTTCTGAATTCCATTTTCTTCTTTGCACATGGCCATATGGGGAAGCTGTCAATAGAAAATACTTTTAATTACCCATCGAATACAATCTTACATTCGGAAGTTTCCAAAAAAAATATTTCCAAACAGAAATTAGATACATAAAATCCCCTCAGAATCTCTCCAAATAGCTTGTAAAATTAACAGACGTTGCATTGTTTCAGATGGGCTCATTTTACTGATCTATAATGAAACTGGATGAGCACTGCCCGTTTCGTCCCATGAAAATAATACGCCAAATTGAACCCTCTCAAATTGAAAATGCGCATGTGTATTGCTCCAAATTGTCGATGTCATTACGTCAGGACGCCATTGTTATCAGTGTCGTGCGTTCTTATTGTTTGTGTTAATAAAATTTTTGGCAGTTATATTTGTGAAAATTACTGAGTTGGAGTCGAAGACAGTTTATTAGTATAATTTGAGAGTCCATGTTTTATTATTATTATTTTTAGAGTACCTCACAGTTTTTTTATGGTTGATAATTTTCATTGAGATGAAAATTGTCCCTTGATTTAACCTTCAGGAGACGCCTCTCCTTGACATATCCTCAACGCGTATAAGCGGTGCAAAATGTCATATAATAGGCGTAATTTTCTTAAATGGGAGTGTTCATCTAGTTTGATTATAGGTCAGTGGCTCATTTAGGTACCCCTGGCAACAATATTATATCATTATTGTAATATTAGAAAACTGTTCCTCTCCAATTCCTCACCGAAAATGAAGCATGCTCTATTTATCGAATTCTAAGAAGTTGTAGTCCAAATATACTTTACCGTCAGAATTTGTACAGCTTAGAGAAGAAAATATTTTGGGGTAATGTTGAAACAGGGCATATTTCCTAACTATGCCAGTAATTGTAAACTTGAAAATTAACGTATGGAAATTGAACAATATACCAAAACATGTTCACAAATATTTGAACCCTAAAAAAAATTCAGATTCGGATATTTTCATACGGAACATAGGCTTCAAATGAACAATAAAAGGAGCTAAGTAGTGAAAGATACAAAATTCGAATAACAGTATTCGCGTCTCTCGATATAAGTATCTTCCGTTTTTACCCACTTCTGGTGAGTTCTCTGTGTTCCGTTTCGAGGAGTCCGAATCTGTATACATTTGAACATCTGTTTGGTAATCAATTAATAGAACTTTTTCATTTATCAACAGGATTATATGAATTCTGGATGAGATTTCAGATCGAAAGCAATGCATGATTATATTCTTTTAGCAGATGATGGAACTGAAGGAACCAAATAATATCTAAAAAATATTTTAAGTGTAGTCAAAAACTTACTAGACCGCTTTCGTCTGACTTCTTGGCTACTCTCTGCAATCGGTTTTCTATTGGATTCGTAGCTTATATTATCTTCTTTAGTTGTGCTCCCATTTTCTTCATACTCGCTATCTTCATCCCCACTAGAGTCATCAACCCCCTGTGCTATTTCCAATAATTTAGACATTTTCAGTATTTCCGAATTTTGAGATTGTCTGTAAATGTTCTTGTGAATATTCTTTGCATGGCCCATGAAATCCGCTAACTCATCATACTCGTTTTCTGATAAATTTAAGGAGAGGCATTTTGTTGCAATATGTTTTCGGAGTTGGGTGCCTCTCAACCTCTCAGGATATCGAGCACCACATTCACTTGAATATTGTCTCAGCAACGGGCAAGCTCTCAAATACTTGCACCTTCCAATTCCAAAAACGTAGGCATTTTTTTTGTTTACTTTCGCTTGTTCTCTGTATTCCAATAAAGTTTTGATACATTCCAAGAGTTTGTCATTGAGAAGTACAGAAACGGTTCTATTCAATTTACCTCGAATACCAAATCTCACATATTTTTCTGCCATCTTTCTTCCTTCTTCAGAAAGTGAGCTGTAGAGCTCTTGATCGCTCTTATCCAGTCCTTGATAAACCTTGAAATCATCAATCAGAATCCGCTCAACCTCTCCTGCACGTCGACGATTAAACAATTGGGTGGATATAAGAGTAACCGATGCAAGTTCTAACCAGAGATCACGAGAAAACTGTTTTTTCAAACAAATGAGCGCACTATTCCTCTTCCTTAAAAGATAATCGTATAATTTCTTGATATCCTCCATCAGAGGAAGTTCAACTACTTTTCGTCTTCGATGTTGGACCTATGGAAAAAAATATTTAAGGTATGAACAAAATTATTCATATATTTGAAAGTTTTGAACATCAATAATTATTAGACAACTGGCAGGGAAAAAGTTAAGTGGCGTTGTCAACAATAAATAAAATAAATCAATGAAATACTAACCTGGGACTCAACTACGGTACGGTTAACACTGATATTCACCTCTTGAACAAGAAGTCGCAAGAAATATTCTGAATGCTTTTTCTGGTTCTCATCGTGTTTCTTGATACATTCATTGATCATAATATTACCAATCTGTTTCAATAATGATCCAAGACTGAAGGCTATAGACGGAGTTTTGAAACATTTGGTCCTATGATCAAACTGAGCCAATGAACTCATAGCTTTCATTGTTGAGTCTATATACTTTGGATCATATATTGAATTAAAATCCGATATATCCTTTTCCAGTTCTCGCATTTTCAAAAGAAAGCGACCCAGAAGCCTTATTCTCTGCCTAATCATTTCGAAGTGTCTTGTTTCTTTATATTTTTCGCACATTTTATTTGCGTAAATTATCAAGAGTTCATCATATCTGATGGCATTCACGACATCATCATCTCTGAAAATGGGAAACAGATTTTGTCGAACAATATCCGAGGCTTTGGAATGAATTCTTCCGGCTATCTTTCTGCTCGTTACTAAAACCATTCGGTTTTTCAAACTGCTAAGTCCTGTGCATTTAGAAAAATGTGCCCTCAAACTCAATTTACTAAAATATGCCTTACATTTTCCACATGGCATATAATCTCTAGGTGTTCGTTTAATTTTTGGGTTTGGTCTCCTTGATACAATCAACTCTCCATCGTTGATTTGTGGATTTGTATTGAAGACGAAGTTTCCTTTTTTTCTCAAGTGCCCAACAAGAATTCTTCTTTCTTGAGAACCTTTGGGTAGCATCAGAATTTTTTTAACTTCTTCTTCTTTTGAATGTATTGATTCCAAATGTCTGGCAATTTTTTTTTGTTTTTTGTTACAATACACACAAAAGTTGAATTTTTTATCACCACTTCTTCCTTCAGATACAGCAACGTACATGTTTTCATCATTGCAACTGGAAATACCGGGCTTATTAGCAGATAGGGATAAATCAAACCCAAGTGAAGACCGATCGTTTGAAAAACTTGCACTGTGACGTTGTGATGAAGTCAGGACATTTTTTTTCTGATTCTCATTCTCGTACTCATCATCTTCATCCTCATACTCATCATCTTCATTCTCAACTTCATTCGGTACATAGTTTGGATCGGCATCAGAGTCGCTAGAATCGCCAAATTCCTTACTACCTAAAATGATATAAAAATGCTTCGAGTAATTTTGATATTATCTTTGAAATCAAAGCTTAGGGTAGGCGTAGTTACAAAGAATTGTCGAAATACAAATAATAACTACAAGAAGGTGTGAAATATATAAATGGGAATGTGATTTGTATACTGAGGGTTCCGTACCAAAATCAATTTCATTAACTTCTAAACAGAGTTGATTGTTCATAAAGTAATTCTATGGTTCCATTAGGAACAATACTTCCAATCACTATAACATACAGATATTCAATTCAGTCCCAAGGAAAGAAAGAGAAATGATTCAATTCAAATCACGACAATTTAGGGGTCTGAAGAACTAAAATATAATTTTTGAGATTTTAACGATTTCTATTTATT
Organism: Chrysolina haemoptera; assembly: GCA_958298965.1. Lineage (NCBI taxonomy): Eukaryota > Metazoa > Arthropoda > Insecta > Coleoptera > Chrysomelidae > Chrysolina > Chrysolina haemoptera. Next base: position 775,388 of record OY282593.1, on the reverse strand, counting down.
TTCCGGTTTTACGGGAAATGGTCTCAGTGTGAGTTTTTTAAATAGAACACCTTGTATATTTTCACATTTTTTAATAAAGAATTGAATTTACCTCGTTATATATATTCAGTATTTGCTATGAATTTCATAAATGTGATAATATACAGGGTGTTCAATTTAAAATATCTAAGAACATTTCCGGCAAAGCTAAAACTGTTACAGAATCTGTTTTTATCTCGAAACATATATTTTTGTGTTGTTGTTTCGTTTTTGAAAGATGGCGCACTCCTATTTTTTTAAAGAGAAATTATCGGATTCAAATCACAAAAATTTAGGTTATTGAAGAACAAACATGATTTTTTCGAGATGAACCTGAATTCTGAAGGTGTGGTTTTTAGTTTCCTTGGAATAGACGTGAAATCGAAGACCGGTCAAAACCCTAATAATAATGAATTAATGATAAAATCATTGAACTTTCTACATACCATGTTCCTCATTCGATTCTGATGTATCGGAGTCATAAAAATATTTCAATTTGTTTCTTAGCCTCTCTACTTCTACGTTTGGCAACGAAGATTTGCTTAGATCTACCGTCAATTTTTTCATGTTGGTAGAACATTGTGGTGCATGATCGTTTGAAATACTGTGGACTTCTGCAATTCTATCTGAAGGATTTTTTCTAGTACTTTCCTCCAAGGTAGTATCTGCTGCTTGAAGGGATTGCTGAATTTTCTTTAGCAAATCTTTTAAATCTGAAAATTGCATTTTTTTAAAGGCACATTCATTCACATAGTTATTCACTACTTATGAATACAACTTTGTATCTCACGGAATTTCAAATAGTTAGTTAACCCACACAATGTGGTTTAGCTTCATTTTCATAGGAAACCCAATTTAGACGTATTTGTCTATTTATAAAACTTCATAACAAGAATGTTTCATCCATTAAACAGAACAGTGAAGGTCGACCTCTCGTCGGCTCTTAGACTATAAATAGAAATTGGGAATATCTTTTAGGTTTTGATAGTATGAAGAGTTTCTACTGATTTTACAAATGATGAAAAATATTTATTGTTCATCCAGAATTATTACCTTACGGCACTTTTGTCTGTTTTCTATCTATTTCTCAATTATCTACTGTTCGAAGAATACCCACGTATTCTGTCTTCATAATTTTTTGTTAAGATATAAGTATTTTTAGATTTTTTTTTACTTGGCATACATACAACTAACTATTGATTTTGTTTAAGATACAATTAATTTGTCTAACTATTTTTTTATAAAATCTAATGAATATGGTGAAAATAAAATAACAAAAATATTCTTTTTAGTGACACAAACACCAATTATATTTCACTATTAAGGGAATATACATATCAGAGAATTTTCATGTCAGGGAACCTTTAGAATATTTCAACTGAAATAATTAACAGTAAGAATTAGTCCTATAACTCACCATTTCTAGCAATTACAAATGCTTCATATTTACAGCCATTGTGTTTGACAATACATGGTCTTTCACTTTCTCCATCATTAGACTGTGCTACATTTTGGAAACCAAATTTCTTCACCACACATGGGCCATTTTCCGTAGAATTGAAAATTTTCTTAGTATGGTAAATTCCATACGAATTCCCTGGAAAACGTACCAAGCTGAACATTGTCGAAATTCGTCGAATGAACTGAAAAAATTGAATTTGCACATAATTAAATAACGGATGGTACAATGGTGCTTCGTTTTAAACGGAAGTTCTCAATGAGCGGGTTCGCTATATGCGAACATTAATGTATTTTCAATATCAGACTTGTTTCGATAGATAAGTTGAAATGAATCCATTTTCGAGATATTTTGGATACTTCGGAAATATTATTCAAATGTTATTTAAAAATTCACTGTTTTTGTTCCTAAACGAGAAATGTGGTAATTATTAATTATCTTTCAGTATACCGGGTTATCCGGAACCATTTTACCCACCTGTATTTTCGCTGATATTTTGTATAGATATTTCAAATTTGGTACATCTATTTGATGTCAAAAATGTACAATTTAGTAAGCATCAGACCAAATATGACATTTCCAGTTTGACCAGAGGCGCATCTAATTTTTTGTTCAAGTGGAAAGTACCTTTTTTTAAATTACAATCCAGTACAAAATTAACGTTTTAACGATATATCACAATCATACTTCCAATTCACAAACTACTGATATATTTGAGATTGTATAAGGTCAACCGGATGTGTCATATTTGGTATAATAATTGCTAAATTGTACATTCATGACATCAAATAGATGTACCAAATTTGAAACATCTATACAAAATTACAACGAAGATACAGGGGGGAAATTGGTTCCGAGTCACCCGGTATAATTCAAAATGTCATTTTTAACTTATACCATACTAGTTTTGAGGAATAAATTGAAATACTGGACTTGAATATTAAAAATTTTAATTTTAAAAATATAAACGAAAATGGAATGATCCGGTTTAAAAATGAAATTTGAATTTAACGAAGTAATTATGAGAGATAGCTTTAGTTGCCTGTCCTAAATAGTTTCTAGTATGGCCACCATGATAAATACCAAGAGTTACGTAAACAAGGTACACTCTACGAGTTTCTATGAGGGAATATTATTATTATAATTATATATATTATAAACTATTCACCCTCGGAAATAAGTTGTAGATCAGGAATCAATTCAAAAATACTACACTAGCACTAACTACATTCACTATTGACTGACAAAAATAAAATGTCTCAAATGAATAAGATAATCATCATATCTGTCTCATATGGATATTGACCCTTTTAGAGTAGGGGTAAATTACTAACCGAAAGGAGGATCCATGTGTAATTGTTACAGGCTGCTTTTGTCCCAAAGTGGAAGTGAAATTAAGACATTCGATTAGGATACCTACTATTTTCACGGATGGTATTGATTATGCAGGTATTCTATGAAAGTGACCTGCCTGGTAATACTGGTTTAATTTATTAATTAGTCTTAGTACACTACAGAATTTTAATAAAATCCCAAATGGTACATCAGGTTTCAGTAAAACAAAAATATCCAAATACTAGAGCTCTGTTAATATCCTAAAAATGAATTTAAATATTAAGTTCAGTAAACAGGATTAAACTGTGTACTTGTCAGTTTTTTCAATTTATAATGTTATAGAACATGAAAAATATAGAGTCCTGAAAAAGCCTATGTGACGTTCATACTATAATTTTATATTTCTGATATCAGACTTGTTTGGATGGATTAGTTTCAAAACTTGACCTGAATATTTAAAATTTTAATCTGACATTTTTCAAAATATAAACGAAAATGGAATGATCCGGTTCAAAAGTAAAAGTGAATGTGATGAAATATCAAAATTGAAACTCAAGATAGCATTGGGTACCTTACATATTACCAAATCAAAACATAAAAGTTTCTTATTATGATCATAACTACTTACCTTCGAACAATCCAAAAAAAAAACACTTGTTGCATCATTCGAAAACACCGACAACAGTAAAATGTTAAAAATTTAAAATCGATGTCGATATTTGAAGCGTGGTAGTTACTACTAACCAAAAAAGGGCCCCCTTTTTTTTCTGGTGATTTATGATCCGTGATTCCTTTTCCAGTTGCTTTTTTGTTGTTACCGTCATTGGACACACAAAAATTATCTATTTTTCATCAATATACATCCTGGGCCATAATATTTGCAACATATTGGAAACGTTTTCATTAACAGACTTATAGAAAATATTTCATGGAAGATGGTTTCCGCAAATCGGAAAAATCAATTTTGATATGGCCCGCGTGAACACCATGTCAGTAATTTCGAAACAGTCAGAATGAATGGGCAAAAATTGGAGTTATTTAAAAAAAAGTTATTGGAAAAAGTAATTAATTTAATATATGACGCATATGCGAAATTTGAAATATCTATCTGACAATTGCAATTATTTTCTAAATATATTTTCTTTCATTCAAAACAGCTGTTATAATCCGAATAAATTGTCGAATCGAATAAATTTTTTTAGGTTTGTTCCCTAAATGCTGGCGGAAATTTTATAAAACTGATTTTTACTATGACTCTTGCTGTTGCAATATCTTACGACTTCGTTCAATTTTCTTACAAACATTTTTGAATTTTGAGAATCACAATTGACCAATTTTTAAAAATACAATCATTTTGCATAACCTTTCTTGGGGATTTTGATTCCCATTTGTTGCAAATATCATGGCACATACTTTATTTGGTTCTACGGTGACATTCCGGGTGTGCCGGCATACCTGAGTTAATGGGAGCTTAGCTAGGCACCAACCTCGAAGCGGAAATGTAATTAGTATATGACTTGCCTTTTCACCAGATGTTTTTCAGTCCGATGGTATCGATACCTGATTCTTGATGAGCGTACGTTATATTTAGTAACAATGGTATACAAACATAATTCATAAATTTACTGATTCTATTCCTTTAATATGAAGGATACAATTTTATAACTGATCTTATAGTACATTATAGTTCATATTTAATGAAATTTTTCATTTAAGATAATGCTGTGTTTGTAGGGATTCGAGGGTAAACCATAACATTATTCAAGTTGACTGGAATATATTTAATACTACCACTTGAAATGGACAAATTTTTAAGAAAACACCTAGGCGGTAAATTATATCCCTGTTATTGATATTATCAGCTTTCATTCTCAGGCGTTGGTAGATATTTGTATACGGAGCATTTCTGTATAATATTTATATTTGATAATATTTAATACTTCTGCTATTACATTTTTCCTTTCATTTGCCCATATTTCTTCACGTACAATATGGATACGGCTTTATACTTGCCTTGGATATTTAAATTCTATTAGAAATACCGGGCAAGCGAAACTAAATAAAAGCTCGTAAGAAATAAGGAAACAAATTAAGTTAAACGGTTTTGTTGTGAAGAAACATGTTAATGATGCGTAGAATGTTCTGAGAGATGAGAAATAATTAGATAGGTACCAGTTTCAAGTCATTAGAGCATCCTCCCCATCCATCTAGAGCACCAATCATACTAAAATAAAATCGTGGGGCGCAGCATAACCTGAGTAAAAATGCAAATGATATTGCGCCATACGATTTCATTTTATTCTGATCAATGCTCCAAAATGATGAGGAGAGTGATATGATGACTTGTACCTGGTACCTGCCTAATTATTGTAAAGCTTTTAGTGCATTCTCTGCATCAATATCTTTAGATTATTTATTTTCTCACTTATTTTATTAATATGTTTTTAATAAAGTGTACTGAATTATCTTCTTGTCAAGCCATTCATTTGATACCCATATTGAAGGGTGGTGGCGGCCATCTTAGATCTGGAATTGTTTCATGGTGTACTGTCTATCTACTAGTTCAGTCTTTTTATTTGATAACTACCCATATTGCCTAGTTGCTAGCCAAAATACTCAACGAGAAACTTTTGTCGCATCTAAAAATTCCTGTGGAAACACTTACTAAGATAAAATACATTAGGCTGCGTACAGACCGCCCCAACGAAGGCCAACGATCGACATTCGTTGACTTTCGGAATTACGTCCATAAGCATTTGTTGGTTTCATGTTCGTTTGGACATGAATATGGTTTTCAGTTGTACAGAAACTCTTTTTCTAGAATCACGCTCTTATTTTATTTTAGTTAGGTTTTTTTCTGAGTATTTTATCTAAGAGTATTTTTCATGTTTTATGAGGGTTCGTTATATAAACGACAAATAAAGAGGTCACGTTCGTACACGCTCGTTCGCTGCAACTAATCAGACGTTGTTTGTTGGCATATGACTCGAGCAAATAACATTAGATAAAATCAAGGACATTACACACACAGTACCTACTGCTCGATTCCTACCGTGACGTACGTACCTCCCCAATGAACACAAACATATATATGTTATATAAAATTAATGCTTTTCCAGAGAACACGTTATGTAGCTGGTAACCCACATGTAACATACATGTGCTCTACAACGCCATAACAACTTCATGTATCTGTTATGTAACATTTCAACTGAAATGTTACATATCAAATATTTTTGTTATGTATCATCACCATATCGACTTTATGTATCTAATACTCAACATTGTAAGTGAAATGTTATGTAATATATTATTCACTCAATTACTTTATTTTGAATACATCGGAAATCCCATGCTTTCAAAAAGTCTACTAGATAGAATATGATGCAAATATATAAAAAAAATCTTCCTGGTAATACCGAGACGGGTATTGAATTAAGATATTTGTTCATCTTACTCAAAAGACATAATTGCAATTAATAATAATAATAATTTTTATTTGTAAATAGGTAACAGCATAATATAACGATTAAGTAAATGATAAAATAATATATAGCAACACAATTATAAAGATTTTTACACAAGTGATGGACTTCTTGAATTTATTTACAAATAAACCAGGAACCACAAAGTCAGAGACTGTCCGTGGTGTGAGTTGAATTGAAATAATTATTCAAGCCATATAGGAAGTAGATATAGATATATATACATATATATGTATTTTTTCCACATTCGAAAAAAAGTTTTAAAATAAGCGACGTTGGAACAGTATGGAGATTATGTGATTATAATTTATGAAAGTATAAATAGTAATAGATAATAAAAATAATCATACTTGATCTATAAAAATGGCATAGGTTTTGTGTCTGGCGGTGATAATTATGTTTCATTGGACATATCGAACTCTTTAATTACCCTTTGAGTCAATCAAATTGCTCACCCGCATTCTATCTTCAGACAATAAGAATTTCTTCACACCATTTTTGAATTTATAGCGGGAGAAGCTTGTTCTTATTTCCTGGGGTAGGAAGTTGAATACTCTCGGAGCCAAAAACATGTGGCATCTTTGACCAACAGTTTTGAATGATGATGGAATGATGAGGTCATTGTTTATGTTTCTTCGTGTCTGGTACTGGTGTGAAATATGTTGAAATTTCGGTTTATTTTTGAAACAGAACAACGCAATTTTATTGAAAAATATTTGCCTGGGGTCTAGTACTCTCAACTCATTGAATAGGAGGTCACTGGAGTAGCTTCTTTCTTTTTTGTATATAATTTTCAAGATAAGTTTTTGTATAACTTCAAGTTTATCTAAGTACGTGTTAGTGATCCCTCCCCATCCTAGAATTCCATAGGAAATACGTGATTCAACAAGTGCGTGATAAATCATTTTTAAATGCGGTAAGTTTAATATTTTTGAGAGATATTTGAATTTGTGAATCATTGTTCTGATGGTGTTGCAGATTTTGCTGATATGGTGATCCCAACGTAAATGACTATCAATTGTAATACCTAAGTATTTTGCATATTTTGTTGACTTGATTGATATTATTTTTCCTTTAGTCATAATTTCTAGAAGACTAAAGTTTGGAAGTTTATTTTTGTAGTTTGCTAATGGAAGGAACATCGTTTTATCAACATTTATAGTTAATAATTTATAATTGAACCACTCAAATATCTTACTGAGATCAGTTTCCGCATTCTCTTTTAGGCTTTCCCAAGTATTTGAGGAGTAAATGATTGCAGTGTCATCAGCAAAGCTGAATATTTCCCCACTGGTTTTCATTGTTAGTAAGTTATTGATATAAATAATGAAGAGAATAGGGCCCAATACAGTTCCTTGAGGTACCCCACATTTGAGGATTCGTTCATTACTGTATTCTTTATTGATTTTAACTATTTGCTTTCTACTGGTTAAGTAACTTTGAAGGAGAGAAAATATATTACCCCTAAAACCCATATCTTGCAAAGTTTCTAATAACTGTTTGTGATCCACGGTATCGAAGGCCTTTGCAAGGTCAACGAATACACATAATGATGGTTTACTTTTGTCTAAGGCATCATACATTCTTGTCGTTACAGCAGATATTGCATCTTCGGTGGATCGACCTAATTGAAATCCGAACTGATTTTTTGACAGCAAGTTATATTTTTCAATAAACGATTCCATTCGTTTCTTCAAAAGTTTCTCGAATATTTTTGCCAGATTGCTTATAATTGATATTGGCCTATAATTAGAAGTGATTTTTTTGTCCCCGGTTTTGTGTAAAGGTTTGATAATAGCAATCTTGAATTCCGGAGGACATATTCCAGTTTCGAAAATTTTGTTCATGAGGAAAGTCAAGGGTGTTACTATTGACGTAGAAATTTCTTTTAATGTCTCAGCCGTGAAACCATCAACACCTGGAGCTTTATTATGTTTCAATGTATTTATTATATTTTTTATTTCATTTTCATCAGTAGGTTGAAGGAAGAAGGATTTTTCATTGATTACTCTCGTTGGGGCAGTTGAGGAGTTTACAATTTTTTTTGCAAGGTTCGGACCAATTTCTGTGAAGAAATCGACGAAGGCTTCGGCGGTTTCGAAATCAGTTTTCGTAAGCTTATTATCGGAATTGATTACTTGAGCAATTTTTTCCTGACTTTCTTTTCCTCCACTTATATAATTAATGGTTTTCCATAAATTCTTTGCATTATCTTTATTTCTTTCAATTAGTTTTTTATTATAGTCTTGTTTTGCTGCCCTTATTATTTGATTTAAATGGTTTCTGTATGATATAAACTTTTCCTTCAATTCTTTATTGTCTTTATTTTTTTTATGCAATATATAAAGTTTGTCTCTTTCGGATATCGACTTTATTATTCCAGTGGTTATCCATTTTTTCTTTTTTGAAAATTTTCGTTTTTGTTTTATATGTTTGGTATTGTTGTTGATAATACTAGTTAAGGCATTTATAAAGTAATCGGTTGAAATCAGGACGTCATTGGTATTATACAGGACATTCCAATCAAAATTATTTAGTTGACTTTTCAATTTTTTGTAATCAATTTGTCGAAATTCATGTGCTGGCGATTCATTTATGTTTTTTTCTAAATTCATGTTTAGGTTCATGAGGGTTGCCTTATGATCAGTCAAGTGAGTTTCTAAAACGAAAGTTTGACAGAATTTCTCTATATCAGGTTCTTCTGTTCGTAGGAATATATGATCTATGCAAGATTTTATTCTGGTACTAGAATTAATAGTTGAAACATAATTAAATTCACTGAGAACGTTCAAATAATCAGACGTTGCTTTTTCATCAGCAAATAAATTAATGTTAATATCACCTACAATAATATAATCCTCATGTTTGTTTTTAACTTGACTGATATAGTTGTATAATTCAGTAATAAATTCAGCATCATTGGTAGATGGTGGTCTATAGATGGCTGTTAGTGTAATGTGTTTAGTTCCTACAGTGAACAGTACTTCAATGGATTTGCATTCGCCTATTTTTATATGCTTGACAACATAATTGAGTGACTTTCTCACATACACAATGACCCCATCATTTTGGTTTATATCCCCACAACTATAAAGCAAATTATAATCGGCCATATCGAAAAACTTTGTGTCGTAGACTCTCCATGTTTCAGTCAACACAATGCATTCGAAGGAATTGTTTAGTTGATTGAGTACGACTTCCAATTGATCAAAATTCTTAGATAGGCTACGAATATTTTGGTGAAAAATTTTAAAAGGGTTCATTTTATCATTAAAGGAATTAGTATAATCTGAACAATGATTTAATTCCCTCGTAGGAAAATCAGTATGATTGACATCTCTGATAAAAGGGTCCATGCTTAAAGATTAGAGAAGAAACAAATTATTACGTTGGACTCACCCCGCTTGTGTGATAGTTTTCCAATACTAACTAAGAGAAAAAAAAAACTTATCAAACTAAGCACTTCAGTTCTGATGTTTGATATTGTTCTTTATCTCGGCTTCCTAGAGAATGATCTGAGGTTTTTCTTCGGTGTTTGTAGTTGTTGGTGTGGCTTGATGGTTTTGGATTGATCAATATTTGTTACTTTAGTATTCGTAAATTTGTTTTCAAGATGTTGGGTCACGTAAGTTGAGGCATCTTGTTCCTGCTCTCCAAATGTTTCAATTATTGTGGGAGTACCTGGTTCACTCTGTGCTTTTCTCTCAGGTGGCGGAGAAAAGTTAACGTTGGTGTCTTCTTGAGCGCAGTCTTTCAGCTCCTCAGCGGTATACTCGTTTCCTTCTATTATGAGTTTTCTCCCTTTTATAGTAGCTAATTTATTTTTTCTTCTTGCTTCTTTTAGGTTGTCTACCAGTATTTTCCTTTCTTGTAGGTCTTTCTCTATTAGATCTTCGGCGATATAAATTCTAGACCCCTTGAGTTTTGGGCTGTTACGCAGAATTTCTTGTCTCTTAATTTGTGAAACAAAGGACACTAAAATTGGCCTCGTGTGAGTTTTATTCTTTCCCAGCCTATATATGTTGTTGATCTCTGTTTTGTTAATTTCGATTCTCAATTTTTCCTTCACAATATTTCCTAAAGAATTCAGGAGATGATCTTGAGATTCACCTTCCTGTTCCTTCAAACCGTAAATCACTAAATTATTTTTCTTCAATTGTCTCTCGACCCTATCCAGACGAGTTTTTAATTCAGAATTTTCTTTTTCAACTGCATGCACTTTGTTATTTATCTCACTTATTTCCAGTTTGACCACTGTTTTTGCTTCTTATAATCCAACAGTGGAACTTCATTGTAGCCTATCCATAGCAAATAAATTAAGAAGCACTAGCAGTAGTGTTCTTGAGAAACTTGCACATATATAAGTCATCTCAGATATTCGCTTTGTATGATCAATGGAGATATAGGATTTTTGACACAGTCAAAATAATTCTATGATCTGACTTATGAATCTATGGAATCATCAAGAATACTTTTCCAATACAAAAGAAAGTTTTTTTTTTCATATTTTTTAATTCAAAATTAAACTTTTCATTCTTAACAAAAACTCATAGGTAAAGGTTCTACAGCAAATTAAATCATGATACGGTCGGTCCTGATTTTTCTCTTTGATGTCTCAATTTACTGAGGCGAAACCATTCCGATATCAGCATTTCCACGTCGCTCTCTGATAATGATAGATACTTGGAAGTCATCACACCTGGAATTACAAAAACCATAAATTCAAACAGCTCTGATTTTATACAATATCAATTATCCATGCTTTTATAGTTACCTATTAATATTCGGGTAGACTGTAATTCCTTGATTTTGAAGTTGTTTCTATATTCCGAACAGGAACACTGTCTACCTAAGGAATTAGTGAAGATTCTCTGCAAAGATCGATTGGTGTGGTCTTTCGCATTTCTGCCACCAAGGTTTTTGATGAATACAGTCTGAAATGAATATTAATAATTTAAATTCACTGATCTTTGGAATGAAATTTTTGCTTTTGCTTTTAGAACATTACAAATACGAACAACAAAATGTGAATAGAGTGGTAAAATGTAACTAAAAAAAAACCGTATGAGCACACCCAATTTGATATGATATGAATTTGATAAAATAATATACATACAAAAGATTCTTTAAATTCTTCTGCTTTCAGCAAATTTTCCATTCGCTCTATATCCTGCAGACTTTCGCATGGTAGGTTAATATCTGACATCATGCCTGAAACATCGACTTTTGGTGCATTCTCAGTTGATTCTATTTTACTCAATCTTTCATTGATGGATCTGACTTCCAGTAGAGTGCCTTTGCAAATACTCAGTATTTTCTTAATATTTTCTGTAATGAAATTTTTTTTTTATACATGAAAATTTTTATTTTTATACATTTTTTTACATTTTTATTTGCAACCACAAATAAATGTCCTACCCTACATACCACTCATAGTTGCAATATCTTCTGCCTGTGATATATTTACTTTTGATATCAAAGTTATATCCTCATTCTCCTCACCAAAATTATTCTCTTGGTTAGCATCGCTTGATGTAAAATGTTCTGGAAAGATTGATAATTAAATATGTATTACTTTTAGTATTACAAGATCTTCACCTGAATTCGAACTTTCCTGGTCTGAATGGTGACTAATATCTTGCCCAGCCTGCCTTTTCAAAATCAGTTGGCCTGCAATGGTGAAAAGTGTTAGGTTATGAGAAAAAGTCAACTTTACCAAAAAAAATAGGAAGAAATCAAATTAACACACAATAAATATTGTTACTCACCTTTCCTTTTTCACAACACAATAATGTAAAATTTAACTTCTCACTTTTCAGTTTTCAAAATATCGAATCTAACAAATGTATTTACATTTACAACCATCAACCAACCATGCACTTATAAACAAGACAAGGAGACTAAGGAGAGGAGAGGTAGAGACTCTTAGAGAGAGATAGGTAATAATAGAGATACTCGAAGTGCGCATGTCGCATGAACAGATTTGAATTTGATTGGCTCTGCAATAGCGGGAAGCTTAAATGACAAGACAGCTGCATGCGTAAATTTTTAGCCAACCCATGACCTGACTAACCTTATGTAGACAGAATAATCATACAACATTATTAGCGGAGTAGGATACTGAATTTCGGAAGAACGAATTTGAAATATTGATAGTCGACAAAGAAATGGCATAACTAATATAATTAACCCCATAGAAACAATAGGGATGAGAGAGAGAGAGAGAGAGAGAGAGAGAGAGAGATAGACACATTAACTGGTCCAGTACTGGGGTAGGATTCCGTGAGCCATAGTATTATATTGTCGACAGAAAAAGTGAGACGACATTATGGTTGAATTCATGGGACAGACAGAGACAAAACTGTCGACAGTAGAATTCTATGGCTCACGGAATCTCACCCCTGGGGGCCCGATTCTCAAATCTCTACTGTCCTATGTCGCATGCGACAAAATATCACCATCTCTGTTTAGTACACATTTGAAAAATGCGATGGACATATGTTGTCGCATGCGACATAGGATAGTAGACATTTGAGAATCGGGCCCCTGTTCAGCAATATCGGAACATGGGTATATATCATTCAAAATTTGTTTTTTCGTCAACTGGCTGCACCCCCACAAGCAACAAGCAACCCTTAAAAATTTTCGAGAGTCTTGTGCGAACCAAGAAAGAAAGACTCAATAACAATTGATTCTCAATAAGTGACATATATGTCTCAGTATCACTATTATATTATAATCATAATATATAACTGACGATAGGAATATGTTATATAACCAAGGTTTTTTCTATTATATATAACATATATATAACATAGTAACATAACATTGTTCCTTCGCTGATACACGGCAGATATGTATCTGAGAGATGTGTGTTCACTGGGTCAGAGCCCCCCTACCTAGTCCATTCCATTCAACAATTTGTTTCTTTCATTCGGAGGCCACCGCATTACGTCATTTCAAGGTCATTTCTGATAAAAACGTGGGAGATAGGAATGGAGCAGACCTCGACCATAATCACAAAACTCGTCCGCCATCTTGCAGACACCATCTTGAATTCAAGAAATTTGAAAAAAAAATCTCCAGTTTTGAATAGATTTCAACCAAAGTCACAAAACTCATCGGAATCTTGGAACCCCGCTATCATGAATTCATAAATTTTGAAATAACAATCATAAAAATATATACTGGACAAAAATTAATATCTGGAACCTTTGGTGTGAACAATTCAAGAAATAGAAGCTACCCAAAACACCAAAACTACGTCACTTTCACCCGACGTGCGTTTCGCCAACAAAGTTAGCACCCTCAAAAGCTATAAGCTTACTAGTACGTCGAGTGAAAGTGACGCAGTTTGGGTGTTTTGGGTAGCTTCTATTTCTTCAATAATAAATTGGAGTTTTATTCCAACATCAACACCTGGATACGTGTTTCAATCACATTTCAATCAAACACGTGTCGAGGTGTTGAAAATGAATCTAGGAAAAAAACAAAAAAAATCCCTGAAAAAAGAAGGAGTAATAAACTAACCTTACGTGAGTGCGTGGAAAGTTAATACATACATTTTGCAAGAAGTAATTATTCAGTCTGATCTAACCAGAATGAACTAATCTCACGTAGACATTTGAGTACGAAAACTCAATACATACATTTTGCGAGAAGTTATTATTCAGTCTGATCTAACCAGAATGAACTAATCTCACGTAGACATTTGAGTACGAAAACTCAATACATACATTTTGCGAGAAGTTATTATTCAGTCTGATCCAACCAGAACGAACTAACCCTACCTAAAAATTTCAGTGCGTGGAAATTTGATACATACATTTTGCGGGGATTAATTATTTGTAAGTGATTTTTTTTCTTTAATTTTTTTTTCGGGTTTATCTTTCGGGTTTTTAATTCTCATTTTTTTTGGGGTATTTTTACCGTTTACAGTTAAAAATATCGGTTTGGTGTTGGGATGAAACTCCAGTATATTTTTTACTACACCAAAGGTTCCAAAGAGTGCAGTGCAAGTAACAATCATAATCTCCAACCCCGAAAACGAATTAAAACCAATTTTGTATAGGCTAGGACCATAATCATCGAACTCGTGCTGCCATTCGAATTCAGAATGAAAAAAATCGATAGTGTACAAATCCAAAACCACCCACATACCAATTTTGAATATGTAGATCAGAACATAATTACAAAACTCATTCGCCATTTGGGAGCCGCTATCTTGAATTGATAAATTTTGAAATAACGATTATAATTTCTAACGCCGAAAACTCCTACATACAAGTTCAGATAGAGTCGGACCATTCATACTCACAAAATTCATCCGACATTTTGGAACATCTTGAATACATGAATTAAAAAAACTATCGCAATCTCCGAAAATCCACAAATACAAATTTTGAATTTAAACACACCCTCATCACAAAACTAGAATTAATGAATTTGAACACACACTAATTATGAATTGAAAAGGACAATAATTACTTGTCTGCCATCTTGGAACCACTATATTGTATTTTATTCCAAGAAAATTCGTATTAGGAAATTGTCACCGAAATTATGATAACCTGCCCAATTTCATGTCAATCGGACTTCTGGAAATGTGTAAAAATTTACTTGGAAGATTTCACCCGTTCATGTCAGATAAAGTAAAACCTTATAAAAACTCAAAAATTATGAAGAAAATTAACTATGTTTCGGAAATTGTTTTTGTCTTGGAAAACAACATTTAACATAAAGTGTCTTCCGGTACATACGAATTGTACCGGGAAGAAGCATTAGACATAAAGTGTGTTCCAGTCCCGTCCCGGAACTCAACAGATGTACCGGAAGTCATCGAACCGCCTCTAAAAATGTACCGGAACACGTCGCTTCACATATATATATATATATATATATATATATATATATATATATATATATATATATATATAATACATACCACCATCGACGTCAACTGAATAGTAAGAATCATTGGGACCATTGGGGCCGCTTGAGCTGATTAAAGAGGAATATGTGCTATTTATTACTTGACTGTTTCTCCAATCAATTATTTCTCCAGGTTGACAATCAAATGAAAAAATAATGGTTTCATTCGTACCGTTGCCCAATATCTGATCAGTTTCTACTATGTATGTGGATATGTTTCAAAGCCATTAATGAGTTCACTTTCGTCTGCTGAATACTCTGGCATAGATATACGACGTTCTTTCACTATTATATCAGACAAAATATTAACTTTATCAAAAATTTTGGAAAATTCTTTAAATTCAATATATTTTTCCTCTGCTATCATATTGAGGACCGAATCAACTGATTCTGATTGAGAATGCCCAGAAATATTTCTGAATGGTGATGTCCGTAGAATATTACTTGCCTCGAAAGTTTCGTCTGTTGCATAGCTTGGGACGCAGACTCCTTTCACATTCGTATCAGCATTCTTAAGATTATGTTTTTCTTGTCTAAGTATTTCTAGGGACGATGTAAATAGATTGTTTAAAATAATCACATTCCCTAAGTTTATGTAACATACCATTTTTCTTCAAAATTTTAGCTTCATATTTGGAGCCTTTATGTTTAGCAAGACATGATTTACCATCTTCTTTGTAAATATTCCTTCGATGATATATCCCGACTGTTCCATCAGAAAATTCGACTAAAAAGAACATTGTCATATATTTGAGATAACTGAATCAATCTGAAAAAAAAAACATTTAGAATTCAAAAAATTGTTAAATTTTATATATTTCAAGTTTTTCAGAATGACCTCCATTTCAAGGAAACATTCTGTTTATTGAATTACTTCATATAATTGTTATTATTATTATTATTTCTTCAGAAATATGTCAGTAAGGCCCTTCCTACGAAGGCTCGTCACATCTAAAGGCTTTACAGATTGATGTTTGCGCAAACGACTCTCCACAGTTCCACACTCATGGGGTGAGTAAATATTTGGCCGAGAATCATGTGCTCTAGGTTAACGAAGTGATGAGCTAATGATGAAGGCCTTCAGCATGAGTACGGCAAATATTTCTCCCGTCTTATTGAAACTTGAAAATCAAATGAAACTCAAAAATTGTTAACAAAATTTTCAAACTTTCCTGACTTCTGAGCACTGAGCTTTGTACCTAGATTTCCAATTTTTTTCAACTCTCTTCAATCGTTCATTTCAACTATCCATTTATTTTAAATTTTCTCCTTAGCCCGATTAGTTTGGAAATTACATGGCCAATCATTTTTCTAAAGTTTTGAGCATTTTTCCGTTTGATCGTATTATAACATAGGGAGGCACAGGAAGACTACGAGTTCTTTTTCATCATTTCGAAAAAGGAATTCAAATTTCAAAAAAAAGTCGACGCGAAAAAAACGATACCGATAACGATATAAAAAGTCGAAATTTCGAAATAGGTATCTACCTAAAATTCGAAATGAAAAGAAAAACCTTGCCCTGCGCTTTGATAATAACATGCTCGTAAAATCATCAAACCTATCTATTTACTGAACTTGAATTCGTACTTACTGTTTATCAAGAAAACGCACCAAACTCTAGAACGAATATTTTTCACCAACATTTAACGGAGACGGTCGTCGTTGAAATACGGTTACAATATCCCAACCACTCTGTGTCATTCCGAACCTAACTCACCGTTGCCGGATTGACCAGGAAATATACCAATTGACTAAATGAATACTAGAATCTCCACATGCTCCAAACACCAGCACGCTGAAATAGCGTCTATGAAATATATCATTACATTTCTCATGATTGTAAACCTCATCCTACTAAAACTTCCAGATTTTTTAAGATATGATGTAGTTCACAAACAGTTCAATCTAGAAGAAGTGATGATTATAACATATCAAAATGCGACACGACAACAGTGCCTAATATTCAGTAATATTTTATGACATAAGGTGGCCGGAAAAAGGCTTTATACGTAATTGAACCTAAATACCTATCGACGATTTCCAGACCACTGGTTATTTTATCAAGGTCATGGAAATGGCGGGATTATTTGCAAACGAAATCATAAGCAGTCTGTCTCACATGGGAACACCTCCGTATCTTTCTCCGTTATCGAAAAAGAATGTTTTAACTTCAAGGATTGATAAATATTTTTTATTTTTTTTAAATTCTGGTTCCCACGAAAAGGAAAATCCCGTATTCTTCAGATAATATCGTGAGAGCCAAAAAGACGTAGGTAGGAATTGGTGTTCTTGAATTTCTGAAGGTTGAACGCCAAAGGTGACACCTTGTAATAGGATGGTCCTTTGGTATCCTATTTCCCTTCTAATAATACGCAGGACATTATTTATTACTACATTTATTGTATCGAAAATGCCTTCGGTACAGTACTACTTTCAAGCTCGTTGTCTTGAACTATTCTAACTAAAACTAGGACAAAACTCACTATGTAATATTTCAAACAATATCATCCTTAACCTACTTAATTGTAAAACATAATATTCAATATGTTATGATAACTATTTCTATTTATCAATACACTACACCTTCCCCGGGCAAAGAAAAAAATATAAACATTGGCTAATTTTATTATTTTTTTTTTTTTTTTTTTTTTTTTTCTACTCAAATATTTGGTAACTTATGAATTGCCTAATTAAAATAAGGCTTTACTCTATTTTTATGTACCTTAATTAACTTATCTTCGATTTTTATTACTAAATTCGGACTTATTTCCTCTTGAACCTCGAATGGTCCATTGAATAAGGGCTCTAATTTCTCAGAAGGATTATTATTTTTAATCAATACCTTATCACCTTTTTTATAACTAACTATTCTACTATTTACATCCCATGTTTCTTTTCTCTTAGTTTTTGATTTCAGTAGATTATTTTTAGCATCATCCCATGCTTTTTGTAACCTGTACTTTAACTCTATTGGATAGTTCTCAAAATTATATACGGGGTCAATTACGTTTGTTATATTTGAAGGTAGTTGACAACTCTTTCCAAAAACCAGTTCATACGGTGTGTAATGTGTTTCAGTGTGTACCGTGTTATTGTAAGAAAATGACCAATAGGGCACCCAAGAGCTCCAACTGTCTGGGTGTTTTGCCACTTGAATACGCAAATATGCACCTAAGTTTTTATGGGTATTCTCTAGTGCTCCCAGAGTTTCGTGGTGATATGCAGTAGATTTGAGAGAAGTTATTCCTAACAATTTACAAGATTCCTGAAGGGTGGAAGCCAGGAATTCAGTTCCTTGATCGGTTCCTATTGTTTTAGGTATACCAAATCTCAGAACGTAGTTTTCTACGAAAGCCTTCGCAACTGTGACCGCTTCTTTGTTCGGTATAGGATAACCTTCAACAAATTTGGAAAGTTCACATTGTAAGGTGAGAATATATCGATTATTGCTCTCATCTGGTTTCAGAGGACCTACGAGATCGAGATAAATCTTTTGCAAGGCTGTTTCCGCCGTAGTAGTGACTGTCATCGGTTCTTTATTCGGCCTTGAATGCTTATACCTCTGACAATCATCACAACGCTTCACAAACCTTCCAACATGATTTTTCAACCCAGGCCAGAAATAGTATTTCTTTATATTGTTGTACATTCTATTAATACCTGTATGCCCTCCTGTTGGTAACATGTGAAAATCATTCATTATTAAATTTCTGGTTTCTTTATCATCAATTACTTGTACGTCCTTTATTATAGAGATTTTTATATCTGCATTTTTCAATTCGTCTTTAATTTTTATTATATTTTTTATCAGTTCTTTAGCTTTTTCGTTATTAACAATACATAGTTCAGGAATTTTGTGTTTTTCGCAAAGTTTTTTCAGTTCCCTCAGTGACGCACCAAATGCTGACACTGATTGAGATAACTGTTTTATATAGATAGTTCCTGAATTGACATCATATTTTAAATTATCAGTAAAAAATCCTTCGTTTCCCTTTATTTTTGAAATCTTTTCGAAATTATTATTAAGAATTGGTCTGAGTTCAACCGATTCTACAGGGCGTTTCAGTAATTCTACCACTCCAGGGTGATCAATCCTGCGGTATGTAGAAATAATTTCATCCCCTTTTCTAATACTTTCTTCCTTTGCTTGAGCTCGTGTCATAACGAACATATCAGAAACTTTTTCACCTATAGATTTGAGTTCGTCCGACTCAATCTGAATTCTTGAAAGAGCATCAGCAACAACATTTTCGGTACCTTTTAGGTACGTTACTGTGAAGTCATACTCTTCTAATGCTAGTCTGAACTTGGTTAGGCGACTAGATGGATTAGTCATACCGAATAAATATACTAATGGTCTATGATCTGTGAAAATATCAAATTTTCGACAATACAGATAGGGCCTAAAGTGTCGAACAGCAAATACAATGGCCAGAAGCTCTTTTTCTATCGTACAGTAATTTTTCTCTGCCTTATTTAATGAACGGCTTGCATACGCTACTGGTTGGTCATTTGAATTTGACAACACGGCCCCAACAGCACATTTTGATGCATCCGTCCTCAGTATGAATCTGTTATTTTCTGAAAAATTTGGGTATTGTAACAAAGGTGGATTAGAAAGCGACGTTTTCAGATTGTCAAATGAATTTTGACATTCTTCTGTCCAATTAAATTCTGCGCTTTTGTGGGTCAGTTTGTTCAGAGGATAGACAATGTGGGCAAAGTTTTTTATGAATTTCCGGTAATAATTGGCAAATGCTACGAATCGTTTCGTTTCACTGGAATCTTTGGGTACTGGATAGTTTTTTATAGATTCAATCTTTTCAGGATCAGGCGATATACCTTCGGACGAAATTATATGCCCTAAGTATAAAATTTCTTTTTTTAGAAATTCGCATTTAATGGGGTTGAGTTTGAGATTCACAGATCTCAAACGATCCAAAACTTTGATAAGATTGATGTTATGATTCACCAAGTTATTACCAAAACAAATCAAGTCGTCTAAATATATGAAACATGATTCATAATTCAAACCTGACATAGCTATTGTCATCACTCTAGAAAACACACTCGGACTTACTTTGAGACCCATTGGAAGCCTTTTCATTTGATATTGGCCACGATCAGTAGTAAACGCTGTATATGGTCTGCTACTAGGGTGCAACTCTACTTGGTAGTACCCTTGCGACAGATCTAAGTGGGAAAAATAAACAGCACCTGATAACGAATCTAATATTTCTGTTATACAGGGTAATGGAAATTTATCATCTTCTATTCTTTGATTAAGAAGCCTGTAATCAATTACAACCCTCCATTTTTTATTGCCTTCCTTATCTGCCTTTTTTGGCACTATCAACAATGGAGAGGACCATTCTGATTTAGCCTCCTCTATAATTCCATCGTGAAGCATTTTTTCAACTTGTTCATGTATATTTGCCTTTTGAGCATGCGGTAACCTATAGGGCTTCACATATACAGGTTTTGCATTCGGCTGTAACTGTATTTTATGTGTACAAACATTAGTTACCGTAAGGTAGTCATTTTCTAAATAAAAAACATCAGCATATTTAGCACAAATTTTTTCTATAGACACTTTCTCTTCCTTATTTAATGACTCTGTATCAATAAGGTCTAACAGTCTATCCACTCGTGCAACAGACATTTCATCATTTCCAAACTTACAATACTCGAAATCCGAAAGCTTTTCACTCTTTGGCCTAAAATTCCGAAGTTTTATCTCCTTATCTTGGACATTGAGTATCCGTACGGGAATCATATTATTATCTGGTCTAGCGATAACACTTGCTGTGAATACACCCTCAGTCAACTGTTCACCCAAAACAACACAATCCTCATTACTATTCACCCAACAATACTTAACAATTTCACACCTCGGAGGAATGGTAGTATAACAATCATATTTCGATTGCAATGGGACGGTTATTTTTCTGTCATCCTTCACAAAGGAAAAACTAAATTTCTCAAAATCTATGGTAGCTGAATATTTGGTTAGAAAATCAGCACCTAATACTCCATCTATATCATTCGTAAACTCATTCATAACCAAAAATGAATGTGAAACGTTCATACCATCTGTTTTCAATGAAATATTCACCGATCCCAATGAGTACGTGGAACCAGCTATTCCATTTATTCTTATTTTCTTTGAACTGTCAATGTTTTCAAACTGATTCACATACTTTGAGAAAATTACACTAATAGTAGCACCCGTATCAATTAAGAATTTCAAATTATTACCTACATACTGCATACATACAAAATTCATTCCATTCATACTCAAAATCACATTATTTATTGTATTATCATTATTGGGGGGCACGAAAAAATCGCTCATTTACAAATGATGAGTGGTTTATTTCATTTCCAGCGACATTATTAGAATTTGCTTCTTCCGCAAAATAAGCTCTGTGAGTACGATTTCTGTTATTATTGTTGTTGAAAATACCTCGATCTCTCATATTTCCGCGGCCTCGTGACCGATTGCCATTATAATTATTTTGCTGATTATTAAAATTCCGTCCGTGACCTTGTCGAAAGTTTTGGCTCTGGTTACTATATTTATAATTACGATTCATTGTGTTGTTGTTATTGTTTTTAGAATATCCGCGCCATGAATTATTTTTACCACGCATATGAAATATTTGTGAATTGCTACTGGACACTTTCGATTTTTCTTCATCCGTAGCTCCTACAATTGCATCTCGTAATTTATCATAATTTCTAGCTTTAATTATTGTTCGTAATTCGTGGCTCTTCAACCCATTTGCAAAAGCATTAATCGAAATCCTCTCATTAACTCCTCTAAGAACTCTAGCTGCATTATCGTCTCCGTTTGCTTGAGATATTGTTAAATTAACCATCATCTCTTCTATAGTTCTACCAAACTCATCAATAGATTTTCCATCCTGTTTGCTATTATGCAACTCTACTGACAGAGCAGCGGTAGACCTAATAGAGAGTAAATGCAATTTTATATCTCTTATCAGATTGTCCACGGTGGCATAAGTTCTATCTAATCTCAGTTTAGCATTTTGTGTTAACCTGGTTTTTAGAACATAAGTTATCAATAGTTTTTTTCCCTCAGCATCTAAAAGTTCACTATATAATTCAATTGCGTCAATTAACTGTTTAGTTGTATTTTCAGAACCATCCATAAGAGGCAACAGGGATGAAGCTGTTCGTAAATCAAATTTTTCAGACATATTGACTAGTTTAGATGTTTGTTTTATTTTATGTAATCTATTCAATAATGTTTCACGAGCATCACTAATATTGTTATTTATATCCCTAGCATAAGTTTTGATTAATTTTACTTCATCTTCATTTTTATTCACTAGTTTATTATAAGTATCCTTCAAATGAGTGAATGTAGCTTCAAAGACGTTCAATTCCACAAGTTTTTTGTTGACTTTCTCAAAATTCTCACGCCTTTGCAAACTATCTTTAGATATATTACGTTTAAACAAACAAACCTCTTGTAAAAGCTTTTCAAATTCAATCATTTGTAGGTTCCTAACAACATTACTGCTATTTTAAGTTAATCTAGACTTATCTGATCATTCGTCTGAACTGCTGGCCCTTCCTGGTATTCAATAACCATTTATGCGTAATTGTTCTTATATTTTCTTCACCATTCATCACCTACAGTCTAAACACCAACAATCTGTCTTATTCAATGACTAGTTCTTTGCTTCTAGAAATTTCTCTTCTTATCTTCTTTTCCAACGCCTTTCGTGATTTTTGCCACAAACATAATGCAATTCCTAGCAACACCAAGATGCCCATAACAACTGCAACAACTTCAAGGAGAGAGTACTTATTTCCACTATTTGTTCCAGCAGTAGTTCCACCACTGATTCCTGATTGCGTGATAATCACCTCTTCCTTGGAATTTTCACTACCCATTTTCAGTTATTCGTCGATATTCATAGCATTTTTCATTCTAATGATTCTCAGCTCTAGTATCGGCTGGCAGGATCGCCATGTAATAGGATGGTCCTTTGGTATCCTATTTCCCTTCTAATAATACGCAGGACATTATTTATTACTACATTTATTGTATCGAAAATGCCTTCGGTACAGTACTACTTTCAAGCTCGTTGTCTTGAACTATTCTAACTAAAACTAGGACAAAACTCACTATGTAATATTTCAAACAATATCATCCTTAACCTACTTAATTGTAAAACATAATATTCAATATGTTATGATAACTATTTCTATTTATCAATACACTACAACCTCCCGAGGCAGCGAATTCCAAAGTTTTGCCATTCCGTGGAAGAACGAGCCGAGAGAAAGAGATGTCCAAAGTGACGATATATGGATGTGAAGTCTGAGCTCAACGGGTCAGTCTCGATGGGACCGCTAACGGTGGAACGATTGATGATATTTTGGAAGAACGTCCTTCATGAAGATATCTATAGAACAGAGACAGACCGCCAAACTTTTTGCGATGTTCGAGAGAAGTAAGCGAGCTTGTGAGACGAATGGCTCTCTTTTGGACAGAATCTGAAAGTGTCAATGTGTGTTTGGGTGCTGCACTGCATATGTGGGAACAGTAATACAGAACAAGTCGGATTTGTGCCTTATATATCATAATCAATTAACGGAAAGTGAAATACTTCTCGGTAAAAAAGAGAAAACCAAGTTTTTGACAGGCACTCTTGGCAATGGACCTCACATAGTTTTCCCATAAAATGGTACCGCTGATAGTAATACCGGGGCATTGAAATTCAAGATTTCATTGGTATGGATACTACTGACATAGCTACACTGTGAGATCAGCCTTTCTAGAGGAAGGACATGCTCTAAAGGAAATACATGCTTGGGTTTTATTAGCATTAAATTCCACCATTCCACTAAGTTGTTGGATCCCTATTCTAGAATTTTTGCTAAGTTCGAATTTATTTCATTCACGATTCTTCGTAGTTTATTTTTGCATTCACTGAGTGATATCGGAGCTTTGGAAGAGAAAGCGGTATGAAGGCTACTATCATCCGCAAAGCTGTGCACTGAAGATGAGGTGGATCTCAACATTCAATGATGTGAAGAAGGAGCAATGTTGGTGCTAGAATGGACCCCAGCAATTATTGGTAGAGTATCGAATGATACTCCATCGACCGTTACGTGGAGAGATCGGTCTAAAAGAAAGCTCGATAGCAAGGAACACAACGCATAAGATGGAAGTTTGTCTAGGAGTCTTTGGTGCCAAACTCCATCAAACCCCTTTGGAGATATCAAGTGCAATGGCCAAAGTTTCACCATATTTTTGGGTGGATTGCTGCCAAATATACGAGACATAAACAAGCAGGTCATCAGTTGATCTCTGATGTCGAAAACCATGATGTGACAGCAATATCTACTGCCGATTGATTTCAAGCCTTCTACAAAATTGAGATATATATTGCTGTGAAATTTGTCTTGCTATGATAAGAATCTTACTACTGAAAAACAGAATCGACCCGTTGTAACGAAGCATATTTTTGACGCTCCGTTACTAGGGCACTGTAACCATTAATTATTTTTGCGTTTCCATAAAGATCCACCGTTATAAATAAATGCTTCCTTACATTTCGGAATACTTGCTTTCGACCCTCCCTGTATCCGTTTAGCATTAATAGGTTTGCAGGGAATATAATTTTTGTTAGTCAATTGCATTTGTTAACAATATTTCAAAATTTTTATGCTATGTGCAAGTACTGAGAAACATGTCTTTCGTATTGTAAAAATAACAGGCAATATCGGCGAATTACGAGTACTACGAATCTGAAAGAAAATCTAAGTAGTTTTCAGTAAAAACAGAACAGGTTTGGAAAATCTGCCGACTAATTCGATTTCATCTTGTCTCCGATAGAAAAAAATCATAGTCGTTTTTTTTGAGAGTACTCCTGTTTTTCCCACATTTCTTACTGATAAGTAACAAAAACTCGTGTCCTTTCTTGTTAGTTTTCTTGTCGAAGTTCTTGTGGAGGATCTCCCCATATAAATATAGGTGTTTCATCCGAGAACAGGGATTCAGAAATTTAGATTTCAAAAGTCTTGCTGCTTAATCTCTCGTCGTAAAATGTATATAGCCCGTTTAGTTTTCGCTGCGACGTGTGAAAAGTGTGAACCGAAGGTAAAACTTTAACCTTATATTGTTTTATATGCCAGTATTTCAATATTTCGTTTCCCCATTTGTCATTCTGACCCGGAAAATTTCCGTAGTTGATTTTCCGAAATCCAGCCGTTTGGTTTATTATTGAACTTGATTTTGCCACGATATATCGGTTTCCGTACCGGCGAAACCGGATTCTACCCTGACTCGCAAAATTAGATGAGCATTGGAGAGTCAAACATTTTTTTTACTTTGATCCTACCGAGTAGAAATAATCCCAGCTTTGCTTAAATTTCCTAGTGTTTATTTTGTTATAATATTAATACCGATTTTGTTGTGTCTCCCCTGGGTAGATTTTCTCAACGGGAAATTCATTGACGATACCTGGAGATGATCAAGACGTAAGTCCCGAAACGTTCTAGTTTTCTGTGAAAACTACGTTTGTGGACCGAACACTTGAAACGTCGGGTCGATATAGTTTTTGACTTTTCCAGGAAAGGGATCTAGAAGGTGGAAAAAGTAAATTCGTGTTGTCCGGATATTTCTTGCTAGTGTTTATTTTGTTATAATATTAATACCGATTTTGTTGTGTCTCCCCTGGGTAGATTTTCTCAACGGGAAATTCATTGACGATACCTGGAGATGATCAAGACGTAAGTCCCGAAACGTTCTAGTTTTCTGTGAAAACTACGTTTGTGGACCGAACACTTGAAACGTCGGGTCGATATAGTTTTTGACTTTTCCAGGAAAGGGATCTAGAAGGTGGAAAAAGTAAATTCGTGTTGTCCGGATATTTCTTGCTAGTGTTTATTTTGTTATAATATTAATACCGATTTTGTTGTGTCTCCCCTGGGTAGATTTTCTCAACGGGAAATTCATTGACGATACCTGGAGATGATCAAGTCGTAAGTCCCGAAACGTTCTAGTTTTCTGCGAAAACTACGTTTGTGGACCGAACACTTGAAACGTCGGGTCGATATCGTTTTTGACTTTTCCGAGAAAGGGATCTAGAAGGTGGAAGAAGTAAATTCGTATTTTGCTGGATATTTCTCTCTAGTGTTTATTTTGTTGTTTTAATATTATTACTGATTTTATAGTAAAATCCCGTTTGTTCATCAAATATAGACATCCCTCAAATATCCGGAGCAGAATTATCCGACCATAGTCCGAATGTGTTGTTAAAGTCCCCAGTATTAGCATCTTGAATAGGTTTTATTTATTCTATATAAATTTTAATTATTTAGTTTCCGCCTTTTGCACTGTAACCGCTCCCGTATTCTGTGATTGACATTTTGGGTTCAAATAATTTCTTTTCGTTTCCTTGACACACGCCTATATTGCCTGTTAAGATAGGAAATCCTTAGAATGTCTGGAAATCGGGTATAATGAAAATGACCATTATTCTGTACAGAGTGGATAACGAAATTTTATGTTTAATAAATTAATCTTACAATGTTTATCGTCGACTTCTCTTTTCCCCGACTTTCAGGAAGTGTCTGAGAAAATAGCAACCGGCATCCAGATCATTGAGTGGATGCAATTAAAGCCTGCATCCGCTTGAAACCTCTGTAAGTGGTCACAATAACTGACCCCTGGATACCGCCGATCTCCATCTGTTGCTACCCTGGTAAGTGGAGTTCACCACTTTAAAAAATCTGGCGCCCGAGGCACCGCCGTAGTCTCGGGGGGCCACAAGTAAGTGCTCGTCCGAGCTAATTAGAGGTTGTTGAATTGGAGACTCCGAGAGCACCCCAATTCTCAACCTCGGGAAAAAAAGAGTCTTACACCGTATTAAAAACTTCCTCTTCAGGATCAGCAGGTTCCCAACGCGAAGACCTTCTCCAAACTTAAAGCTTCACTCCCAGCCTTTGAATCGTGACCAATCCACAGTCTGCCCATAAAATAACCCCCTCTGGTAACTTTTGAAAAGATTGGAATTTTTCTTTGAATTTTTTTTGGAAAATTAAGGTAATCAGCAAAAAAAGATTTATTTTTCAAAATGGCGACTGGCTTCCATTTTGAAAGATTTTTTTTGAATAGCATGGTGGGTCGAGTGATACCTCATTCGAAATGTCTTTCAATTCTCTATATGACTGCAATATTTCAAACGAAAATATTCATCCGAAACAAAATGGCGGTACATAGTATTAGAACTCTTATTGAGCACACCCCTGTTAAATTTGAATGTATTGGAATTTTTATTTGAAATTTCATTTAGTTAAATGATAGTTTATAAACTACTTTTTGACGTTGAAAAATGTCGAAAAATTTCGATTTTTTTTTAATGGCATTGTGTGTCAAGTGATACCTCAGTTGATTCGTCTTCCAATTTTCTATACGATAAAAAAATTTCAGACACGAATTTTTCATCCGAAACGAAATGGCGGTACATAACGTTAGAGCTCTGCTATGAAGATTCTTTCGAATCCTAAGGAGTTCCAGTAAAATCATCAAATCTCTTATATTAACCTTCTTAAAAAGTTCTCTGTACCTGAAATTCACTTATTATCAGCAATAGATTACAAAGTGAACTGAATAATAAAAAGGATCCTCATAGCGGAGCTCTGACGTTATGTACCGCCGTTTTGGATGAAAATTTTTGTTATAGAGAATTGAAAGACATTTCGAATGAAGTATCATTCGACTCACAACGTCATTTAACTTATTTTTAAATGGCGGCCTGACGCCATTTTGAAGATATTCAATTTTTTTGCCAAGAAGTAGCTCAAGAACAAACGTTTCCCAAAAAAAAAATTTCAAAGAAAAATTCCAATCTGTTCAAAAGTTAACGGAAGGGGTTACTTTATGGACAGGCTGTATAATAAATACCCACAGACTGAATAATATTTACCCACTTCGATTAAATTACGTGCACTAGAAATATTTTAGGCAGTTTTTTTTTACTGTATATATTTTACTCAATCAGAAAAGCGTTCATATTTTCTATCGACTAGATATCTTTATAATCAAGGAAACTGAGGCCTATTCTGACTGAAATTAATGTAAACTATTAAAGTAGATGATATTAGTGATTAATATTTTTTAGTTTTCAGTTTTTTGAAAAGGGTACCGGAACTAGGCTATATATCGGTAGGTGAAATATTAAAGGTGGTATATCGTTAATATTTGATGGATATTTCGAAAATGTACAACCTATACGAGTTGAAGTGGTAACTGAGAGGTAATGTATACAAGAAAATCAGATATACAACCCTGAAAAGATTTTTTTTCAATGAAAAATCCCGGAACTCGTGTATATATCGTTAACTCAAAGAGTAGTGGGAATTTTTCAAAAAATCTGGTACCAATGGAAAGCTACAGTAATATGTATACAAAAAAATCAAAGGGTTGAAAATGTCCTGGAAGTCGTCGATTGACATATATATACAGTGCGGTCCATAGGTATGGAATAAATTCATGTTTAGCGTTATTATGAATTTAATCAAAAAATCCTCAAACAGGTCAATTTTTATTGTCAATTTGACAATTTACAGTATGAAAATATTACCCCCTTCTTGCACCCCCTCTGAATTATGAGCACCCCCTCAAAAAATTCAAATGAGAAGGGGGGTCGTGTGGCATCTTGTTCGAAAGGGATTTTCATTATCTGTTCAGCAATACCAAGTTTTTCAAATTTGGTGCCATCATAACTGAAAAAAAAATATTTTAAAAATGTACAATTTTTATTCTCTAAGTTATGTATTTGTTTAAAAAACCTGAAACAAATCGATTTCTATTCTCAATTTGACAATTTATAGTATGAAAATATTACCCCCTTCTTGCACCCCCTCTGAATTATGAGCACCCCCTCAAAAAATTTGAATGAGGAAGGGGTCGTGTTGCACCTTTTTCAAAAGGGATTTCAATTCTCTGTTCAGCAATACTAAGTTTTTTAAATTTGGTGCAATCATAACTGAGAAAATTTATTCTGAATAGGTAAAATGTTGATACTTTAAGTAGAATGAAGGAAATAATGTAACATAATGTTTAGGAAGTATATTTCAATTTGTTTTACAGTTAAATTAAATGGTCAAAATGACCACCATTCACTTCTTGACAATAAGCAAGGCGATCTTGGAATTCTCGTAGAACATTTTGTAGGACCTCAGGGGTTATATTGTTAATTTCTTCCGTTATCCTAGTTTTTAAATCGGCCATATTGTCTGGTCTATTGAAATATACTTTTGATTTTAAATAACCCCATAAAAAGTAATCGAGAGGAGTCAAATCGGGGGATCTAGGCGGCCATTCAATCATTCCACGTCTTCGAATCCACCTATTGGGAAAAATTTCTGTCAAATAATCTCTAACAATACGTGTGCAATGCGGTGGAGCTCCATCTTGTTGGTACCAAATTGATCTATCTATTTCATTTGGATCATTAACATCGGGAAAAAGTCTTTTTAATGTAGGCAGTAAAAAGTTCATCAAAAAACCTAGATAAGCCTCACCATTAATTGTGCCTTCAAAAAAATAGGGGCCAATAATTTTGTTTTGAATGATACCAGCCCAAACGTTCACTTTTTTGGGATATTGTGTGTGAGCCTCACACATCCAATGAGGATTTTCTCTGCTCCAATATCTACAGTTTTGTCTATTAACCGTTCCATTTAAATGAAAAGTAGCTTCATCAGAAAAGACAATTTTGTTTACGAACTGCAAATCTGCTTCGATTCTGTCCATCATCAGTTCACAGAATTGTTGCCTTCTATCAGGGTCATCCCCATTTAACTCCTGAACCAACTTAATTTTATAAGGATGGTATTTTTCTTAATGTAAAGCTCTCAATATCGATGATTTACTTACATCATTGTCGGCGGCAAGTTGTCTACTTGTCACATGCGGATTTTCCTCAATCGCTAACAGTACATCTAACTTTTTCTCCTCATCCAATTTAGCATTTCGACCAGGTTTTTGAAGAGTTTTTACATATCCAGTTTCACGGAATTTTGTTTCTATTTTGCTAACTGTAGATTGTGAGACGTGTTGACCAGGGTATTTATTATTAAACATTTCACAAACTTCCTTTTGAGTTCGTGTTTTATTACCGCATCCAATCATAATTAAAATGTATATTCTTTGAGTTTCTGATAAATGAGCCATAGTTGAATCGAATACACACAAAAGTATTTTTCAATACACCGACGTCTGCCAGCAACTCACAAATATCAAAATGACAGTAGTCTACTAGATTGCCATTATATTATTTATGGGTTTTGTGCATGATTTTTTGGTGTCTTGAACGACTTTTTCCTGATGTTTAGCAAGACAGATAAGAAACTACCTGATTACTTCTTATGGGGTTATTTGAAAACAAAAATATATTTCAATAGACCAGACAATATTGCAGATTTAAAAGCTAGGATAACGGAAGAAATTAACAACATTACCTCTGAGGTCCTACAAAATGCTGTACGAGAATTCCAAGATCGCCTTTCTTATTGTCAAAGAGTAAATGGTGGTAATTTTGAACATTTCATTTAATTGTAAAATAAATTGAAAAACACTTCCTAAAAATATTTCCTTTATTCTGCGTAAAGTATAAAAATTTCACATTTGCAAAATATTTTCTCAGCTATAATTGCACCAAATTTGAAAAACTTAGTATTGCTGAACAGAGAATTGAAATCCCTTTTGAAAAAGGTGCAACACGACCCCCTTCCTCATTCAAATTTTTTGAGGGGGTGCTCATAATTCAGAGGGGGTGCAAGAAGGGGGTAATATTTTCATACTATAAATTATCAAATTGAGAATAGAAATCGATTTGTTTCAGGTTTTTTAAACAAATACATAACTTAGAGAATAAAAATTGTACATTTTTAAAATATTTTTTTTCAGTTATGATGGCACCAAATTTGAAAAACTTAGTATTGCTGAACAGAATGAAAATCCCTTTCGAACAAGATGCCACACGACCCCCCTTATCATTTAAATATTTTGAGGGGGTGCTCATAATTCAGAGGGGGTGCAAGAAGGGGGTAATATTTTCATACTGTAAATTGTCAAAATAACATATATGAAAAAAGTAATGATCAATTCATAATAACGCTAAAAATGAATTTATTCCATACCTATGGACCGCACTGTATATATATATATATAGTGGGGCTTTGCAGCAAAATCAAAGAGTACTCTTTAAAGTTTGTCCAAGCTTTCGGAAATTTAATAAATCATATCCATCATCAGGGATGATCTTTGTTGAGATTGTAAGACGCGATGTTATTCAACAATAAGTGACACATTGTGCAAGATGAAAGTTGATATAAAACATGTAAAATTGGAAGGATGTCATAAAATTTTTTGATAAAATACGTTACATTTAAAATTGTTAAAATTACTTTTATTTTGACCACACCAGGCCAAATCACTGCTCTTGGTTAGGAGAAGACAAACAGTATATATATATATATATATATATATATATATATATATTCATTAGAACAATGACAGAGTTTATTATATAATACATAATAATTTTAAGTAAATAGTTATGGGAATACACATCGTGGATTGGTGATATTTTTTGAAAGTTTTTAAATAATTTATATCATGAAATGAAATATAAATGAATAAATATGAGTGATAATCCACAAAAACATATGCTTGTCGTGGAACAATGAATGTAAAATAATAATGAGACAAAATAATGAGGATAAAGGTATATGCGCGTTGACGGGAGAACAATTAACATATACATGTACAAGATGTTTGAAAATATATTATCGATACTTTTTCATTGAAGAAAACTCATTCTACAATGAATACAAAGGACTCTGAAGAATTGTTTTTTGGTCCTATTGTGAAATTTTAAAAATTATTCTTTATATCGATCAGTTGATGGGTGAATGATCTAGGAAGGTTTGAAATCCAATTTTTCAGTTTTTTCTTGAATAGGCTTAGCGAGTTGATTGTTTTCAGTTCACTGGGAACTATATTTTAGACTTTGGGTTTGAGGAAATATGATGAACGTTGGGATATTGTTTTAGAGACGAATGGTACTGCGAGGTGGTTATCTCCTTTTCGAGTGTTATAAGTGTGCACATAGTCATTTTTGGATCCTTCTTTTTCTGCTTCAGTATCAATACGTTCAAAAATAATTGTTTAGTATCTAAAACTTTTGCTAGTTGAAAAATTCCATCACTGGAATATAATCGATCTTTCGAGTATATTATCCTTAGTATCCACTTCTGAAGTACATCGAGTACTTCTAATTCTTCAAAATTCTTTCTGATACTTCTAATATTGCAATGGTATATTTTAAAAGTGGATGCTCTGCCGATATTGAGTTTGTTCTCACAATCAGCTATGTTATCAATGATGAAAGTGTTGGGCAAATATTTATCAAATTCATTGATGAAGGTATCCATTTATCGTATAATCTCATACAACCTGTACATTTATATTTTGTTCACTTAGAAAAAGGCCTATTGGTACTTTGAAGTAGGTATACGAAAAAATATAAATAGAATGAAAATCAATGGAAAAATAAGATTATACAGAATTAATACAAGATATATAAATCTATAGGTATAGTCCAGTTCATTTAGGTTTATCTTTGATGGCGAAGAGTTCTCGTTGATTTTTCACTGGACGAAGAATCGGATCTCTCAAAGTTCAATGCCTAGTAGAGCAGATAGGATTCTCACCACATATATAGCTGGAGGTTCCAGGACAGGAATTTCTAGCCCATAAATCAGTATATTATTCTTTCTAACTATCTAGATTGTTGCATTTCTTCTCAAGCTGCTCCACTTTCTCCTCCAGTTTTTGTATTTGTATCTTGATCTTGTTCTGTTCTGAAATCTCAACAATTTTATTGTTCTCATTTTTTATTTCAAGCTTTATTTCTTTTTTATTTTTTCCCCCTCTTCTCTTATTGTTTTCAAAAGATTCTCTAACAACTCCTTGTTCGATAGGTCGGTTGGCATATCTATGTTATTTGCGTTATTTTCGGGTATTTAACGCAATATGACTGGGCTGATTGTTTCTCCTTTCACACGTTTTCAATAGCAAGATTCACAAGTTTTGTCTATTTCAAATTGTTCGAGTGTTATTCAACGTAGCTTGCTGTTTTTTCTGGTGATGGTAGGAAGTCTTTTGATTCACACTTGTACGGAATTTCATTAAAATATTCGCACTTTTACACCTTCTAGGATAAGAATTACCAGAGCAAATTTCACTGTGACCGTTACTTGGCGATATACATTACGAGTATTATGGCTCTGAGAATGAGTTTTTTAGTTGTTTTATCAACATGCGTATTTGAAAATTTCGTCACAAGACGCACAAAAGTTATTCAGTTCGCATAGTTCGCCTGAAAATGTAGGAATTATGTCCAAAAATAATCTAAGTTCTTGATAATTGAATACCATATTTAAAGTGTTTGATTCGTAAGAAATTTCTTCGATAGAAAGATTTTGTATACTTTCGGAAAGATTTTCAAGTTCAGTATTCAATTCAGAAACATTATTTTGTTCACCTTCAGATTCACTATAAGAATTATTCAATATTCGCCTAATTTGGTTTCTTGCAATTTTATTTTCTTTCGCAAGGTCTCTAAATTCATGAAACATAAAAATATACTACAATAAGGAAATTATATTATGCATATATGAAGGAAAACAGTAAATGGAAAATGAGAGAGTCTTACGTTCCAATGTGTTGGATGATGATGGGTTCTCAGCTACTATATGATGTGTTGAAGGTTGTTTTTTTTTTCTTTCACCCGTGAGAGCCTGGTTACCCTGGGCCTTCTCAACTAGGTTTTTCTTACTTGCTAAAGGTGTCTTCGGGATATTCGTTCCTTCGGGCACCTGTTCCAGCAGTCACTTACTAATGGTTTTATTAAAGAGAGCTTATAGCAACAACAACATCTAAAGAATAATTCTAACAACCTTTCTTAAACATGATCAGCTATTTATAATAATAAATACGATGATCCAGCAACCCGAACATATGTGATCGGAGAGATAAAGTTCGGTATGAGTGGAAATTTCCAGTACGAAGAAGGGCATCAGCAGGAACAGCGTCAGCGACAATACTTCGGTATGGAATCCAGGCGCGGCTTAGCTATCTGGTCCGGTGGAACTATATGGGCCGGCGTCAGGACGATACGGTACCATATATGTAACTCGGTAGGGAATCCAGGCGCGGCTTAGCTATCTGTTCCGGTGGAACTATATGGGCCGGGGTCATAACGATACGGTACCATATATGCAACTCATGCCCAAGAGAGCACGCGGCTTAGCTATCTGGTCCGGTGGAACTATATGGGCCGGGGTCATAACGATACGGTACCATATATGCAACTCATGAGAGCACGTGCCTGATCGCGTGTACCGTAGACTTTTTTTCTCGGAACCCGAATTGAGTATCGGAGATACCCCCTTTCTCTCTCAGTTCGTCAATCAACCTAAATTTCAGAAGGTACTCGTAGAGTTTACCAAAACCGTCCAGTAGGCAGATGGGTCTAGATTTTCTTTCCGCTGGGTTGCCTTTCGGTATAAGAACTACTTTGGCCATCTTTCACCTCGTGGGGAAGACACTATCCTTCAGCATTTTGTTCATGACTTCTAGCACTACTTCCGGAATCGTGTCCGCTGTCATCTTTACTGCCTCCGGGCCGCTTTTCCGGTTTTGATTTTTTGTGTAGCCCTGGTCATTTCTTGTATCGTGAATGGCGGGGGAGGGTCCGGATTTCGGAGATCATACAATGTTGGGTCGTTGTCTGTTGGGAAAAGTTCCCGTATTTTAGTGGTTTTTTTGGTTTTGTGCATTTCGTAGGGTACTCTTAGATGCTTCATATTTCCCATCACGATCTGATATCCTTGTCCCCAGGGATCGTCTTCGAGCTTCTAGCAGAGAAGACTCCTTTGGGAACTTTTTGCCGTCTTTATCTTATCTCTTAGTTCGTTCCTGAGTCTTTTGTATTCCATCTCTATGTTTTCAATGTTCCTTGGGTCGTCATGCCTGCCTCTTGCTCGAATCAGCTTTCTTCTCGACTGGTTGCATTTAAGTCTGGTAGTAGCAATGTCCTCGTTCCACCAAAATGGCTGCGGTCTGGGTGTTCCGTCCGTTTCCTTTGTCATACTGGCTTCCTGAATATCCCTTACTATCCTCGTGAGGGGTCCTATATCTATTATTCTTCTTTGCATCATCCGTATCGCGGCCCTGAAAGTGTCTTCCTTTATGTGGCTTCTTGTTTGCCATTCCTGCTTTGGTTTCTTCTTCCCTTTGTTTATTTCGAAAAATATGTACCTGTGTAGGCTCATACTCTCCACCGTAGAAACCCTCCATGCATTGACGCTCTGGCTGATTTCTCGTGTGGAGAAGGTGATGTCCAGGTGTGATGTTTGCGTGCCTCTAGTAAAAGTTGGTATGTCTCCATGATTGTGTACTACCATGTTCAGAGATTGTATGCTTTCTACCAGATATGTTCCTCGTGCGTCCGTCGTTGGGGAGTTCCAGAGGGCGGCCTTCGCATTGAAATCTCCGGTCACGATCACCTCTTTTCTCGTCTCTGTGATGTGTTACATGAGAGAGTCTATGTATTCGTTGTACTGTACTCGATTTATGTTCGGCGATATGTAGCAGAGCCCATCCCTCGAAGAAAAGGCACACATAACCTCCGACCTCGTGTGATACGATTTAACATTTTGGATTAGCGCAGTTAACTGCGGTGCTGCCTATCGTGTCTTTGATCCATTTCGTGTTTTCACTTATTAGTTTTATATTTGGTTCCTGTACCAGAGCGATGTCTACTTTTTCCTCTTCTAGCGTCTTCATTAGAGGATGGTGCGCTGCTTTCCGTCTATCTATGTTTTTTTGTAAAATTTTGAGCGCCATCACGAAAAAGATAGTTGTCCAGCGGGGTGAGGCTGTCCCATGGTCTCCACGAGTGTGGAAATCGTGTTATTTGTTTCTTGTACCATCTTTATTTTCTCCAGGATGTCTGTGTGTTCGTCCATGTCTGCTTCTATTATCTGGATCTGTTCTTCCGTGTTTTCTGAGTTCTCTTCTTCTGGGGTAAACAAAAAATCTTCTAGGGTTGGTGTTATTCTTGCGTTACTGTTTCGGCTTCCTCTTTCTCTATGCCTGACGTCCTTAAGTGCTCTCATGAAAGCCGTACAGTTCGTTTATCCTGTCCTATGCCCGGTGTCTGCGCAGACCGGCAGCTCTCTTCATTAGTACACTCCGAGGCCTTGTGTTCCTCGCCTCCACATTTATAACAATACCCTGCCCTGTCGGGACCGGTGCAACTTTCCCTGGTGTGCGAGAAACTCCAGCACCTGCCGCATTTTGGCACTTTGAGGCGCTTCTCTAGTCTACACCTCACCAGCCCTACCCTGATGTATTCATTTTCTAGTAATCTGTCAGCTACCTCCTTTGGCAGTGTCAGGGTTACTGCCAGTGTGTCGTTTTGTAGACGCCTCGTATCGCTGATTTTGCAGTCTCCGTCCCATCTGCTGGTGACGTTTCTTATAGCTTTTATAATGTCCTCTGCCCCTATCTTTTTACTTCTAAGCGATCCCTCTCCTTGCAGGGCTAAGCGTAGATTCTCCAGGGCTTTCTTGTCCTTGTCTATTGTCATAAGTAACTTTCCGTCCCTAGTGCTACGGATTGTCCTTATGTGTTCTGCTGCCTCGTTATTTCTGATTGTGTTGGTGGCCTTGCCTAATATGTTTTTGTAGCTTTTTCCTGTTTCGGTAATCATTATCCCATACGTTGGTTTCTCATAGGTTGTTGTTTCCTTTTGAGTGGGAGTGACCTTTTTGTTTTGCTCTGTTTCTTCTTTTATCAGGTTCAGTTTGTTCCATATGTCCTCTTTAGTACCGTTGTAGATCGTTTTTATAACTTTTCTGCTGCACTGGTTTGCCTGTCCTCTAATTTTTGTAATTTGTTCTAGCACCTCCATCTCCCCTTGCAGGTTTCCTAGGTCCGGGTACCTCTTTTTGTAAAGTCCCTGTATGCCGTTGTTCATCTCCAAGTGATTTGGTTGGACCATTACGACTTTAACCGTGTTGTCATCCGTGTTTAACGGATTTCCCATTATAATTTGGTATTTCTATATTTCCTCAAACTCTGCAAAGTCTTTTAGCTGTATTATCCAATCAATTGTGTCTGTCCTCAGATTCCACGGGATTCCACGGGTATATTTGCGTTCCCGCTGCCGATGCCCCTGGCTTTTGGGCTGTTTCTGGTGCGCCCCTTCTTTCTAGAGTCCTTACACTTTCATTCAGGTCTACCACTTCCTTGGTTGCCTTTTCAACCCTTTTAAAAGCCGCTTCTTTTTCTTTTGTCAGTATTGTTATCTGATCATTCAGAATGTTCAAGTCGTCTTCCTCGTCTCTCTCTTCACTAATCTTCACAAGGATTTCTTCCACCTGGTTTAGGAAGAAGGCTCTTTTTTCAAGTCTTTCTATCTCCGTACCAAGATCCTTGGAGAGTTTTTTTATTTCGACTTCAGTGTTTGTGTTTCCCTTTATTAGGGTAGACATCTGCGCTGCCATTATTGTGAGATTTTTAATCGTTTTTTTAATGTTTGTGAATTCCTTTGATTTGTCCTTTAAGGCTATTCTCTTCCGGCTTGATTTCTCCTGAGGGTGTTTCCTCTCTTCCTTTTCCTTTCCTCTTCTTCATCAGAGCCCAGTAGGGTGTAGATGTGAACTTTGAAATCCTCGTCAAGAAGAAGAACCTAACCTAACCTAACCTTTTTTTTTTTGTCGACGTGGAAACTCATGTTTACTGCATACTTGGTGTCCATCGTAATGCGGTTATGCTGGTCTCGAGCGCTACTCGCCCGCCTACCAGCCAAAACACCTCCTGCGCCCCTCCCCTTTATCTGGTTAGGTCACAAGGATATTATGCTCAGATAAAGGTGGCGAAAATCTAAAACCACGTGTTTTCCTCTTCTTTTGGTCTCATCTTATGCGTCTTGTGCCATTTCCTGCTTCTGTAATTCTCTTCCTTCTCTTTCCTTTTGTTCCATCACCTGACGCAAGAATCTGCGTCCTGCCTGCCACTTCTCTGGGGTACTTATCATGGCCCTGACCAGGTTGTCTGGTGAGAGTTCCTCTACGAGGGCGATTTCAGCGTTACGTCTTTCTTAATGCCACCTTTCGCACATGAATATCGTGTGTTGTGGATCGTCTATTTCTTGGCAGTAAACACATTGTTCGTCTGGGGCTTTCCCTATTATGTGTGTAAAGGATCTAAAAGACCCATGCCCGCTAGGGGCCTGGGTGACGTAATAGTGCGTTGTCTTGTGTACGCAGTCCACCCACACCCTAATGTCGGGTATGAGCCTTTTCGTCCACTGTGCATCCGTCGTGTTACTGTCCCACCTTTCCTGCCAGAGTAACATCGTCCTATCTCTCTCTTCACGGTTTAGTTAACCTCCCGTGCGGCGTTTCCTCACCTCGATCATGAGGTCTATGGGTGGGAATGCGGTGATCACGGACAGAGCGTTCGCTGAGCCTGTCCGGTACGCCATGGCGACACGGAGCAGCATCTTGCGTTGGCTTGATATCATAGCCTCTTTATATCTTTTAACTCGCATTACGTGTCCCCATACCGAAGCGGCATAGAGTAGGACGGACTGTACCACACCATACATCACCCTTCGCTTGTAATTACCAGGACCCCTGGTATTTGGCAATATGCTAGTGAGGGCCGCCGCCTGTCTATCCGCCCTCTCACAAGTCTTTCTCACGTGCTCATTTTAAATTATTTTATCATCGAGCCATACCCCAAGATATTTGGCGTATTTGCTCGGTGTTATATCTGAGTCTGCTACTTTGAAGTGGATGTCTTCCCTAGTTCTTACCTGTCTCCACATTATACATGACGTACCGATGGAGGCTGCCGCTTTCGTCCTGCAATACTCGCCACTCCTTTATATTCTTGGAGATCCCGCCAGTGGACACCGTGATCTGAATAATTGAGGTTTGTGCATGTCTCACGAATGTGGGCTCATGTCCTATGTTATTCACGGTCATGTCGGTCATTCTTCAACGTACTTTCCCCTGGGGTCAGTTCTTATGGAGTTCCACAGGCCAGATTTGGCGTTCAGGTCTCCTGAGATTACAGCATCTCTGCCCCCATCCTTCACGTGCTGTGCCAACCTATCGATGTATGCCTTAAATTCTCCTAGTGCAACGTTCGGCGATATATAGCAGCTATACAGGGCCCATGTGTTGAATATAAGACAGGTGAAACCATGCTCTGAGGCATGGCCTACGGCTCCACATCTCTGGTTTCTGTACCAAATCGCGGTACTGTCGTCTAGGTCCATGATCCACTTTGGATCTTTACGTACAATAGCCCGATTGGGCTCCTGTATAACTACTATATCCGAGTGGACGGACGGCCGAGGAAACGGCCGTCCGTTGCAGTAGGTGATGAGCTCCTCTTCTCCTATCGGTGTTGATCTGAAGGATTTTTAAAATGTCACACATGATGAAAAAGAAGAATCAGAAGATAAGTCCATTATTTCCTTGAGGACACTCATGGTCTCGTTATGTTCTGCTCTGCCAGCAATGGCCTCTACCATGTTCTCCGGGAGTGGCGTGCTTTCCCTGTCATTAAGAACTTTGTTCACGCTATCCCATATTGTCTGCCTGTATCCACCTTGGTTCCCGATTCTTTCCCTTCCTTGCCTGCCTACCTGCCTTGCGTGCTTCAACGCCTCCTTGAAAGCCGGACACTTCGTTGTGCCGGTTTTGTGATCATTCGCATTACAAATTGGACAGAATTCCTGTCCCTCACAGTCCTTAGCCCGATGGCCGGGATCCCCACACCTGTAGCACACATTAGACCTGTCGGGTCCATCGCACTTATCCCTCCCGTGGGAGAAACTCCAACATCTGGAACAACTGGGTAAATGCGTGCTTCTTTCGGTCCCACAGCGCACCAGTCCTATCCTGACCTCTCCCTTGCTAGCCAGTGTGCTTGCGCTCCCTTTCGGTAGGGTGACTGTGACCGCTGTTGTATCGTTTTGGAGTGGTCTAATGTCACTCGTTTGATAGCCTCTATGATTTCCTCCTTTGTCACATCTTTTGCCATTATCACGTCCGCCGATGATGACCCTCCTACGGCGCTTTTTATCCCACTAAATATTTCAGTGTAGGTCTCACCTCCACCGCTGACTATGACGCCATATGTATCTCTCTCCCTCGCATTGTTATGCACTGAAGTGGCATATATTTCCACGTTGGTATTACCATTGTGGAAGATGGCTTCCGCCATCTCCGTACTCAAGCCTTTGATATGATGGATGGCTACCCTTGTGTCCTCTTTCGTTTCTTCAGATAATAGGATACGTTTATTCCATAAGCCCAGAGCTGTCCCATCCGAAGTGATCTCAACAATTTTTCTTAGGTATAAGTTGCCATTGCCCCTGATCCTGGACGTCTGGTCAATGATTTAAAAGTCCCCCTCTAGTTGTAGCAGTTCGGGAACTTCTCTCTATACAGTTTCTGTATGCTATATCCCATCCCTATTTTGTCCGGCTCTACTATGATGACCTTAACCACCGTGTCGTCAGTGTTTAGGGGGTTACCTGTCACAATCCGCGTATTTTTGTAGACTGAGTCTACCCATGTCAGCTTTTCAACCTTCTGAAATTCAGCGTATTCTCTGGTTGCCTGAAGTTCCTCCGGGGAGCTGAGTCTTGACGCTCCGCATGTGCATGAGCATGTACATGCTTCCCTTTTAGTTGTCTCGTTTTCAGGTATTCCTGTGCCTTTGTATTCTGGTTTGCTCTCCAGAACTTGTATCCTTCCTTTCAGAGCCGCAATTTCTCTTTCCATCTCCTCTTCCGCTCTTACCTTTACCGCTATGGCTGCTTGGATCTCTTTTGTCATGAGCTGGCTGGATATGCTCTTGAGCATGCTGACTAATTCCCTAGTCTCTTCGCCTATTTCCGGCTTATTGATAACCTTCATCCCCAGTTCCCTAGCAATCTGGTCCACGTGCTTCGTGAGTTTCATTACTTTGTCCATCTGCCACTCTCTGCTCCTGATTTCTCCGGAGTCTTCACTGTTATAACTGAATTCGCTGTAGCTAGCTGGTCTGTATCTCCTCACCCTCTTCGCTGATCTCTCCTCCTCGTCCCACACTAGATCCAAGGTTTCGACGTTCGGAGAGGGAGACCTTACGGTTTCTTCATCGGTCTCACTCGTCCTGAGTGAGTTTGTTCTTAGCCTTGATGTTCCGCTGCCTGCTTTTCCCGATACCTGCCTTAGTGGTATCTTAATGGTTTTAGCCGCTGGTTTTTTATTTTTATCAATTTTGCTTTTCATATGGTTCCCACGAGTAGCTAGGGAAGAGTCGGTCCACCCCTGCAGAGCCCTGCATGCAGGGGTAAGGCATCTTCCCCACCGGGTTGCCCGGTCCGGCGGGCATCGCTTTCGACACACTTGGTCACCCCTGTGCCATGCATCCCTGCGGCACGATGGTGCTACACCGTTGGATTGTCCCGGAATGTCCCGGCTTGAAACACGGATACAGGAAGGACTGGAATATGAGAGGACGTAGCCGCCTCCCCTATGCCTTGGTAGCGAGAACGAGGAGAGACCCCTAGCCCTCGAATACTCTAATAGCGTCGGGGTCGGAAAAGAACAAGAGTTGGTCCAGTGTGGCCGACAGAAAGATAAAAGAGAGTGGCCCTGCTCCAGTCTAGATGAAACAAAGTAGGACCAAGCTGTAGTACTCCCAGGGTCGCCATCCCTGCACACTAGGTGTGTGTCTCTAGGAGGGCCTTTTTATCGAGGTATTCCCCCCTCTAGATCCGATGGGTTCAGTAAGAGACAGGCCCGACACGAGTAGGCACCCAACAGTCTTGCTTGTGGAGAGGCTATATGTTATAATGTACGCTTCACACTCGCCTGGAAAGACCCCCGAGCCCAACCTTACCTAACCTAACCTAACTTTTTTTTTCAGTAGAGGTGAAAACTCATGTTTTCCATGCGCTTAGGTGTCGATCGCGACATGGGTATGCTGGACTCAGGTAGCATGTACCTGCCTACCAGCCAAAACACCTCCTGTGTACATCAACGCCTTCCCTCCTAGTACCCCCGCTCGGGTATCGTTAGGTGGGTTGGTGTATTCCAGTCATATTTTTGCTTCCAATTTTTGCCTCTGGAGTTCTTCTATGTTTCTTGTGACCATAATTTTTCTTATGATGTTATATATTTTGTCATATTTGCTTTTGCTCTCCAGCATTTTTTGTATTTTGTTTTCTTCCGTCACTGAGCCGCCAGCCTCTCTTTCCAATCTTCCCCTATCGTTAGCATATTTTGGGCATTCAAATACCACATGTTGAGCAGTATCCCGTGCTCCGCAATCCACACATCTATCGTCCTCGTCTTTTCCGATCCTCTCTGTGTATGTTTTCTTGCCCCGTGTCCCGACATGAACTAGGAGAAGTAGTAATCCGTCCTTTTAAATTCGCAGTTAATCCAAGGTTCTAATTCAGGGATCAGAGTCTTCGTCCATAGTGCATTTTCCGTTTTACCGTCCCATTCTTCCTGCCATTGGAGTATGGTCTTCTGTCTAGCTTCTTTTCTGATTTCTTTTTTTTCCCGTTTGCCTTTTTGTATATATAGGCGCTCTCTCTTACTAACAGGTGTCTGGGTGGGATTCCTGCAATAACCTGTAGAGGCTCTGCAGAAACGGTTCTATATGCACTATTCACTCTTAGTAGTGCCTTCCTCTGTACGCTGCTGATTCTTGTACGGTGCCTTTTGATGTTCAGTGCTTCGTGCTATACTGGAGCTCCATATAGAAGGATCGACTGTACCACCCCGTATAGCATTCTTCTTTTGTTGCTGCTGGGTCCTCCTAGGTTTGGCATTATTCTTGCGAGAGTGGCTGCTCTCTTTTCTGCTTTTTTTGCTGCCTCTTGGACGTGTACCCCGTACGTTCCTTGGTGGTCCAGGTGTATACCCAGGTACTTCAGGCTCTTTTGTGGCTTTATCTGGGTCTGTCCTATACGGAAACTCACCTGGCTTCGGATTTTCTCGTGTGTTGTACCTCTTAGTATGATTGCTTCTGTTTTATGGCTTGCAATTTTCAGCTTGTGTTCCTCCATCCATTTCTCGACTTTGCTGATTGAGTCATCAGCTAATTTCATCATCCCCTCTTTAGTGTCTGCTTGGATGAGGATTGCAAGATCATCGGCAAACGCTATTGTTCTTGCCCCACTCCTCATTGGCACGTTTGGTACCTCGTCGTAGAGGACGTTCCAAAGGGTCAGTCCAAGTACCGATCCCTGTGGTACTCCAGCCTGTATCTTGATCTCTGTTCTGTTATCTACTTTTATATTTCTGTTCTTCAGGTACTCGTTGACGATAATAAAGAGGTAGTCGTCTACCAGGGCTTGAATTATAAGGCTCCCCGTTGCACTATTGAAAGCATTTTTCTACATCGATCGTTATCAGTGCCACCCATTTTCTTTGTTGACTGCTTGTATGGTTGACCTTCCTGTTCTGAATCCGTATTGTTGCCTAGATAGTTTTCCCTGTTGTCCTAAGGTTTCTTCTAGCCTGTTCTTTATTACCGCTTCATACATTTTCCCAAGCACATCTATTAGACATATTGGCCTGTACGCTTTTGGGTCCTCCAAGGGCTTCCCTTGCTTCCAGATTAATACCAGTTTCACTGTTTTCCATATATCGGGAAATTGTTGTTCTTTGATGAGCCCGTTTATCACCTTGAGGATCGTTTCCGGTATTATCTCCACAGCCTGTTTCATGGCTTCTGTCGTTATACCATCCGGACCTGGGGCTTCCTTGTTTTTAAGCTTGTCAGCAGCCTCCTGTAGTTCCTTGGCAGTGAGTTCTGGCACTGTTTCCACCTTCCTAGGAAGTACTTCTCTTTCAGCAAATTGTTTAGGATATCCAGCATGGTCTCCAGGCACGTGTGCGCTGCTAATCTCACCGCTTCGGGAAGAATCCCGTCCGGGCCTGGTGCTTTATAAGTTTTTATCCTCGTTGTGGCCAGCCTTAGTTCCTCCGCTGTAAAGGGGGGGGGGGGTAAGCCGTGGTCTGCAATGTTGTGCGTAATTTAACTGTCGTCAGTAGGAAACAATTCTTGGATCATTTTTATTTTGTTGGACTGATGAAGCTCATACGGGGTTTTTAATTGCATCATTGCCCCTGTCGCTATCTTGTAGCTCTGCCCCCAGGGATCTTTCTTTAGCCTATCGCATAGGATTTTCCATTGGTGTTGCTGTGTTTTATTTATGGCATATCTAAGTGTCTTCCTTAGTGTTTTGATTTGTATCTCAAGTTCCATTATCCTTTCTGCCCAGCTTTCTTCTGGCCATGTTGCTCTCCCGTCTGTGATTTGCTATATCTTCGATCCACCAAATCGGTTGTCTTCCGGTTCATTTTTCCTTGTTTATCCATGCTCGCCTCCTGAGCAGCCTTTACGGCCCTAATTAGTCCTTTCTCATCGTCAATGCCCTCTTCCATCAGTAGGAGCGCATCTTTGAAAACCGCTTCCATGATGTGTGGGGCGGCGCACCACTTTATCTTCGGCGAGGTCTTCGCTTGGCTTATTTCAAAGAATATGT
This sequence comes from Chrysolina haemoptera, assembly GCA_958298965.1. Taxonomy (NCBI): domain Eukaryota; kingdom Metazoa; phylum Arthropoda; class Insecta; order Coleoptera; family Chrysomelidae; genus Chrysolina; species Chrysolina haemoptera. The sequence continues at coordinate 730,464 of OY282593.1, read as the reverse complement.
GCCTGTGTAGGCTCAGGCTTTCCTCCTCAGAAACCCGCCAGTTTTGTGCATTTCTACTCTGTCTGCGTTGCGAAAGTAATATATATGAAGGAGGTTTAGTCTCCCCTTGTGAATGTCGGGGTATACCCTACGTTTAGTACCACTAGGTTTAGTGTCTGAATCCATTCTTCCAGGTAGCTTCCCCGCGCGTCCGTCGTTCCCGCATTCCAAGTCATGGCTTTGGCGTTGAAGTCACCAGCCACCACCGCCTCTTTATTTGAATCTAAGATGTGCTGCATGACAATGTCCACTTGTGCTTTGTATTGCTCCAGAGAAATATTAGGCGAGATGTAGCAACTGTATAAAGCCCATTTTTCAAAGGCCAGTGTCTTAAACGGGGAGACTCAGTATTGAAATAATCTCGGGCTGTGCCCGAGAAAGTTGGCCAAGTAGCCCCGACCTCTGGCTGGCCGGCGCCTTCCATTGGAGGATTAATCCCGCCAACTGGCCGCGCGGTATCATTCATGATTGCGGTGTGCTTAGAACTCCACATTCTTACTATAAAACAATGTCCTTCGTTTTATACTCCACGGATAAAATCGTAAACCGTGGATTACGATTTTCTTCTAGAAGGACACCCGAATTTAATAAAGATAAAGCTAGGAAGAAACTCAACGTATCCTTCCAGAGCTTGAAGACTGATAGACAACAACTCAAATCAACAACCGGATTTATGGTAAGTCTCAGAAAGTTATTATATATATGCAATCGTTTTAAGAAAGTTGTAATGTTTTAGGTCTAAGAGACCAGCACTCGTACGAATTCTTTCTAAAGGATCCAGAAAAGCTGTATCGATGGCAGCGGCAGTGCTAGTCAAATCGACCCTTGAAATAAAAGTATATCAATATCAATTAGTTCCTCTTTTTGCCTCACGGATATGTCCAGCGGTCAAAAATAATAATTTTTTTTTATTTGAATCCTTAATAGAGTCCACTTCAGAAAATTGTGTAATGAAATTTGAATAGAAGATAAAACAAGTTTACTCGATTTCAATCTAAGTCAAACAGCACTTAAAAACCCATAAAGTTTCACCAGTTTGTCTTACCAGACATTCTTCATCCAGATTACTGCAGCAGCCATTCGGGAACTCAGGAACCAGGGAACCAGGGAACCAGGTTGAGAATTAAAAGAGGTATTTACTTAGGTAACACCACTCGTCCATGGGAAGGCTGGGCAAATTCCCAAACAACCAAACAGCAGGCTTTAGATTTCTTGTATATGAAAGCTTTCCCCATATATATATTTCCAGCAGCCAGATACTTCTATGCACATAGAAGATTTAAAAGTTTGGTGAAGAAATCGCAGACACACTTTCTCCGTTGTTCGCAAGTCGTGCGAAATTTTTGTCGAAGTCAGGAAACCTTTTTGTCAAACGCTTTTCGTTAACATCAATAGACCCTACTCAGTTCAGGTCTGAAGAAACGGCGCCGTGAACGTGGCGTGGCCTACCAGAATTTGTTTGGGAGACATACTCTCCGGCTTGGATATTTTTGTGGCTTTTGGCATGCTGGGGTATTTGATTCGAACTATCAGATTTCGATGAAATTTGATAATTTCTACGCAGATTATGACATGTCCCCCCTGAGAAATCACTTGCTTCTGGTTGTGAGACCAGACCTTCCGATGAAGAGCCAACATCTGTTGCTTTATTCAGAATATTACAAAAAAAAAGGTTATGGTGGACAATCGGTCTCGGCCAGATCTGGCTTACAAAATTTCCCTATCCTAAAGTTACACTGCTAATTACCAGCTAACAATACAAAATAGGCATGGTAATCACCAATACCCAACAACTTAACAAACATATAAGACTAGTTACTAATATAAAGAGTTATTGCTTAGGGGAATTTACAATTTGCACTTTCAATGCTGGTAACATCCAGGTGCATCACGGGGGGCATTACAAACAACCTCAAAACGAGAGCACCCGATACGACTTCAAGGGAGAGTTCAATTTTCTCTCAAGCACTCAAAATGAAATTGCTATCTATCAATCTTCTTCCTCTGGTGTAGGAGGGCGAGGATCTAAATGACCCTGACCTGGTCGCGGTGCGGTGGCTAATCGGAGATCATCAGTATGAATGTTTCGTTCTAAGCCTCCTTTGTTTACTATGAAGCAATTCGGTCCTGCCGCTCGTTCAACTTGATAGGGCCCGACCCAATGTTGACCGAAATTTTTGCGGTATTTGTCGCCACTGCGACAGAGAACCCATTGCCCAGGCGTGAACTGAACTAGCTGATGATCAGAGTTAGGATAGACTTTACTCCGATAAGCTTGGGAGGATGTTGCCGCGGTAGCAATGCGCTCCTCGCGGTCTTCATTACGACGTTTCCGTCTGCGTTGGGCGGGGGTAGCCCACTCGCCTGGCTTAGGAAGGTCATACTCAAGGAGTAATGTGCTTGGCGTCATGCCCGTAGCAGCATTATGCCTGGTACGGAGATTAAATATTACTGTAGGCAGATGCCCTTCCCACAAGGACTCGTCTTTATCTATTAGCGCTGCCCTCAGCATCTTCTTTATTTCCTGTACCCGTCTTTCGACTGGGTTGGCTTGGCTTCGTGTCTTTCAGCGAAGGACTCAACCGTTCTTCCTTTGAAAGTACTAGAACTATGACTGATTAGTGTTTGTGGGTATCCCCATCGACTAAACACATCCTCTATGAGGAACTTGGCTACTGAATTAGCATAGGCTTTGGGTACTACCTTGGTTTCGACCCATTTGCTGAAGCAATCAGTCGCAATAACATAACGGTTGCCATTTGCAGAGGCAGGATAAGGTCCCATGGTGTTCACCGAGACCAATTGCCATGGCTTCTCGGGGGTGTTTGGGCGTAGGTTGGACGCGGGTTGAGGGTTAGCTCTCTTCGTGGTAGCGCAGATGAGGCACCTAGAAATATATTTACGAATTCGATCTTTGAGAGGGGACAACTGGTCATTCATGGAGACTTGACGAAAGGTCTCATCCACACCGGGATGCCCGATGTCGTCATGGTATCGCTTCATTACCTTAGGGAAATAATTCTTCGGTATTACAAGGCGCTTATTATCTGGGTCTTGCCCTCTAAAGAATAAATAGCCTCCTTCCAATACAAACTCGGCCGCAATGCGGCGTTCGTAATCTGATGGATTGGCAGTTCTCTTTGCTCTGAGGATCCTATCTATAAATCGTTGTAGACTTAGACATTAGGATTGTGCCCGCATAACTTTCTCATGGAAACCTAACATATAATTTAACCTTTCAGGAGCAACTTCGGTATCTGCCGACTGCAAGATCTCCACCCGATCACGTACGGCTGGTCCAGTCTCTAAGGATGGGAAAAACATGCGTTCGGCATCAACAGAAATATTTTGACCAGTCTCCTTGTTTACAGGATTACGTGATAAATAGTCGGGCAACTGATTCAGCTTGCCAGGGACATGAATAATGGTGAAATCGTACTCGAGAGTAACAAAGACCAGCGCGTTAACTTCGCTTTTTCGTCTTTCATTTTGTCTAGCCAGAGCAAAGCAGACTATCCGTGTATAGTTTAAAGGCACCATCCTGAAAGAAGTGCTTATATTTCCTTATCACCCATACCAAAGCAAGGCACTCAGCTTCGTTGACATGGTACTTTTGTTCTGTCTTACTTAGCTTCGCGCTGGCATAAGTAATTATGTCTCGTTGACCATCCTCTCTCTCCTGGAATAATACGGCACCGATTCCCACCAAGCTCGCGTCCGTTTGCAGGCAATACGGACAAGAGCGGTCGGGCCTGGCCAACTCCAGAGGTCCGGCCACTAACTCCTTAATCTTGGTGAAGGAGGCTTCTGCCTCAGGAGTCCACTTGAATCGCCGTTCCTTGTCAATCAGATCTGACAATGGTGCAGCGATTTCAGCAAAATAGGGTATATATTCCCTTAGCCAGCCAGCAGTTTCGAGAAAAGCTCGTACTTGCTGAATTGACTTGGGGGTTGGAAATTCCTTTTTGTTAATAATATGGATCTCTTGGGGCCTATTGTCGTCTCGGCTGAAATAGGGGGTTTTGGAAAACTTCGGAATTCAAACGTTCCAAAGTCCGGCTAGCTCTGAGTTCGGCGTTTTCAGCATGACGCGCGTCAAGTCTATCCATCTTTACAAGATGAATCAGACTATAGAAAGAGTCGTTTGGGATATGAATCTAAAAACCCGAATTTTTATGAATTTAAATCTGAATAAATTTCCAATCTCAAAGTGAGAGGTTTTTCGACGAAGAAGTATAGTAATCTCGAAAGGCCACGCCGATCAAAGACTATATGGAAATTAACCACCGAATTTAAGACAGATAGAAAATATTAAAAAGTTATCGATTTCAGAAATATACAGTGTGGCTAACAAATGTTGTAATGTTTAACATCTAATCTAGCCCGCCCTTTTTTCATATCGAATTCAATTTAATGTGGCCTGAAAAGGTCAATTAAGTTTTCGTAGATATCTGGAACAGGGCTTGCTAGATTCGATGGCTGAAAAGAGGTTATCGCTGGTTAATTGGCCAGCACGAGACATAAATAAAAATATACACATGAAAATAATTGTTCGACGCTCAAAGGCAAGTATGAATTTATCAAAAATGTCCAAGTTCACTAATTTCGAAGCTAAAAGCTCAAGAGAATTTTTAAAGTCTAGTTCAAAATATTTATTTTCAGCTTGAGTCGAAAGCCTTGTATTTCGACTCACTTGAGTTCAGAAATGTTCGATGAAATATATCACTAAGTGTTCATTTTATTATTTGAAAAGCAACAAAACCAAAATCTTTATTTCACTTTTGGAAACTTTCAGTTTCCGAATTCTTTTTGTATTGTTCTAGGTTGAATTTCAATCACTGAATAAACTCCAGTTCTTACCCAGGCGTTTATACGCCGCTGTGGACGGGAAGGTCGAGGAAGGAAACCAAAGATTGCCAACATACAATCTCTCACCAGTGACTGCTCAGATGCGGGAATGCTGCTGGAGATTTCAGAACCCCAAAATATATCTCGCCGTCGTCGAGGACTCAGCCGCAGAAGGTTCGGGTCTGCTTCTAGTTTGCAGAAACTTGAATTTTTGTAGATATTCTGAAGATATAGCTGATCTTTCAGAATTAAACGAAACACTACGTTATATTTATACCGCAGTAAGCTGGTATATAAAAGTCACTAATTTGAATTTTATTTCAAGTCAAAGATAATTTACTATTGTTGCTAAAATAGCCAACAATCGAAGAAATCAGACAAAAAGCTAAACTTATGTCTCAAAAGTCAGGAACTAACTTAAAGTCAGAACAGAACTGATTCGGAAATAAAAGGGCTCATATTTATACATAAGTTACAGCTTCGCTGTAACCAATAGCGTTCGAGAGACCTCCGCGCACTCGGTGGGCGGGGCCTAACGAAAATTCTCCTCCAGATATACTCTGTTGGTAGAAAATATTCGTAATTTTTTATTATTGAATATTTCTATTCAGGATGAGTCCAGTTGTTGGCCGAGATGTATTTTATTGATTTTTATCAATTTTAATTGGTAAAAGATGACACGCCCCCCCTCAAGAAAATCGCTAGCATTTTAGCATATCACAGTCGCCTGGAAAAGAGACCAACACATTCGTTGCTTTATTCAATGAAGTACAAAAATTGGTTATGGTGGACATTTGTCCCTAGCCAACCGGCTTACAAAAATTTCCCTATCCTAACATACAATTCTAACTTATATCTAACAACAAAATTTCCAAATCATGGAAAAAGTATAGTATACAAGCATACATTATCATTATAATATTGGAACAGACTCCAGAAAAATGCACTAATAGTAAACAACACAACAAATAAACAGTAATACAGCAGTTATATGGGTACAATATTATAAACAACACAAAAATTCTCGTGGTTCTGCAGAGGGAAAGAACATCCTCTCAGAATCCAGCGTTATGTCTTGGCCGGTTACTTGGTTGGAGGGATTACGTGATAAAAAGTCGGGCAACTGATCAAGCCGACCGGGAACATGTATGATCTTAAAGTCGTATTCCTGGAGCATCAGAGCCCATCTGGTAAGTTTCGCTTTGATATCCTTCATTTTGTCGAGCCACAATAATGCTGAGTTATCAGTATACAAAATAAAAGGCTTATCTTGCAGAAAATATTTATATTTCTGAACCGCCCATACTATCGATAAACACTCCGCCTCATTAATGTGGTACTTCCTTTCTGTATCGTTTAATTTCGCACTACTATTCGATTATATCTCTGCCTTTGTCTGCTCTCTCTTGGAATAATACGGCCCCAATTCCTATGGAACTGGCGTCCGTCTGGAGGCAGTAAGGGCGAGACGGATCTGGCCTAGCCAGCTCCAAAGGCCTTGCGACTAACTCTTTAATTTTTCTAAAAGCTTTCTCCGCTTCAGGAGACCAAGCAAACTTTTTATGCTTGTCGATTAAATCAGTCAGGGGGGCCGCTACTTCCGCGAAGTGGGGAATGTATTCGCGTAACCACCCTGCCGTGCCTAAAAATGAACGAAGCTGCCTAATGCTTCAAGGTATCGGAAAGTCTAAAACATTTTCTACATGAGAGTCTTGGGGTTTGTTACCGAACTCTGATACAACCCGGCCAAGATATTTTAATTCTTTGGACCCGAACTGATATTTCTTTGGAGAAAGCCAAAGTCCATGAGATCTTAATCTTTCGAGAATTCGTCGAAGATGCACGCAGTGCTCTTCGACAGTGTTAGAATAAACTATAATATCGTCGAGATACACCTTGCAAAAAGCATCTGTGTATCCGACTAAAACAGCCGACATCAGTTTTTGGAAGACCGCCGGCCCATTTTCAGGCCAAAACTCAATACGCGGAACTCGTATACTTGGCCATCGGGTGCGCCAAAGGCTGTATACTTCCTAGAGTCCTTGGTCAACGGAGCCAGCTAAAAATCGTTTCTTAAGTCAAGGGTTGTAAAAATTCGGGCTTGGCCCATTTCACGGACTGTCTCCTGTATCGGGGGTAAATTCGGTGCCTCGGAGATTATCAACTTATTAATCTTCCGATAGTCAACACAAAACCGCAACTTTCTGTCCTTTTTTGGGACTAACACTACCGGGCTACAATACGGGGAATTACTTGGGAGAATCACGCCTGCTTCCGATAGTTTCCTAATTTCCTCGTGTACAATACGTTTCCTGTCTTCTGACATTCGACCGTATCGAAACTGGCGGAAGGGCTTCTCCTCTCTCACCCTGATTTCGTGCACCGCGGCTTGGGTAGTGGGTTGTCTGATAGTTTCCTCGAAAACATCAGGAAAATCATTTATCACTGTTAATATGCTATCCTCAGTTTCGGGGTTGAACTGTTCATTCTCAAATTTGGGCATTTCTATGTTAGTGGGCCGTCTCTGAGACGGCGCACACCAGAAAACGGTTTGCCGTGGCATCTTGCCTACGTACAAACACTTTCTTTTGATGTCAGTAAAGGTGCTATAGGCATTCTGGGACCAAATCGACCAAATTAACATGTAAAATCCCATTTAAAATTTTAAGGTCCATCGTGGACCTTTTACGACGGAAAGGCGAGTTCACACCTTCACGAACACGCAGTGACGATGGTATCTCTAAAGCCTCGAAGTCGTGAAATATCAAGTGGGCTTTAGCTTCAGCTCGCTGGTCTGCTGTCAGCGTGTGACGTAGTCGAGCTGATCCGTATCAAAGATAAGAGTTTCCCAGTACCCAACGCCAAGTAGTGAAATGGATTAACATGCATGAAAATAAAATGAAAAAAGATGAGTGTCGATGTGTGCGATCGAAGTGTAGCGAACCAGCAATCTTCGGATTACGAAGCGCACATTCTACAGACGAGGCTGCGAGACCTCGTTGTAAATGTTCTAATATGAGTTGATTATACAGGGAGTGTGTGTGTGTGGGCATGTTGATGGAATATGAGAACAATAATGATTGTGAATGAAGAAATTCAAATTGTTGAAGTGGTATAATAATAATGATGTTTGAATATAAACCGTTTAGTGAGAGAAAAAACATAGACAGGGTGTTTCATAATGCATTATTTAGGTGAAAAACAACAGGGTGTTTCAAAATACTCATTGATTAAGAAAAAAACCACCGACATCATTTATGGAAAAAGAATATGGCGACTCATAAAATTTCTTATTCAGGAAAAACAGTAAACAGGGTGTCGTAGAAAATGTCATCCTTGTAAGAAAAAAATATGGCGGCGTTTGATTGGTCAACGCAGTTGTACAGGGACGTTCTGTTACGTTTAGGAAAAAATATATATACGGTATCTCAAAATAGCAATAGAAAAAAAAAATATGGAGGCATTCGATTGGCCAACTCAGCACATCAATGTACAGGGTCGCATCATAGATTTCTCATTTGAAACAGCTACTCACACATACATAGAGATTGAATTACATCTGACATCTATGTGATGTTCTTCGATGGTAGTGTTAGATAGGAGACAGGAGATAGGAGACAGAAGATAGGAGATAGGAGATGGGAGATAGGAGTTAGGAGTTAGGAGACATATAGACATATAGGCAGACTGACACATATTCAATTTGATCGAACCATAATGAACTAACCTTACGTAGGTATTGGGGCATGAAGACAACTACTCACCCATACAGGGAGATTGAATTACATCTGTATGTATTGCGGAAAACAACTACTTGCCCATACAGAGAGATTGAATACTGATGTTTGAAAAAATTCGAAAAATAGTGGGGTAACGAGAGTGTAACGTTTCAACGTGCGATTCCAATGAGGAACGTATACAGGGTGTTTCATAATGCATAATTTAAGAGAAAAACAACAGGGTGTTTCAAAAATAAGTCAAGGGATTCGAAACAACTACTCACCCATACAAAGTAATTGAATTACATCTGGCATATATGTGATGATAGCGTTAGATAGGAGACAGGAGATAGGAGACAGAAGATAGGAGATAGGAGATGGGAGATAGGAGATAGGAGTTAGGAGACATATAGATTCACAGACAGGCAGACTGACAGATTGACTGATAGATTGACAGGTGGGTAGACTGACAGATATTCAGTTTGATCGAACCAGAACGAGCTAAGCTCACATATAGAGCATTGAAAAAACCATTACATTTCGTCTGATCTAACCAGAACGAACTAACCTTAGGTATAGCGACTTAAGAACCTCAACGTTGTAGGGAAAAAAGGTGGCTGCTGTCATTTGTCAAATATCAGGTAGAAAATGAATCAAAGAAAAAATGTATCATTGAGGATTCGAAACAACTACTAGCTCATACAGAGAGGTTGAATTACATCTAACATTTGTGTAATGTTCGTTAAAGAAAAAATCAATGCAGCGTTTATATTTCATTGTACAGGGTGCCTCATAAACGGTATCATGATGGGGTCTGACATTTTCAACGTGCGATACCCATTGAAACGTTCACAGTCTTACGTCCGATGGTTTTTTGTGTACACGTGCGGTGATCATCGGTCGTTTTTCTATCCGTTGACATGTGTTGGTCAACGTTTTTCGTTTTCGCTGAACGCGGTATGTAGCTGTATGGTTCAGTATGTTGGTGTATGTCACAGTATGCCGTACTTACGCTAAACGCTGTGTGTCGTCGTATGTCGTAGTATGGGTATGTTCGGTATGTCGCCGTATGTCGTAGTATGGATATGTTCGGTATGGTTCGGTTTGTCACCGTATGTTCGGTATGTCGCCGTATGTCGTAGTATGGGCATGTTCGGTATGGTTCGGTTTGTCACCGTATGGTGCGGTATGGGTATGTTCGGTATGTCGCAGTATGTCGCAGTATGGTGCAGTATGTCGTTGTTATGTAAAGACTTGATGGAATGTAGACAATTCAGTTGTATTCAATATGTTGCACCGAACAGTTTGTGAAAATATAGAGGTGTAGGGTAGTAATCATGGGAAACAGCAAAGAATGATCGAGTCTGATACTTATGGTCTACGATTCAACGATGGATATGTTATTGGTAATACCCCAGTACGTTATGAAAAAGATAGAGTGGTTGTACATGACAAAAGTTTCGTTCTAACGGCCGGATTACTCCAATTGTTATGTAAACGAGTACCTCAGCATTACAATGTAGAAGATTTGACAGCATATAAAAATATTTTAATGATGACTAATGCTCACAAGCAAAGATATAAATCAGACGAACCTGTGAACGCTAATAGTTCATGGAAATATTGAAATATTATATCCATGTTGTTCCCACCTCAAAGAAGAAAAAATAAGCAATTATCATACAATACCCAGCTTGAACATCGCAGCAGCAGCAATATCCAAACGCCCTCCTATAATGATAACAATGAAGCAATGAAAAGTGATATGGGACAACTCGAATATTTCGACAGAAAACTAGATGAAGCTTATAGATTATGTAGAGGTCCTCTTGTATTCAATAGATATTAAAATTATGATGTGTGTTTTATTTCTAATCAACTTTCATTTATGTACTATTGAAGTAACACTTTGCTTGTTTAATAATAATTTCAAATATTAAAGGAATCGCACGTGAAATGTAATGATGTATAATGAAATTATGTCTAGAAAAAAAATGTACTCATTCCACATGATGACAAGTCCGTTTCCACATCACCCAGTAGGTAGGACAGCCAATGCGTTTCCTTTTTTATTGTGGAAGTTTCCCCAGTAGGCCTATCATAACCACCAAATTATTTTCAAGTTATAGCTTATGTAGCCAATAAAAATGTTGTCATCGTGGGAGTGAGTAGAAATACTCAATATTAAGTTAAGCATAAAAACATAGTAAGTATGCATATGGGTAATAAAATTTTATTCAGCAGTCGTTTCCAATGTTTATGCTATAAGATTAGTTCATCTAATTGGATATTAATATCGAATTGATGTAAAGTAAGTACATTAATGATGAAACAAAGGTAATCAGTAAACGGAAATATTATGATGAGGTGTAGTTAAAATACAAGGAGTAAATACACAGGTTCCCAAGTTTAGTTAGGAGGTATTCTTCAAACCTTGTTTATATATATATATATATATATATATAAACTACAAAGAAGGACTATATAAGTTTACTAAAGCAAAGTTTCAATCTTAGGAATGTGATATATTTATCGTCTCCCAGACTAAATGTTATGTTATATCGAACATCGTCATGATAAAAAATATTAGAGAGTGCTATCAACATCCATGGCCTCTTCTAACGGGATTAAATAATATCCCCATGGCAATGTTTCATTAATCCCCCACCGGAATCAGGTAGCGTACAAAGTTTCAATATTAGGAATGTGATATAGTGCTATCAACATCCATCGCCTCTTCTAGTGGGATTAAATAATGTCCCCATGGCAATGTTTCATTAGTCCCCGGAATCAGGTAGCGTTCGTCATCATTTGGAGACAGCGCAATTTTGTCTTGAACAATTGAGTGCACTTGGTGTTTTTCGGAGAGAATCAAATTTTGGCGTACAATCTTTTTGTCGCAGCTGTCGGGACATTCGATATAATCTTCGAAGGTTATATCAGTTTTAACCACAGACGATTTTACTCCCTTAGCTTTCTTGGTGGTCCCCAAATGTTTTAATTCCACCTCAATTTCATTATCATCATAACCATCTTCACACAATTTTTTCCTCCTCTCCTCATTATCAGCCTCAGTTGTTAGCACCTTTGTTGCATATAATTTCGATCGCAGTCCGACATAATCCGTCATAGGAACACCATTATTTTCGTCCTTCATCATACCCAGCACTTTTTTGTTGACCTGAGGAATTCCATAAATGTTATCTGGAGTATAATCTGATGTGTCAAAGCGTTCATGACAGTCCTGCCTCATCACCTCGTAGGGATCTTGTAGCAGCTCATATATGAGGGAATTAGTGTCTGTATACATAACGGTACAGTCCTCACCAAAACGTTCCCTCATATAGCCATAGTGGAAGTCATAGATGGTAGTCTTTGCCAAATCCAATATGGCTTGCCCTACATAGATAGGCTTATTCAGATAAATTTGCAGCTTATTAAGCTCAACAGCCACCAAGTTTTCTTTAAAGATGGTGCAGTTTTTGAATTCTGGCTTAGCGATGTAGGCTTCAGCACCATATCGTCCACTCCATTCGGTGAGGAGGCGTATGTTAACCCTCTTCCGGACGTTCTCCATAGTTTTACCGAAGACTGCGTTATTCATCAATTTATATAAGTTTTTTTCGAAGTCATTAGTAGCTTTTTTGCGAAGCTCCGTATTCAAATCGATATATGATTTCAGCCATGGTGATTGTTTAAATTTCAAAACGCGATGAATTTTCTTCAATACTAAGCCATGCTCCAATGCTTGTTTCAATGCTCTATAGTGAATAACATATTTCTCCTTCGACTGTAAAGTGGCCATCAATTTTGTAAGTTCTTTGGGGGACTTAGGAGGCTTGCTAGTTTTAGGGTTTATATGTTGGGAGCAGAATGGGATATCCTTATGATTATCGTGCAAGTGTTTGGGATATTCCAAATCCACCTCCAACAAGTATCCCACATCGGCATCATCGGGAATTTGGGTGACGTCAATATTCGTATCAGCCCATTCAAACCCTCCATATGGAATGTACTGAGACATAGCCCAACCGTATTGATTGTTAACGTCAAAGTACATCAAGAAGGTTGAGGGTTTGGATGGGTCATAGCGATTTGGCATGTATCTATTATTAGCTTTGGCTCGACGTTTGGAGCATACTTGGCTGAGTCCTCCACGTATCCCCCGCTCTACGAAGAGGAACATATCGACGTCGGTGAGGAGTTCAAACTCAATCCCAGTATACTTCAACATAGCGTCCCATGTATAGCCCGGTAGCGTGAAATAGTGGGCGGGATCGAGTTTATGAGACTTGAGGATGCACGATCTAAACATCTCGAAGACATCAGCCAGCAGGAGAATGTCAGTCTTCATATACAAGTCCACATATTCACCCAAATTTTGGCAATTGAATGTGGCCCAAACATTCTGTGCTCGTTGGTAAAGACGTCGGGGGCAGGGCTTATTTTCTAGTTTATTATAAAATTTATCCTGAGATGGCAGAGCTGGCTCGTCAAATCGATCAAAGGAGTCAATATAATCATACGGTATGACTCCTTTTTTAGTCAGCAGTTTGAATTGATCTTCAGAAAGGCTGGAAAACTGAGATTTCAAATTGGGGAACTCTGGAAGATACGATGCTAATTTATCCAAGGAAGAATTGAGGAAACGGAAACTGTCGATGAATCTAAATTGAATGGGAGCGTCATCAACGTTCTTCGTAAACGATATGTATTTCTCCTTAGTTATCGGGAGCAGATCCACCTTTCCCGCCATTCTTGTAGCGATATCTGTCACAATGAAATGTGCATCATATCCGCTCAAATTATGGAAAATGACGGGAACAGTGTGGGAGTCTTTATAGTTAATATTGCACCCTTCATGAGCTGCTCCACGATAGTTATTCCCGGCAATCAGGTGGTTATGATCCCTAACCTTCTTACATTCTGCAGTGAACGGCTGCTCGCAAATATGACAATGGGAAGCGAGTTTGAATTGTGCTTCTTGCACCCAAGACATATTAATTTCATAAGGACACCAGAATACAGTAGCCAAATCTTCAGCTAGTTGTGCCATCTCATCAGCGAACCACGCCATACAGTCCTGCCCACGATGACTCCTATAAAATGAGAGGGAGTCATCATAGGAGCATTTCATGTAGTATCCGACGGCAGCTGGAACGTGGTGCTGAGGCTTCTTAGGATCTTTCACCGGTTTTAAAACACTTTCCAAGTCGGCATACACCACGAATGGGACCTTTTCTTTATTTAGGAAATTTTTGAATATCAAGGTGTTTTTCCCCGGCTCGGGCATCTTGATGGCAGTTTCATTTAATTTCTCACAGTCCTCAAGGTGGCTATTGAGCTTCTGTTCACTATGGAAGTAGTGCAGACAGCGGTCACAGAAAAACTTTTGACCGTGCGCCTTACTCAGCTGGTTGGAAAGAAGTCTAGACATACTTTTTATCCATACAAAGTGGAATTTTGTTGGAGCTTCACCCTCTTCCTCACCCTCAACATAATATTGATCCTGCACCAAGAGAAGATTTATGTGTTTTTCCTGTTTATTCTTAGTCAGATATGCAGGAAGGGTTTTGAACAGCTTTTTGTTTTTTTCCAACACATATACGTTAGACGTTGAGACGTTATTTTGTTTCTCAAAGTTAGGGATCTGCTTCATGGTCATTGGGAACTGAATACCTTTTAGCTTCAAGACTTCGGAGTAGTGGGGGTATGATGATGTGCGGCTAATATTTTTTTCTTCAGAAACAGGATAAAAAGCGGACGTTACTGCCCAAGCGAAGCAAGCTTGATCGTCATTTTGCACATTGACGCAGGCATGCTTCTTCTTGATTTGAGGTGGCAACTCGATGAAGGAAGAACCAAGCTGGGGAGTGAACTTGTTGATGTTGAATCCCAAGTTAACCACCTTTTTCAACGCCCAGCCTGAATCGCGTTCCTGGAACTCCTCAAGGTCTTTCATGATTGGAGCAATAACCTTGGAATCAAACCATTCATCCAGATTGGTGTCCTGGTAAATCGGAGAGTTGGTGGTCGTGAAATACTTGTATTCCTTCAGTACACTAGCACCCAATATCATGTTGACCTTCACCGATCCATCGTTTTTTAGGGCATTGTGAATTCTCCTTTTGAATATGGCTTTGGAATCAATCAGGAATGAGCGTGGATCCTTGTGTTTGAGGTTGGAAATAACACCACTCCTGATTCGACTATTGAATGCTGAGTCGGTATCATCCCAGTGCACACGTTTTCTCGCTCCTTCAGGTCTTGAAGGATGCCCTGCCCCCTTCTTTTGCGCCGCTTTGAAGTGCACCCTCATAGTCTTGATATTTCTTAGACATGCCTCCAGATGTTGCTTCTCTCCCACAGAGGTAGCATTCTTCATGGCATCTCTAATCCGGCGCATCCCCTTCACACATTGCCTCAACCCTTCTCTGATTTTTTAGTCATCATTGGGGGTGATAACTCCCAGGATGGCGGCAAGATATTTAATCAATTCGACAAACATTTTGATTGCTGTAATTGCAAAAAAGTCAGGTGTTAAACGTTAAACGTTCTAAAGGAGACTGATGAAATTTACCATAGCTCAGCATAATGTAAGCTTAGGTCGGACGGAAGACTGAACGCTTTATAAAAGGGTGGGGGGTAAAGAAAATTTTTGAGAGAAAAAAAATTCAGTTGTTGTCAATAGACCCCCAGTTTGTAAAGATTTGTGTTTCAATTAACATACGAATACATATAAAAGTGCTGCATTGGTCATCTATAGAGCCATTTGTAACATTTTTATGTTGCGATTTCCATAGGAATGCATGTAAAATGCTGCATGTCACTTGACACATGAAATTGAAAAATGAAATTTTCTACAATCTATGTTTTAAACGTCTAATTAAAATGGTGGGGGTAAATATCAATGGTTTATTTGATAGACAAAATTTTTCAGACGGAAATATTAATGTTTCAAAAGGCCCTCAGTTTATAAAAATGTATGCTTCAGTTAGCATAAGAATACATATAAAAGTGGTGTATATATCATATATCGAGGTATTTGTAACATTTTTATTCTTCATTTTCCATAAGAATGCATGTAATATGTTGTATATCGTTTGACACATGAAATTGAAAAAATGAAATATTCAAAAACTATGTTTCAGATTGAACGTTCAATAAAAGGGGTGGGGGTAAAAAATCTGTTAGACGGTAAAATATTTAAAAAATGACTTGGAAGTTTCATTCACCATTTATCGTTCACTCTGCGCAGTTGCATTAGCAGATATGTCTAATCCAATGTTCCACCAATTTCACCTGAACTTGATTAAATCATGTATTGAACAAGCATTCATTAAAAACAATTATTGTGGAGCATGTCTGCCGGCGAGTTTAATTTTCTATGAGTTAGTCAAGAAGTATGGAATTACAGTAAAGGTATGTGTCGGAACGAAGTTTTATTCGAATGGGGTTACAATTACACCGCATTTTTGGATTGAGCATAATCAAATAGCGTATGATCCTACTGATGCCATCACTAAATTTTATTTTCCTCATGAATACGAATTTACATTGAAGAAGGGGATGTTTATGCGCCATACTGCTGAAGATACCAAAATGATCGATATTTATCGTAATGTCAAACAAACCAAGTCCACAACAGAGTACTTTGATGGAGCTCCAAAAAGTTTATTGAAAATACGTAAAAATATTCATAATGTTATAGCTAGAATACTTGACAACGAAAAAAATTAATATTGCGAATGATTGAATACATATAGCCAACTTAAAAATGACATAAGGGTGCAAGACTAACCAAAAAAAAAGGAGAGGGGGTAAAGAAGTTTTATCCAGCTGAGGAAATTCCCTCGCACGCAGTTCATTCCCGACATTGAAGATGGAAGCAGTGAGGTTATTTTATGGTGCTCAAGCTGCTGAGAAAATTAGGTTGAATATCGATAGTGATTTCATACAACAGTGGTATCATGATAGAAAAATCAGCTGCTATATTATTTACATCGACGATAAACCAACAGCATTTGCGCTGCTCTCCACCATGGATTTTGACCCTTTGAGGAAACATTCAAAACCGAAAACTATCAATTATATTCATACGTTACTTGAATTCCGAAGAAAAGGATATGCAGCTAAACTCATCGCTCACATTAAGAATCATGAAGAATTTACAGCTTTTTGCAGCAATGAAGAATCTGAACGATTATTCAAGAAATGTGGTTGTAATTATTGTGGTGAAATAATATGTCCAATGTTTAGATATCCGTAATAAAATGATTAAAAAATTTAAGTCTTTCAATAACGTATGTATGTTCCCCCATTGTACCTGAAAATATCCGCTTAAATACTTAGATTCGTAAACTATTAAAAAAATTCCAGGATATTTATTGATTGAATATTAGCCTCAAAATGTATTGATTTGAATATGAATTTAATTTTTATATAAACCAATCAAAGGTGTATAGATGCCAATTCGCTTTTTGATCTGTGGTACGTTGATATTTTATGTCAAATTAACTATCATTTACATTACCATTTTGGAGATGGTATCTGAAGCTGGGTTCAAATGATATAGTTATATCAAATATTGAAAAATAATACTGATTGCTCATTAGCAAAGGAACTTTATATGAGAGATGGCTGCTGTGAAACAACCGTTGGAGAGGTAGAGGGGTGGAGGGAGAAACAAAAATCCCTTAAATAAACATACGAAGGTTCGATGGTACATTCAACGCTGAACTCGCAATGCGATTGTTTGTACTGTTGTTACCTCTGATGCTATTGGCTGCATCGTCAGCAAATCTAGATGACGCGAAAAATTACTTTGTTAAATATGGTTATATGTCAAATAATTCGCAAACGGACCTCAGTAATGTTATAGTTTCTTTTCAAGAACGGAACAATCTTCCTGTAGACGGCACTCTGAACAATGAAACTGTAGCATTGATTGAAAAACCATACCAGAACCAGAAAAACTTGAAAATTATTTACCCATAGAAATTGGTAGCGTGAATCATATTTTTCAGAGTTATCCTGGTCAATTATTTGCCGAGAGTAGTAATAAATTTTACTCGGGTTCGTTTCCGAACTTACAAATCGATCAAGACGTAGATATTCAAATACCGAGAGGTGCACGAATAAATGCTTTTTTCCAAACATATGTTGGAACAACTTATCTATTTTATGATAATTCCTCATTTATCGAATTTAGTGAAAGTAATAGCCAAGTTACTAATAGAGGTCGCATCAGCGATATGTTTCCTGGTATTCCTGGTGATATTACGACAGCGTTTAGATATATCGATGGACATATGTACTTTTTCCGCGGGAAGACATATTTCAAATATAATGAATTCCAAAGAAAACTTGTTCAAGTTGGCGATTTCAACTGGAATATGTTTGGAGTGCCGTGCCCCAATAAAAACCTTCTATCCCAATTAAAAACTGTACTTGCGAAAGTGATTTCCATCTATGAATAAATGTTTTTTTGGCAAAATGCTTGTTTCATTAACGATAATGTATGTCATGCAATTGATAGCTGGCCTTCATCCATCCTCATCGCATATATCAAATTTTTGAATAATGGTATTAAATGTTAACCTAAAATGGCCTCCTAAACCACCTGATTTAAATTACATAGAAATTATTATATCATACTTGTTGAGTGAGTGGGTACACTATGTAATCTTATATAATGCTTTTGAATGTTTGCCCAAAATGACCTCCTAAACTACCGAATCTGAATGCTGTTGATTAAATTTTTAAATAATGATATTGAATGTTTACCTAAAATAACCTCTTAAACCAATTATTAATATATTATATTTATCGAGTGAGTGGGTACACTATGTAATCTTATATAATGCTGGTAAATGTTTGCCTAAAATGACCTCTCAAACAGCCAGATTTGAACGCTATTAATCAAATTTTTGTATAAGTATTGAATCTGAAAAATGGCCTTCTAGACTACTAGATTCGAAAAATTGTATGGAATCGCAAACTATTTTCGTATTAAACAACTAAAACATGTAAAAATTGCTAGTGAAGGTTTGCCTAAAATGACCTCTCAAACAGCCAGATTTGAACGCTATTAATCAAATTTTTGTATAAGTATTCAATCTGAAAAATGGCCTTCTAGACTACTAGATTCGAAAAATTGTATGGAATCGCAAACTATTTTCGTATTAAACAACTAAAACATGTAAAAATTTTCACTTTCAACAAATAAAATATATTGTTTGAAAACATTATTTTAACTGAGAAAAAATGTTGTATGGAAACACGCCTATCTGAATCAAATATTTAAATAAAAATGCTTCGAGTTGCTCCAGGTTGAGTGTAAGAAAGTACTTTCTCATCTAGAATGAAAAAGCGCTAACTCCTCCTTTTGGATGTATTTTATTACTACGCCAATAAAACCATTTATGATTATTATCATTAAAAAAATATTGTTTGAATACGTAAGTTTGATGGAAAAATGTATAGAAACACGAAACAATCCTCACTGCTTGAATCATTTTTTGAATAAGCACTGAATCTGAAAATAGCCTTCTAAACCACCAGACCTGAATGCTATCGATCAAATTTTTAAATGATATTATCATTATCATAAAAAATATTGTTTGGAAACTTAAGTTTGATGGAAAAAATATTGTATAGAAATGCGAAACAATCCTCACTGCATGAATCAATTTTTTGAAAAAGTACTGAATCTGAAAAGAGCCTTCTAAACCGCCAGACCTGAATGCAATCAATCAAATTTTTAAATAATGCTAATAAATGTTTACCTGAAATGACCTCCTAAACTACCGAATCTGAATGCTGTTGATTAAATTTTAAAATAATGTTATTGAATGTTTACCTAAAATGGCCTCCTAAACCACCTGATTTGAATGACATAGAAATTATTAATATATCATATTTGTTGAGTGAGTGGATACACTATTTGATCTTATATAATGCTTTTAAATGTTTGCCTAAAATGACCTCCTAAACAGCCCGATTTTAACGTTATTAATCAAATTTTTGTATAAGTATTGAATCTGAAAAATGACCTTCTAGACTACTAGCTTCGAAAAATTGTATGGAATCGTAAACTATTTTCGTATTGAACAACTAAAACATGTAAAAATTGCTAGTGAATGTTTGCCTAAAATGACCTCCTAAACAGCCCGATTTTAACGCTATTAATCAATTTTTTTGTATAAGTATTGAATCTGAAAAATGGCCTTCTAGACTACTAGATTCGAAAAATTGTATGGAATCGCAAACTATTTTCGTATTAAACAACTAAAACATGTAAAAATTGCTAGTGAATGTTTGCCTAAAATGACCTCTCAAACAGCCAGATTTGAACGCTATTAATCAAATTTTTGTATAAGTATTCAATCTGAAAGATGGCCTTCTAGACTACTAGATTAGAAAAATTGTATGGAATCGCAAACTATTTTCGTATTAAACAAAGAAAACATGTAAAAAAATTCACTTTTAACAAATACAAAATATTGTTTGAGAACATTATTTCAACTGAGAAAAAATATTGTATGGAAACACGCCTATCTGAATCAAGTATTTAAATAAAAATGCTTCGAGTTGCTCCAGGTTGAGTGTAAGAAAGTACTTTTTTCATCTAGTATAACTAGATGCTAACTCTGCCTTTTGGATATATTTTATTACTACGCCAATAAAACCATTTATTATTATTATCATTAAAAAATATTGTTTGGAAACATGACTTTGATGGAAAAAATGTTGTATAGAAACACGACTATCACAATCAAAACTATCTACCTAAAAAATAATAATAGTCGAAAAAATCATATAATTTGACTGTCCCAAAAAAAAATTGAAAAATTCATACTGACGTAATTTTTGCACATGCGCAAGAACTTGATTAGTAAAAGATGTCATAATTATTAGCGTCTTTCCATACTAAATATAAAAAACATAGGTTTATCGCTATGAAAAAATTACTCGAAAAATTTGGCTATGTTCCAAAAATTTTAATATATTATATTGAAGCATGAGTTAATTTGAGGCAAATCTAAGAATAAAAATACTCTGAGTTGAACAAAAATCAAGGATTGAAATGAATAAACATACAGCTAGAGAAAATACAGTTCTTCGATAACCACTCAGGTGACGATTTCCCCCTTACAAAAAAACACTGTTCATACCAAACTTTTTTAATAGGGACAACCCCCTTTGCAGAGAGGAATCACAGACCCCAAAGCCGATACTCTCCCCTTTCGGGCACCTGTCGTGATTTTGTGTAGGAAAAAGTCGACCGTTTTTTTATCGATAGCTGAGAAATATTTAAAAACTATCTCAATATTTTAGATGATATTAAAACAACAATCATATTTGACCCACAAATTTCCCTCAAAACCTTCAGCATCAATATAATGAATGAAAAACTTACATTGTTTTTAGATATAACAGCACAAACACTTAAATAAAGTTATAATTCGAAGATTATCTTTGAATAAACACTAACTATATACTGACGCTATTCGAATGCCTCAAACTTGGTAAACTTTTGAATGCAGAATGACGCTCTCCACACCTAATAACATTGTTCACTCCTACCACTCTATCATCGCGCAGTCGGTGACAACGCAACATATTCAAATACTCAACAATAACGGTCGGGGTTTTTCCAATAATAATTGATAACACTACCTCAGATTACCGCATTTCAATGCCAGCAGATTATTACTTCCGGCATAATAATTGCATTTCCGTTTGCGGTTTGGGATATTACTTCCGGCATAATAATTTTATGGTTTGCGATAACGTTGGCTTGAATAATAGTAAATTGATTGATTGATTGAACATGTAGTAAAGTAGTCCAAAGTCTTAAATGGGCATCCCAGCCATTCCGCAATGTTTGGAATAAGTCGTTTCGTCCATTGCGCCTTGTTGTTATTCGCATCCCATCTCTCTTGCCACTTTGCTATAGTTCTTTGCCTTTCTTCATTTTTAGCTGCGTTATCCACGTTGTGTCTTGCGTTTAGTCTAGTTCTCTCCTTTACTAGTAAGTCTATAGGGGGTATAGCTGTGATAACATTTATGGCTTCTGCTGATACAGTCCTATATGCCATAGCCACCCTCATTAGCATTTTCCTCTGTGCAGATGTGATCATGACCCTCATGACCTCTCCCCATATCGGTGCCGCGTATAGCAGTACTGCCTGTACAACTCCTCTTATGCATACCGGGTCCCCTGATGTTTGGAAGGAGCCGCATCAGTGCTGTCGATTGTCTATCTGCTTTTTCGCATGTTTTTCTGACATGTTCGTTCCATATAGCCTTATCATCCAACCAGACCCCTAAACGTATTTCCTGTGTGTTATCAGTGTTTCGTCTAGCCGGAAGACTATGTCCTCACGTTTCCTTGGTCCTTTCAGGAAGATGGCCTCCGTTTTATGTGGTGCGAGTTTCAGGCCATTTTCCTCCGTCCACTGGCTGATCAATTCCAGTGTGTCGTTTCCTTTGTTCATTAGCTCTTCCTTTTTGTTGGCTCTTACTATGACCGCGAGGTCATCCGCGTATGCCACTGTGTGGCACTCTACCGACAGTGGCACTCTCAGGACCCCGTCGTACAAGATGTTCCACAGCGTGGGTCCGAGCACCGAGCCCTGTGGAACCCCTTGCGTCTTTCCCATTTTGCAGTCTTCGGCTAGACAGGTATGACTGTATCATGTTTATTAGACTCGTGTTTATGTCTAGGTCTACTAATCTGTTTATTATCAGGTGCCATTTCGCGGTATTAAACGCGTTTTGCACATCTATGAATATCACAACCCCCCATGTCTTATTTCCCTGATTTACTTTGGACCTGACCTGCTCTATTGCCGCCATAGTAGACATCTTTGCTCGGAAGCCAAATTGTGTCGGTGATAGCCCCTCTTTTCTCTCCAGTTCCTTTTCTAATCTGCCTTTGATTATATGTTCAAGCAGCTTTCCTAGTCCGTCTAGTAGGCATAATGGCCTATATTTTGTGTCCTCTCCTGCGCCAGATTTCGGGATAAGAACTACTCTGGCTTTTTTCCACGTATCTGGGAAATTTGCTCCGATGGCTACTTCATTCATTATTCTCAGCATAGTGTCCGGAATCGTGTGTGCAGCTATTTTTATCGTCTCAGGTAGGATGCCATCTGGGCCCGGTGCTTTTCCAGTCTTCATTTTTCCTGCAGCCTGGTGTAGTTCCTCCGAGGTGATTGCAGGGGACTGGATATGTTCCTGGATATCTCTCAGTCTGGCGCATATCTCTGTGCGGAAATAGTTCCTCGATGACCTCCCTACTCTTTTCTTCGCTTATCTTATACGGTGCTTTGGCATGATTCAGTCCACTCACCACGAGTTTGTACCCCTGGCCCCATGGGTCCTCTTCTAGGCGGTCGCATAGTTGTCTCCACTGTTCCCTTTGTGATTTCTTTATGGTGTCCCCTAGATCTTTTCTTCTGCTTTTGTACTCTGATTCCATTTGCTCTACTATCCTCCCCTGCTCCCGCCTGCCTCGAGCTCGGATCAGCAGCCTCCTAGATCGATTGCATGCTTTCCTTAGTTCTGAGATCTCGTCGTTTCACCATTCTTGCCCTGCCGTTCTGTTCCTTGTCGATTCCGAGGTTCTGGGATGCTTTTATCACTTTTGTGAGCTGGTCCAGGCTATCGATGCTGGTTTCCATAGTTAGCAAGGCATTCCTAGTTGTTGCTATGTTCAGATGCTCTGCTGGGGGCCAGTTTTCTTTGCGGAGCCCCGTGCCTGTGTCGATTTCATAGTACAGGTTTCTGTGTAAACTCATATTCTCCTCGGTGGATACTTTCCAACCGTAGACTTTGGAGGCCATTCCCTGGGAGGAGATGGTGAGGTCTATATATGATCTTTGTCCGCCTCTGACAAAGGTGGGGGTGTCCGCCTCATTTATTATTACCAGGTTTAGCGTGCTCATCCATTCCGCTAGGTGTTCGCCTCTTGGATCGGTGTATCGTGATTTCCATAATGTCGACTTAGCGTTGAAGTCCCCCACTATGATGTAGTTTCTCTTCTGTCTGGCGTGTTTCATGACTTCGTCAATATATTCCTTGTACCGTTGTAGGGTTATATTTGGGGAGATGTAGCAATTATACATTGCCCAATCTGCGAATTCCAGACATATGTATCCATGTCCTCTAGAGTGTCTTTTGATCCCGCAGCTTTTGTTTAGGCAGAGAATAGCCGTATCTAAGTTGAGGTCCTTAATCCATGTGTGGTTGTTCTTGACTAGCGCTTTGTTTGGTTCTTGGATGATGAGGATATCTGTTTTCTTTTCGAGTACTGTTCTTTGTAGTAGATGGTGTGCGTCCTTCCTTCTGTAAACGTTAACTTGTAGTACTTTTAATCCCATTTTTGTTCTTCTAGTCCCTTTTCCTCTTATTGGGAGTCTTCCTCCTCCGGGCTCTCGAGGACTTCCTTCTCTTCGTTCTTGGAGGCTTCATTTCGTGGTAAAAAGTCTAACAATGTGTTTAGCGGTTCCAGGATTTCTCTAGCTTTGTTCCAGGCCCTTTCTCCTTCAGCTCGGATCCTACGCTCTCTTAGTCTTTCCCTCTCTTCTATCCTTGCTCTCTTGAGAGCAGCCTTGAAGGAGGGACATCTGGAAGTGCCAATCCTGTGTCCTGTCTCCCTGCATATCGGGCAGAATTCGTCGCTATTGCAGTCTGGGGCTTTGTGGTCGGGTTCGCCGCATTTGTAGCAGTTGCTGGTTCTGTCTCTCCCATTACACCTTTCCTTAGTGTGTCTAAAACTCCAGCATCCATTCCACCCCTCTACGTTGTGTAGAGCCATTTCGATCTCCTCCCTAGGGGTGTCCAGCGTTATCCCCCTTAAGTGAACTATGTCTGTATTCGCACTGACTCCTATGTTCCGGGTCTTTATGTCTCCATCTCCCCTCAGGGTTTCGCTTATCTTATCGAGCGCCGCCTTGTCCTTTTCCAGTGTCAGTATAAGCTTCCCATCTCTGGTACTCTGTATGCTTCTCATGGCTTTTGCGTGTTCTTTCCCTGCCATTGCCTCTGTGACCTTACCTAGGACTTCCCTGTAACTTTTAGTCCCATCTGTTACAATCATTCCGTATGTCGGCCTTTCTTTAGGCGATTCGTTACGGGCTTTAGCTGGTGCGAATATCTCTACCATGGTTTGCGTCTCTTGGAATATGATTTCCGCCATCTTTCTCATTGTCTCCGGGGATATTCCCGCAGTGTGGTGAATACTCACTCTTTTGTCAGAGGTCGTCTCTCTCTTGACATCTACAAGCCTACCCCAGAGTCCTTGCTGAGTTCCATTGAAGTGCACTTTTATTATTTTTTTAATTGTTTCTTGGGGCTGTCCCCTGATTCTTATTATTTGTTCTATTACATCGATTTCATTTTTAAGTTCTCCTATTTCTGGGTAGCGTTCCCTGTACAACCTCTGAACGCCGTTGGTCATCTCAGGGTCTTTTGGTTCCACAAGGACTACCTTTACCGTTGTGTCTGGCGCGTCTAGAGGACTTCCCGTCCTTGCTTTCATATTTTGGAATACCTCTTTTTTCTAAATTTTGTCCTTGATTTCTTCGTAGTCCTTCTCTGTTATCCCTTCTAGGGAATCTATTTCAGAGTCGTAACATGTGCACGTACATGTGCAGATATTCCTCTTTCCTGGTGCCCCTGTGTGTTGACGCCCTTCTATCTCCTGCAGTTTATTGTAGGTTTCCCTGGCCATTTGACGCATACTCTCTATTGCCTTCTTGAGCTCCGCGCTGCTGTTGTCGTCTAGCAGCCTTTCGGCTTCTTCGCTTGTATCCAATATGTTCTTCAAGCCTTCCCTTATGTCGTCTACTTCGATGGGGTTCCCTATTGGGCTTTCCAGTCTCATTCTCTTAGCAGGGTTTCCTATTTGGGTGACACCCAAGCAGATGACGCTGTCACTTGCTGAGACATCTGATTGCACCGGGTCGAATGTCGCGCTCTCCTCCAATTCTTCACTGCCTTCTTCCTTACTTGTGGCGGTAAGTGTATCTTGGGAGTCCAAAATGAAGCCTCCCTGCTCTATGCTTGGCCCGGCCGTTTCCTCCTGATTACTAATTTTAGTATCTTGTGTTTTTATCTCTCCGCTCGGAGACCTCGTTACCCTATTTTGTTTTTGTTTCTTAAGTATTTCCTCTTCGAACTTCTTTCTCTCTTCTTCTTCTATTCTCTTTTCTTCGTCAGTTTTCTCTCTTGTTTTCGTTTTTGTTTTAAAAGGTTTCATATCTGTTCCTAACCTTTTTTTTTTTGAAGGGGAAAATACTTGATGTACACGAGGTCCAGGTTTTACCCTTTTCCAAGTAGTGTAGGACTCCCGGTCTGACCCGTCTACCCACTAAAAACCACCTTCCTCCGCCAGGATGCCTTGGAAATAGTCTTGTGATATCCGTCAGGCATCCTGCGTGCAGTATTCTCTTCTTACCTTATCCTATTTTGGTGTCTCCTTTCCTCTTCCTCTTTCTGTTTCATTATGTTCCTCAGGAAGGTTTCCCCCATATTCCATATGTGTTTGTTACCTATCATTTTAGTTATCAGGTTATCCGGTGTTGCGGTATCCTCCATGTTGATGTTCATTTGGATTCTTTCCCTATCCCATCTGGGGCAGATAAATATGGTGTGTTCCGGGTCATCTCTGTTACTGCAATAAATGCAGAGGTCGTCCGGCGCTTTCTGTATTTTGTAGGTGAAGGATCTAAAAGATCCGTGTCCCGTCAGTGCCTGCGTTAGAAAGTAGTTTGTCGTTCTAAACGGGCAGTTTATCCACGGCCTCAAGTCCGGGATAAGACGTTTAGTCCATTGCGCCTTTTCAGTTTATCTGGTCCATCTGTCCTGCCATCGGGTTATCGTCTCTTCCCTCTCTTGTCTCTTTTCGACTTCCGTAATATTCTGGCGTGCAGCCATTCTCACCCTTTCTTCGATTAGCAGATCCATCGGACCTAACCTAACATAACCTCACCTAACCTTTCTTTTTTTTTCTGGTGGGGAGAAATCGCTTGACACCTCGGCCTGTGTCAATCAGCCGAGGTAGTGTCGGGCGCTACTCCGACTAAAACCCCCTATGCCCTCTCCTGCGTCCAGAAGATCCAGAAGGATATTTCATCGGGACAGGCGGCATTTTTCTATGCTAGTCTTCTCCTTCCTTATTTTTGTTTTCATTCGGTTTATCTCTAAGTCATTGTGCCCTGGCTCGCAGTTTTTCTTCATTTTCGGCGGTTACTATCCATTTCGTATCCATTTCGTTCTTCTCCCTCTCTCTGTGCCATCTGTCACAGCTGAAGATAGTATGTTCCGCGTCGCCCACGTTCTGACAATAAATACAGAGATTGTCGTTGGCTTTACCGATTCTGTTCGTAAAATTCCTGAAGGAGCCATGCCCGGTCAAAAATTGGGTGAAAAAATAATCCGTCTGCCTATGCTGACAGCTTATCCATGGCCCTAGATTTGGGATAAGCTTTTTGGTCCACTGTGCGTCCGAAGTGTTATTTTCCTATCTGGTCTGCCATTCCCGAATTGTGGTGTTTCTTTCTGCATACTTCTGTTCGTTTGTTACCTCTACCGCCTCCTCTAGACGTCCCCTTTCTCTAGCCAGAAGGTCTATTGGTGCTACTCCGGCTACCACACAGATAGCCTCTGCCGACGTTGTCCTGTACGCCGAGGTCCGTATGTTGATGTCGTCCGAATCTGGTGGAATGTATGTGGAAAGCTTATATGTGAATTCAGTCCAGTCTGCTCTTTTTATGTCGTACGTTCGTTTTTTGTTTTGGTGTGTGTCGTCCTATGTGATATGTTATGTACCTATGGTCGTTTAAGGTCTCTTCGTCGCTTACTGTCCAGTCTCGTGTGTTTATCCCTTTTGTTAGTGTTAGATCTACCCGGCTTTGCCCCCTGTTACTACTGTACGTTGCTATGTCTGTCCTGTCGTTTTCTATTATATATCCGTTCATCACTGCCCAATCCATTACTTCTACTCCTCTATTGTCTTTCTCTAATCCCCCCATACCATATTTTTAGCGTTCAAATCCCCTGAAATAATAATTTTCCCCTTAACTTTGCTGAGTAGATCTTTGATTTTATTAAATTTAATATTAGTATTTCCCCCGGGTTCGTCGTATAGATTTACTAACGTTATTTTCTGTTCCCCTATTCCTATCTGTATTGTTGTGTTTTTGTTTGTTAGTTCTGTTATTTGTTGTACGTTTTTTGTTTTGTTATTTATTAGTATTCCCGTTTTCGAGTTTTCGTCGTGTCTGTAAAGTGAGTGGGTGTCGGTGTTAGTCATTATTTTATATATTTCCTGTATTAGTATTTTGTCCGTTTTGTTTTCTTTGATCGTTTGTATTAGTTGATCCGTGGCTGCCTTGCACTTGACTATGTTAACTTGCAGAATGCGCGTAAGTTCCAGTTTTTTATGTTGCCTAGCTAGTTTGGTAGTTAATATTATATGGTAAGTTGTAGTTTCCTGATGTATATCGGGCAGTTTATCTCTCGCTTCGTGTCCTCTTGGTTGGATTTTCATTATCTCGCAGTTGGGGCAGTTGGGCTCTTCATTACATCCATTTCCTTCATGCGCTCCTCCGCATAAGTAGCATTTAGCTGCATATTTGCAGTATTTAGCTACATGTCCGTATTTGCTGCATTTAAAGCACATGGCGACCCTAACATGTTCTTTTATACCCACCGATATGAGGTCTATGCTAACTTCTTCTTTTGTTATTAGTGTCCTAAAGATTCCTGGTGAAGTCTGGATTATGCAGTTTTCTCTTCTGGTGTTCCTGCATGGCCGTTTATGCACTATTTTAAAAGAGCTCCTTACTGTTGAAATTTATAATGCAATAGTCCTTATTGTTCTGACTGTATCTTGTTTGATGTTTATTTCTAGTTTAAAAAAGAAGAAAAAAAAACAAAATAGTAGTTGTTGATAAAAATAAAAACTTCATCCTGACGTATATTTTCTCTCCTGAGTTTAAAAGTAGTTTTGCATTCCATTGCTTGAATTCCATCGGGTTATGGGCCCAGATATGCGTGCATGAGTTAACTGTTCTCAGTGTTTTCAATTGGAAAGAAGAAAGGCTCGTCTGAAATGCCGAACGAAGTTACTCCTTCCACTAGTTCCTCAACAGAAGGATCATCTAGCTCTCTACCATATTTTGAGAAGCTTCGAGGTGGTGAGAATTTCAATGACTGGAATTTCGCCATGAGTATGTTTTTAAAACATGAAGATTTGTGGTACAGTATTGTGGGATATCCTGACGGCGACACAACTGTAGAGCCAGTAAAAGCAAGAAAAGACCAAAAGGCTTTGACCAAAATATGTCTTATGGTCCACCCAAATTGCTATTCCCATATACGAACAGCAGCTACAGCTTCGGAAGCTTGGACGAAATTGCAATCAGCTTACGAAGATAAAGGCCTCAATAGGCGGATAACGTTACTTCGATCCCTTTGTTCTAACAAGCTCGAGAATTTCCATAAAATGGAAGATTATGTTAATGAGTTTATGAACATCTCTCAGAAGTTAAGTTCAGTCAGTAAGCCAGTTGATGACGAATTACTTGGTGCTATGATGCTGCAGGGTCTTCCAGACAGTTATGAACCAATGGTAATGGCTATTGAACATTCTGGTGTTTCCATCACGAGTGATTTCATCAAATCAAAATTACTTCAAGACTGTATACCAATCAAAAGTATACAAAGGTTAACAATAATAAGAAACCTTGGTGCTGGAACTGCCGCTCAATTGGACATTATAAACAAAATTGTCCGAAAAAAAGAACCACAGTCTGAGATATCTTCAATGAACCTATACAAGAAGCCCGAGAAGAAGCAAGGTGCAAAATCGAGAGATAAAGTTTTGCTTACTGCTTTAGGTTGCCAAGCGAATCAACACAATTGGTATATTGACTCTGGTGCATCTACGCACATGACTTACCGAAAAGACTGGATCATCAATTTTACAAATCAAACGAATAATGGTATGGAAGTGTCTGTTGCTAATAATCAAATCCTGTACAGTGAAGGAATTGGTGATGTTCCTGTTAATTTGAAAGCAGATTCACACATTTTAATGATATCCAGTGTTACATATGTTCCCAAACTAGCTTCCAATTTGCTATCCGTAAGCCAGCTAGTCTCAAAAGGGTATGCTGCAGTTTTCGACGGAAATGGTTGCAGAATACTAGAATCAACAAATTGCGTAGTAGAGGGTGAAATACAGGCCACAGCTACTCAAATTGGTGGCATATATCGCCTTGATACTACTGAATATGCCAATGCAGTAACAAACGTAGATTCACATCTATTATGGCATAAAAGACTAGGACACCTCAATCGAATCAGCATGAAATTATTACGAGATAACTTAGCTACAGGAATTTCATTCAAAGATGATATCAATGGATTTCAGTGTGAACCATGTATACAAGGAAAGCACTATCGCCAATCTTTCAGAAATGACAAACACAAATTGTCAAGTGAAATATTAGATCTCGTGCATATGGATCTTTGTGGCCCCGTGCCAGTTCCATCTTGGGGTGGTAGTAAATATTTCTATAGCTTGATTGATGACAGTTCCAGAAAAGTTTTCGTGTACTTCCTTAAAAATAAAACTGAAGTGAAATCAGTTTTTGAAGAATTCAAGAATAAAGTGGAGACTGAAAAAGAAAGAAGAATAAAGCGAATACGAACTGATAATGGCTCTGAGTTCACCAATCATTCATTCGAGACAATTTTGAAGAGTTCTGGTATACAACATCAGCTTACGGTGTCCTACACTCCGCAGCAAAATGGAGTTGCCGAGCGCATGAACAGGACGATCATGGATAAATCAAGATCAATGATGAATGAATGTTCCTGTGATCAACGTTTTTGGGCGGAGGCTGTAAACACATCTGTATACCTCATCAACAGATCCCCCACCAAAGTTCTTCCCGGTAAAACACCAGAGGAGAAATGGACAGGTCATAAAATTGATATCGGTCACCTCCGAATTTTTGGATGTGTAGTATATGCTCATATTCCTGAAGAAAAGCACAAGAAATTGGATCCTAAAAGCCAAAAAATGATGTTCGTCGGATACTCGGAGGAGTCCAAATCTTACAGACTTTTCAATTTATCGAATCATGAAGTCTCTAGGGCTAGAGATGTAATATTCTTGGAGGACAAATTCGAAAAACCCCATTCAACTTCTCCAGAAGTAGATGATAACATTCCATTGCTTGAATTCCATCAGGTTATGTGTTGAAATTTATAATGCAATAGTCCTTATTGTTCTGACTGTATCTTGTTTGATGTTTGTTTCTAGTTTAAAAAAGAAGAAAAAAAAACAAAATAGTAGTTGTTGATAAAAATAAAAACTTCATCCTGACGTATATTTTCTCTCCTGAGTTTAAAAGTAGTTTTGCATTCCATTGCTTGAATTCCATCATTTACGTGTTCTTTCCCGTGTGTATTTATAAGAAAATCGTTTTCCACTATTAGTGCCTCGAGTATCTCTTCCTCGCTTAGTCCGGCTTCAATTACCGTTAGCATAATCATGGGTTCTGTCGTGCCCAAGTGCTTTGTTTGCAGTTCCGGGTTAGTCTTAAGTTTGTCGTGGACTTTGACTATTTGTGATTGGTCCTTTGCTTCAATGATGGCTGCTCCTTCTGCTGTTTGTCTTATACTTCTTAGTCCTCCTGTGCTGTTGTCCTTCGTTAGAGTTTCTTTTACTCTTTGTAGGGTAAGTTTGGCGTCTTCGTTTTCCTCTATTCTTACTATTAGTTCATGTTTTCTCGGTAAGGATCTTAATTGCTCCGGTGCGGTTTTGATTGTTGGTGTTTTGGTGATCATCTTAGCATATGTGGGTCCTAGTGTTGGTGGTTCTGTGGGTTGTGTGTTTGTTGTTCCATTAGTTATCTCCAGTCGGGGTGTTGGGTGGGGGTCCATGTGAGGGGTGCATATGGTTGTCCTGCGTTGTTTGGTAATGTCCTGTTTGATTGGTTGAGTTCTTTGTTTATCGCCTGTCTGATGATGTCTTCTAGGTCCGTGGGTGCTCCTGACAGCGATGGGAATTGCTCTCTGACGTTTTTAATTTGTTGATTGTGTTGGGCTCGTGCTCTCCATAATTGTACTTGGCCTGTCAGTCTTGCGTTTGCGGTTTGTAATGACCCTAGTCTTTTGACAAATCTTGTCAACTTCATCATTACTTCCTGCGTTGCGTCTCTTACCGTTGTTTGATCAGCTTTTGTGAGTTTTCCATGTTTATCCATTGATACGTTGTTATTCATTCTGTTGATGGCTTCCATTACTTCTTCCATTTCTTGTTCTTCTTCGCCCTTATCTTCTGGCGAGGCTGTTGTTTTGTTTTCTCCTGTATATGTTCCTGTGGCTCCTTCGTCTTCGTTTTCGCTGTCTGATAAATCTAGTATTGTTTTGTCCAGGTCTTGTTTGTTGCGTTCGTCCATTTTTGGTTTTTTGCTAGTTGCATCCAGGGTTTGTGGTGGTGTTCGTGCGATCCTGTTGATCCTTTTGGCCATAATTTTGGGTCTGGGGGTGGTTTTGTGTTGGGGCTACCTGTATCCATGGGGTCGTCTTCTTTGTCTTTGTCCTTTTCTGTTTCCATTTTGTTTTCCGTGTGTTTTCCGGTTCTTAGAATGTAAAGTGTGGTGAAATTCTCCTCTATAAAAGTGTGTCACTATCGCGATACGTCTCTTGAATTTTCTGATAAAAAAAGCCCGAAGAGGCCAAACTAGGCTTCTCAGGCTGATATATGTCGGTTTGTCACGTGTCTTTCTCACTTTAACTAATGTCTCAAATGTTGTGTCTCTGTCACTCTTAAAACTACAGTGTCTGTTTCACTTGCCTTATATTATCTGCACTGCTGTCCCCCTCTCTAGTCCTTGCACATGCACTTTTCACTTAAAATAACTTTGTGTCCTCTCACTGTTTATTATGTGTGTCCTTTCTCACTCTAACTCACGGTGTCTACTATCGCTTGTCTTTGTTTGTTAATTTCGCGACTTTTATAAGTTCAATGAAAAGTGTGTTGAACGGATATTTTGGTATGCAAAAAGCCAATGCTTTGCATTGGCTCAAAATAATCACGTTTCTCGAAACACGAACTAGGATGCACCTGCACTTTTCGCTGCACTAATACGTTGTAGCAAACACGTCCGACCTCTAAGAGAGCTGTCGACCGAATGTCGACAGTGGAAGAGCGTGTGCTCGGGTGATTCTTTCTCTCCCTCTCCACAATATCGGCAGTCCGGGTTGTTAGTCTTTTTTATCTTATACGTGTATGTGCCAAAAGACCCGTGGCCAGTGAGTGCTTACGTCAAAAAATAATCCAGTCGTCTGTGTCCACATGCGACCCATGTCCGTAGGTCTAGGATTAGTCTTTTTGTCCACTGTCCCGTCTGTTCGTTTTCCTGCCACGACTCCTGCCACTTGTCTGGCCCTTTTTCTGTTGGTTTCGAGGTGTCCATCCTCGTTCCTATAGAGGATATGCTTTTCTTCCACCAATCTCTCTATTGGCGGATTCCCTGTTATTACTTGAATCGCTTTTGTAGAGGCTGTCCTGTAGGAGCTCGCTGCCCTCAGTAGCATCCGCCGCTGTACTGTCTCCAGCCTCTTTCTGTAGGTTTCTACTTTCATCGCCATATGCCAAACCGGTGCTCCATACAACAAGATGGACTGGACAACTCCG
The DNA here is from genome assembly GCA_958298965.1 of Chrysolina haemoptera. Lineage (NCBI taxonomy): Eukaryota > Metazoa > Arthropoda > Insecta > Coleoptera > Chrysomelidae > Chrysolina > Chrysolina haemoptera. Next base: position 697,131 of record OY282593.1, on the reverse strand, counting down.
TTTAGCATCTCCCTTTTACCACTACATGGTCCACCTATGTTCGGCATCACTCTCGACATTGCAGACGCGCTTCCGCCTTCTTGGCCACTCTCTTTGTATGTTCCCCAAAGTTCATCTGGTCGTCAAGGTACACCCCCAAATATCGCACTGCTTTGGTGTGTCTCACAACTTCTCCTCCTATGTTCAAGACTAGTTCCCTCTTTAGGGGGCCCCTGAGGATTACCAGCTCTGTCTTATTCGTTGCAATCTCAAAGTGGTGCTTTGTCATCCATCTAATGATTCGGGTTGCTGATTCTTCCGCCCTCTCAATAAGATCCTCCTTTTTTTTAGCTGTGATCACTAGTGCCAGATCGTCGGCGTAGGCGATGGACTTTGCCCCCTCCGACGCTGATGTGACTGCTCTCTAAATATTTGTCAATGATTTCAATCAGATATCTTGGGATGCCTCTTCCCACCAGCTCTCGGATTATCAGACTCCATGCCGCCGTATTGAAGGCGTTCTTCATGTCCAGTGATTTCTGTCCCCGTTCTATGGAAAACGCTCTCCAGTATCTTCCTAAGCTATTCGTCGTACGGTAGTTGCTCTACCATTATACACTGTAAGGCCATCTTTCCGGTCTCTGATTGCACTACTTTTTCCTTCAGCGCTGAAATTCCTTCGTATATTTTTTCTATTTTTTGCTTACCGCCGGTCTTCCCCATAGGCAGGGGTAGCATGTACAGGGTGTTTGGGTAGTCCTCCATTACCCCGTTGCTGGTTCTTGTTTTGGTGTTTTTTGAAAAAACTCTATGGTGGATATTTCATCGGCTAAGAGATTTTCTAGGTCTGCGAATCTATTCTTAACCTGGTCTAATGCCCATCCTTCGCGGGTCTTTCCAGTGGCAACCAGCAGCGCTATGTCCTGTTTTCCTTTCCTCAACTCCTTGAGGTCGTAGCATTCCCTAGTGCGTTTATTTGCGCTTTCTGGCCAGGGATGGTCTATGATCTCCTTCAGCCCGTTCCAACCCTCGTGACCTTGGATGTTTTCCAGGTGAAGCTTTGTTTTTTCCCCAAGGTCTGCCACGATATCATCATATTCCCTTCGAATCATTTCTTCATTCACCTGAGTTGCAATTTATGTCTTCTTAGTCTCTGCTCGGGGTCCTTCCCGCTCGCGCACGGACTCGCGCTCCGTTTGAGTCCCTGTGCTCGCGGACTGCTCTCGCCTATCTTCGCCTCGCTGTGATACCAGACAAGCTATTTTCCTCTTCTTTGGGTTCCCTTTCCGTGTAGATTGCCTTTTTATCTTTGCGGCCGCCGCCGTCAGTGCTTTTGAGACCGCCTTTATTTCCTTCTTGGCGTTGGGGTGTTCCCTGACCAGTCCGGCGATCGTGTTGAGGCACCAGAATTCCGCTCGTGTCCTCCGCGCTTTTTACTAGTTTCCCCGCCTTCGCCACCGGTGATATGTTTTTCCTTTTTCTACTTCTCCCTGCGGGGTCCCATAGATCTCCTCATCGATTATGCAGGGATAAGGCATCCTCAGATCATCGGCATAGGCCGCCGTGTGGCAACCCTGGGGAAGGTCTAGACGCAGTACCCCGTCGTACAGAACATTCCACAGCTAAGACCGATCCCTGCGGATGCCCTGCGACATGTCCTGTTCATAGCGTTCAGTGGTTAGCTTTCTTTGAGCCAGGTAGTGGCTTATAAGCCTCAGAAGATACGGCTTAATTCCGGTTTCCTGTAACCTGTTGCATATGAGGCGCCATTTCGCGGTGTTAAATGCATTCTTGACGTCTATTAATATAATTGCTCCCCACACTGTGCCAAGGGCACTGGCTTTGTCCACCACATATCTGATAGCCGAGAAGGTTGAGGGCCCGGCTCTGAACCCAAATTGTCTTCTAGAGATGGTGGAACATTCCTCTAATGCTCCCTCCAATCATTATTCAATAATATATTCGAACAGCTTGCCCAGTGCGTCTAGAAAGCATATTGGCCTGTATTTTGCCGTTTCTAGAGTTCCTTTCGGGATCAAGATCACCTTAGCCTTCTTCCACTCTGGTGGAAAGCATTGCGTCATCATCAGCTCGTTTAGGATATTCAATATCGTTTATGGGATGGTTTTTATAGCTATCTTCAGGACTTCCGGCCCTATCAAAGCAAATCAAGAAAGCAAGAGCACAGGAGTGGAAGCTGCTGTGCGACCGACTGGAAAATGACCCTTGGGGACAGGGCTACAAAATAGTCACCAAAAATTTCAGACGTTCATATGAGCTGACCCAGGCAAGAATGGCAGAACTGGTTAGAGAGCTATTTTCAGAAGACCCCCTGAACACTAGACGAGCTAACAGTGGCTGCAGCGAAGCTGAAAGTCAAAAAAGCGCCGGAACCGGATGGAATTCTGCCGGAAACCCAACTCAACCTAACCTAACCTAACTTTTTTTTTTTTTGGTGGGTGGAAATGCTGCATTGCACGAAGGCCGCTTGGTGTCGATCGCGAGCCAACGGTGCCGGACTCCTACCGGCTAAAACCAACCTGTGCCCTCTCCTGTACCCGGAACTGCCCCAAATAGCATAGCATCGGAGGTACAGGCGGCAGTCTGTTTTGTCTACGTTTACCCATCTTCATCGTCTATTTGCCTCCTTTCTTCCTCTTGGAGCCTTCGTTCTTCTATCTCCTTCTGTCTTATAATCTTCTCAAGTGTTCTTGATGCCTGCTCCCATGTGTTTTCATCCACGTTCATTCTGTCCAGCAGGTTTTGTGGGTTGACCTCCCCGAGCCTCCCTTTTAGATCTTCTCTGTCTGTGTTCCACCTGGGGCAGAAAAATATTGTATGCTCTGTATCGTCTGTAGGATCGTGGCAGTATCGGCATTCGCTGTTTTGGGTCTTTCCTATAGTTGCTGTATAGGACTTAAAAGATCCGTGGCCGCTCAGGATCTGTGTGAGAAAGTAATTTAGGGACTTAAACTTTCCGTTCGTCCATGTCTGTATGTTCGGTGTGAGTTTTTTGGTCCATTGGGCCTTGTCTCTATTTCTATCCCACCTGTCTTGCCATATTTCTATTGTCACCCTCCTCTCTTCCTTTTTTGCTGTCTCATCGACACGACATTTTGTCTTCCGGCCAGTCTTATCCTTTCCCCCACCAGTAAGTTCATGGGGGGAACCGCTGTGATGACATTTATCGCTTCAGCAGATACCGTCCTGTAAGCCATCGCCACTCTGAGTAGCATCCTTCTTTGTACTGAGTTGATCATGTCATTATACCTTTTCACTCTCATAACTGCTCCCCAGGCCGGCGCCGCGTACAGTATGGTGGATTGCGTTACCCCGTACAGTAGCCGTCTCTTCTGCTCTCTTGGTCCTCTGATGTTCGGGAGAATTTTAGTAAGGGCTGTTACCTGTCTGCTTTTTTCAACAGTCTTCCTGACGTGCTCATTGAAGATGAGCTTGGCATCAAGCCACACACCTAAGTACTTTGCGTATTTTTTAGGGATGATGTCCACGTTTCCAATTCGGTACTTGATGTCGTCTCTTCTTTCTGGGGCCTTTTATTATTATTGCTTCTGTCTTTTCGTGAGCCAGTTCTAGCCCGTTTTCAGACATCCATGTCTTAGCCCTCCTCAGGGCTTCATTTCCTCTGTTCATCAAATTTGACTTGCTTTGACAGTGACCACAATTTCCAGGTCGTCCGCGTACGCAGCCGACTAGCAGCCTGTTGGGAGGTCCATTTCCAGTATCCCGTCATACATCACGTTCCAAAGGGTAGGTTCTAGCACCGAGCCCTGTGGCACGCCTTGCGACATGTCCTGTTCATAGTTCCCGCTCTTCAGTTTTTTATCGGATAGGTACTCATCTCTGGCTTTTATTATATATCCCGCGATCTCTAGCTCAGCTAATCTGCTCATGATCTTGTCCCATTTTGCCATGTTAAAGGCGTTTCTCACATCTACCATTATAATAGAGCCCCAGAAGTTATTTTCTCTTGTAGTTATTTCGATCACGTACCTAACCGCGTCTACCGTCGATCTTCTCGGCCTAAAACTGAATTGGGCGTTGGATAATCCGTCGTGTAGGGTAAGTTCTTCCAGTCTATGCTTCAGCAGGTACTCGTACAATTTACCTAGTCCGTCCAAGAGGCATTGTAACGAATTTTATTACCTCAGCGAAATAAAACGCACAATGCCATTAGCAGGGTAGTCGGTTGAGCATGTAGGGGTGAGTTGATGTGTTAGCCTGAGTAAGAAATAAGTTTTAAAAGCAATTCAAAAATGGGCGCCACTCGACTTACAAACTAATATTAAAATATCCTGTTGAAGCCAAGAATTAAAAAAAAAGGGTAGTTAGTCTACACAATGGAAGCGAGTTCATCTAAAGTTCAAAAATCAGAGCTCAGTCTCTTTATACTCTACTGATATCAATAATGGATTGATTTGGGTTGGACCGTACTGTTGAAGATCTGAAAAGTCAAAAAGTAATACACAGATCCCCTTTTTGTACACATATATATTTACAAAGAACACTTACAATTCCCCTGAATATTCTTAAATAATATTTAGAGCATTGACAGCAACCATATGAAGCATTTATATGAATATGTTGAACTTCTCCTAGAAGTTTTGAAATAAAAAAAAAATCATTAATAACCACTAGAGTCAAACAGACTACGCTTGTATGCTACAGATGTGTGCAACACTTGCCTAAACCAACATTGAAACGACCTCTTTAACCTTAAACAATATAGGTAATAAATTGATATGAATGATGAATATAAAAATGGATAGAGGTTCGAAGTTATTTGTTATCTATCAGCAAGTCAGTGATAAATTTATATTTGTATATAGTAAGAAGCGCAATGCTCTTACAAATGATCTAGGTACTGACCATCCCGTACCATGAAGTAAATAACCATAAAAATTGTTTAAATCCCATACCATTTTCCATCAGGAGAGTACCAGTCTGCGACAGGCAGGGTACCATTTAATAAGCAAACTAAATCGACATCTCTGTACAAAGGTGGGTCCATCAACATCCCATTTAATAATAATTATTTCCCAAAATGGCGAGGGTAATTATTCCATAACCAAAAAAATGTGAATCTCACAACATCAAATAACCCTATAAAAGAAAATCTCTGTTTTATTTACTGGCTCGTTGGAAATGTTTATAACTTACCTCGTTCGGAGGGTTATTTGGGTAGAAAATCTTTCAGTAACATAATCTTCATGCTCCACGTTTGGAGGAGTAAACCCATAGCATGATGGCAGGTCCAATTTTTACAATCTAACTGCATCGGCAGGATAACTCAATGAAAATATTGCCTTTACGGCTTGGAGAGCTATTGCTCATCCAATAAATAAAAATGTGGGCACAATTTCGTACTAAACGAAGCCATCTCCTTCTTCAGGAGAATCAATCACCTTCTTCGATCACCAAAAATGGCCAAAAGGGCTTAAATTTGCGTCTCTTCCGTTCAGCCTGATGACTCCCCACCTCGATTTTTCGGTGTGTCGTCGTTAGGTTCGAACAGAACGTGGCGCCATCTACTGTCAGCCACTTATGCCTCTCAATACAACTTGCAAGAGAAACTCGCTAGAATAAGACAAGGATAAAGCAAGAGATTTGCGATAATCCCAGTCAGGACAAGAAAGGTAGTGAATTTCACCCATTTTGCATTTTCCACGAAACCAATAATAGAACAGCAGATTTCATTAATTTAAAAAAAGGAGAACGCACCCCTATCAAGTATTTATTTACAGGAAACTGTTTTATCTCGACATTTGAACACTTGAGACATCAATGCTGCCAACTAACCTATTTGAGTAAGATTTCATGAAACACACACGTGGCACAGACGGATTCCTGCAATAATATTCCACCAAGATTATTAAAATGGCGTTCGTTAAACATCAATTACATGACAGCGCCACCTGCTGAGCAGTAGCCGTAGCAGCAGAGGGGCGTCATTTGCAAATATTTCACCTTAAAATATCTGTGACATTTAGCGACAAAATGAACGCTACAGCATATCGGTCTGAACTTGTAGTCCGGTGGATCTCCCTTCGGGATCAGAACCACGCTTGCCATTTTCCATCTTCTGGGAAAGGTTTTTTCCGCAAATCGCTAGGAAATTTTGACATTCCTGTCAAAATTTCTTGAAGAAAAAGTCAGGACTTCCTTACTGTAAGGAAATGTTATTTCCTTACTGTACGGAAATGTCATTTCCGTACAGTTGTTAGTGTTCTACATAAATGATTGAAAACACATTGCTTATAAGGAATTAATTTATATTTTGAAAACATCAAGTCATTGCTGAATACATTTTTAAGATCAATTTGTTATATTTACAGTAATTTGACAGTTAGTACAATTATTGAACATTGGAGGAACACTGTTAGAACTATGAGAAACATTTTGGACAACATGCGGGGTGGTAGGGTTATTTTGTTGAATATTTTGAACTGTGAAAATTTTATTTGCCACCTCAACCTTATTGTTAAGCGATTCTTCGATATATCCTTCAGCAACGTTTGATGACTTCCATCCGCCATGCCTCTTTAAACTAGTTATGTCGGCATCAGAGTCAACCAATATTGTTGCAGAAGACCGACGAAAGCAGTGACCAGTATATTCTGTCGGATTTACCAAGTTCAAATAAGTAGCAACTATTTTGGGCATTTTTCTAAATTGATGAATTCCTACCACTTGTCTACAACCCTTTCCGCTTTGATATTTAAAGAAAAATCGGTCACTGTTCATATTTTCTGGTCTTAACGAAACATACTTTTGATAAACATTCAAGTAGATCTGATTAATTACAAATGATCTTGGTTTGTTGGTTTTCGAATCAGGTATGCTGATTAAAAGCTTAGATTCTAGGTCTTCTATATCGTGGACAGTCATTCGGACTCTCATCCATTCTACAGGCCCCAGAAATACCAAATATTACAGCCCACCTAAAAAATAAATAAAGGTATAATCTAAATAGAAATTAAAACCTTGTAAATTACCTTAATCATTAAATTTTCTTTATCTGGAACTTCCTGGATAAATTTTTCAATTTCTTCCTTCGTTAAAATCTTAGATTTCTTTGCCTCATAACCTTGAGCTTGCCGTTTCAATAAAGAACGAAGTTTTGAGTATGTAGATATATCTACATTGTGTTTAATTGCAAGGGTTGACTTCAGCATTGAATAATTGGCCCATAATGTTGAAGATTTCATCTTTAAACAAAGGTCTAGGAAGTATGCCATTACAACATTTTCTGAGAAAGAACTCGTATTTTTACTCATGCGATAATCCATAAAACGTCTGTATGCATTTTCGTACTTTTCTCTTGATTTCTTTGGCAATAATTCTAATGAAGCAGTATTCACTGCCTCAACCAGCTCTGGAGGAGTCCCAGGAATGGAAATTTCATCATCACTTATCATTTTACTTTCGAGAACACCAGCAATTAAATTTATAAACGTCAAGTTTGACAATTCAACCTCAATACGTTTCCATAGTAGCCCAAGTAATTTTATTAGGACCATTTATTTGGGAATAAAATTATCGCGTTTTTTTTTAAATCAATCAATATCTGTCGAATTTTAAACGATTTGCGGAAAAATAGTATGTTTACCTCGTAGGAAAAGCCACATTCCTGGACTCTGTGTCTTCACAGTCGCCCAGGAATGTTAAGCTTTTCCTACCCGGTAAACAATGTACTATTACCAGTAGCTGTCTATTTAGGATGTCTAGGAGAGTTTCTGTTATTGCTGCTACTGCTGTTTTTATAGTTTCTGGCATGATGCCATCGGGCCCAGGTGCCTTTCCGTTTTTCAGTCTGTTTGCTGCCTCTTCTTGCATCGTGAACGGTGAAGGTTGGGGTAAGTGGATTTCAGATATTCGGTCCCTTTGTCGTAAGTGTTCCGGAAAGAGTTCTTTGATTTTTCTAGTTTTCTCTGTCGGTTCCAGCTCGTATGGGTTTTTTTGGGTCCTTAATCCACTGGTGACGATCTTGTACCCTGGCCCCATGGATCCTGCTCCAGTGAGTAACAGAGTTTATTCCATTGCTCTCTCTTTGACTTGTTTATTTCTCTTTTCAGCTCTCTCTTGGTGTTTTTATACGCCTCTTCAAGTTCTTCTATAGTAGCGAGGTCTTGCTGCCTTGTTCTTGCTCTTTGCATTTTTCTTCTGTTCCTGTTACATTCACCCCGTAGGGCCTCTATCGCCTCATTCCACCATACAGGGCTTCTTCTTGGCTCCCCTCCCTTCGTCCTACTTGTACTTTCGTTTTGTGGTCTCTTGTTTGTTTCTACCAGTTTCTACCAGGTTCCTAATTTCTCCTTCCCTTCTCTGCAAAACCTAACCTAACCTAACCTAACTTTTTTTTTTCAATAGGGTGGGAATCCTCATAGGACACTGATCGCCTGGTGTCTATTGCGTATCAGTAGTGTCGGACTTTTACCGACTAAAATCACCCATGTGTCCTTCTAGCTCCCGGCCCTGTCATTCGACATACGCGGTACTAGTGGCATCTGGATCTGTATCTTCTCCTTGTTGGATTATTCTCTTTGTTGCTGTTGCTGTAAGTTTCTTTCATGAAATTCCTTTATTCTCATTACCTCTGTTATGAATTTGTTTATTTTTTCCCATTCGTTTGTAGTTCTCATCAATGTGTTAACTATGTTCTCCGCAGACAAGACAGTTTGGAGGTCTGTCTGTAGTTTATGTCTGCTATTTTCCCATCGATCACATACTATTATCGTATGTTCGGGTGTGTCTATCTGATCACAGTATATACAGCGTTCATCTTTAGCCTTACCGATTATTTTAGTATATGTCCTAAATGATCCGTGCCCTGTTAGAAATTGGGATGTGTAATAGTTTACGTGCCTATGTTGGCCATTAAGCCATAACATTAAGTTTGGAATGAGTGTTTTGGTCCATTGACCTTTTTCCCTGTTTTCGACCCATCGATGTTGCCATGCCGCAAGAGTGTTGTTCCTTTTCTCGGTGGCGATGTGTTGGCCTTCTCTCTTTCTTTCTCTCATATTTGGTTTCTTTCTCTAGCTAGTAGGTCAATTGGGATAATACCCGCTATTACGCATGCTGCCTCCATGGATACCGTACGGTAGGCGCTAGTTATCTGCAGCAGCATACGCCTTTGCGTGCTAGCTATCATCTTTACGTATAGTTTTATATCCAGCGCCCTTTTCCATACTGGGGATCCATACAACAGTATAGACTGTGTCACGCAATACAGCGTTCTCCTTTTTTCATATCGTGGGCCTTGTGTGTTTGGCATTAATCTGGTCAGTGCACTAACTAGTTTTTCCGCTTTTGCGACAGTGTTTCTGATATGATGGTTGTATTTTTGTTTATCATCGAGATATATGCCTAAGCATTTCATTACTTTTTGGGGAACGATCATGGTTTCCCCCATTTCAAATATGATACCCTCTCGTTTCATCGGGCCTCTGATTATGACAGCAGCTGTTTTTGGTGGTGCCACAGTAAGGTGGTTTTCCGTCATCCAATTGTGGATCTTGTCTAGTGATTGATTGGCCCGTTCCATAAGCTTATGTTCATACTTTGCCCTAACGATGAGTGTAGGGTCATCTGCATACGCTAGTTATTTCTAACGATTGGCCGAAGGACTTTTTAAAAAACTTTATTTCGAATTAACAAGACAAAAGACAGAAATTGAATGATGAGAAATTAAATTTGAGGTATATAAATAACATCGGTTCAAAGTGACGTTTCGCTGAGTCGGCTCGGGTAATGAACTGGGAACATGCATCCGTAATGTTATACTATCGTGTGATATCTTGATATAACTCCTCCCTCCTTAAATTTCGGCTTCGGGCTGGAACAGGGCTGAAGGCGAACTTCTGTTTCCTTTTTCTTCAAGTTTTATTTCAATTTTGGAATTGGGTCTGTTTTTCGTGCAATATATTTTTCGAATGCTGAAATATACTACAACAAATACAGCGATGCATATAATCAACCATAAGGCCCAGTTATTTGTTTGGAAATTATCGATATCATCTATCGATAATTGATTGGTTGCGTCGATATGTTTTTGGAGCTGGTGGATATCTTCTAATGGGATGTTCTCTTTTTGTAATGGTTTTCTTTGGAGTGTTTCCATTTCCAAAACTTCGTTGCTGATTTTTGGCAAGATGAGTGGCCTTCCTGGTTTCGTTTTTTTGTGGTTCTCGAATTTGTAATGTTTGTATTCTGACTGCAGTTTATTGGTATTCGTAAGAGGCTGTTGCCTTTGACGGTGAAGTATTGTTCCTCGGGGCAACTGGACTTCATTTTGGTTTCTTCTGAAGTGATTGTTATGAGGTATTCTTCATTGATTTTGTTGAATACTTGTGTGGGTGGTTTTATCGGCACTTGCGGGCATCTAACGTCTTTGTCTTGGATAAGGGCTGCCACGCAATCTTCTTCTGGGTGGAATATCAATTGTTCTTGACTGCAAATGTATACATCTAGCACTTGTATACAGGGTTGATCCATATATTGGTATGTTTCTTCTTCGAGAGCCAAATAAGGTTTTTTGGGAATGATTACGACAGTTACATAGTTTTCTCATTTATTTGAACAGCCTTGATCCTAATATAGAATTTACAATGGAAATGGAAGACGGTCACAATTCGCTAAACTTCTTGGATTTAACCATTCGCCGCTCAAAAAACACACATAATTTCTCAATATATCACAAACCCACACATACAGATACTACAATTCACAATCAATCTATGCATCCATACTCCCACAAACTCGCAGCATACCACTCCATGATACAGAGACTAATAAATATCCCGCAACACCAGTCAAACTTTCAAACAGAATTAAACAGGATCAAACAGATTGCCGTCAATAATGGATATAAAACATCCACCGTAGACAAAATTTTAAAACAAAAACAAAACCGCAAAACGTTGAATTTAATCTATCCTCAAATCAGAGAAAAGAATGACCGTCGTTTTACATGTCTAACATATCTCGGTTATTCAACAAACAAAATGTCTCGTTTCCTTCAGAAGCAAGGTATAAATGTAGCATTCAAGACAAATAACAATTTGCATTCCTTTATAAATAATTCAAAGTCAGCTCGGGACAAATTCAAAAAATCTGGAGTCTACAAACTCAAGTGCGACGATTGCAATGCCTTATATATAGGCCAGACTGGCCGTAGTTTTAACCAAAGATTCGATGAACATTTGAGAAGTTACAGACTAAAAAAACAAGATTCGAACTATGCCAATCACCTCATAGAAAATAGCCACAATTTCACACAAAATCCGGAAATTCTACACATTAAACCGAAAAGCCTAAAATTAAATATATTGGAATCTATAGAAATCAAAAAACATCTTTGTAATAAAAACAGCTTAGTTCTGAATGATCAGATAGACCTGTTTAATTCACCGATCATTAATAATGTTATCTGTAATTTCTCAAATGCCCATTGATACCTCTACCTACCCACTTTCATACTTTCCCAAATGTCCCTTGATACCTCTCTATCTACCTTAATGTTATTTTTAGTATTTAAGGAGATGACCTTCTGTTATTAGGTTAGTTTATAACTGGCTCAGAAGATGACACAGTGTGTCGAAACAGCTGTTAGCATTAAAGGCCGATTCTCACTTGGCGTCGCGTTGCGGCAGCGACGCGTTATTTTCTTGTCGATTCCCACTTAGCGTTGCGACACGTCGCGTCAACGAAACGTGGCTGAATTTCGTTCGACAGTGCAGTCAGTTCTCCACGACTGTCCGGGAGGTTTGTCGATACAGTTGCAATGAGTTCTTCAAGTGAGGAAGACGAAGTTTTTGCCCTGGCAATTGCTCTACACAACGAAGAGAAAAAAAGGAAGAGACAGAAGCGAAAATATTGGGTGCATAAGATTTGGAAGCACCGGCTAGAAGAAGGCGAGTACCATGTGCTGTCAGGAAGAATTGTGGATGACGAAGTAAAATTTTACAAATACATGAGAATGACTCCCCGAAAATTCAATGACCTACTAGAGATTGTGTCACCGTACTTTACAAAAAGAGGCACTAAATTGCGTTCTTGTATAGACGTACGTGAAAGACTCACCATTTTTCTAAGGTAAGAAAATAAGATTTTATTTTAGATTGTAACTAGACAAAATGAAAATGATACAAAAGTAAATATCCAAAAAACAAAAAAAACATTTCAATTTGGTAACTAAAAAAATTGAAATGATACAAAACAAAATATTCGCAAAATAAAAAAAAATTCTCATATAGATAACTAAAAAATAAAAATGATATAAAACAAAATATCCATAAAATAAACAAATATTCTCGTATAACAAATACAAGACACTCAGTAGGTACTATTTATCATTAGGACTTCAATTTCCAAGATCATCATTATCTTGTTGAGATTCGTCATTCCTACTTTCAATGTGTGTCGAAGCTGGTGGCTTTACGGCATTCCAAGTTCCACCAGAGTACTCTAAAATTTGGGTAGGCTGATGGGACGACGAAAACGGGTGTTGAGAGACATGAGAATAAGTGGGTTGGCGAGATGGATAGGAACTCTGGGAGGTGGCAGATGAAGACAGAGAAGATGCGGAAGATGGGAACTGAGGAGAGTTAAACACTGAGTATGAAGATTGGCAAGTTGGATAGGAACTTTGGGGGGTAGTGGACACCGCTGGTGGACCGTACTGCTGTTGATAGCCAGCAATGTTTTGTTGATTTGACAGAAGCATAAGCTCTGTATTTCAAAAACTTTATTTTTAACGTGCGCCTGCCAGTATGGAGGAAAAGTTTCCACTGTTTTCCCTAAATTTAAAAAAAAATCAGCTACAGGATGCAAGGGCGTGGATTGTTTTTCTGTCCTATATTTTTTTCTGTCTTCCACAAATTCTTTAAAAATCTCAGGTATGGCGTCGATTTTCTTTTTATTAGAACGTCGTTGGCGTATTGTGCTTGATGGCGTGGATCGATCAGATGTATTTTCAGATTCAGAAGCATGAATGGTTTCAGTGGATTCCTTAGCTTGGTTTGTTACGTTCGCTAAGTCTTCATTGCCACTTTCATCTTCATCAACATTTTCTTCATCTATAGCATCCGTGTCACTGACCAAATTTGTGATTTGCCTGTGTAGATAACTGGTGATAGGTATAACATTAACAGATTTATCTCAAAATACTAACCACCTTCCTCTTGTGTAAGGTAGAAGAAAACTCATATTGTTAAAATACCTCCATTTTTTAACAATTTGGGATGATTGGCAACTTTTAGTTTTCCTTCCCTTGAGAGAGCGTTGAAAAGCATCTCGAAGGCTTTTCCACCGTGCTTTGCAGTTATCCGCTATAAATAAACGTTTCATTAATATATACGGGCTTTATAATATTTTTTTTATTTACAGGTACTTGGCGACGGGAGTCGATTTCCAAACATTGTCTTTCAACTTTCGAGTGGGACATTCAACAATACACGAAATCATTCACACAACTAGTGAAATTATTTGGAAAAGCCTGTCACAAATTACTCTTCCGCAGCCATCAGAGGAATTGTTGAAAAGGAGCGCCGATCAATATGAAAAATTGTGGGATTTTCCAAATTGCGTCGGCGCTATTGATGGGAAACATATGCATATTCAAGCGCCACCAAACAGTGGATCCCTTTTTTTCAATTATAAGAAGACGTTTTCAATTGTTTTATTAGCCTTGGTGGACGCAAACTATAAGTTTATTGCAGTTGATGTTGGGAGTTACGGAAAAAACTCTGATGGGGGTATTTTTGCAGACTCCAAGATCGGAAAATCACTAGAAAATAATACTTTTAACATGCCATCAGATCGGCCACTAACCGAAGGGGGCGATTTCATACCCTACGTGATCGTGGGGGATGAAGCCTTTCCAGCGAAAAAATATTTATTGAGGCCGTTTCCGGGAAAATATTTGTCACAAGAGAAACGAATATTCAATTATAGACTCTGTAGAGCTAGAAGAGTCGTTGAAAATACTTTCGGAATTTTGTGTCAAAAATTCAGACTCTTCTTAAATAAAATGCAAGTTCATCCCGATAAAGCAGACATGATTATTTTGGCCAGTTTATGTTTGCACAATTTTCTTAGGGGGGATGATACATTCATTTCATCTCTACAGGACGAAAATTCTGAAACTGTAACACCGATGTTTGACAATTTCCAGCACGTAGGAGGGAGATATTCGGGTGATGCTTTGAATATTCGTGACAAATTTATGAAATACTTTTGTGATGAGGGACAAGTTCCCTGGCAACTTGATAAAATAAACGAGGGTGTATAACGTTACATATTAGGTGAAAGGTGATGTTTCACGGTGAATGGAATATTAGAAGTATCTGATGGAGAACGAAGAAGAAAGAAGAAGATTCAGAATTTAGATTTCTGACCATCTTATATCTATGTGAATTAAATATCAATTGAGAGTGAATTGGAAGTAAAAATAGGGACATGTGAACCGTTTCGACCAATTATGCATAGTTTCGACACAAAAATTCCTTAAGTTGAAAAATCTCGATTTTTCACATGCGCATGTTCCATTTGGAAAATCAAAATAGCTACTACTTTCTGATACAAGTGGCAACACTGTAGAGATGAAAATATTTTAGACGGATTGATCATATTCGATCATCCACGCCTACAAACTTTCGAAATGATCTCTTTGCCTTCTCCAGATACTTCTAATGTTCCATTCACCGTGAAACACCTAGTATGTTACTCGAAAGTCGAAAGTATATTTATTTATGTTTTGGTACCTTTATAATCTGTACATTTACTTAAGCAAGTAGTTATATAAAATATAGACAGAATACATACGCGATTCTTCTAATTCGTTGCCTATCTCCCGCCAAAGATTTTCCTTCCTCGCATGGTTACTGTAGTGCGGGTTACTCATATCATACAACTCGGGTTTTTCGTTGACTAGTGTAATGAATTTTTCGATTTTGCCTTCCATATTCGCAATATAACGAAACGCAACACAACACAGATCTCACCCTTGTGAGCGCTATGTCATGACAGAGTATGTGCTGAGAAGCGTGCGCATGCGCTTCGACGCTGCGCTACCGCTGCGTTACTGCTTTTCCGTTCTCACTTAGCGACGCGGCGCGACGCGTAGCTGCATACAACGCTTTTGAAAGCGTTGGTTTGTGTCGCGTCGCTACGCTGCTGCTCTGCTTCGCTAAGTGGGAATTGCTGCATTTGAAAACAAGAGAACTTTTCGAAGCCGCATTTTGCAGCAACGCGCCGCATCGCGACGCGACGCCAAGTGAGAATCGGCCTTAAATGTTAGTATTGTGTAAAAATTTTTGTGAAGTATTACTTTCACTCTACCCATTCATTTAAAATGATTATGGTATTTTTTTCGGTTGGTATTGGGAATAGATGGAAATATTGAAAAGTTTTGAGATAAATTATAGGAAATTCTATGGCAAAAATAATTTTCGATTCCGAAAAATAACAATTTGTTTGAATTATCGAGTACCATGAGTGTATGTCTATTTGTAAGATTTCTTTGGAATTGTAGGGGTTGTGCAGTTCGATGAGAATATCTTTCAAATTTCGGCTCGAATAAACAGTGTACTTATAAAATTGATCGGTTAAATTAATAAGATCTGATTTAGAGTATTCGATATATTTGGATATTTCCTTTTGATTTTTGACAATTGATTCGACGTGATTTGAAAATTTATCGACGATTTGTTTGGTAATTGAAATTTGAGAATTTACTTCTTTAACAATTTGCTGTTGATTGTTCTTCAGAATTTCAATTGCTTTGTTATATCGTTCGCCGTCTGATGAATCTAAGGTACCAAAAAGGCTTTTCCTCCAATATTTAGTAAACCTCGTTTTTGTCTGATTTTCGGGTTGTTTCGAATGTTGTCAAATTTGTGTGAAATTTCTGAAATAAATGGTTTTAAGTGCTCATATTAATTTGCTAGGCTTATAAAATAAACGGGTTTGTCATTTTTTAAGTCCTTTAAATTTTGAAAATGCTTTATTAAGTTGTGAATTTCGTACTCGAGTGCACTTGAGTCAATGTCATTCAAGAAAATGTGTTTATTCGCTATGATTTTTGCCGTTTCAAATTTGAATGGAAGGATTCTTGGGGAAGGGTTTATTGATTTTATTTCAATTTCTGGATTGGCCTTGGTCAATGCCATCACCATTAGGAGGTTCAGGATTTTCAGTTTCCTCATTTTGAGCCTGCAACAAAGGAGGCTTTCTTAATTCTTTTATATGGATTGTTTGAACCTTGCCTTTATTGTTTTTTATTTGTACTTTATTATGTTCCAGAATTTTCACTATAGTATATGGGCCTAAAAACTTTGTTATTTTATATTAGTTTCGGTTTTTGGGATTTTTTTTGAAAACTTTTTGATTGATTTTGAATTCGTCATTTGTGTTACCTTCTGTGTTCGTTTTTGTTATTATTTTATTTTTTCGAGATTCCAATTTTTCTCTGACCTTTTCATAAACGGGGGTGAGTTTCTGTTTGTGTTCTTGGACATACGCTTCAAATATTTCTTTCGGGGTGAAAATTTCTTCGGGGTTTCTTGAGTTAGTATGACCAAATACTCATTCAAATGGGGCGAAATCGGTTGAACTGTGAATAGAACTGTTATAACCTAATATGGCATAATTGATGAGTTCTGTCTCATTAGGGTGGGATTCTTTCAATATTCGTAAATGTTCAATGAGGGGAGAATGGAGTCTTTCTACAGGACTGTTGGACTCGTGGTGTCCGGGGGAGGTAAAATTTACATTGATTTTGTTTAATTTCAAAAGTTCTTTGACCGTTTCGTTGTTGAACTCGAGGCCGCTATCAGCAGTTATAGTTTGAGGGGTGCCAAAAGAAGAAAAGTATTTTACTAAAGCGTCGCAAATGTGAATTGCTGATTTTCCGGCAATTGGTATTGCTTGAGCAAATTTTGAGAAAGAATCAATAATTGTTAGAAATATTTTTGAATCATAGAAAAATGCATCAATGTGAATCAACTGAAAAGGTTTGGATGGGGTTTCTGTCAAAACTAATGGAACATATGGATTCTTTCGGGAATATTTAGCTCTATTACAAATGTCACAGGAGTTTATATAATCTGTAATTGATTTTTTCATATTTATCCAATAATAATTTCGTTTCAAATATTGCAAAGTTTCTTCGATGCCACGATGATTAGTTTTTCCTTCGTGATTATTTTTCATCATCAAGATTTGTTCTTCCAGGTCTTCAATTGTATTAACACGTTTTTTACATCTGAACAATTTCAAGGTTTGTGTACTGAAATTTTCTGTGTAAACATTTGTGAAATTATTGATTAATTGTGGGTTTTCGAAGTAAATAATATAATTAATATTGGGTTTCAGGTAATCTTTTATGAAATTAAATATTAGAAGTTCGTTTTCTTCTAAAAGTATTTTGAGAGTTATAATTTTGTGCATTCCGTATGTCTCTTGTTCGATTGAAATTTTATTTTGTCTGTTTTTGAATACGTGAATTTGATATAATTTGTTATTGATAATATCGTCTCGGATCGGGATTCCATCGTTTATTATTTCTTTTGATAAAGAATGAGCTGTTTCATCAGATTGAGAGTGGTTAGTTTGATCGATTGGGGTTATTGGGTTATTAGGTGCATTGATTAGAACATAAGAAAGTACGTTGATTTTGGGTATGTTTTCAAGAGTATTTTGACTTGTGCTTCGAATTTGATAATCAATTAGATTTTCTGCGAGATCTCTCAGAAATTCCAAGGTTTCTTCGTTTACGTTACCCGGATTATTTATTACTGAATCAGTTTCGTGCATATTGAGTTGTATACGAGAGAGTGCATCTGCATTGGAATTTGATTGTCCCTTTTTTATAAATGATACTCTTCTAGTTTTAAACGCCAGCGGAATAACTTAGAATTAGGTTCTCGGATGTTAAAAAGCCAAGTGAGTGGGCGGTGGTCACAAACAATTGTGAAGGGCCGTCCAGAAACGTAGGGCCTAAACTGTTGGCAAGCCCAAACTATCCCAAGAAGTTCCCTTTCGATGGTACTGTATCTTTGTTCGGTTTCGTTCAGAGTTCGTGAGGCATAGGCAATAGGTTTGTCTTGCCCTATTGTACCAAGGGCCACATTCGAAGCGTCACTGGACAATATAAACTCTTTCTGAAAGTCGGGGTATATTTTTGCATTTCGTTTCAAACAGGATGTCATGGCTTTCGTAATTTTCGCAAAATCCTTAATGAATTTTCGATAATATCCCATCAGCCCTAAAAATGATTTGATCTCCCTTTGGGTTTTTGGGATAGGAAACTTTTGAATTGCGGATATCTTTTCCGGATTAGGTTCTACTCCGTCTGGGGTAATGACATGACCCAGATAAGCGACTGATTTTTGGAAAAATTTGGATTTATTCAATTGGATTTTTAAATTTGATTGACTTAGTCTGTCAAATACCGTTTTAATTCTATAAATGTGTTCCTGCAATGAACTACTGAATATTATAATATCATCCAGGTACACTAAACAAGTTTCGTTGTTTAGACCCTTTGGAAGGTAGAGGGCGCATTTTTAACCCTGCGGCGGGCGCGCTTTGTAAAATCCCATGAGCGGGCGCGTTGCGGCACTGAGGACCGCAAGCAGAAAAACATCGAAGTGTTCGGTTAACTCAACTATATTGCAAAAATAAGTTCGAAAAGATAAAATATGTTGGTTTTCATAACATATATTTGGCTTACAACTTTTTAACTCAAAAAATAATTGTATAAAAATATTTTCGAAAATAAATTGAATTCTTGTTACTAATCTATATCCCGATTCCTAAACATAATTATAAGTCTTCTTCTACTGGCGGGAACAGACAGTTATTACATTGGACAGTGTTCGTACTATGTCCTTTACAAACGAAATTCTGACACGTAGAACAGGTAACCGTAGTTTTATTATTTTTATGAGAACTGCATATGTGGCATCTTCCTTTACGATTTGGAGTAACTGGTGCAGGAACTTCTAATACGCGATATCGGGAAAGAAACTCATTGACGTCTTTTGGCAGTGTTCTCAATTGAGCACGCTCTTTCAGGTGGTCTTCCATCAGAGAAATGCCTAATTTGTACAAAAAACTTCGTCTTCTGGGTTTTTTTTCTTCCTGCTTCGTATTATTATAAATGATTTCAGAATTGATTCCTCCAATATCGAGAATTCGAAAAAAAAAAGCAAGAGGCCATCTCCGTGTTGTCCTTTGTGTCGAATATGAAGCACATTTTTGATCCACCGTATCTACGCCACTTTTTGTTCGATTATACTCTAAAATGATTTCGGGCTTGTTAGTTTCACCATCTACTTCTCCTGTTTGGTCCATAGTGGAAAGTAAAAGCACAGCCTTATTCCTTTTGGGAACATAGGAAACCAGCGTCATGTCATATTGGAATCCAAATAGACTTGAACCAACAGTGCGTACTTTATTTGGAAGAAATTCTAATGGAATTTCTTTTTTATTTTTTTTTAGTGTACCAATCAAAGTGAGACCATTTTGAAGGAGATATTCTGCCAAAGGGTAACTAGTATAATAGTTATCGGTTGTCAAATTCCTTTTCGTTCGTTTTATAGGGTCTACTAATCTCGTCACTATATCGAATGGTTTATTGGAAGTCTTATAGAGTCCTTCTCGTTGCGTTCCACAGTATAATTCGAAATTCCATGTGTAGCATGTCTTGCTATCACAGAGGGCATAAATTTTTAGACCGTATTTGGCCGGTTTTAGGGGCATATATTGCACGAATCCGCAACGACCTCGGAAAGGATGAAGCATTTCGTCGATGGTTACAAATTCTCCCAAGCTATAGTTATTCATACAGTTGTTCACAAAAGATTTGTGGATTTCCCTTATAGCGGCTATTCTGTCAGTTTTCTCGCGATCTTTGCGAGTCCCAATGTCGTCAAAACGCAATGAACGAAGAAGAAAAAGAAATCGTTTGTAACTGAAGGCAGCTCTAAGTATTATCATACCAGTCCCATCTTTAGCCCAGAGCTCTTGAACGTTTGCACGATTTCCTTTTTTTATTGATATGAGAAACAGAGCTCCTAGCATGGCGATTATTTCGTTACTAAACGTTAATTTACAGTCTCTATCTCTTTTGTATGAAATGTTCTCTTTTTTATTCTCAATGTATATATTGGTGCAGGTAACCATTTGATCAATTATATCTGGAGTTATAAACAAAAAAAAAGCTTCTTTTTCATTTGATACACTTTTTGCAGCACCTTTAGATCCAGGGAGTACTTTTATAATATTTTTTGCTCGCGTTTTCCCAGGTGGAACCACTGGAGTACTTTTCCAAATATTTTCAAAATCTTTAGCTATGTAAAAGTATTCTTCTGTTTCATCTTCCGCTCTAACCTCTAAGTTTTGCCCATCGTCATCTCCTGATTGTTCTGATTCACTATCATACATTTGTGTTTCAATAACCTCCTCCTCTTCTTGGCTGTCATCATCAAAATCAATTTCATCTTCGTCAAAATCGGATAAATTATTTGCAATATCTTCTAATTCCCTGGCATTAAGTGCTTTTTTCGTAATTTTCTTATCCCTAAAATTGAAATAAAGTATAGTATAGTATCAGATAAAATTATAATTCCATTGAATTCCACACTCGCAGAATAAAAAAAAATATTAATTTATACAATAATGAGATTGTTTACTTACATGACCGGGCGCGCTGCGGACCGGAGTACCGCAATTGTGAACTTCCTACTTTGACGCTTCGCTGTCGACTGTTAGGTACCAGTGAACAATTACAGTCAATGGATACACGTTGGCAGATGTATTCAAGATTGCATATCTAAGGGGGCAGCGGTATACACCAAACACAAATACAAACAAATACAGTTTTTGATAAATTGCGGCACTGAGTGCCGCTACGCGCCCGCCGGAGAGTTAAGTCCGAACGGCATGCGTTTGAACTCATAGTGTCCATTCTGTGTAGAAAAAGCTGTCTTTGGAATGTCATTTTGGTCCACCTCAATTTGGTGATAACCAGATGCCAAATCGAGAGTTGTGAAATAATTTGCTCTTCCAAGCTTGTCTAAAATGTCCGTAATATTCGGAAGAGGTTATTTGTCACCAATAGTCTTTTCGTTCAATTTGCGGTAGTCGATTACTATCCGCCATCTTTGTTTACCAGTTTGATCTGGTTTTTTAGGGACCACCCAAATTTAAGGTGAAGTAGAAGGCTGGATTATCCCTTGATCCAACATTTGATTAATTTGAGATGAAACTTCATTTTTTTTGTATTTCGGGAAAATGGTAAGACTTGGTAAAAACTGGGGTTTCATCTTTAGTTTTAATTTTATGTGTTATTTCATTAGAGAAACTCAGAGGAATATTTTCGTAATGGAAAATGTCCCTATACTCATAACATAATTTTCTCATAGCATCTTTTTCTTCCTTATTACAATGTTCCAATCTGAGATTTTTGAGGTCACTTTTCAGTAGGGTTTCATGTTTTTCGCTCAATTTTTGATTCGATTTATTATTTCCGATGAAATTTATTTCGTTTGGGTTCAATGATTCAATCTCAAAAGGTCCCGTGATCGTAATTTTGATAGGTTTTGTATTGGAATTTGTTACAGTTGTGAAAGCAAAATAGTTTTCTATGTTAACAATAGCTTTGGGGGATTCTAATTTGTTTCCGAAATCTATATAATCAAGTAACCCTAAACCATTTTTTTGATTAACAGGAAGTTTGACTACTTGTTGTGTTCTACTTGGAATAATCAAGGTGTGAAAACATTTTTCTGGAACTCTATTGGTTGTCGGTTGTAACTGTTCAAAAATAATTGGAATGCAATTCATTGGGGTAATTAGAATTTTTTTATGAATGTCTACTACTGCTTGTAATTGTTTTAAAAGACCCATTCCTATAAGTCCATCGTATTTTTTATTAAAATCGAAAATATAAAATTTGTGAAATTCTTCAGAATTGAAAATCTCGGATATGGGAATGACAGCCACTTCATTGTGGAAAGAAATACTGTGAGAAGTTTGAATATTGAATTTTTCATTAGATATGCAATTTTTGAAAAATTTGTTTGCTAATTTTGGACTCATGAGACTACGTGAACTACCTGTGTCAACCAAAAATTTTGCTTTCATCTTAGGAACATAAATGTATGGTAGGTTGTTTTGTAAGTGATTGAGGTCTATATTTGTTATGTGGTATTGTCGTTGGTCGAGGTTTGGGGAAAATTTTCATCAGGAGTGAAAATGTTTGTTTCAGACATGGTTTCTGTACAAGGTTGATGAAATGAAATGCCAGAATTGTATTGGTAATCAACATCTTCGTATGGATATGACGGGTTTAACGGTTCTTTAGTATATCCTGAAGCCATATTTTCGTAATCTTGAGTTTCTAATGGGGTATTGGATTGTATGCAATCATTTGAATAATAATTAGTTTCTATGTTGTAAAGTTCTTCTGCATTGAAATTACGTGGACCGGAACTTTGAAAATAGTTTCTATTTGGAATAAAATTTTTGTTTTGTACTGTTGGATTACGAGAGGTGGTCGACATTGGTTCTGGTTTATTTTTTGGTATTTGTCTAGTAGGTTTGAAAATGTTACGAGGTGTACCAAAAACTTGTTCATTTGTGAAATATTTCTGAGGAGGCATATTTTGTCTTGGTTGAATATTGATAGGTTGAGATGGAAATTGATACCTTAAATCTTGTGAAGGCAAGTGACTGCGATTTTCAAAATTTTGGTTATTGAAATTTTGTCTTTGGAAATTTTGGAGTGGTAATTGTAGTCGAAAATTTGAGATTGATTGTGGCGGTTTCAATTGACTGAAGTTTGATGACTGTGGTCTTGTAGATGTCATTCTATTGTATTGAGATGCATTCGGAAGGTATCCATTTTGTTTTTGATTATGAATAAAATTTTCATCTTCTAAAACATAAGATATCGCAAGTTCTAAAGAATTTGGATTTCTTAACCTAACCATATCTTGAATTCTCCCACTTAAACCACGAATAAATGTTTTTAAAGAAAGTTCGTCATAATTTTGAACTTTTAAGGTACGTTTCTCATTACTAAGGTTCATTGACACTGATTTGGAAGCTTCTTCTTTTCTGAATTCTTTGACCAAAAGACAAGAAAGATTCATTTTTGTAAGGTTTCATGATAATTAATTCGTGAACGAGACAATCTAAATTTCTCTGATCTCCAAAACTCAGTCTGAGGAGACATTTTAAATTAGCCCAATCTCCAATTTCCGGTCTACTACCAATTAACATTAAAGCATTTCCGGACAATTTTCCAATTACGGCTCTGATTAAAAATTTATTGAGTGGATCATTAGTATCTTGTGTTGTTGAAATAAAAAAATCACATTGTTCTAGAAAAACTTCTAGAGTACCATCATTGTTTCCCGTGAAATTTGGAATAGTATCGATATATAACCTAAGTAATTGATAATTTACAGTTCTTTCTGCTGAATTCTGCATGGTATTATCACTATCTAGAGCTAAATTATTCAAACGTCCTATTAGTTCGTCAATCTTGATTTTTCAATAAAGAACTGCAGGAAAAATTATAAATTATTTTCACTATTACTATTATTTTCGTGAGAATATAAAATTCTGAATTTTATTGAGCCTGCACTATTATTATGTTTCAGACTATTATTTGCACTAATAATCAAAACGCAATTGATTTTTCCAATTCTAATACTAGCCACTATACTTTAAAAAAAAATCATATGCTCTGATTCTCGATTGATTCAATTTAGTCACTTTGCCACAAAAAACAAATGAAATGATAGGAAAAATGGATGGCTCACCTATTCCTGGTTTTCTCCACTCTTCCTGGTTCGATTTCTCGTTTTCTTGGAAAATCCCTGGGCTCTGGATCGTTCTGCGAAATTTTTCGGGTTCCTCGTCCGCCAAGAGTTGAAACTCATAAACGAATTCTCGATGAGACGTTTCCGAACAAGCCTAAACGACTGCGCCAGTTATTTCTAACGATTGGCCGAAGGACTTTTTAAAAAACTTTATTTCGAATTAACAAGACAAAAGACAGAAATTGAATGATGAGAAATTACATTTGAGGTATATAAATAACATCGGTTCAAAGTGACGTTTCGCTGAGTCGGCTCGGGTAATGAACTGGGAACATGCATCCGTAATGTTATACTATCGTGTGATATCTTGATATAACTCGCTACTGTGAAACATTCTTACGGTAGTCTTATTCTTAGAACTGTGTCGTACAATACGTTCCATAGCGTCGGTCCGATCACCGATCCCTGTGGCACACCTTTCCCGCCGAGTCCAGGAGACATATTGTCCTAAATTTTTCGTCTTCCGGTTTACCTTTTGGGATGAGTACCGCCTTTGCGTTTCTCCACGTTCTGGGGAAATATTGTGTGTATAAAAGTTCGTTATAGATGTTGATTATTCTGCCTGGGTCCAGCTGTATCGCTTGCGTCATGGCTTCATTGGTAATTGGGTCCGGGCCTGGGGATTTTCCATTCTTAAGTTTGGTATCTGCATCCTTGAGTTCGCTGGCGTCAAATTGTCGGTATTTAGTTACAGGGAGTATGTCCGTAGCTTCCTCGTTATTCATTGGGAACATGTCCCTTACTATGTTTTCTCTTTGATCTTTTGTCATGTTATATGGGGTCGATGTGTGTCTTAGTGCATTAGTAACAATTTTGTATCCGTTACCAAATACGTCCTAGTCTATTTCTTTGCACAGGGTTCTCCATTGTTCCCTTTTGGAGTCGTTTATTGCTTTCGCTTTCTTATAATCCTTGCGGGCGTTCTTGTAGTTCCGTTCTAATTGGGTTATCTGCTCTGGGCTGAGGTTCCCAACCTATGTCTTCTTTTGAAGTTGTCTTTTTTTATTAGAGCATGTGTCTCTTAGACCTTGAATTACACCGTTCCACCAGTATGGCTGTTTTATTTTTCCAGTTGTGTATCGGTTTGTGGCTGCTGTTTGGGCGACTTCAATTACGTTCGTAAGTTTTGTGGTGTTGTCAATTATTATTCAAGATGGCGCCAAACCCGAACGTATTGTCGGAGCTCTCTCAAAATACTACTCTTAAATGTTCCAAATGTCACTGAAAATTAGTGAACGGCATAAAGTGTTGTTTGTGTCAATCATCACAAAATTTGAAATGTGCTAATATAGACGAAAATACCGTTGTGAGTGATTTTAAGTGCGAACTTTGTGACGTACAGGACAGCGAATCTTCAAATCGTGTTAAATTTTTAGGAACCCTTTTCGATTGTAACCTGTCGTGGACTGATCAGACTGACATTATTTGTAAAAAACTCAATCAATGTTACTATTTATTAACTACTTTAAAATCCATGCTTGACACCGAAACTCTCATAAATGTTTACTATTCTTATGCTTATGCTGCTATTAATAATAATAATAATAATTAACGCCTTTTTTATTTTCAATAGTATACAAAAAAAAAATAAACTAAACATTTAGATTGTGATGAAAATAATGGGCGAAGTTCAACTCAGTCAGAGAAGACTTCTCTGAATGATTTGTTCTTCCACTTAACCCATAACATGTCTCCATATCTATTAGAAGCATATATGCCTATTGATAAATAATCTCAACTTGACAAAAAAATAAAAAATTCAGATTATATAAATTTAAACTAATACACAGAGAGTAGAAAAATGGTACAGAAATACAAAAATGTACGAAAAAGTATAAAAGAAAAAGAACGCAATTATCTGTTTCTATTGTTTTGTTTGCAATAAATGCTTTTTCAATAACCTTTTAAATGTATTCACATTATTTTTCTTGAAATGTGAGGGAATATGATTATATAATGATGCGATTTGGTAGCTGAATGAACGTCTGTAGGTTTGCGTTTTGAATAATGGTGGCGTGAAAGTGCCCTTGAATCTAATATTCAAGTTGTGGACATCGGTTCTATGAGTGATTTTTCGATTCAGATAAGAAGGTTCCTTCGTAATCAGAATTTTATGAAACATACAAGCACTGTGAAGAGTTCTCCTATTCTCCATGTTCAGCCATCCAGCCTCGCGAAGTTTATGAGAAATATGGTTTCGTTTATGAATTCCGTAAATGAGTCGAAGACACGAGTTCTGCACTTTTTAAATCTTATTTTTATACGTATTCGTCAAATTAGGGCCATACAGGCTGTCTGCATAGTTGAATAATGATAGAACAAGCGTTTCACACAATATAGACTTGACTGGAGTTGGAAGGAAGTATCTATTACCATAGATTAGTTTCAGTGATGAGTAAGCACGTTGTATGAGTTTGTTGATATGCCTTTCAAATCTTAGGTCACCATCTAAGAAAACACCAAGGCTTTTTGCTTCTCTGACTGAAGTGAGTGATTCATTGTTTACTTTAACATCAATTTCATTCGTAATTTGGTCATTTCTACCAGTGAATAGCATTATATTCGACTTAGAGGCATTTATAATTAGGCAGTGATCGGCTGCGGCTTTGACGAAGGATTCGAGATCTCTATTGATAAGAGTGCATGCATTGTTAACTTCTTGTTGGGAAAAACTATAATAAATTTGCGTATCATCTGCGTATATATGAACTGAACAAAATTGCAAACATTTTACCAGATTTGCGGTATACATAGTAAATAACAATGGTCCCAGAATATATCCTTGAGGTACTCCTGATTTTAGCATTAGGTAATTGGACTCATCATTATCTATCTTAACCTTCTGTTGTCTATTGAAAAGATATGATTTCATCAAAGTTATTGAATCACGTGATAGTCCCAAATAGTGAAAAATTGCTAGCATTAATTCAAAGTTGATTGTGTCAAAGGCGCGACTGAAATCGAGCAGAATCAACGCAGTTGATAATCCTCGATCCTTAGCCCTAAAAATATCATCTGTTACTTGAAGCAGTGTAGTCGTGCAGCAGTATCCCTTGCGGAAGCCAGATTGTATGGAAGGTAATAAAGAATGTTCCGCGAGATGTTTGCTTAGCTGAACTTCCATTGCTCGCTCCATAACTTTGGAGAGAACAGGAAGAATGATTAAGCCTCTCAGATCTTTGAATTCCGTTGGAACTTGTTTTTTCGGGATAACTTTCGGGATAACAAGTATTTATTATATATGTGATATGTGAAACTATATGAGGACAGCATAATTTTATGAGTTTTATATTCAAGTAGTCGCATCCCATAGCATTCGTTTCGATTTTACTAATTGTTTCATATATGAAAAGATCATTTACCTCCTGAAAAACAAATTCGTTTTCTGTCAAACAGATGGAGTTGTAAAATGTTGAAAGTTCAGGAGGAGGAGAATGAACTGGAATAGAATTGATGAAAAAATCATTTACTTCATCTACTTTCTTGAGGTCATTTGGCAAATATCGAGATTTGTCAGCTAACATTTTATTGTTCTTAAGTGTTTCCCACATTTTTTTCTTATTGGTGGTATTAAATTGTTGCAGAAAGTATGCTTTCTTCTCTCTTTTTATTGCTTTATTAACATAGTTACGCATGTCTTTATAAAATTGAAAATTATTTTCCGAATGATTCTTTTTATATTTTTTCAGTGCATTATCTCTTGTGATCATCATTTCTTTTATGGTATCTGTTAACCATGGTGCTCTTGGTTTAGTAACTCTGGAGGTAATAACAGGTGCATGCCTATCGAAAAGATTAAGCAAACAGTTTACTAAGAAAGAGACTTTTTCGTCAATATTTTCTTGGTCAAAAATTCTGAAGAAAGGTGTGTTGAGGAGATCCCTCAGAAAGAGTTCATCATTGAAGTATTTGAAACTCCTGTAAGTATGAAATCGAGAAGCCCGCTCATCATCATTGACCTTCAACTTGCAAAATACAAGCATATGATCAGATATATCTTTTGAATCGATAACACCTTTATCCAACACATATTGATCACTTGTGATTATAACATCCAAAAGTGTGGATGTTGCTTCTGTCATTCTGGTAGGACTGTCCACAACTTGACTTAGATTGAAGGATTCCAAAATCGACTGAAATTTTCCAACATTGCTGGAATTTAAATCCAAAAGATTAATATTGAAATCCCCACAACATATTAACTTATCTACGGTAGGGCAAATCATGCTGAAAGAATCTTCCAATTCGTTCAAAAACTGAGTTATATCCTGACGGGGAGGTCTATATACTACACTAACAGCAAGTTGTTTTGTTCCTAAATAAATTTTTATCCAAAGTTGCTCAGTATTTCCATAATTTATATCATTTATTAACTGACTTTTCAAGGTATTTCTGCAGTATATACAAAGACCTCCTCCTCTTGAATCCCGATCAGTTCTATATAGGTTGAATCCATGTATATTGACCACCTCATCAGCAATATCATTTCTCAGCCAGGACTCACAAATCAAAAGTAAATCGAAATGATTTTCAGATATCATGAATTTAATTTCTTGAAGGGATGGTAGCAAGGATCTAATATTTAAACTGCCTATTTTTATTTGTTTCATGGTTTTGTTCACTTATAGAGAGATAAGGATAATGCGTTCTTTTTATTTCACAATTTGAATTATAGATAAAAACAATTTGTTTTCTTTATCAAGAAAGATCGGAAAAAAAGGGTACAGAATTTAAAGGTATTGGGCACGGATCAACTGCACTAAATGTAACATCGTTTTTGATATATGGCATATTCATTAATAAAAATAGTAGATATATTCGAGATATTGGTTGAGAAATAAAAAAAAGAAAAAATAAAATATTTGTTTGATGTTTTGAAATGACTCAGTGAATACAAGAGGGCAAATTTTTTCTTAATAAAGTCTCATAGTTTATTCACATCATCCATACTTTTTATTCTATTTGGATTTTCTTCGTCGTTAAATTTCACAAAAATGTTTCCAAAATTTGTCCACACCCTCCCGTCTCTGCCTACTTTGCCAAGAGCAGACTTGAAGATGTTCATGCGTTCTTGCGTTAGGTCCTCTTTAATAACGATGCCAGTTCCTTTCAAGATTTTTTTGTTTTTGAAGACAATATTTTTGTAGACGTCTGTCGCAAACTTTACAAGAATTGGCCTATTTTTATTTGACATTAATTTTCCGACTCTATAACAATTTTCAATATGTAAAACACTAGTGTCTATGCTCATTTTTCTTGACAAAACTTCCCGAATAATCTCAACACAAACTTCCCCTCTGTCTTCTTTCACGCCATAAAAACGGATATTTCGGTTCCTAGAGTTTTGATCATGTATTTCTTCTTTTTCAGATAGAGATTGTATGAGAATCTCTTGTTTGTCCAGTTTCTCCTTCAATTCAGTATTTTCTCTTTTTAGAATTTCTATTTCTTTATTGAATTTTTGTGATAATGTTTCTGTAATTGAGGCAGTTATGCTGTTAATGAAATCCTCAGAGTTACATATTTTAATGACTACACTCTTAATAGTGGAGTGCAGTTCGTCTTCTCCTTTTCTGGTTACTCTACTCATACTGAAAAAATATTCGGACTTACTGCAATTTCCAATGCACCAGTTGATTTGAATCACAGGTAACTCGATGGACGGTAACTATCTACGTCTCTGTTAAAAAAACTGGATTTTTACACTGCCTAATTGACCACAAAATTAGAAATACTGTCACACTATGCAGAAACACGTCTATTCCGTACGAGACAGTGGAGACAATTGCTTATAACATAATCGTATGGGGACAAGGGCGAGACATAGAAAGAATGTTTGTCTTACAAAAGCGCATTTTGAGGCTTATTTTTAAAATACCATATCGGTTTTCGTGTCGAGACATATTTAAACGAAAGAAAATCCTCACTGTCACATCCATCTACCTGTTAAAATTATTAAGCTTCATATATTCTAACCAAAAGTGTATTGTAAGGAATAGAGATATACACGCCCATGACACTAGGCATAAAAATGATTTTTTACTAAATAAAGTAAATCACACCTTTTGTCAAAAGTCTCCAGTTAGGGCTGGCATGCGTTTTTTTAACATCTGTTTCTCAAGGAAAGTACATCTAGTGATATGTTCAAAAAAAGGTCAAAAGCAATAATCTTGAAAAATTTGAAAGGTATCTTTCACATATTTTATAGTAACATTCCTTCAAATAATTATTCTCTTAATTGTGATGCCGGGGCAAATATGACATTATGTATGAAAAACATCTGTTGTTACCTATGTAATTGTAAATGCTATACACTTTTGTGTATTTATGTTTGTATACTCGTATGTGTGTACTCTTCTGACACGTCTTATCTATTGTAACTAATAGCGAAAGGACAATAAAGAAAAAAAATTGTGTTTGCCAGAAGTTGGTAAGTTTTTTGAAAGGAGTATTTGCCCATTTGGAGATTACCTTTAAGGTACCTCTTGAGCTTCTTTGTTACTCCTGTCTCTATGTCAAATGTAATGAATCTGTGGAGACTGAGGGACTCCTCCAGCAAGACTTCCCAGTTCTTTATTTTTCTTGTTATGTTTCTTGTGGTAAATGTGACATCTATGTATGATGTACTGCTCCCTCTCACGAATGTGGGGACAGCCCCAGTATTCTGAACTGTCAGATCCAATGTGGCAATCCAATCTGCCCAATGTGCGCCTTTATGATTGGTTACTGGGGCTCCCCACAGTGGTGAGGCGGCATTTATATCCCCCAATATTATGCTTTCTCTATTTCTAGTTCTTACTTCCGTCATTATGTGGTCGACAGCTCCTCTATGTGTCTCCTAGTCTATGTTTGGCGAGATGTAACAAGCATAGATATTAAATGTTTCAAGTTCTATTATAACTAGTCCTCTACCTTTCATAACCTTTTTTATTCCTATATCCCTATTAATACACTTCAAGGCCACATCGTTGCTAGTATCTTTTATCCATTCTTCTCCAGCTGGTAGTTTTTTGTTTGGTTCAGTTACTACTAGTAGATCTGTTTCTTGATTTAATGCGGTATATAGAGCGTTATCGTGTGCCGCTCTTGACCTACCTAGATTTATTTGTAGTATTCTTAGCTCTGCAAATTCTGGGGTGCCTGACCGTATTCTTCTTATGCTTGAGTTTCGTTTGTTATAGGCAGTTCCATTTGTTCTGGGGTAGTTCTTGCTATTTGGAGTAGTGTATCTAGTGCTTGTTGCTCTATTTCTCTGGTTCTCCTTTGGTGTTGTAACTCCTCTATTTCCTCGGTTACACCTTCTTCCGGCTTTGTGCCCTTCTTCTTCGCACACCGGGCATGATTCCTCATTGTCGCAGTTACTGGCGTTGTGCTCCGCTTGCCCGCATTTATAGCAGTTACCTGTTCTATCTGGTCCGGTACATTTGGTTGTTTCATGATCGAAAGCCCAACATCTTGCGCACCTTCAATTTTCAATCTTTTCTCTGCCCTGCATCTTACTAGTCCTATTTTGATGTATTCTTCTTTTATTATCTTTGCTGCCATTTCTTTCGGGTGCGAATGTCGCTTATCTTACAAACCTAACCTTACCTAACCTAACCTAACCTAATCTAACCTTACCTAACCTAACCTTACCTTATTTTTTTTGGTGGGGGGGAAATCGCTTGACACAATCAGGCGAGGTAGTCTCGGGCGCCACTCCGACTAAAACCCCCCTGCTCCTCTCCTATACCTGGTACTGTCCTTACGACCTTCAGCAGGTATAGGCGGCTCCGTAGTTCATCCTCGTGGCTTGTTTTGATGCATCCTCTCCTCCCTTTCCTTACTCTCCATTACCTTCCTCAAAAAACTCGCTCCCGCGTTCCAATTTTCCTTCGTGTCTAGCATGGACGGTAACAGGTTTGCAGGGGTTATGACATAACCTATGACCTGTTCCAACTGGAATCTTTGATCTTGCCACCTTATGCATGAGAACAACGTGTGCTCTGGGTCGTCTCTCTCCCCGCAATAAATGCAGTTTTCGCTTTCTGATTTCCCGATTTCATAGGTGTATGTCCTGAAGGAGCCATGTCCACACAGGGCCTGCGTCATGTACTGCCGTGCTTAAGCTAATGGGCGTATCTACAAAAATATAGTTTTGAGAAAATTGAGTTTTTAGACTTTTTCGAATGCCAACTATTTGGAATACGATTAATGTAATTTGAGAACACTAATCCGGTGTATTTATTTCTTAGAATTTCAGTGAAATAATATAAAATCGTGTAAATTTTTCAGAATATGAGATTTGAGAGATACGCCCATTCTCCTCGATAATTTTTTTCCAATTACTAAGGGCCAGAGTCGTAACTACAAAATAGACAAGATACGCCCATATACCTTAGTAATTGTTATAAATGTAGATATAGTTTCACAAATGTGGTAATAACAGATTCAATAACTTGAATAAAAAACTCTTATTAAACAAAGTTTGTTTTATTCCAAGCAAATAAAGGGTATATCAAAACACAACTGATCAACTAAACAATTAATAGTATAATGATTAACTCAATCATCGGCTTCTGCTGTCACTTCATATTCCGTTTCTCTCCCTGAAAATACCGGCAGTTCTTCCCAAAATGAAATTCGGTTTTTTGGAATAACAGGACGAAGTTTGGTCAAAATGCCATTTTTTTTTTCAGCAGGTATGCCCCTATCACTATTCCTAGGGGAAACAATGGGAAAGCCTTTTTTTAATACATTGGCTTTAAGGAAATTCAGTTGTACGAAACTAGTATCTGAGAAGCTTGTTTTAAAGGACATATTAAAATCACCTCTCGAAAATTGGAGGTGCACCATTTTGTTCAAATAAGGTCTAGGATTCAAATTTTTCAATTTGTACTGAGAAGCGTGGTCTGCCCAGTCATAAAAATTGTTATATGTCATATTAACAACAACGACTTTACCACTATTGGCTTTTCGTACACACTCCTCAAAATCAAAAAAGTCATACACTTTTATTTTCTTCTTTAGGGACATCTCTACTTGATGGTGGAACGAATCCGCCGACATGAAAGTGTGACCCGGCTCAAAATACTTCACCTCAAGTTTTTCCAGGATAAATTGATCCGAGTTTACTGCAAAAACAAAAAATGACAGTAGTGCCCAATTTTTATTTTGCGCCGAACAATTATCGAGCCACAATATAATATGTTTTTCATCTCTATGGCGCAGGAAGAATGCATAAAATGTACTAATAATGTCACTTTTTGAGCGCCCAGTCACACCTTCGTGCCAAATTATTGCTATTGGTTTTTTGTTTTTTTGTTTAGTGCCAACGGGTACAAAAGATTCGTTGAATGCGATAATTCGGCCAGTAAATATTACTTCTTTCAGTGACTCATATCTAGGGAGCATGATAACCTGCAATCAAAATATATATATATATAACTATATGAATTCTAATAACAAATATCGTCATATCACCTTTTGCAAATCTGCAGAATATACAGATATACCATCTGTGGCAATCTTATCCTTCTCATAAATTTCGCGTGCCTCCATACTTTTTTTCTTGTGAATCCTATATTCTACGCATTCCGGACATTCAATGTTTAGTTCATCAGGTGCATTTCCTTTATGCTGAGAATCCTTTTCATGCAAAATATATTTCTCACATGAGAAACATTCTTCGTGTCCCAGCTTAACAAAACTTATATTCATTTCCTGCACTGTTCTTCGGTATAATTCATAAGAACATTTGAAGTTTGGCCATTGAATTTTAAAATGGTTGTACATCATTTGTATGTTCAGATCAGTCGGCAAATATTTCCGATTGGGGGCGTGTTCTCTGCGATAGTGGGATATGGAGGGTTCAAAGGAATTAATGTGATTTATCATAAATGTCTTATCCACTTTATTTGTCGGTGTATGTTGACCTCGAAGATCCTTATTAGCTTGAAGGGACTCACCAGCAGTATTTTTTGATACATTCCGTAAACGCTTATCGCCTTTACAATTGTAACCCAGGGTTGCTAAAAAAAAAGTTTTGCAAACTTCTTGGTCATTACCTTCCTCATTTGGACAGACATAAGAAATACTGAAATTTCGACGCGAGTTTAATCCAGTAGTACGTCTTTTTACTTTAGTTTTTTTCATTTTGTTGAACATATAAGTTTTTTGTTCCTTAGTATTCATTTTCCAAAATTCTTCGTTTATTTTGAACATTCTTTCAGCCGAAATTTTGCGACGACAATGTTTTTTGCAACTATCACTACATGGTGGTTTAATAGCATGTTTCTTTATAAGATCTGTTCGTTTTACACGATTCCTCTCTTTCAGCGACACCTTATATTTCTTCCGTTTTCTTATTGTTCCTCGTGCTGTGAAGTCGTCTGTTACATGATTCAATAATTTTTCCATTATGAATTTTACTGATGACTCTATAGGTTCGTATTCTTCGCATGCGGTTTCTAAAACAGCTGAAGTTTGGATTTCCCTCAGTGGAATGTCATCGGATTCATTCGAATCACTATCAGACTCTGAAATGCGATAATCAGGATCACGTGCATCACTATTATCGTCATCCCTCTTTTTTGAGCAACTTGGCAAACAGTGTTTGAGTGATGTCTTTTTTTCTTGGAGTTGTTGGTTTAAAGCAGCAGTTATCATTAGCTTTGTTCTTGCCTTCATTTTAACCAATTCACTAGCAAAACAAATCTGTAACAAAATACATGACATAATAACTTATTCCTAAAGCAAAAGGGCATATCTACATTCTAAATGACTTGAAAAGTTTCTCATAGTGTAAACTACGAAATCTACAAAGGTGTCTTAACTATTATTTCATTTAATTTTTCCAGAAAATGTGATAAAAAAGATTTTAAAACATACTTACATTGATTATTACCTTCGTTTCGTACTATTCCATAAGAATAATAACGAACTGAACTGTCAACACGCCGTGCGAACTACTAACTAACTACAGAACACAAGAACACAGATGATAGCCCTAGCCACTTATTCTGCGCCACCTGCTGCCTGCCGGCAGAGACAATGTTTCGCTTCTACCGAGTGAAATGTTTTTTTAATTTGTTGGTAACATGGTCGTAACTGCAAAGTATCATCCAGATAACTAAGCTGAAAGGGCATATAGAAGCACTTACGACTTTTTCCCTTAGCAAATGTTAGATACGACCATTGCGCTTTGTACCAGTGCTATAAAGTGTAGATAGATAAGATTTCATTGATTATTATAAGATGCATGGAGGCTCAGATATGCCCTTTTGCTTTAGGAAACAAATAGAATAAGCCTTCAAGTATCCAAAAAAGCCATAATCCGAATTTCGATAAAATGTCAGTTACGCCCATTAGCTTTAGCACGGCAGTGTAGTACTCCGTCTTCCTGAAATCACTATTTATCCAAAGCTCAATCTGCGGTATTAGACGTTTGGTCCACTGTGAGTTACTGTAGTTTGCGGACCATCTAAGTTGCCATGCCTCGACGGTGGAGGATCTGGCGTTCCTCTTTTCTGCGTCGTTTACTGCAGGTCTATTGGACAGGGTAACTCGCTCCTGCACTAGGAGATCCATGGGTGGGGTTGCTGTTATTACACAAAGCGTTTCCGCTGCAGCCGTGCGATAGGCCTGGGCCACCCTTAGGAGCATCTTCCGCTGCGTAGAGTCCATCATTTGCCTATACCTCTTAACCCGCATCACCTGGCCCCACACCGGCGCCGCGTACAAGAGTACGGACTGTGTACCGCCGTATAGGATCCTTCTTTTATGTTCCCCCGGGACCCTTATATTTGGGAGTATTTTTACCAGTGCAGCGACCTGCCTGTTGGCTTTCTCCGTGACTTTCCTGACCTGTTCATTAAATATCATTTTGTCGTCTAGCCACACGCCCAAGTATTTCACGTATTTACTCGGCGCAATAGTCGCATGTCCCATCTTGAATGCTATTCCTTCCCTGTTCCTCGGGCCTTTCAGGACGATGGCCTCCGTTTTTTCGGGAGATACCTCCAATCCAACTGCCGACATCCATACTCCCACTTCCTCCAGACATGTGTTTCCCTTCTCGACTAGAGATTTTTTGTCCTTGGCCGTTATTATCAAAGCCAGGTCGTCGGCGTACGCCGCCGTGTGACATCCTGCGGGGAGATCTATATTTAGCACACCGTCGTAGAGAGCGTTCCACAGTGTCGGTCCCAGAACCGATCCCTGTGAAACTCCCTGTGTCATCTCCTGGCAATGGGTTCCACTTCTTAATTCTCTTTCCGATAGGAACGCGTCGACCACTTCGACGAGGTAACTCTTTGTCCCTAGGTCCTTGAGTGTAGCTAAGATCCTTTCCCATTTCGCCATGTTGAAGGCGTTTTTAACGTCGACGAACACCACTGATCCCCATGTAAGATTGTTTCTTTCCGTCGCCTTCCCTATGACGTGCCTTATGGCGTCTACCGTGGATTTCCCTGATCTGAAACCGAATTGTGTGTCTGTGACCCCTCCGCGTTCCGTCAGGTCCTGATCCAGTCGGGCCTGATTAGGTGTTCGTATATTTTTCCCAAACCGTCCAGTAGGCAGATGGGTCTGTGTTTCTCGTCCCGTGGGTCTCCCTTTGGGATCAGGACCACTTTGGCCGTCTTCCATCTCCTAGGGAACTGGCAGTCGATGATCTGTGCGTTCAAGGTGTCTTATATAACATCCGGAATGGCATTCACTGCCATCTTCACGGACTCCGGAAGTATCCCGTCTGGTCCCGGGGCCTTCCTCTCTTTTATTTCATGTGCTGCTGCCTTTAGTTCTGCTCTTGTAAACATGGGGGGTGGTGTGCGAGGGCTTTCTCTAACGGTTCCCTGACTTCCGCATAGGGTGGGAATAGTGTTCTAATTTTACTGATCCTGGTCGTAGGGTCCATATCATACGGTGTCCTCAGGTGCCTTATGCAGTTTGTGACGATCTTATATCCTTGTCCCCATGGGTCGTCAGCCAGAGCATCACACATTGTTCTCCAGTGTTCTTTCTTGGACCTACCTATCTCTCTTCTGAGTTCCCTTCTATTATTCTTGTAGTCCGCTTCCAGGTCTGGGATATCGTTGTCACGGCGTGCTCTGGCCCTCTGTAGGTTCCTTCTACTCCTATTGCATCTATTCCTCAGTGATTGAATGGACTTGTTCCACCAAAGCGGGCGCGCCCTTGGTCTTCCACCCTATTCCCTAGTTATGCTAGCCTTCTGTGCTTCTTTTATGGCTGTAGTGAGATCCTCTAGGCATCTTATTTCCGGCTGTAGAAGTTGTAGTGACTCTGTAAAGACTTCTTTATTTAAGAACCACACGTTGGGTCCGTTTTCCCTACTCTTGCTTTTACCTGTGGCGTTGATGGTGTACGTTATGTGTTTGTGTAGGCTAAGGGTTTCTCCTGGCAGGACTCCGAGTGGTTGCAAACGTAATGTCTATTATAGACTCCTGCGGGCCTCTTTCGAAGGTTGGGGATGATCCCTAATTGATCACCGACAGGTTCAAGGACTGTATCCATTCGGACAGGTACTCCCCTCTGCGATCGTTCGTAGCAGAATTCTACAGGAAGGACTTATCATTGAAATCGCCCGCGATGACCGCCTTGGTTCCTCTTGTCGGAACGTGCTCCATCACCGTATCCACGTAGACCTCGAAGGCTACCTGGGAAATGTTTGGTGAGACGTAGCAACTGTACAGGGATCACTCACCGATGGTGAGACACACGAAGCCGTTACTCGAAATATGTCCAGTTACACCGATGCTCCGGTTTCTGCAACAGATTGCCGTATTGATCTGGGTGTCTGTGATTCATCTGGGATCCTTTGTTGAAAAGTTCTTGTTTGGTTCCTGTACAATCACTACGTCGGCGTCGTTCTCTTCTGCGGCTTTCATTAAAAGATGGTGAGCGTTCCTTCGCCTATCTATGTTGATTTGGAGAATCTTGATGGGCATCTTGGGGAGGGAGTTTTCTTATCGGCTACAGTCTGGCGAGCCTGGCCTTTCGGCGCTCCTCGACCAGTCTTTTGAATGCTGGACACTTTATCTGGTCGGACCTGTGGCCCGCTCGGTCGCACTTCCAGCAAAAGCAAAAGATAAGCAGGAAACTGATGCAAAAAGCCAATATCAGCCTCCAAAGGATATTAGGATGGATGGAGAGAAACGACCTGGAAATTGCTGAGCAAAAGACCGAGGCGATCATCTTAAATGGCCCCAGGAAAAGAGAAGATGTGGTATTCCGGATTGGGAACACTGACATACACCCCAGCAAGTTTGTCAAATACTTAAGAATTTGGCTAGATGACAAGGTGATTTTTAACGAACACATACGCAAAACATCAGAAAAAGTAGAGAAATCTGTGACGGCGCTTTCACGCCTCCTACCAAATTCCAGTAGTGTCAGTTCGTCGAGAAAACAAATACTGTATGGGGTGACCCAATCAATACTGTTGTATGGGGCACCAGTGTGGGAAAGGGTCACAAA
This sequence comes from Chrysolina haemoptera, assembly GCA_958298965.1. NCBI lineage: Eukaryota > Metazoa > Arthropoda > Insecta > Coleoptera > Chrysomelidae > Chrysolina > Chrysolina haemoptera. The sequence continues at coordinate 658,762 of OY282593.1, read as the reverse complement.
GGTAGATAAATATAGGAAAATGATGGAAAGCCTGCAACGCCGAATGCTATTGAGAACTATAGCAGCATACAAAACAGTGTCGCTGGAGGCGACCTGCGTCCTGGCGGGGGTACCTCCGATCGAACTTCTCGTGGAGGAAAGGGCAAGGATCCACTGGAGCGTAGGAGACAGGGAACAAAACGGAGCCAGGGAACACCAGGAGACATTAAGACGGTGGCAAACAAGATGGAACGAAACCCAAACGGTGGCTCAATGGACTAAGCTCCTTATACCGGACATAAAATCATGGATCTGCTGCAGTTTCAGAAAACCGCACTATTACACTATTCAATTCTTCTCAGGCCACGGGTCTTTCCGAGCCTATACCCTAAAGATTAAAAAAACAGAAGACGACTCCTGCATATATTGCGCGCAACAAGACACTGCGGAGCACACCATCTTTGGTTGTAACACGTGGCACCGCAAAAGGACTGAGCTTGAAACGCGAATTGGCGAAAACATAAACTCAGGAAACATTGCAGAGATTATGATGAGAATACAAAAAATTATGAAAAGAAAAGAAAGAGAAGAAATGCAATCACAGGGCCTAGAACAGATAGACAGATAGAAGTACAAATGAAAGCAGCTCGCACCTGATGGCATGTCTTCACTATTCCGAACTTGACTATTATAGGAGCGAGAGAGGGCTGGAGGTGGTTTTAGCCGGTAAAAGTCCGGCACTACTGGCTGGATGGATACCGAGCGGTCAGTGCGCATGAGCGTTTCCACCCCCTACACACAAAAAAGGTTAGGTTAGGCTAGGTTGGGCTCGGGGGTCCTCCCAGGTGGATGTGACGCGCCATACACAGCCTATCCATCCACAAGACCTTTGTATACCTACTCGTGGTGGGCCTGTCTCTTACAGAATACATTGGATCTAGAGCAGTACAGTTCGAGAAAAAAAACGTCTGAGGGCACACAGCTGGTGTGAAAGAGGTGGCAACTCTAGAGTCTCTCCGTGGCCGAACTTCACTTTGCTCCTTCCAACTTTGGGTGAAGTTTCCTTCCCTTCTTCTCACACCTGGCAATCTGCCAACATTTCTTTGATCTATCACCTTTATCTTACTTCACAGGCATAGGGGAGACCGGAGGTAAGCGGGGCTACCGCGTCCCCCAATCCAACGGTGTAGCACCATCGTGCCGCAGAGATGCATGGCACAGGGGTGACTAAGTGTGTCGAAAGCGATGCCCGCCGGACCGGGCAACCCGGCGGGGAAGATGCATGCCAGGCTCTGCAGGGATGGACCGACTTTCCTGCGCTACTCGTGGGAACAACATAGATCAGAATCAAAAAACAAAAACAAAACTGTATGAGTGGAATCCAAAAACAGATCCAACGGAGCGTAGATCGTCTCTGACAAGAACCCCTGCCAAAGAAGAGGAGACACAGAAGGAAGACGCCTTTGGGTCCCCACTCGGGAGCCAAGGAGATCCTACACCGGACGATGGCTGATGGACAAAGATCTAAAAAACAGCCCCATTTTCGAGCTTCAAGAGGAGCTAATGAATGAAACCTTGAGGGAGGGAGAGAGTGACAGGAGAGGCAGACTTACAACACGAACAGGAGCCGACATTGTTGGTGAACCTATTAGGCTCTGACGAGGAGGGCCAAATCGGAGCCAAAAAGAAAGAGACGGAACGGGCAAAGAGGAAAAGATCCAGGGAAAGCCCGAAGGAAGCCATAAAACCCAGGGAATCCGGCTATGTCGTCTCACTCCGTATGGCAACACGAAGACTAGAAAGGAGGGCAAGGGCCCTAGCAGAGCTGGTCAAAGACCTTCCTACGAAGAGGACGGACATCAAAGAGGCAGCCTGGGATATCGGAGCTATATCTACTACGATAAGAGACGAATGGAAGAATTATGAAGAATGCTGCCAGCACGCAAACAGTAGACCCGGAGGAGAAAATAACGGAGGACCATTTGAGAGACTTCCTAAGGCTGTCCAAAATCCTAGACAGGGAATCGCCAAGCAAAATTTACAAGAACACCAACACACAGGTGGGAGGGCTGCTGAAGGCAAGCGGAAAGGGTGACGTTGCGGTCATCCTAAGACAATAATTCGGATGAAAAGTACCTTAAGGGCCTGAGAGACCGTTATCCAGCGGTTAAAGATCTGATGGACATGGCGACGGAGGGGGTAGTAGAGTTCGTTAAAAACGAAACCAAAATAGTCTCGAGCAGAGTAGCTGACAGGAACCAGACGAGATACATATTCATGGTGCCTTATAACTATGATCCAACCGGAATAAACGACATGGGGGTATTATACAGTGTGGCTTTTTATAGTCCCCCCCCTGTTAACTTTTGAACGGTTTGACGTAGAGCGATAAAAAAAAACCGTTTCGAGGGTTTCACCGATACTACCTTTTGAAATATAACGCATTGTGATTGCTCGATATATGGCGCGGGGGGGCACAAAAACCTAATTTCTTTAAATGGCATGGGGGTTCGAGTGACACATCGTTGAAAAGAGAATTGGATTCTCTTTTCAACCATCTAATTTTTTTAAAATTTCGTTAATATGTTTTTTCACAATAAGCATTTGAAGTGTCAATGTAACAAAAAGAAAACAAACTATTATGACATTTAAACAATTAGAAGCAAAATTGTTGTCAATTAACGAAGCAGGTGTTCGAAATGTCCACCTAATACTTCTTGACAATAAAAAATTCGATTCACAAATTCCTGCCGAACATTATTCAACATGTCTGCAGTTATACCAGCACAAACCCGTGTTATTCGTTCTTTAAGTTCTTTCAAAGAGTTGAATTGTTGCTCATACACTTTGGATTTGACGTATCCCCACAGAAAGAAGTCACAAGGTGTAAGGTCTGGTGATCGTGCCGGCCATTCGATTGGTCCACGATGTCCAATCCATCTCATAGGGTATGTTACATCCAAATACTCTCGAACTTGACGTTGGAAGTGAGGAGGGGCCCCATCTTGCTGGAAGGTGATGTGTTCCTGAAATTGGTTCTCATTTTCTTCTAATATTCCAAGTATGAGTGGTTCAACCATATCTCTTATTAAATCCAGGTACAAATTACCGTTTCTTCCAGAAATAAGGGACCTACAATATGGTCTCCCAGAATTTCAGCCCACACATTTACTTTCTGTGGGAACAGTGTGTGACCTTTTCGAAAGATATGGGGATTTATATCATTCCAGTATCGCACATTTTGTGTATTCACATTTCCGTTCAAAAAAAAGGTACTTTCATTTGAAAAACAAATATTCCTAATGTAATTGGGGTTCCTAGCTATCTTTTCCTCCATAATTTCACAAAATTCCATTCTTCGGTCTGGGTCGTCTTCTGTGAGTTGGTGTAACATTACTAATTTTGTATGGATGGGACTTGTGTTTCTTCAAATATTTTTTTTACCGTAGCTGTTGAGACCCCAATCGTACTTGCTACACGAACCATTTCGGCAATTATCGAAACCCTTGTCTCTTCCGGAATTGATTTTCGACCAGCTCCACCTTTCCTACGAACACTGCCAGTTCTGTTGAATTTTTCAACTAGTTCCCTCAAATATTTCCGAGTTATAGGACGTTCAGGAAATTTTTCATTAAAAATTCTCTGCGCTTCGTGGTAGTTCCGATGGGCCTCACCAAAATTATAAATTGCTTCAATTTTTTCTTCGAAAGGACGTATACGAACCATGATGATATCAAATATTCAAAGTAAATAATAATTATAAGTAGACAAAACTCCTCAGTGAATATGAATACAATAATTCATCAATCCATTGTACTTTTATAGGTAACTAATTAATTATTGTCATTTAAACAAATCCAATAAATAGTCCTTTCGTAGTACCTGTTATTACTTTTGTCATTAAAAATAAATGAAATGGGTATAATTTCTATATCCTAATACTTAATTAAGCTTTGAAAGGAATTCAAAATGAATAATTATTAATGTTGTGAATTGTCTTTATTGACCGTATTTCGTGGTATTGATTGCAATTGTGAATCACTAGAACAATTAAGGTATTTTTCTTCAAACATTATTATTTTAATACCACCCAAAATATTTTCCGTCCCATTATTTCACATCAAACCCTTCAAAAGTTATTGAGGTTAGGTAAGGAAACGAATTCAGATCCGCTCTTACACTTGACACTTCAAATGCTTATTGTGAAAAAACGTGTCAACGAATTTAAAAAAAATTAGATGGTTGAAAAGAGAATCAAATTCTCTTTTCAACGATGTGTCACTCGACCCCCCATGCCATTTAAAAAAATTAGATTTTTGTGCCCCCCCGCGCCATCTATCGAGCAATCACAATGCGTTATATTTCAAAAAGTAGTACGGTGAAACCCTCGAAACGGTTTTTTTTTATCTCTACGGCAAACCGTTCAAAAGTTAACAGGGGGGGGGACTATAAAAAGCCGCACTGTATAACGCTCTAGACAATCTGCTGAAAACGATCCAGAGGGAAGATAGGCGAAAATTACAAATAGCTATCCCTGAGGTAATAAATGCAGACTACGCCAGGAAGGCAGGTCCAGGCCAACCGACATCAAAGTCACGCTTTTGACACGCAGGACGACGAGATCAAGAGAGCTGTAGGGGAAGAAACAGGTACCCCCGTCGAGAGGGTGGACATCAAGCAGGTGAGGAACGGACAGTATCAAAAAACTGACGGCTATCATAGAAATTCCGAGGGACAATGCGGCGCAGATGCGGAAAGGAAGGCCACAGGGCTAAGGATTGCGCCGAGGAGCCGCACTGCTGGAAGTGCGACCGAGCGGGCCACAGGTCCGACCAGATGAAGTTTACAGCATTCAAAAGACTTTTCGAGGAGCGCCGAAAGGCCAGGATTCTCCAAATCAACATAGATAGGCGAAGGAACGCTCACCATCTTTTAATGAAAGACGCAGAAGAGAACGACGCCGACGTAGTGATTGTACAGGAACCAAACAAGAACTTTGCAACAAAGGATCCCAGATGGATCACAGACACCGAGATCAATACGGCAATCTGGTGCAGAAACCGGAGCATCGGTGTAACTGGACATATTTCGAGTAACGGCTTCGTGTGTCTCACCATCGGCGAGTGGTCCCTGTGCAGTTGCTACGTCTCACCAAACATTTCCCAGGTAGCCTTCGAGGCCTACGTGGATACGGTGATGGAGCACGTTCGGACAAGAGGAACCAAGGCGGTCATCGCGGGCGATTTCAATGCTAAGTCCTTCCTGTCGAATTCTGCTACGAACGATCGCAGAGGGGAGTACCTGTCCAAATGGATACAATCCTTGAACCTGTCGGTGATCAATGAGTGATCATCCCCAACCTTTGAAAGAGGCCCGCAGAAGTCTAGAATAGACATTACGTTGGCAACTCCTCGGATAACTAATAAAATTAAAAGGTGGCGAGTCTTGCCAGGGAAAACCCTTAGCCTACACAAACACACAACGTACACCATCGACGCCACAGGTAGTAGCAAGAGTAGGGAAAACGGACCCAACGTGTGGTTTTTAAATAAAGAAGTCTTTACAGAGTCAGTACAACTTCTACAAGACTAATAGGAGGGAACTCAGAAGAGAGATAGGTAGGTCCAAGAAAGAACACTGGAGAACAATATGTGATGCTCTGGATGACGACCCATGGGGACAAATCGTCAGCATAGGCCACCGTCGTGCATCCGTGAGGGAGATCTAGTCGTAGGACTGGGTCGTATAATATGTTCCACAGGGTCGGACCCAATACGGATCCCTGTGGAACACCCTGTGTCATATTTATGCGGTGCTTCCTACCGATATCTAGGAGACGCCCTTGAAAATAGCTCCCTATGAGTTTGATAAGATATGGGCTTATACCCATGTCTCTCATTTTGCCCAGGATAAGACTCCAGCCTGCAGTGTTAAAAGCATTCGCTACGTCTATCATTATGACTGCTCCTCATTTTGCCTGTCAGTCTGTAGCTTCCTTTATTACCCGCTTTACGGCGTCCGTCGTTTATCGACCTTTCCTGAAACCGAACTGGCGCGCGCAGATGCCATTTTTTCCCTCAAGTTCTGACTCCAGGCGAGACTTTATGACATGCTCTGTCAGTTTTCCAAGGGTGTCTAGGAGACATATGGTTCTGTATTTGTTTTCCCCTTGTTTTGGAATCAGTATCACGGCTGCTCTCTTCCATTCTGTCGGGAAATTCTGAGTACTCACGATGTGTCTAACTGCGGCAAGGAGGACGTTTGGTACCTCTCTCATGGCTTCCTTAATGGTTTCGACCGCCAGGCCGTCTGGTCCCGGAGCTTTGCCAGACTTGAGTTTTTCGCATGAGGCCGCAAGCTCTTCGTGTGAGACTTCCGGGGGCTCGTAGGTCCTTTTATCCAGTTGCCAATAATCGTCTTTCGTGGGAAAAGCTTTGTCGCTATCCCATGTTTTTGAGCAGGATCTAGGTCGTAAGGGAGTCTGTGATTTTTAAATTCTCTCGTGACCAGGCCGTAACCCTGTCCCCATGTGTCATCCTTCAAATCCTCGCAGGTTTGGTGCCATAATTCTTTTTTGCATCTTATAATAGCTTTCTTGAAATCCTTTCTGGCGGAATTGTATTCAGTTTCCAGCGTTTCGATGTTTATCGAGTTCCCTTTCCTGGCTCGTGTCAGTTTTCTCCTGATCCTATTGCATGATTCTTTTGTTTCGGGTACCGGCGGCGTCCTGTGCTATTTTTAGCTGTCTGGCCAGTTCTTTCGGTACGTTTTCCGCTTGATTGCATGTCAGGGACAGAGCAGACCGGGGAATTTTTCTGTCTATGTATTTCTTTGTTTTCATCTGTGGTCTTTTTCCTCCTGCCTTATGGGCGACGTCCACTACTATATAGTTGTGTCAGCTCAGAGAGTCTTCCTCCATTACATTCCAGTCGGTTATGAGGTGTACTAGTGAGTTTGATACGAAGGTGATATCTATAAATGAGGCGCTATTTCCTCTCGTGAAGGTGGGTTTATCTCCTTTGTGCTTGTGATTTCTGCCACGTTTTTTATGTATTTTATGTTCCCTTCGAGGAGCCCGTCTTCTACCATCTTACCTACCTCAGGACATCTCCCTACTTCTTTCTCCTTCCTTTTCTTTTCCTCCGTTTCTTTTAGAGGTATATTATGTAGATTATTATCCATATCAGTTCCCATGAGTAGCTAGGGAATATTCGTCCACCCCTGCAGAGCCCCGCATGCAGGGGTAAGGCATCTTCCCGGGCGGGCATCTCTTGCAGCACACTTTGTCACCCCCGTGCCATGCATCCCTGCCGAACGATGGTGCTACACCGTTGGATTGGGGGACGCGGTAGCCCCTCTTACCTCCGATGCCCCGGTGTGGAACACGGAGCAAGATGGGACCGGAAGGTGAGAGGGCATAGCCGCCTCCCCTATGTCTGTGAAGTGAGGTAAAGGTGATAGATCAAAGAAAGGTTGGCAGATTACCAGGTGTGAGAAGAAGGAAAGGAAATTTCACCCAAAGTTGGAAGGAGCAAAGTGAAGTACGGCTACGGAGGGACTCTAGAGTTGCTACCTCTTTCACACCAGCTGTGTGCCCTCAGACGCTTTTTTCTCGAGATGTACTGCTCTAGATCCAATGTATTCTGTAAGAGACAGGCCCACCACGAGAGAGGCTATGTATGGCGCGTCACATCCACCTGGGAAGACCCCAGAGCCCAAAACCTAACCTAACCTAACCTAACCTTCCTTTTTTTTCAGTAGAGGTGAAAACTCATGTTTTCCATGCACTTGGTGTCGATCGCGACATGGGTATGCTGGTGCAATACCCGCCTACCAGCCAAAACACCTCTCACTCATATTCGGTAGTTGTTCTGTTTGTTGAACATTTCATCCAATACGAGTTGCCATGTCTTGTTCTTGACATTTAGAGTCACATTATCTCCGTCTCCTTTGATTTCGGTTTTGGTGTAACTCATTTCTTTGGTGCTCTCTCTCTTCCTTTTCTTTAATCTTCATGATGCCTCCGATGTGTGCTGATATCAGTCTATAGTTTTGTGGATTCCGTATCATGAGCGGAATAATGTTGTCTGAATTTATGTGTTCCAGTATTGGTATACATTTCCGCCCTTTGTTGTGTGAATCGTTGGCGGTGGAATAATGTATGTTCCGGTGTGTCCGTTATGCCGCAGTATATGCAGTTATCGTCCGCTGTTTTGCCAATTTTGTTTGTGAACGTTCTGAATGATCCATGACCCGTCAGGGCCCGCGTCAGGAAATAATCTACCTTTCTATGTTTGCATTTCACCCATATTTTCACATCTGTAATGAGTCTCTTAGTCCATTGTGCCTTTTCTGTTAGTTGATCCCATTTGTTTTGCCACTTGTCCAAGTATTTCTCTCTGATTTCTTTCCTTTCCTCTTCTACGTGTCCCTGTGTAGATTTATATATGTCTCTCCTCTCTACTATCATGTCTATTGGGAGGATTCCGCAGCCTTTCTTTGGGTTTTCAGTAGCATTTCCTTGTATCTTTCTATTCTGAGTACCCCTGCCCATATCGTGGCTCCGTACAATATAATCGAGTGTGTCACTCCACACATGACCTGTCTCTTGGGCCTCCGATATTGGCATTGCGTTTGTTTTCTCTGCCTTTTCCGTAGCCGTCTTCACGTGTTCCCTGAACGTGCCTTGGGTGTCTAGGTATATACCAAGATATTTTATTGTTTTTTTAGGAGTTATCGTGGTCTCTAGCATCTTGAATGTTATATCGCCCCTCTTTCTGGGGCCTTTCAATATTATTGCCTCTATTTTGTTGGGGGCGATCTGTAGTTGGTTGTTTTTCATCCATTTTACTATTCGTTTTAGCGTTCTGTTTGTTGTTTCTATCAGTTCCGTCTTTTTGTTGGCTGTCACTATTACTGCCAAGTCATCTGCAAATGCCACTGTTTCGGCATCCCCCGGTAGATCGAGCCTCAGCACATCGTCATATAGTATGTTCCAAAGGGTCGGTCCAAGTACTGATCCCTGTGGTACTCCTGCCGTTATTTTTTTTCCTGTTGGTTTTTGCCACTGAGATTTCTCTATCATTTAGGTAATCAGAAATGGTGTTTACAAGATACTGACTGATTCCTTGTTCGTTTAGACTTCTCATTATAATGCTCCATGCAGCCGTATTGAAAGCATTTTTTACGTCCACCGCCACCAGTACTCACCAGGCCTTTCTTGTATTTTCTTCAATTTGTTTTACTTTCTCTATGCCGCTTACTGTTGATCTGCCTTGTCTCTACTCCTAGTTCGATTTCTAGTCTTTCTCTTATCAGCAGTTCGTAGAGTTTGCCCGGAGGGTCCAGTAAGCATATAGGACGATGTGCTGGTATTCCTCCATCAAGTTGTTTTTGACTCGTTTTTGCATATTTTTGGGAACTCCTGTCTCTTAAGAGTGGACAAGGAGCAAAAAGGATTGCGTACTGCAGCACATTCGCTGTTGCTTTCGTTTGAGGAAACTAAATATGTTAGAAATTTTCTGTAAGGGGTAGCTCATAGGAAAAGGTTGAAACGATGCTTATTGGTACTCCTGAAATCAATGTTATTAACTGAGAAGTCAGAAAATATAGACGAAATATATCTATTTCGGTAATTTTTAGGTAGTTTTCAGGATTTTTTTTCACCTACTCGAGAATGAATTACAAATATTAAACTTCTCAACAAGCACCCTTTAAACCTTCAACTACCTGAAAATAATTTTTATTTGTCAAAATTTTCGGTAGTTTTGGCAAACGAAAGCAAGAGCGACAGCTCTACCGATCAAGAAAACTACTCAAATTCATACCGATTCATGCTGCCCTCTGGTGAAGCACATCCTCTTTTATTCCTGCTTCATTTCAATCAATGGGACCGACTTATGAATGGAAATAATAGTATGGTTGATTGAAGTTCTTATTTATATGAATATGGTACAGGCGATATGAACAAAATTGGGAAATTCTTTCAAATATCAAATTGTCATCTGGAACAAATATTGTAAATATGGTATTCAAGAAAAATTAAATACAGAATTTCAATTATTTTTCTGTCCTATTCCAAACGTGAAAATCAAAAATTGAAAAAACACAAGAACCTTCATTCAATTATAAATTCTGTGTTCCAAAAAGAAGTTATCAGGTCTGCGAAAAGAGAGAAAGAAAGGAAAAGAAAGAAAGAAAAGAAATATTATCTTCAAATCACTATAATCAATTTCTAGGAAATCGCGTATCTCTTGAACTGATGAAAGTGAATCGTTAAAGCAGCATTACGGCATCGTCAGAAGGATGGGCGGCGTTACGCTTCGATGAATTCGTGCTCGGTATCGCGACAGCAGCGTATGACGATTCATTTCATCATGTTTATTTTCGTCCGGGATATGAAACTACTATTTTTAATTCAATATCTAGGAGACCGTGTATCTCTTGAACTAATGAAAAGGAATCGTGAAATCAGCATAACGGCATCGTGAGGAAGATGCTATGCTTCGATAAATTCATGGTCGGTATAGCAGTAGCAGCGTATGGGTATTCATTTTATTACATTTCTTCCGTGTGTGTTAAATATTTTTATATGAATTTGCTGGGGAAATAAAAAGCATATCTCCAAAGTACCATAATAAATAGCTAGGAAACCGTAAATCACTTGAACTGATAAAATTGGATCATGAGTTTGGAGTCGCTTATAATGATATTGAACAATTATCCATTGATAATATTTTTTTTGAAATTTGACTTTGTAGCATTTATTCAACCTCCTTCCAACGCTCTAGAAGAAATAAAAAAAATATTTCTGACTCTCCATATCATCTTCTTGCAATCTTTCACGAAAACTATTGAGAAATGAAGTATTGATTACATTGAATGTGAAAGTTTATTTAGTCCCACTGATTTGACGCCCTTTCACCACTCTAGAAATAGTGAAAAAAACTGACTCTCTATATCATCTTTATATAATAGACTAGTTGAGAATTAAAGATCCCCTGATGCTCTCGAAGCAAGCAGAATAATATATAAAAAGAAAGAAAAAATCAAAGACAATTTAATTCATGTATGAAAAATCTCATATGCCACAGTGCAATTGTCACTTTGACACCGGCAAAAGTTAGCTTGAACTTTTACAGCGACAAATACAGTAGTGGTTTTTTTATCAATTATCGCGGTGTTGGGTGCCAAAATGAATAGTTTGACATTGATCTGAATTTCTTATTCATTAAATTGTCTTGCCGAATTACACTCGAGGTTTGTATTGATATCGGGTAAATTACAAACCACTTGTGCAATTATAAGTGAATATAATTTCATCAAGTAGGTAGACATGTATCTCAAAAGTGTATTGTCGTTTCATAGGAATGTGAGGTAACTTCCGTCATTTTTGACGTAGAATTGGGAAATTTGCAGCGATGGAACCACCGACATTTCCGAAAAATCATAGTAGAAGGCAATTTAGGTCAAAACTATCTTCGAATTCGTATTCAGAATAACAATTTTACCACTAACCTAATTTCTATTTTCAGAAATAAAGTTTTTTCAGGGGCATTGGATCATGAATTCGAAGACATATTTGACCTATTCTGCCCCCAACTATGATTTTTTCGGAAATTTCGGTGTTTCCATCACTGCTGACGAGCAGTGTATATAACTTAAAATGACTAGACCCCTCGGGGTTATTCAGTGTACATTATTCGTGTATCTATCGATTTTGCACATTTCACAAATCCACTTCAAAAATTACGGAAGATTCGGAAGAGAGACACACAAATCAACTTTGTAACGTTTTTTCCCCCTATCGGAATGAATCGTTACAAACCCGTTAGCTATAGTAGCCGGTGAGTCATGTGGTCGGGGTCAAGTCCTGTCAGTCAAGTATTTTCTTTGATTTGGTGTTGAGTTGAGGGCGCCACTCGGGTCTAAAGAAATAATATTGAAGAGTCTAAAGTCCTGTCTGACTCGAGAAAACTAGGATAAAAAGAAATGGATGGAGTAGTATAAAATTTCTATAAATTTATGCATCAAGTTCCAAGATTTTATCTGTACAAGTTTGTAATAACTTAGTCACACTTCTATAAGTACTGAGACACACCTGGAATAAAACATCACCTTAATTAAACCCCATATATTTATTTATAATAAGAACACCCTGTAATTATTTATAATACCATCACCCTGTAATTATTTATATATAGAAATTATGTACATCGAAATGACTTCATGTGGGACTTATTGTTTTGGACATTATTTGTGAATAAAAAATATAATACTAGGCACAACAACCTTTTGAAGAACCCTGTCGTTTCAGAGTACGTTGAAAATTTAAGAAATGATGTAGTAGGCTCTTTCAAATTGGAGTAAACAATTTTAAAATCCACTTAGTCTAGTACAAAATGAAATTAAGGTTCATATTATTCATGTAGATACCAAGGAAATTTGACCAAGCTGCCTAGCATAAAGGTATCTAACGTTCAGTACTGTACGTGGGCTTTACATAAGATTATTCAAATTATAAAGCATTACCTAGCAAATTTACCAAAGTGCACTCATGAGAAATATTAAATAAATGAAAATTAACAAGCCTGTTAGTCTATGGTGCTAGACTAAGCGGAGTCCATGGGTCCCACGATGGAAGTTCATTTTCAGAATGATGACTGTAACATCCTCCTACCCCTGTGGTGAAATCAACATCCAGACAGGCGACGGTGAGGGGGATACTGCAGTCCTCCAGTTGTTCGGGTGCAGAACTATGTCTTGGTCCTTTGCCCGAAAGTCATCCGGGTCCCTGCAGGAGACACCAAAAAGAAATTATGGAGTAACAGGAGGGTTTTTTCCAACCTCCAAGAGAATCCCTCTTCCAAAGATATGGATATGGTACTTTCTCAAAATGAGTGCCTTCTTCCGAAAAGGACATCAAATGGCTGTTCCTTCCCACGAAACATGGGCACCTAATCAAAGGGTGCAAATCCTCCCAAAAGGACTTTAAGGACGAGCTCCTCCCAGCAACCCTTAATGTTAAAAAGAACAATTTAGACCCTTTCAGATTGTTTTAGGTAAAACACTTACCCCGCACGGAGGGTTACAAATGGCTTCCCCGGCAACCAGTCTTGAGGCAGCAGCAGGAATAAGCCATTAACATGGGTTAAAAATGCAAAGAGCAGAATTATTAACGTGCTCGACATTCACACTATGAAGATTTTTCAGAGTCGGCACCTTTCAGCTTCCCAAAAGAAAACTCAAGTAAACTTGGATGCTCACCGCTCGGCTTTCATTCGGAAAAGACCTTAAAAATGGCGTTATCCCGGTTATCCGGCCAAAGCCACGCTTGTCGTTTTTTTCTTAACCAAATCTGTTCTCTTGTTGAACCCGCGACAGGTGACAAGTAGGTCAGATCTCAGATCACCTAATCTGTCATTTTCCTCGACACTGAATCTAGGAGGTTTTGGCCCTCTCATGGTTATGGCCAGTAGGCAGGTATGTTTAAAAAAAAAGGGAGACATCTATGAACATGCACCCCGCATTAGCTCAATGGTGAAAGATCATTGAGAGTAAATCATTATCCTTTTCGGTGGTTGGCACCATTTGAATGAGAAAGATTACTATGTACATGGTCAGCTAACAAACACTGGCTTGCAAATGCTTTACGGTTCGTGCACAAAGGTACAATTGAAAAATTGCATTGGAATAACCTTGTCCGTATACTTGGCAAATTAACAAAAAGATTTCTTCCGAAATCCATTCTAGATTTGTGATTGGACTGAAAGTATTTGGAAGGTACTTATTTATGATTTATTAAAAATTCTATAGGAACATTTAAATACTTCAAAGTTATTATTTGGTGGCGCCACCTAGTTACAAGAAGCTCAAGCAGGCTAAAGGAATCTGAGAACCCTTACAGAAAACCTACTGTGATTTTTCAAACGTGACAACTTTTTTATAGTTTTGTCAATAATAAATAATTATATTTATACTAGCTTCGATATTTCATTTCTCAAAAAAGCTGATCCTCCACTAACCGAGTTTTACTGAACGTTACAAACAGTATATTTTCGCATAAAACACTGTTATGTATTTCGTAAAATAACAAATATCCAAATTCCTGGTGTGTGACCACTCTTCAAGGTTGCGAAATTATTCTTTCTACATGAGTATGTGAGTACAAAATAAATTAAAACCCACCATTATTCAAGAATCATGTATCCGTTTTTTCTCCTTTGATATTTGAAATAATTATGAGACAAACAAACAAATCTTTACCAATTTATAAAAATAATAAAAACCCCTAAGAAGTGTTTGCCGTAGCGAGGCGCGAGGGAGCATTCAGGTAGAGAACCCTTGCATGCGATTTACAGTGACGCTATTTACTACAATTCCTTTACGTTTCTGCGCCAAGCTGTTGATTTATGACTTTTTTGTTACCGCCCACCGACCGTTTCATTTCGTCCCCGCGACCGCAAATTTTAACAGTATGGAGCGCCTTGTCAGTTCTTAATCACGTCATTGTACACTTCTAGTATAAACTTTGGAGCTTTTTTTGCTATTTGTATAATTGCTGTTGGTGTCAAATTATCTGGGCCGGGTGCCTTATCTATCTTAATCTTCTCTATTACTTTCTTTAATTCCTCGTCTGTGAATAAGGGTGGGGGGCTGTCTCGAGGGGTCCTTGATTCCATCGATCATTTATTTCTGGGAAAAGGTCGTCTACCATCTTTTCCTTTTCTCGATCGTCCAGTTCACATGGCATTCCTTTAAGTCTTCAGGTCTTCTTCCATTTGTATCGTATCCGTAGTTGGTGGTTTCCTGTGGTTTCTCGTGATCTTTCTTCTTATCGCATTGCATTGTGTTTTTTTCTGCTGGATTTCATCATTCCACCAGTAAGGCTGTGTGTCTTTTCCCCTCTCTTGTCCTAGTAGCTTCTTTTTGTGCTCGTTTTATTATGGAAACATAATTTTCTGCTGTTATGGTTTCGTCTTTTCTTGGTTCTCTATCACTTTCGCAAATTTGTCTCTGTTCAGGAAGGGTTTTTTCGTCCATTCCTTTCTCTTTTCTATCTTTGTGTTTTTTTCAAAATGAATGTATTTATGTTGACTCATCGAATCCTCGTCCATCACTTTCCATCCTTCTATTTTGCCTGCTAATCCGTTCGTTGTTAGTTTTACGTCGATGTGTGTTCTTGAGTTGCCTCTCTCAAATGTTTGTTTTCCATCGTTGTGTATAGTGCGATCCAGTCGGCAAGGTGGTCTCCTCTTTCATCTGTTTGTGTTGCCCCCCACAGGGGCAACTTTGCGTTGAAGTCCCCAGCTTTAATCGATTCCTTCCCCTGGTCTTGTACGTCGTTCATTATTGTTTATCAGTAATCTTTTTGTATTCGTTAAAGGAAATGTTGGGTGATATATAGCAGCTGTATATATTCATTTCCGCAATATCAATTCTCACAAAACCTTTACGCTTCTTTTGGTTTTTTATTTTAATTTGTTTGTTTATGAAAAGAATTGCCGCATCTTCCTTGATATCCGTTATCCAACCTTGTTTTTTGGATAGAGCCTTATTTGGTTCGCTGACCAGGACGGGGTCGATTTTTTCTTCTGCCGTTGTTGATGTAAGGACGTCGTGGGCAGCCCTCGACGTTCCTACATTAATTTGGAGAATATTTGATCCCATTCCCAATCCCCTTTTAATATACCCCTTCCTCTTCTGAGCCTTCTTCGCTAATTTTGAATAAGGCGTCCTTACATTTTTCTTTTTCCTTGTTTTTGGGGAGCCAGTCTACTAGAGTGCTGCTGAAGATATAGGAGGTGTTGGATGGTCCCCCCAGGCTCTCTCTTTCGGCTATCTCTTCTTCCCTACGCTCTTTGTTTCTCGCTTGTTTTCTTCATTGTCTTTCCCTCTCTTCGGCTCTAGCTCTTTTTAGAGCGGCCTTGAATGAGGGGCAGTTCGACGTTCCTGTCATGTGACCTTTTTCTCTGCATATCGGGCAGTATTCCTCCATTTTGCATTCCGATGCCATGTGGCCCGTTTCTGCA
Organism: Chrysolina haemoptera; assembly: GCA_958298965.1. Lineage (NCBI taxonomy): Eukaryota > Metazoa > Arthropoda > Insecta > Coleoptera > Chrysomelidae > Chrysolina > Chrysolina haemoptera. The sequence goes on along the minus strand of OY282593.1, from coordinate 642,752 downwards.
CAGTTATAGCAGTTGTTTCTCCTTTAGTGTGGTGTGCCTGTAGCTTCAGCATCTCGAGCACCTTGGCACTCTCAGCCTTCTTTCCACTCTACACCTTACTATCCCTACCCTTACATAACCTTTTTCTAGTATGCCTTCTGCTACCTCCGTTGGGAGGGTAAGTGTCACTGCCAGGGTGTCATTTGGTAGTGATCTGGTATCGCTCACTTTACATTCGTCTTCATCCATCCCTCTATCTCTTTTTGTAGGGCCCTGTCTATCTCTTCTTTTGTAGTATCGGGCATTATCCCTCTCAGGTGTATAATTTCTGTGTCTATCTTCACCCCGATACCTCTTGCTTTCATTCCCCCTTCCTTCTGTAGGATTTCTCTGATTTTTTCCATTGCTTTCTTATCTTTGCCTATAGTCATTATTACCTTTCCGTCCTTTGTGCTATTTATGGTTTTTATATGTTTTGTTTGCTCTGTTTTCCGATGGTTTCCTTTACCTTGGAGAGTACTTCTCTGTAGTTCTTTTTATCTTCCGTCACTATAATGTCATACGTTGGTCTTTCTTTATTTTGTGTTCTCTGTGTCTCCTTTTGTGTTTTATATATTTCCACCGTTGTTTTTGTTCCGTTGAATATAACTTCTATCATCTTTCTCATCATTACTGGGTCTATTCCATTAACATTGTATATACACATCGTTTAGTATCGTCTCCATCCTTACTTCTTCCATCCTGTTCCACAATCCCTTTTGCGTTCCGTCATAGTGGACTTTGATTACTTTCTTGATCATTTCTCTTTGTTGTTCTCTTACTCTTATTATTTGTTCTATAATTTCCACGTCTCCCTTTAGATCACTTATTTCTGGGTGTCTTTTCTTGTATAATCTCTGTATGCCTTCCTCCATTTCAGGGTCTTTTGGTTCTATTATAATTACTTTCACTGTGTTATCCTCTGTTACCAGCGGATTTCCAGTTTTCTCTTCTGTGTGTTTAAATATGTCTTCGTTCCATTTGTAGTCCTTGATTTTTTCAAAGTCTTCGTATTTCTCTACTTCGGTTAGTGTGTGTATTTCTATGCTTTGGCATGTACATATCTTGTTATCAACCACTTCTCCCATGTTTCCGCTTTCTCCATGTTGTCTTGCCTCTTTTAATTTGCCGTGTGTGTCTGTGGCCATTGGCCTTATCTTTTCTATAACTTCTTTTATTTCTTCTTTTGTTTCTTCGGCTTGTTTGCTCATCTCGATTATCTCCGTTAGTATCTTTATTTTCTTTTTCTAGCTGGGATCCTTGTACTGTTTCATCGGTGGACTTTTCCGTCCTGGTCTCTGGTGTTTCTGGGGATCTTAACACTGATGTCTCCTTCTTTTTTTTTCTACAATTCAGCCTCTAGTTCCTTCTCAAACAGCTCTCTTGCCATCTTTTCACTAGCTGTCTCCGCAGCCAGTTTTTTTTTATATTTTTATTTGAACTCATTTCTGGTCCCACGAGTAGCTAGGGAAGGATCGGTCCACCCCTGCAGAGCCCCGCATGCAGGGGTAAGGCATCTTCCCCGCCGGGTTGCTCGGTCCGGCGGGCATCGCTTGCGACACACTTGGTCACCCCTGAACCTAACCTAACCTAACTCAGGTTGGGTAAGATCAATTTCAAATTCGAATTTTAGAAAAAATATGAAATAGTAATTATGACTTGAAACCCAACTTGACTATCTAACCTAACCTGACTACCTAACCCAACCTGACTATCAAACCTAACCTAACTCAGGTTGTGTTGGATCACTTTCAAATTTGAATTTTCGAAAAAAAAATCGAAATTATCACCTGCAACCCAACTTGACTATCTAACCTAACCTGACTATCTAACCCAACCTGACTATCAAACCTAACCTAACTCAGGTTGGGTTAAATCACTTTCAAATTCAAATTTTCAAATCGCCTAGTAAGTGCTATTCTCTGGGAGTAGAAGTCACATATTGGACTTGAAAAAAATTGAAATTATGACCATGTAACCCAACTTGACTATCTAACCTAACCTGACCATATAACCTCACCTGACTATCTAAGCCAACCTAACCTAACTCAGGTTGGGTTCTAACCTAACCTAACTCAGGTTGAATTAGATCAATTTCAAATTCGAATTTTCGAAAAAGAATCGATATCATGACTTGTAACACAACTTGACTATCTAACCTAACCTGACTATCTAATCCAACCTGACTATCGAATCTAACCTAACTCAGTTTGGGTTAGATCAATTTCAGATTCGAATATGCAAATCGCCTCGCAAGTGCTATTTTCTGGGAGTAGAAGTCACATATTGGACTAGGAAAAAAAACCAAAATTATGACCACGTAACCCAACTTGACTATCTAACCTAACATGACTATCTCACCCAACCTGACTATCTAACCTAACCTAACTCAGGTTGGGTTACATCACTTTCAGATTCGAATTTTCAAATCGCCTCGTAAGTGTTATTTTCTGGGAGTACAAGTCACATATTGGACTTGGAAAAAAACCTGACTATCTAAGCCAACCTGAGTATCAAACCCAACCTGTCTATTTAAACTAACCTAACTCAGGTTGGGTTAGATCACTTTCAAATTCAAATTTTCGGAAAAAAAAATCGAAATCAGGACCTGTAATCCAACTTGACTATCTAACCTAACCTGACCATCTAACATCACCTGACTATCTAACCCAACCTAACCTAACTCAGGTTGGGTTCTAACCTAACCTAACTCAGGTTGAATTAGATCAATTTCAAATTCGAACTTTCGAAAAAAATCGATATCATGACTTGTAACCCAACTTGACTATCTAGCCTAACCTGACTATCAGCCAACCTGACTACCGAACCTAACCTAACTCAAGTTGGGTTAGATCACTTTCAGATTCAAATTTTCAAATCGCCTCGCAAGTGATATTTTCTGGGAGTAGAAGTCACATATTGGACTTGGAAAAAAAACGAAATCATGACCACGTAACCCAACTTGACTATCTAACCTAACCTGACTATCTAACTCAACCTGACTATCTAACCCAACCTGACTATCTAACCTAACCTAACTCAGGTTGGGTTAGATCACTTTCAGATTCGAATTTTCAAATCGCCTCGCAAGTGTTATTTTCTGGGAGTAGAAGTCACATATTGGACTTGGAAAAAAACAGAAATTATGACCATGTAACCCAACTTGACTATCTAACCTAACATGACCATCTTACCTCACCTGACTATCTAACCCAACCTAACTATCTAACCTCATCTAACTCAGGTTGGGTTCTAACCTAACCTAACTTAAGTTGGGTTCTAACCTAACCTAACACGGGTTGGGTTCTAACCTAACTTAGGTTGGGTTCGATCAATTTCACATTCGAATTTTCGAAAACAAAAGGAAATTATGACTTGTAACCCAACTTGGCTATCTGACCTAACCTGACCATCTTACCTCACCTGACTATCTAACCCAACCTAACTTTTCAACCTAATCTAACTCAGGTTGGGTTCTAACCTAACCTAACTCAAGTTGGGTTCTAACCTAACCTAACTCAGGTTGGGTTCTAGCCTAACCTAACACGGGTTGGGTTCTAACCTAACCTAACTTAGGTTGGGTTAGATCAATTTCACATTCGAATTTTCGAAAAAAAAAAGGAAATTGTGACTTGTAACCCAACTTGGCTATCTGACCTAACCTGACCATCTTACCTCACCTGACTATCTAACCCAACCTAACTATTCAATCTAATCTAAGTCAGGTTGGGTTCTAACCTAACCTAACTCAGGTTTGGTTCTAACCTAACCTAACTCAGGTTGGGTTCTAACCTAACCTAACTCAGGTTGGGTTAGATCAATTTCAAATTCGAGTCATCAAATCGCCCGTCAAGTGCTATTTTCTGGGAGGGAAAGTCACATATTGGACTTGGAAAAAACCCGAAATTATGACCATGTAACCCAACTTGACTATCTAACCTAACCTGATTAACTAACCCAACCTGACTATCTAACCTAACCTAACTCAGGTTGGTTTAGAACAATTTCAAATTCGAATTTTCGAAAAAATAAAATAGAATTATGACTTGACACCCAACTTGACTATCTAACCTAACCTGACTATCTAATCCAACCTGACTATCAAACCTAACCTAACTCAGGTTGGGTTAGATCACTTTCAAATTTGAATTTTCTAAAAAAAAAATCAAAATTATGACCTGTAACCCAACTTGACTATCTAACCTAACCCGACTATCAAACCTAACCTAACTCAGGTTGGGTTAAATCACTTTCAGATTCGAATTTTCAAATCGCCCCGAAAGTGCAATTATCTGGGAGTAAAGTCACATATTTCACTTGAAAAAAAAACCGAAATTATGACCATGTAACCCAACTTGACTATCTAACCTAACCTAACTCAGGTTAGGTTAGGTTAGATCAATTTCAAATTCGAATTTTCGAAAAAAAAATCGAAATTATGACCTGTAACCCAACTTGACTACCTAACCTAACCTGACTATCTAACCCAACCTGACTATATAACCTAACGTAACTCAGGGTGGGTTAGGTTAGGTTAGGTTAGGTTAGGTTTCTAATTCGACTTTTAGAAAAAAAAAACGAAATCATGACTTGTAACCCAAGTTGACTATCTAACCTAATCTGTCTATCTAACCCAACCTGACTATCGAACCTAACCTAACTCAGGTTGGGTTAGATCACTTTCAAATTCGAAGTGCTATTTTCTGGAAGTAGAAGTCACATATTGGACTTGGAAAAAAAACGAAATTATGACCATGTAACACAACTTGACTATCTAACCTAACCTGACCATCTTACCTCACCTGACTATCTAACCCAACCTAACTATCCTACCTAACTTAACTCAGGTTGGGTTCTAACCTAACCTAACTCAGGTTGGTTCTAACTTTTTTTTTTGGAGGGTGGAATTTTTTTATAAACACTGGGTATTGGTTCTACCTTTCCCCAGTAGTGTGGGATTCCCGGTGTGAAGCACCGTCTACTCCGCTAAAACCACCCCGTTTGACCTCACTGGTTCCGGATCGGTCCCGTAGAACATAACACGGAGGTCCAGCGGCTGTCTTAATAGTCTTTGGTTGTTTGCGGTATTCAGCCCGCTCTCTGTTCCATTTCGCACTCCTTTGTTTTTATAACTTCCCTCATATATGTGTGTATGCGCCTCATTTGTCTTTGTCTTTCAGCATGATATTTATGATGTTGCCAACGTTTAAATCTCTACCGAGTTTCGTCTCTATTCCATTCGGGGTCTGTTTATTGTCCATCTTATACACTCGAAAATTGTGTGTTTGGGGTTGTCGATCTCGTTACAATAGACACATGTATCGTTTGGGGTCTTTTTTATTCTGTATAGATACGTCTTGTACGAGCCGTGCCCCGTTAAAAATTGCGTCAATTAATATTCTAGATTTCGGTGTTTACACCTTGTCCAGGGTCTTATATCACCTATCAATTGTTTGGTCCATTGCGATATCTCCAGGTTTTCCGCCCATCTATCCTGCTATTTCTCTATGGTTTCCTCTCTTCCTCTTAACCGAGTTTCCATTCTCACCTCTGCCTTGCGTCCTGCTTCGTACAATGCTGCCCTTTCATTTTCCTATAAGTCAATAGGTGGCGTCCCCGTAATGACTTAAAGAGAGACACTGGACGTTGCCCTATATGCTCCCGCTGCCCGCAAGAGCATCATCCTTTGTGTACTGGTCATCATATTATTGTATTTTTTAATACTCATTGCTTTGTGCCATATGGGGGTGCCATATAGCAAGATTGATTGCACCACTCCCTGTAGTATTTGTCTCTTCCGAGTTATCTCCCTCACATGTTGGTTGAAGATCTGTTTATCATCCAACCACACCCCCAAATATTTTATATACTTTCTCGGCTCTACACTTGCCTCCCCCAATTTGATGAATATGTCCTCACGCTTTCTGGGGCCCTTCATGATGATGGCTTTGGTCTTTGCTGGTGCGATTTTGAGGCTGTGTTCCGTCATCCAATCCTGCATAATTCTTAGCGCTCTGTTGGCCTTTCCCATTAAGTCTGGTTTATCCTTTGCCAATACGATCAGGGCCAGGTCATCTGCGTAGGCCTGCGCATGGCAGCCTCTGGGCAGTGCCAGTTCAAGAACCTCATTATAAAGTACGTTCCATAGGGTCGGGCTGAGGACCAAACCCTGTGGAACTCCCATGGTTATTTTCATTTTCTTCTTTTCAAACTTCAGGCTTCTGTCGGTAAAATAACTCTCCACTAAATTAATTATGTAGGCGCTGATGCCAATCTGTCGCAGTTTGATTATGATAAGGCTCCATAATGCCGTATTGAAGGCATTTTCGACATCGATCATTATCAACGCACTCCATGTCTTCTTAGTGTTTTGAGTTATTTGAACTGCCCGCCTAATCGCATCTATAGTCGGTCTCCCACTGCGGACGCCAAACTGGTTGTCATTTATGCCCTCCTTGTCCTCCAATTCTACTTCCAGCCTGGCCTTGATGAGGTGCTCAGAGAGTTTACCTAGAACATCCAAGAGACAAATGGTTATGTATTTCGCCTCTCCGGTGAGTTTGTCCGGTCCCTTTGAGATCAGGGCCTCCCCTGCGATTTTCCATTCAGATGGAAATTCCTGCTTCTGCAGTTGTGCGTTGTACATTTAGAGAAAGTGGTCCCCCTGGTTTTTCCTGCCTCTTTTACCACTTCGACGGCGTTGCCGTCGGGTCCTGGTACTTTACCCGTTTTCAACTTGTTTTAGGCCCTCCCTAGTTCTTGTTCCGTGAATTCCTCCAGTTCTTGTACAATGGGACTCTTGTTATATGTGTCGTTCACCGATGGAAACATTTTCTCGATTATGTTAGTCCTCTCCTCTGCATCCAGGTTATATGGTGACCCGTTATTTTTAAAGCTTTTTGTCACGATCTTATAGCCTTGACCCCAAACATCTTCTTCCGATACGTCTCATAGTATTTTCCACTTGGATTTTTTTGCAGTTCTGGTGAGGTTCTTGTAGTTTCGTCTTCTTTCTTTGTAGGTGTTTTCAAGGGTTTCCACTAAGGTCGGGTTACCGTTTCGCGCCCTGGCCATGGTTAGTATCCTTCTCGCAGTGTTACATGCTATTCTACAAGTGTTCAGCTCCTGGTACCACCAGTACGGTTGTCTTCTGTTTTCTGGACTTGTACTCAGTGTACTGATCTTTTGTGCCTTCTTTATAGCCTCGGAAATGCTTTCAGGCTGACAGGTAATGTTCTGAGTGAATAGCATTAGGGCGTTTCTAAACGCTTCTGTGTCTATTACTGTTTTAGCCTCGATCTGCGAGGACGGTTTGGGCGCCTTCTTCGTAATCTCAATGTAAATTCACCTGTGTAGGCTTGGAGATTCTTCTTCAAGTATCTCCCATTTTTCGATTTTTTCAGCTATTTTCCGTGTAGCTATGGTTATGTCTATGAAAGTGTCACTTGCTCCTCTCGTAAATGTTGGCCTTTGGCCGTTGTTCAATACCGTTAGGTCTAAATTGTTCACCCACGGCTACGGCTACGTAATTGCCCCTTGAATCTTCTGTAGGGGATCCCCATAGATACGACTTTGCATTTAGATCCCCCAGTATGATAGCTTCTCTTTTTTCGTCCCTGACGGATTCATTTATTTTATCGATGTACTCTTTGAAAGTGTCCATAGTTGTGTTTGGAGATACATAACAATTGTAGAGAACAGTAGGGGGTTTATGCCAATCCTGGACCTCCCACCACCACTGACCTTGAGAGTGACCTTGGGAATGACCTTCAGAGGATGATCTGGCTAGTGGTTGGTGACCTTGAGGGTAGTCGACATTGGGGGTTGATGACCTTGAAATTTGGTGACCATGGATTTTGAAGGGTGAATTTGAGTATGGGCCACCTTGAAAGTGTGTAACCTTGAGATCAATTGAACTTGAAAGTGGATGACTGTTCAATTGGTTGACCTTCACTGTAGACCGATATCTTTGAAGACTATTGAGTAAGAGGGTGTATTGAAATGAATTTAGCATCGACATATTCGGTTGGAGTGACCTTGAATATTTTTCTATCTTCATTCATTTCAACCTCAAATATACCCCTTCCCTTCAACGATTTCTATAAAAGCTAGAGAGTAGATACTTACGAATTCAGTTTGCACCGCCCATAGTACCAGAGTGAGCCTTCATAATCAGTTTTTCCGAGTTGGCATCGAACTATAGTGCACCAAAAGGAACACATCGCAATTCAGGTGAAAATATTTTATAGTTTTCTACCATAATTTCTACATATTCGAAAATGGATTCCCTAAAATTTGATTTTGAAAAAATAAATTCTGCTATTCAACAGATAGAAACTCTAGAACAAAGACCTATAACATCATTAACGATCGGTAAAGCTTATAAAGTTGAAAAAATGGCAATGTATTCTACAAGATATGGTAAATCTATTCAGGTAATTCTGTTGGAAGATAACAATGTCAAATTCAAATCATGGCTTCCGAAACGAGTCACCGAGCAATTAACAGATGAGATTATTCAAATGATAAATTCATCAAAGTCCAAAGTGGTGATAACATATATAGGGCAGAGTTCTCAGGAATTTTCTGGCGCGAAAACCCGATCGTTAGTAAAGTTCGATGTGATAGAGTAAAAGTATAATTATAATATGTAAATTCATGGTAGAATATAAAATATTGTTAATCCACCTACTCAAAACATAAGGTGAGTATGGTATACCTTGTGATAATGATTTGAAACTGATAGTCACTATTTATTTTTCAGAACTTCCATACAAAGATGTGGATGCAATATTCCAGCAAGTTGTGGACAGAGGCTGTAGATATAGATTCTGCAATTGAAAGATTGCGTTATGAATTGAATGATTTGAGTTGGGATGCACTACATTCGGCAAATTATGATATGAACATTTGTTTTGATGTTGAGGAGGTCCGACGAGTTTTGGAGCTCTGCAATAAATATGACTTTGGTGTAAAGTTGTGTAACAAATATTCCCATGGACTCATTACTTTGGATGAGTATTGCAAGCAGATGATTGAAGCGGAAATGAGAAGATTTTTATCAGACCTAATTGCATATTTACCAGGAGATATAACAGAAAAATATCAACTGAGAAAAGACGAGTATAGCTCAGATGGAGAAGAAGGGAATGTGTGTGAAAGTGGTGAAGTTTTGCAGTCTACATAGAAAATTATTTTTAGTATGCATATATTAATATTCATTTTATAAATAAAAACAACATTGAAAGTATTTTTTTTTTTATTTACTACTATATTATGATACATTCAAAATATGAAAAATAACATACATATCAATAAAATATTATGATAATCCAATCTGAATTGAACCATTGAGTGCACTATAGCTCAAATAGGCTTCGTGTAGTATAAGTGCATATACTTTCGTGTTGGCGGGAAATTTTGTCTTTCGGGTTTCGAACTCAATTTTGATGTCGACGGTGGATGACTTCATGGCATCAGGTTGATGGGAGCAATCGATGACGAAAAGAGGATTATTCAGGAAGCTTCCAATATCCATTATTGGTTCACTCATAGGCTTGTTGTAGTAACTGCGTTGGAAATTTTCATAAGCATAGTAGGCTAAAGAGTCCAATTTTTTATCGAAATCCAGATTCCAACGTTTGTATGGAAATACTTCAGAATTCAAATATAAACGGATATTATTTATATTTGCATTAATAAACTTCGTCGCATCTTTTGAAATATTTTCAGAATGATCTGTGTCTTGGAATCCGATAATGATGAATCGAGGCCTTTCGAGGCTATTGGTAGTTTTCACAGCCCATATGTCTGAAGCTGTATCACGAAGTGATGGTAACTCATAAAGATCCCACATACGGTAGGCTATTTTGACTTTGGCACTACTATTTTTATTAATTCGGTTCAAGAGCTTCAATTTCTGGCGATCTTCTGGTACAATATGTCTGATTCTCCATTCTATTTTCGTGATTTCCAGTTCAGCATCGACCTCGCCTATGAATGAATTTTTGAAGGATCGAGCTATAATCAGAATGAGTTCCTGCTTAACATTCAAAATCCCCTTGGTGTAATCTTCAGCGAATCCCATAATGTATTTTAGGGGCAGTTTGCCGCTGAAAAAATTACTTGCAGGATCCAGTATATCTTGTTTATTCTGATTGAGACCCCAACCTATTGGTAGTAAACTATTCTCATGTGTTTTTCCGAATGATACCATAGTTTTCAATGTGGTTGTTATGCCTGGCTTTCGTACAACTGCAACTTGTTCACCACCCATTTCGTAGCGGATTTCATCAAACAAGAAAGCCAGAGCATTATTGGAAAGATAACATCGTTTGTTGGGCTCTGAAGGTGTGAATTTTCCCTCGATATAAATGTAGCTATCTGCTATATCGAGAATTAGATCTTGAAAATTGATGGGAATTCTGATTTCGTCCGAATTCTTATAATATGGTGATCCATAGGGCTTATATGTATGCTCATGCAAACTAATCAGGGAATGATCGAAAATTGGCTCTTCAAAAACTTCTAACATATCGCTTGTAGTGAAAGCGGCCATGTTTTATTTCTTCTTGGTATTCCTGATCTTCAAGCCAATTGATTTCAGAAAGTTTAGATTACTAGAGCTGATGGTATATCTTGATTGGTTAACGGGCTCACGTGAAATGAATCGGTTTATGATTTTTCTCTTCTTTATATCAGCATGATCCTCAACCCCATTGTACATACACCGTTTCGGTTTCAATCGCCGGACATTATAACAAAACCCCATTGTATTTTCTTGGCAGAGGTCAATATTACAATTTTTTCAACTCCAATTTTATAATTATTCTTTCACCATTGAACTCGATCAGATGCCCATGATCGTCCAAAATGCGCAGAGTAATGTTGTCGAGATACTGACGGCCTTCGGGCTTGATTGGCATATAAATTATATGGTTCCTTTGTGAGTTTGTATCCTTGCTCGACATCAATATCGAATTCGAAAATGCTGTGACATTCCTCACCATTCAAATACGCTCCAGAAGTGACGTTACAATCCACACGGATTATTCTCACATTATTGATATTCACAGGTAATGTTGATTCATGTGTTTCACCGATACCAAAGACCTTAGGCTCGAAACCTAAAAGACCAGCGATAGAGTTTTCATGTAAGAGGTTGATGTAATATTTCGATCGCATTTCACATTTCAGAGTATTGTTGTTTGGATGTAGGAGAAACACATCATCCATATTCTTTTCGGTGACATTTTCAGCCAGTTTCTCTTTAGATCTAATGGATCGCTGTATAACTTCATTGATTTCATCAATTTCATAAGCGCCAGGTGGAATTTTAATGGTTATGGGTGGAGAATTGATTCGTTTTGAATAGCTGATCACATTATTCTTCACAGTAACATTGAAAATTGAATTGTAGGAATAGAAACCATGTAAACCCAAACCATAACTGCTACTCGTATCCAATTCGACTGGTGGGTAAAAGTTAGCGCTCAACTCGCTTGAGTCTCCTGATAGCGAGAACGTTCGTGACATGACTGTTCAATTGTTAGTATTCCAGGACATTTTATTGCTGGAAACAGAAATGATACAGCATCCGACTCTTTTTGGGTGGTGATGTTGAATGGGTGTCAACATCATTTTTTACTACTACATTTACATCCTTCCCATCACAATAGCAACAAAATATTTTTCGGGGTATTGGTCCATCATTCACATCAGATGAACTGCAAGTATCAACATCATTATGATGCTCCTGGCAGTACTGATACTTCAAGACATCAATATCATTTTGAAGGTGTGGTGGTAGTTTATCCCACACTGCCGCAATTTCCCCAGCAGCACATCCAATCAACACTTCTTTGGGCGTATCAGAAAGTTGTTGTTTACTCATTTTATTCAAACTACGTAGTCTAGAATATGCATTTAATGAATGCGCCATCCCCTTTATGCTTTCTCTATCCTGGATAGGGGTTTTGTCCATAGTGGCTTACCGTATAGAAACTGCAGACACAAATGACCACACCACACTGTACTGAACCGCTGGTGTCGCTCATAGTTATAGCAAATATCACTAGCTGGTTTTGGTCCACTGTGAAAATAACGAATTAGTTCTTTGGGGGGAGGTAAATCACCAAAGCTGTCATAGTATTGCACTGATCCTCCATTTTTTTTATATGCCACCCAGTGTGTTCCTGGGCCGTATCGGCTATCTAAATTAACTACTGCGGATTCACATCGATGCGGTCCTGAAACTGGAAGATCGTCACGCATAAATACACCGCGAAAATTTGTAATTTTCATTTTCTTAGCGATTAATTTGATGTCAATGTCAGAAAGAGCTCTCCGGGGTGGCATACTCATAGGTTTTTTGAATTCTGATGCTTTAAATATAATCCTAGACCTTTGCGGTACGGTTTCAAATACATTCCTTTGCCACTTTTACCGAGAGCAATAGCTTCCATGTACTTATTGTGGCGGTTTGACTCATTCAACTGGTCTCTACTAGCTCTTGCTGCTTGTACTGCTTTAGTTATACCTGCTGCTGCTCCAGTAAGAGTGCCAAGTGCTGATAACCCAGCAAATATTGGTATGAGTGGTAGAATTCCACCAACTTTGGGAATTGGTATCACCCGAGGTGTACGAATTTTATTTTTTCCTCCTGCCTCTTTTGTGTATTTACGGGCTGCTTTCAGCGCGATTTGGGTGGCTTTTCTCAAATTATTTGCAACAATTTTACCTCCTCCTGCTTCACGTAAAACATCTCGCACCTTTCTTACAATGCCAGAACCGAAGGCTACTACCTTTCTAATATTTTTTGCTTTTCTCTTCTTAATTTTTCTCATAGCTCGAATATTTCCCTGTTTACACGGTTTAGTTGACTCGCATCCCATACCAAATCGACGCTTTCCCTTTATTATATTTGTAACCAACCAAGCAGAACCTTTCTCTCCAAGAGAAGCGTTTTTGTCTTTGAATCTGCTCCAAGCAGCTTCTTCAAGCTTCTGGTCTACCTTGTGCCTACTGTTGAGATCCGAATTCAGTGAATAAGCAATATCGTGCTCCTTGCATGCGAAATCTAGTTTATTTATGCCGGGATCTCCTCTTGCCAACCTCTTATGTAATCTTGTTCCAGGACCACAGTACTGATAACCACCAGGTAGATGCAACTCAATGGGTAGTTTATTGATTAGCCAAACCTCTACCGCCCACTTGTTTACGTTTACAACCGTTCTGATTGAGTTTTGTCATTTAAATAAAAGATTCAGCGAAGCACTGCACTTATATAGTCTCTAGCTGTCGTACAATGCGCATTGTGAAACAGAAACAAGAGTTTAAAATCCTCCCATTATCAATTAGGGGTCTCATTATTGGACCTTCGAATTGTGGGAAGACAAATGTGATGATTTCTTTACTACCTCACCCACTGGGATTGCGATTCGCGAATGTGTATGTTTATTCAAAATCTCTATATCAACCCAAATATGAGTATTTACGAGGAGTGTTGAAGCCGATTGAAGGATTGGGATTTTATACTTTTGGAAATGTCACGTCTGGAATAGTAGAACCATCAGAGGCTAAACCTGATTCGGTATTCATCTTTGATGATGTTATGTGTGAAAAGCAAGGTGTTATTAGAGCATATTTTAGTATGGGGCGCCATAAAAATGTTGACTGTTTTTATCTAGCCCAAACATATTCCCGAGTTCCGAAGCAATTGATCAGAGATAATTCAAATTTCATTGTAACATTCAAACAGGATGACATGAATCTCAACCACATTTTTTCTGATCATGTATCGCCAAATATGACGTTTAAGCAGTTTCAAGATATGTGTGCAAAATGTTGGAATGACAAATATGGATTTCTAGTTATCGACAAAGCTAGAGAACTACAAGAAGATCGTTACCGTAAAGGGTTTGACAATTTCATATATCTCTGATGTTTTTTCAGATATTTGGCTCAATCTGAAGTTGAACAGGTCAGTGATACGTTACCTCAATACTATGGACGAACAAAAAAGCGATGAAATAGATTTGAAACGGAAATTAATTGAGGCAACAGTGTCAGTTCGAAAAAAATTCAAATACATTAAAAATAACCGCATAAGCGACCAAGTGGTGCTTTCAAAAATATATGAACCAATAATATAACCACTGAAAACTATATCATCTAATACGTCCAAAATTAATCCTTTACCGGTGGTGAGCCACTCAAAAAAATTTACCAAATCCATAGAGAGTCGTACCCCGCTCCCAAAATTGAATTTTATGGAAAGTGATGACAAAGATGTGAAATTTAATGCTGAAGAAACATCGATAATGCATACACCATCATCCTCAATGGTAACCACACACCCCGAATCACCAAAGGTAGCGGACAGTAATGGGGAAGTCTCCAGCCATATTCAAAAGTTGTTATCTGGAAATTCTTCATATGATACGATATTCGGTGTGCGGTTAGACCCCATTACGAATAAGCTAAAAATGGGCGCTTCCAATGTAGACTTTATTGAAGGAAGAATTGTATTCAGTAAAGATGGTAGGACCATTGGTACTTACCAAGGCACATCCAACTTATACAAGTTGATATTCATGAAAGTACCTCCGGGAAATATGTCTGCTACTGAACTGAATACATATGGTGACATACTCAGATTAACAAAAGCAGCGTATAAAAATCACGACCAAGCACAGGGTTTATTGCCTAATAAATGGAAGAAATATCAAAAAATTATCAAGCCATTATTATCTGTAGACAACACATTGGAAAACCTTTCTATAGGAGGTGCTGGAATAATGAAAATACCATCCCGAAAACTATTTGGTGGAAACAAACCCATAAGTTACATTTATTGGAATAGCTTGGATGAATTAATCGACAGGCTTCGACTCCTTTGGAGTTCAAAAATGGCTGGACATACAGGGCATGATAATGAAATATTATCAATAATAGAAGAATTGCGCGAAGAGGGTATAATCTACTGAATGTGTATGTATATTATTTCCTGAGTGTGTGAATTATGTTCATTCTTCTGAAGATATTCCAACGATGAATAACACAATCGACAAATTTGGTCATAGACGGGGTGGTGTGAAGGTGATTGTTGGAAGATCAGGAGTTGGATTCATCCTCACAGCAGATGGAAATTATAATATTCAGAATAAACGTCTGTGGAATATTGGTGAACCCTCCGACACGAAAGATGCTACCACTAAGGGCTATGTTGATGACCGCATAAAAGAGACTAAGGAGTTGACCCTGTCCGCTGTGGAAGAATCAGTATCATCAGTAATTCGTGAAGCGAGAGCATATTTTGATTCCAAAATTACTGAACTCAGATTTGTCATCGGCAAGTAGTCGGATAGCTCAATCGAGCAAATTTCCAAACTGGAGCAGTTAATCCATACTTTAGAGAAGCGAATCGTTAAAGTAGAACAGTCAACAACCAAGGCTCCACCTAAACACTGGAGGACTGGGCAATTAGCTTTACCGCCTTCCTGGGAACCGACTTCTGTCATAGAGAGTTGAAATGAGTACCGCTAAAAGGCAAGTTGTTGAGGAACTGCATAAGCCAGATCGACGAAATTTTCCACGAAGGAAGACCATAATTAAAGGGTTCTCAGATTTATGGCAGATGGATCTGATGGAGATGCAACCATATGCAAAAGAAAATAAAGGTTATAGATATATCCTCATCGTAATAAACTGTTATTCAAAGTTTGTATGGTCAAGACCGCTGAAAAATAAAACGGGAAAATCCGTTACCGCAGCAATGGAGAGTGTGTTGAAAGACGCAAAGTACACACCGAAGAACTTGCAATCCGACCAAGGCACTGAATTTTATAATACAAAATTTTCCTCGTTGATGGCAAAACATCTGATCAATCATTATTCGATATTCAGTACTAAAAAAGCGGCAATTGCGGAACGAGTTATTAGGACATTGAAAAGTTGGTTGTATAAAGAGTTTTCAGTTCAAGAGCATCACAAGTGGTTGAAAATTCTTCCGCACATAACGGATCAGTACAACAATAAAATTCATAGCAACATTGGAATGAAGCCTGTTGAAGTGACATCATCCACGAAACTGAATTTGTATAAACACGCCAAAATACATGCGATATATAAAAGAGGTAAATTCAAAATAGGAGACGTAGTTCGAATAAGCAAGTACAAGAGCATATTCGATAAAGAATACACAGCAAATTTCACAACTGAACTTTTTAAAATCGTTAAGGGAAATAGTACAATGCCTGTAACCTATGAGCTTGAAGACATGGATAAGAAACCAATAAAAGGCTGTTTTTATGAAATGAAGTTGAGTAAAACGAAGCAGCCCGACATTCACTTGGTGGAAAAAATTTTGAGGAGGAATCATGGGAAAGTAATGGTGAAATGGCTTGGGTTTCCCAACGACAAAAACTCATGGATTGATGAAAGTTCGATCGTATAATTGAATATCTGTATTTTTTCATCAAGTAGCCATAAACTGATATTAATTCGATATGTGCATTTTATGAGTTATATATTTATAGTGAAATCGTTGATATAATGTTTCTCTCATTACTATAAATGAATAAAAAATGAAAATACTTGGTGCAATTTTTTATTTTTCGTTAGTCATACAAAGTGTTTATTGATGTTCAATCGCTTCATAAATGGACACTGTTATGCAACAGAGTGTCAAGCCACACCAATGTCATCCTGTGAAAAATGAGTTCAAAGCTTTTATATTAGAAAAAAGGACGTTTGATAGGTCCAAGAAATTTTTTGGAATATTTGGAAATCCCTGTTGATTATCTAATATAATTCAGAACACGTTTACGATTAAATAGAATACTTTTATTACAAAAAGAATTTTTTAGTATTGCTAAATTGCGAAGGGGTATTTCATCTCTAAAAAATGTTTTAAGGTACATAACACTTTCTTGCAAATTCAACTTCTAGAAATCAAATTTGTATATGCTTCATGTCAAGTAAATAACATTGTATTGCTTAAGTCAACTCTCGAACAAAAATTCACTTTTTTCTGAGTTAAGTACCTTAAATTTATATTGCTAAATTTTTGTAAAAAACAAACAAATTTCTCCTTGCAACTTTTTATTAGGGTATAACATTTTCAAAATGAAAATAATACTAGGAAATACATCAAACAAATCCTCAGTCAAAAAATGTGAACATTTTAGGTACCAAATTTCAATAACTTGTACTTAAAATAATTGTCGACATTTTTTACTACTTAAAATAAATCACCAAAAAATACTAAAAGAAACAATTCGTTTGGACGTTTTCAGGGAGAAATCTAACTGAACTAAATTAGGGTATCAAAAATACATTTTCTTTAAAATTACTGAGTCTTAAAAAATTTACAGTTTAAAACGTAAAACACAGGTATTTTTAAATATTATCTATGATTTCTTGATTGCAAATATGTTGCTTGAGATCCTCAGCCTTAAAGTAATAAATAAAGAATGGAAATATATTTTAAAATGGTATTTTTAATTTAGTGATTTTGTAATTACTCCAAATTTTAACAATTTTTTTTTAAATTCTAATCTAAGTCATTTTCTTCTACAGTAAAATCAATAACCGCACCAAATCCTTCTGCATCATCGATAAAGTTTCCAGCTCTGATTGTTCTTAAAAAGGCATAGAAGTTTTTAGAATCAGCGGGAATCAAGTTCAAGATTTCTTTGAGATCTTTGATTTTAGCCTGGGATAATTCACGGCCATCAGGCCATAATATTGGTAGGTCGATATCAAATAATGTTTTATTTTTGCGGCCTTTTGATATGTCAACAATCTGCGGTTCATCTTTTAGACTGGATTTCATATAAAGCCTATGAGGACTATTTTTTTTTATACATATTTCATGAGTTCTTAGCCAGGAAATTTTATTTTTTTCTATGTCCACTTTACGATTGGTAATATGATTCAGAATGGGAGATATTGATCTAAAATCTTCTTTTTTTAATCTAGATACAGAAAAAGGATTCTTACGACGGCATTTCGTCATTACGTGTATATAATCTAAATCAGTATACAAGCGAGTATGAGTTTTCAGGGCGCACTCAACATCGCCAAATTCAGAATCGTTGGGTAAATAAGTGTGGCCTGGTTGCAAAAATCGTAGAGTAATGGTTTCCAGTGTGAGATGATTTTCGAGGATATGTTGAAGCATTAAAATCAGTTTTATGCTGCGATTTTGTCCACCGCATGAATCTCCCCAAAGTATTAAGTGCTTAGCTGAAGTTTTTAAATTTTCTAAAATAAATTTTCTTAGACACGATCCGACTTCTTGAGTTCCACGGCCTGCTTCATGCTCCAGCCAGATGTAAAAATATCCTTTATTACTGCTGCCGCAATGTATCCCCTGATTGTATAAATTGAGTTGCCTTTTATAATAAACGATGCTTGTTGGAAGACGTGGAAGACTATGAGTTTTCTCCAGATCAAAAGTAAGTGTTTCTATCGAAGAATCGGTTTTAGCGAGTGCCAAGTCCGTTTTCATTTGGTTTCTTAAGCCGTAGGCTTGATTCAAATGTTCTTCGTGTTCTTGTCGCAGTTTATTTGCTTCGTCACCAACTACCGTTTGGACTTTAGCTTTATAAGTATCACAACGTAAACAAGTGTCTTTAGATGGCTTTTTAAATCGCAAATTAAAGTCATGGTAAAAAACTCTCTTGAACTTAGAGAGGCTTACGCCATCTGAATGTTTTTCTTTGTACAAATCATACAAAATTTGCAAGTTGAGGTTTGGTGATAAAAAATTTGCTGTCGTAGATTCTCGGCAGTAATGAGATGTGTACTTGGGGATACTGTCAATGAAGTTTTTAATTTTATCAATTTTTTCATTCGAAATTGCATTTTTTCCCCCAGAATTTACTCCGCGATTATCATTTATTGTTTGATTTAACCTAAATTTTGATAACGCAAAGTCAATTCTGGTTTGACTTATACCTAAAGTATTTAAATAAGTGTTTTTACAAACTTCAATATTGCAAAAATAGTACTTTCGGGTGTACTGTCTCTTGGAATTCGCAGAGTAACTCCTTTTCTTTTTAATTTCTTTGACGCTTCCTTGCATCAAGGCACATCTTGCCTCATATGACCCCGCTTTCCAATATTTTTCAAACTCAGCTTTTCGTATTTCTAAAGAAACTTTATCGGTGCATTTCATTCGGCAGTTACAATTAAAATTTTTAAACTCTTTAGCAGGCACTTTTTGACCTTTGGAATTATAGTACTCTTCATTGGTGTTGGCATTTTTCTTCCTAATTTGCCTATTTTGATTAGGATACTTCCGTTTTCTTCCTTGCTTCGGCCTCCCTTTCATGATTTGACTTGCACTTTCTTCATCATCACTATCTCTATTTTCACATAAATAATCAGGATCTTCAGTAATGTTTTCTTTTGTTTTCAGTTGTTCGCTATCACATCTATCTTTGGTTCTTTTATTTTCCTGGTCATCAGTTTCTCCACCACTGTCTCCACTGTCTGGTATGTAATCAGGGTCTTCAATTGAATTTTGTCTTTCTTCCAGTTGCTCATTATCATCACTCTCTTCAGTTCTTATATTCTTCTGACTATCAGTAGCTTTATTTTCACTGTCTTCATTTGTTAGTACATCATTGATATACCTAATTGTGTTTTGTTTCGCTTCTGGTTGGTCAGTATTGCCGGTGTCTTCATTTTCCAGATCATAATCACTATTGTCAATACATTCTTTCCATTTTTTGAAATATAATCATCATTTTGTAATTCGTCTAATTGATCGACAAAGGAGTGTTCTTTTCCTCCATTCATATTAACACTATAGTATGCAAAGCTTTCGTGTTTTTGATTAATGGCCCCAAGATAAGGATCTATAAGATAGTTACTGGTAATATTTGCATTGAGTTCATTTTGTTCTTCTGTACTGTAAATAATATCTACTGGGGATATCTCTGGATCTGATAAAAATGCAGTTACTGTTTCTTTGCTACAACTGGAACTCGGGTTTGCAATGTCACAGACAGGTTTTTCGAAGATGGAAATGTTTTCGAAGCTACTATTTGAAACATTTCTTGTAAGAACCTGCATGAGTTCATCATCTGGCTCCAGAATAATGTTCAAATGTGCTTTATCACATGCGGTAATATTTGATTTGATTTGATTGCTTTTCAGACAAGCTTCAACCATTCGCTTAGTCCTTGCTGATGATGATGCCATTCTGAAATAAAATAAAACAGTATGAGTACTATTGGTCTATCTTTATACAAGATGCAAACCCCTCCTCCTGAACCAAGAAAACCAAAAAATTTAAGTCAAAAGTGTTTTTTCTTTTCTATCAACCTGCTACCTCCTTACGAGCAACCCCCAGAAGTTTTTGAGAGACTTGTGCGAGCTAGGGAAGATGCAGCCCTTACCTTTTACCGTGTGATGCCATGCACGAGGTTGGTGAGATATCTCAGAACATTCAAAAGTTAGCATACGGGAGTTTTAACATCCTTACAGTATTGTAAAAATCGAAAACCAAATAGGAAAGTGTGTGAATCAAGCATCAACATTTTTTTAACAGTCGAAAAATTTCTCAATAATTATTATTAAAAAATGGAAAATGTGTTTACCTCAATATTTGAAACCTAATACTAATTATTTTGACATTTTTTTTCAAACAATAATATAAAAAAAAGTTTTGTAAAAAGGATTTAAGTGTGTAACATCTTCATTCCTCCTAATTTATGCGTATTATTGTTTTGCAAGACAATGTTAAGTAACTTGATGTTGAGGAAATCTAATATTATTAAGCCTTTTGTAGTTTTGCAATAACGTGTTAATCTTCAATTTCGTTGATTTAATCTATACAGATGATTATTTTTTCAAAGATTTTCTAAAATTTGTATTGTTAGCAAAGATAAAATAAATGTATAATGTTTAAAATAGGGAGGATTTGTGAAAAACCATAATTCATGCGACATAAAACGAACAAAATGTAACCTCACTTTTTTAATTTAAAAAAATACAATACAATTCAAGAAATTGCGTACTTACCTGTACTATAACAATGCACAAAACATAATAATGACAAACACCAACTTTTAAGTATCGTTATGATTTATTTCATTAAAAGAAGTAGTATATTTTCTTCAGACACATTTAACACTTCTAAAGCCGGTTTCTATATACCATGCGGATGTTTTAGCAATAACATGTTAACCCACTTAACATCATTTATTCGTGATGGGATGGCGCCACATACCCTAGAACACTGTTTCAAGTAACTTAACTTTGTGTTGTAAAACAACAAAACCGTTTTGAGTGGTTAACATGTTTTTTATATCTAAATTTAACCTGGCAAACAAAGTTAAATGATTTAAATTTTTGTTGAAAAACGTAGAATTGAAATTCGAGTTGCGAGTAGTATACATAACTCATTTTCACAAATTTTGTGGGTTGACACTGTATTGCATAACAGTGTCCAAATGTATCTCCTTATTGGAACCACATGGGTTTTCCTCAACTCTTCCCGCTCGTCTCTCTGATCTTCGTTCAAACACCAGCATTTGAGCAGATGGTCTATTCTGTCTTTGAAAAAAAAAACGACACATTCACATAATGTCAACCCCATTCGACACTGTTCGCATAGGTTTTTCCAACAGTCTGTTTGGTAGCTGTCACAATTCGTACATCGCTGGAAATCCAAGGTCTCCTCTGCTCTGCAATCCCTACAGTCTTCTCTAATAATACCAAAGTTCGTGGTGTCCATTCTTTCACCACACTTTCGGCATTCCGTCCATAAACCGAACCGTTTTGTCACTTTTTTTGGAGTCTTCGAAGGGTTTATTCTTTCACACTCTTGACACAATCCAGTGCAGGTATTGATAAAACTCGGTGGCCATGCAATGTCACAGTTATGACACGACAAATTTTCATCAATCACTAATGGATACACTGCAATTTTTGGCTTAGAATCCCACTCTCTTGATGTCGACATATCTAGAAATGATGAAACTTGTGTGCTATAAAAAATCGCATAGAATGATCCACCTCATTCAGCGACCCTCATTATATACAATCCGATATACCCTCCACCTAGGTATCCTCCGAAGGCCTCGAAGTCCAATGACCTTCATGTTGAGTGACTTTCAAATGACATTCGATCACTGAATCACCTTCGAATATGGAGTGACCTTCGAATATGTAGTGACCTTCGAATATGTAGTGACCTTCGAATATGGAGTGACCTTCGAATATGTAGTGACCTTCGAATATGGAGTGACCTTCGAATATGTAGTGACCTTGAACACCAAACGACCTTTGCATCTCAAACGACCTTCGAGCAACGGGTGACCTTCGAATTTGAAATGACCTTCATCCCCTCACAGTATTGGAAAAACCATATAAGGAGAGGACGAATACCACTTCTGCATCAGTTTCATTGAAATATCAGAGTAGTTCGTATTGAAATGGCAGCTCAACAAGATGAGAGAATGAGTGTGTTACGAGACCTAGTGGCTATCGATATAAATCATGTCGAAGAAGATGCAGAAGTGGACGATGACATAGCTGAAGAAGTTGCAGCAGTGGAAGTTGTTGAAGAAGCAGATGTTGCGGCAGAAGGAGCTATTGCAGTTGCCGGTAACGATGATGATGGTTCTAGCGAGGGATGTATGAAGATGGTCCTGATGTAGATGGTGAATATAGGTGCGTGTTCAAAAATATAAACAGTGTGAGGGATGTCGGTAGAAATATGTATTGTTCAATAATTTCATGCTGGATGGTGGTAACAACCACCGAGGATCGTAAGGTTCTATGCCACAAGTGCTTCATGCTGTACAGTGAATTAGTCGATAGTGGACATTATAACAATGTAGATTTGCATTATAAAACGGACTTCAATAATATTCCCGATTACGACTGTGTGGCTTGTGGAATGACTGTTTGTCAAGTGCGCCTAATTGACACTTGCCTGTTCTGCAATACAAGTTTTAAAAAAATATAATTTTACAGAGCGATTGCAAATTTCCGAATACTGGAATATGGCCCTGCAGACAGTTCCAGTGATGTGCATCGGTGTGGAAGTGTTGCTCGTGTTTCTGTTCAGGAATACGAACCGCCAGATGACATCAGCGATTGTTCAACAATTGAATTGGACTGGGAAAATTTACCAGATCAAAGCCATTGGTCCGGCGCAATTGTCTGAAGAAGATGGCGGTGAAGAGGTTATCCGAATGGAAGAGGCATGCGATTGGACTTTTAGACTTTGAGTCGGGGTGTTTATATTAGATTTGTATAACATATAGCATAATAATAGGGAAAAAAACTGAAATATATATTTTAATTGAAAATATGTTTCATTCATTTGATGATTGATAGCTTTATAGTGAATAATAGCTCAAAAAAAATTATTCAAGTGGTATAAATACTACTAGCGTGTACATTTCAAAGAAACTGTGTTTGGAAATGTCTGATGTCACTAACTAAACATGTGAGATTTTTTTAAATACTCTGAAATTTCTTATATCTATTGCAACATATTTTCAGACACACATATAAAACATATTCGCTTTTCTGGGTGTATTTCAGCTTCAAAATATACTTTCAAATAGTGAGATATATATTTTCTAATAAAAAAGTGTATGTAATATATTAAAATGAAAGTGGCAAGCTCATCTGTGCATCAAAATGTTTAATGAAAAACTAGTGCGCATCCATTATTTCTAGCTATAGTTGGTATTTCACCAAAACTCGTTGTGATGTATATGATTTGTATCAAAATATAACCAAGACCTTCAACTGCGCATACATTTTCGCCCCACATTTTGAAATAGCTCCATTTTGGTTTAATGCGCAAACGGGAGCTTACAGAAATGCGTAGTAACGAAAATTCATTTTTCGAACACTCCCCTGTTGTTAAAAATGCTCTCATATACACTTCATATCTTTCTTGAGTATTTTAGTTGGTTGGAGAGGGAATATTTCTTTGAAAATTGTGATATTTTTATCAGCAGCCATGTAATATAATACATAACGGAAGTAGTGAATCCAACTGCGCACCTATATATTCAATAAAAAACTTATGCGCATCCAGTTTTCTAGTCTGGAGAACATTTTCAGTGCATATATGACAGAGAATCATAGACATGTATGGTAGCATGGTTAATGCCACCCACTGAGCATAACTTTTCTCTGTCACTTTCCTAAAAGTTCCGTTTTGGTCGCAAACCTAAACCAGTTACCTGAGTTGTGCGCAGTTGATTTTTCCCCCCAACAACTAACCCCCCTCCCCCCCTCCAAAAAACATTTCATTTTTTTATTTATGATTTATTACAAATACGAACATACTAACATACTAACATGTACTTAAACTTAATCTATCTTATTAAATATACACATTCAAATATTATTAAATGATAATATTCATTTTAATAATCACAATAATTGAAAACCAATTATGTATACAAATACGATATGAATATATACCCCCTCCCCCCTTCTACTTTAAAAAAACACAAACCTTTATTTACACTCTAATACAAATACGAACACACTCAACTAACATGTACTTAAAATTTAATCTATCCTATGAAAAATATACATTCAAATATTATTGAATAATTTCGTATCAAATATCTTAATTATATATATATATATATATATTCTACAAAATACAATAATCGAGGGAATTGGGATCGGAAAAAAGGATCATATTCACACGCAAACACACCTATACACACACGCACATATTCATTTCTCCATAAAAACTTTAACCTTCTCCTGCAGCGATTTAAGTCGTCTGCTCTCTCGATTGAGCAAGAGCTGCGACTTAATTGCTTTGGCCTTCAGTGTTGGCAAACTTTGCCTAAGCTGATTAGTGTCACCCATAATTCGTTGCTGGCGTCCCTCGAGCTCTACCAATTGTCGTTTCAACTCCTTCTTTCGATTTTTTATTTCTTCGAGCTCCGTATCGTACGCCAGCAACGATTTCTGAGCGTCAGAGACCTTTGCAGCAGTTTCTCGATGTTCTAGATATGCTCGGGCTTTTTTGTTAACAAAATCCGAAAAAACATCTACAATTTTCTTATGTTGTTCTTCCGCATTTTGTGACCAAACACTGCCATCACTTCTACCACTTCCCAAAATTGGTGATACCGATGAACTTCTACCAGAAAACACTTCAGAATGATCTACCGATCGATTCGGAGAAGTGAAACCAACGGATTGCTTTGCTGAGACGGGACTTGCAGGTGACCCACTGGACACCGAAAATTCGTTGGAACCGGCTCCGTCATTTTTTGAGGTAGATTCCTGTTTTTTGGGAGAGTTAGCCGGGCCGATGATTGCACTACTTCTCTTCCCAAAATTACCGGTGACGGTGAACTATCTTCGGAAGATAGAACTACCGTTGGAATCGGACTACCGACGGATTGTTTCGATGCCAGAGGTCTTGTGAGTAGTCCTCTCAGGAACGGAAATTCGTTGGACTCAACTTCGTCACTTTTTGTGGTAGACTGTCGTAATGGCGGTGTTGGGTGTCTGTAAAATTTCGAAGGGGTCTCACATTCACCTACCCGGCTAGCAGTGGGTCTCCTGCCGCCAATACGCATTTGGTCCGAATCCATGATTCGATAACCAATTATTTAGTTTAATCCTCACAAAGACAATAAACTCCCGAGATGAATAGCAAAGAACTGTCGGATTTTTAACAAGATCGGACAGTCCAAATATTGATTTGATTTAAAAGAATAATTCGGAAAGTGACAGAGTACTTTACAATACGTGTAAAAAGTAGAATTAAATGTTGTAAGGTTTAGAGTCTGTACTGCTAGGGTACTATAGACGAATTCATTTCTTAAAATAGCCCAGAAGAGCTTTGTTTCGATGGCTGTAACTACCCTAGCAAACACCGACTGCTGAAAAAGAAAGTATATCATCGGGATTTACCCGGTACTGGAATATTCAAAGTCCAAAATGAAATGTCTTTTCACTTTTCAGAAATTTCCAAGTCCAGAAGGGATCCTCGGCAAAGTATACCAGCGTATACAAAAGAGAAGTTAAGTTATTTGACTTCCCACAGCATTATGCGGTTGTCAAGCTTTGAATATTCGTTTTCACACCTTATATTCACCTAGTGAGCCTGCACAGGTCTCACTTTTTCTTGTTTTTCGTAGGAAATTGAAGTAAACACCAATTCAGGAAAATACAACTAGCCAATTCCTCTGCTTCAAACCAAAAGCGGGCCTAAGATTCCTTCCATTCGTTGAAAAACCAATTTCCAAATATTTCTTCTTGAGAAATAAGATCAAACTTCTTTTTGTCCATCGTATAAACGTTCAAAGCCAAGCTTTAAACAAGATAGGCGACTAATCGCAGGTGAAATATATTCGCAGAATTATATTTCTATAATCTTATAGAGCAAGTACTCAATTCCTCACTCCAAGACTACAAATTTCGTAACTTCGGACAACACGCCGGCTTAAGTGCCAAAAATCAACAGACTGAATCGCCAAACTGGCGTATATTTATAGTTTGGTCGCACATTCTTGTCGGCCAATCAGAAGCCAAACCGCTGGTGGGCGGGGCCTATTGGAAATTCTCATTCGGAATTACTCTCCGACTAGATTTTTGAAGAAAATTTTTATTTGATGTTTTTACAGACAGAATTGATACTGCAATAATATTTGGAATTTTTGGTTTTTAAACGGGGAGTTATGACAAGACATCCTTTGTTTTTTGGGGGAGTTTACCGGTGTCGATTCTTTCCTTTTGGAAGACTTATTCAACGATGAAGTTGCTTATGTCTTCACATAAGGGGGCATATGGTAACAGAGGTAAAGTGAAGCCCTTGATGTCCGCGAAATATTTTTCCATTTCTACATCTCCGAATTCTTGCATATCTGCCACCGATAAGCTAGAATAATGGAAACTCGGTATGTCTGTGCTGTGAATTTGTTCAAAATCCAAATATTTCGATTGGTCGGTTGCTGTTTGTTCGGGTTTCTGTATCCTAACATCACTTAATATATTTATTTTTTGAGTCGAACAACCAGCAACCGAATCTTTATTTTTATCATCAACCGCGTCTCTAGTTTTTTCGTTAACCGCGTCTTTATTTTTTTCAATATTTATTGTACTAAGATATGCTAACGTTGCCAGCATACTAACAACCGACTTTCCACTATCCTGAGAATTGGGACTTTTATTACCTTTCATTTCGGTTATCCAATCACACCACTCTTTCTCAATATCAACAAAAGCACGACTCACAACTTTACCAGTGGGAAGAACAGGGTACAATGATGCATCATGCCACCCTCTAGTTTGAGTAACCTCGCACATCCCCTACTCCGAAATTGTACAGAGTCTGCGCACAGGTAGAGATATTGAAAAGAGACCACTACAAGGCTAAATTCTTTTGGGTCACCTCCATACACCCTGATCGTTCAAAACAAAGAAATGCGGTACAGGTACCCACGCCTCGCTACCTGCTGCTAGACAAAATAAGGAATGCGGCATTCTTCAAGACTAGACCACTCAAACACAGTATGGTCGATAAGGACCTAAGGAATGTACATCGATACAGTTTTTTCAAAACGTTGACTACAATGAGACGAAGGAATGTTATTTATTATGTCTATTCAGTCTATACATACACGTTAAAATTGAAAATATCTATTTATTCAATATGTGGATGCTATGCAATATATTTTAAATATTTTTATGCTACACTATGAAATTAACATATATGAGTAGAAACAATTCGGAAATTCAATTTCAATATCAAATACTCATGCTTCGAAAATTGTGTTTTTTTTTTTCTTTCGATATGAGATATTTCTGGATTATTTTCCAACATATAAGTGGAACCGTTTTTCAGTACCTTCTATGTCAAAATGTAGGTTGGCATAAAAAAAAAGAATTCAAATATGAAACGTATCAAATATTCGTGAAAACAGTTTCATAGCCAATTGTAGATGAATATTCCCTTTTCACGCTATCGGATGAATAATATAAAATTTGTTGAATGATAATTAAGGATTTGCGTTCGCTTACTTCGACTTATTCTGCTTCCAGTAATGAAATCAGCAAATCGAAATTGTTGACAGGTTGTGAATTATTATGAATTGCAGATTCCACAATGTTTGAACACCATAACAGATTTTGTTCGGGGTCCGTTTAATAAAATTCAATATCGTTGTGGCCCCACGGCAATGTTTTTGTGGTATTGGAAATTTATTTTTCATTTCAGTAAATATGTCGTGGGTATCACTTTTGAAACTATTCATTTTTCTAAGTATAGAACCACCCTTCTCAACAATATTTTTATAGTCACTTTCGTGCAATTGTTTGATAATGACTGACTTTTTGACGCCTTTGGCTTTCTTCAATTCATTTTTAACGGACTGAACAAAGTAAGCTTTGGCCCCAGTACCATAAAAACTGATAATGGGGTCATTGGGAAATTAATCTTTCATATTCCCCAGAATGGGTTTTGTAACAGAAATGCCAAAATCGTTTCCGATGTTATAATTGGAGGTATCGATTCTTTCTATATTTTCGATCATGAATTCGTAAAAGTTTTTATTTGCTATTTTCAATATAAAAGAATCTGTATCTGTGTACAGTAGTGAAGTGTCATTTCCAAAATTACTTTTTATGTATTTATAGTAAAAATCGTATATTACTGTTTTTGATAAATCCAATATACTAAATCCCAAATAAAGTGGTTTATCGTAACACACTCTTACTTTTCCCATATGAATAGCGACAAAATTTTCTGTAAATATTGAACATGTTTTGAAATTTGGGTTGGAAATCAGACAATGAGTAACCAGTTTAATTTCCCTTCTATTTTCCACATTTTCCAGAGTTTTTCCATACACGGCATTGTTCACTAACTTGAAAAATTGTTTTTCGAATTTATTCAAAGCTTTATTACGCATTTTTGTATTCAAATCGATATATTTCTTAAGCCATGACGATTGCCGAAATTTCAAAACCCTATGTGTTTTCATAACCATCAATCCGTTTTCTATAGCTTGTTTAAGAGTTCTATAATGAACGATAAAGTTTTTTTTTTATCTGATAAGTTCGGTATCAACTTGCGAATATTGGATTTTGAACCTGGTGGAATTATACTTTCGACTAGGAAAGGTAAATCCGAATGAGAATCATGTAATTCTTCTGGATAATGAATGTCCACTTCAAAAACATAACCAAAAGGAGAATCAGCAGAAATACTCATCACATCCAAATCCTGTATTTCACTGGGTGTCAACCAGGTGAATCCACCAATGGGCAAAGGTTGAGACATGCTATGACCATACAAATTTGTTGCTTCCAAATACGATATGTAAGATACGTCTTTTTTGGAATCGTAGTTAGGTAGATATTCATTGTTTGCGACATGCATTCGGTCACTACATTG
The DNA here is from genome assembly GCA_958298965.1 of Chrysolina haemoptera. Taxonomy (NCBI): domain Eukaryota; kingdom Metazoa; phylum Arthropoda; class Insecta; order Coleoptera; family Chrysomelidae; genus Chrysolina; species Chrysolina haemoptera. The sequence continues at coordinate 613,321 of OY282593.1, read as the reverse complement.
ACTTATTCCACCACGTATACCTTTCTTGAAAAAATGTATCATGTCAATATCAGTCAAAAGCTCCAATTCAACTTTTGTGTATCTCAACATAGCGTCCCAAGATAAACCTGGGGCGGTATAATGTTGGGCAGGATCCAATTTATAAGTGTTCAAACAAATCCTCCGAAAATTCTCGAATGTATCAGTTAACAGTAAAACATCCGATTTCAAGTACAGATCTGAATATTCTCCCAAACTTCGACATTCAAATAAATTCCATACCCGTTGTGCCCTATATAAGCATTCATCTGAAATTTGTTCGTCATTTAAGTTATCATAAAATTCTTCTTTCGATGGTAGATGTGTGATATCTAATTTTTCCATACAATCTACGAAACTGTATGGAAATACACCTTTCTGTTTCATCAACTGAAACTTTTCGACACCCGGAAAAAACTTTTTAGTGTCTATGAATTGATCTTCCACTAAATTTGCACCGAGATTCTGAAGTGACTCCGAAAGAAATTTTTAGCTATCAATGAACCTTAATTTCATGAAATTATTCTTCAATTTTCCATTTTTACCCAAATAGTTGTGTGTGAAAAGATGTTTGGTGAATGAAATGTATTTTTCTTTGGTTTGTGAAATGACATCAACTCGATCGCCTTTGTCGAATAATTCCTTGATGAATCAGTGGCAATCATATCCGCTCATATTATGACAAATAATTGGTATAAAATTTGGAAGTTTGAAATTCAAATTATATTTAGAATGAGCTGCACCAAATCTCTTTTTTCCGGTCAGGTGACAATGATCTCTCACTTTGACATCATCATCTTCGAATATATTATCACATATGCCACAAGTCTTTGCATCAGAAAATTCTTTTTCTCCTGTCTCAGATAATTGACCCATTGGAACAACATTTTTTAGATATTTATGATATATATTCTTTAAATCGTTTTGAATATTTGAGACGAATAGTTTTGCAGTATCGACCCCTCGATACGAAACAAATTTGTCGAATTTTTCATTGAAAGAACATTTTATGTAGTATGCAAAAGAGTATGGTTCATGAATGTGAGTTCGGTTGGTGTAAGTGCAATCTGGATTCGGTTGACAAGAATCAATTGGTTTCAGAATTGACTCAAAATCTGCATAAACGACAAACGGAACTTTCATCTGCTTTTCGATATTCACAAATTTCAATATATTTTCAGGAATGTATTTACAGTACTTGTCGATTTTCAATTTTTCAGAAGGTGTGGTTGTACACACATGATTGCAGTCATTTAATTGATGCTGGGTCAATGATTTTCCGTTAGCAAAATATAATAAACAACCATCACAAAAATATTTTTTATGATCATTGGCAGAAATTTGGCTAGAAACTAATTTTGACAAATCCTTAATCCAACAATAATGATTTTTTCCCGTTTCATCACTGATAACTAAAAGATTAACATGCCTGGTGAGTCTTGTCGAGAATAATGTAGTGGACCTACAACTTCATATTTCATTTTAGATTCCTCAATTTTTTTTTCCAACCCATACACATTTATAGAGCAATCATTGGCAACTTCGAATTTTGAAATTCCACTTAATTTCATCGGAAAATCCATACCTGATACATTCAGCACTGATTGAAAGGGTGGATAAGAAGACACTTCGGAAACCCTACGATCCGCCGGGTGAAGTACTGATACCACAGCCTATGCAAAACAATAGTTATCCTCATTTCGCACATTCACCACACCTTTTTTCGACTCGATATAATCTGGCAGCTTTATATAGGAACACGCACCAAGAGGGCTATACTTGTTCATACTTTGTGCCGTTATTGTGTCGATGAATGCATCCAAAACAGCATTAAAATCCATGGACTGGTCAACTATCTGGTTCGGAGAATTGAAACACTTTACCTCGGATAATTTCTGGGTCTGCAGAATATGTGAGCTGAATAGTTCCATATTTACTTTCACCGCACTATGTATCTTCAACACACCTTGCAATAATGAAATCATTTTCTGTTTGTATGCATCAAAAAATGTTTTGTAATCCACATAGTTACTACCGCTCCCAATCCTATAGCTAACTATTCTACATTTGAAAGCACTTTTGATAATTTGCACGTCTTCACCCAACTGAATGCAAGAATTAGATCTGTGTTCGAGTGTTCTTCGATGTGAAACCATCTGACCCATTGGAACTGGTTTATTACAACAATCACAGAACTGCATATCGTTTTGCGATATAGGGCTCAATTTTGACCGTTTACTAGGTGGCTCACTAGTACCTGTCACCGCTCTACAGGATTGCACTTGATGGCGATGTAGATTATCACTGCGAGTAAAACTTTTTCCACAATTGCAAGTATACATTTTGCTCGATTATCGGCTATTCAGAAGGAACATGAGGTCTGAAACTCGTGTTTCTTTTTATATTAGTGGTTGAAGTGGAAGAGAGGGGATAAGTTCACTTGCCCTCAAGGACATTTGTATTCATGGCTTCCTTTAGTTACATGTCAAGGTTACCAATCCCCAGGGTCACCGAAACTGTCAAGGTCACCAACCCTCAAGGTCACTAACCACCAAGGTCACCAACCCTCAAGGTCACCAACCCTCAAGGTCACCAATCAAGGTCGCCAACTCTCAAGATCACCAACTTTCAAGGTCATTCACTGGGCAAGTGAACCTCTGAAGGCTATTCTCCAAGGTCACTCTCAAGGTCAGTGGTGGGGGGAGGTCCGGGATTGGCATAAACCCCCTACAGAGAACTGCCCATTTCATGTTGGCTTTGGTTTATCCTTCCTTGCTTTCATGGGATATTATCCCGATGTTCCGGTTTAGGCAGTGCGCTGCCATGTCGTTTTTTTCGTCGGTGACCCAGCTGGAGTTACTGGTTCGCTTTTTGTTGGGTTCTTGCAGTAAGATCATGTCACACTCTCTTCTAAATGCAATTTCAGTGATCGCGTCGTGGGAGGCATGTCTCCTATCGACGTTGATCAGGAGGATTTTTGAAATATTTAATTTTTCACTACACATCACAAAAAGAAGAAATCATAGCCCCTCCGCGGCTTCTGCGCTATTCTTAGGTTCTTCGCTACGGTTCATGATCTCTTTGAGAATGCCAGTAGATTCAATGGACTCAGATAATTCTGTTAGCTTGGTGGACCTCTATTATGGGAAAGCCTGAGCTACTTTCTTCTTCGGCCGTTGGGGGCTCTGGGTTCTCCTTCTCTACGATAGCGACCTCTATGGCTGAGCCTATAGTATTGTAGGGGTGGAATATCTGTCTTTTCTTACTTTTTCTTGTTATCTTCAGCGCTAGTCTGAAGGATTCGCACTTTATTGTGCCTGCTCTGTGCCCCTGTTGGTTACAGAGGGGGCATGCTTCCTCTTTGTCACAGTCACTTGCTGTGTGCTCCTCTGAGGCGCACCTGTAACATATTTTTGTCCTGTCCGGACCGTTGCAGCTTTCCCTTGAATGGTCGTAAGCCCAGCATCTACCGCATGTGTTAATCCGATGTCTCTCTTCTGCTTGGCATCCTGCGAGGGCTATTTTTATGTTTGCTTTGTCGAGTAGGATGGCTGCCTTATCCGGTCGCATAGTGACCGTAACCGCCAGCGTGTCGTTGCGGAATGGCCATGGTTCGCTGATTTTTATTTCGTCCTCTGCTGTATTTGTGATTTTCTGAATCGCTTCCGCTATAGTTTCTTTGGATGTGTCCATTGTCATACCCCTGATATGTATGGTTGAAGATTTTTCTTCAACTTCACTGTGCTAAAACCATTTTTTCCCTTCCTTAGGGCCTCATTAATTGCGTTGAGGGCCTGGGGGTCCTTATCCATGGTTATGAGCAGTTTCCCGTCTTTGGTGCTCTTAATGCTTCTTATGGCCTCGGTCTCAGTATTTGCCACAGTTTCCCTCACCTTACTGAGCATTTCCCTGTATTCATTCCCCCCGGCACTTACGATTACTCCATATGTCTGCCTTTGGGCTTCTCCCCCTGTATTTTCCTGGTGGTATATATATCTACTTTAGTGATAGCACCATTCAAGACTGCCTGGACCAGCTTACGTAGCCGTAGGTTGTCCATATTTATGTCGAAATTATGACCATGTAACCCAACTTGACTATCTAACCTAACCTGACTATCTAACCCAACCTGACTATCTAACCTAACCTAACTCAGGTTGGGGTAGATCAATTTCAAATTCTAATATCCGAAAAAGAAAATAAAATAAAAATCGAAATTATGACCATGTGACCCAACTTGACTATCTAAACTAACCTAACTCAGGTTGAGTTAGATCAATATCAAATTCAAATTTTCGAATCGACTAGCAAGTGCTATTTTTTTGAAGTAGAAGACACATTGGTGAAATGGAATGGAATGGAAATTATGACCATGTAAGCCAACTTAATTATCAACCTAACCTGACTAACTAACCCAACCTGACTATCTAACCTAACCTAAACTAACCTAACCTAACTCAGGTTGGGTAAGAACAATTTCAAATTCTAATTTTCGAAAAAAAAAATCAAACAAAAATCGAAATTATTACCACGTAACCCAACTTGACTATCTAAACTAACCTGACTATCTAACCCAACCTGACTATATAACCTAACCTAACTCAGGTTGAGGTAGATCTATTTCAAATACGGATTTAAAAAAAAAATTAAACAAAAATCGGAATTATGACCAACTTGACTATCTAACCTAACCTGACTATCTAACCTAACCTAACTCAGGTTGGGTTAGATCAATTTCAAATTCGAATTTTCAAATAAGAAAATAAAATAGAAATCATAATTATGACCATTTGACCCAACTTGACTATCTAACCTAACCTGACCATCTAACCTACCCTAACTCAGGTTCAGTTAGATCAATTTCAAATTCGAATTTTCGAATAAGAAACTAAAATGAAAATCGAAATTATGACCATTTGACCCAACTTTACTATCTAACCTAACCTGACTATCTAACCCAACCTGACTATCTAACCTATCCTAGCTCAGGTTGGGTTATATCACTTTCAAATTCAAATTTTCGAATCGACTAGCAACTGCTATTTTCTTGGAGTAGAAGACACATTGGTGAAATGGAATGGAATTATGAAATTATGTAACCCAACTTAATTATCAACCTAACCCAACCTGACTATCTAACTTAACCTAAACTAACCTAACCTAACTCAGGTTGGGTTAGATCAATTTCAAATTCGAATTCTCTAAAAAAAAAAAAAATCAAACAAAAATCGAAATTATGACCATGTATTCCAACTTGACTATCTAACCTAACTAGACTATCTAACCCAACCTGACTATCTAACCTAACCTAACTCAGGTGGGGGTAGATCAATTTGAAATTCAGATTTTCGAAAAAAAATTGAACAAAAATCGAAATTATGACCATGTAACCCAACTTGACTATCTAACCTAACCTGACTATCTAACCCAACCTGACTATCTTACCTAACCTAACTCAGGTTGTGTTAGATTACTTCCAATTTCGAATTTTCGAATAAGAAATAAAAATAAAAATCGAAATTATGACCATGTAACCTAACCCGACTAACTAACCTAACCTAACTCAGGTTGGGTTAGATCAATTTCAAATTCGAATTTTCGAAAAAGAAAATAAAATAAAAATCGAATTTATGAATTTGACCCAACTTGACTATCTAACCTAACCTGACTATTTAACCCAACCTGACTATCTAACCTAACCTAACTCAGGTTGGGTTAGAATCGACTCGCAAGTGCTATTTTCTTGGAGTAGAAGACACACATTGGTGGAATGGAATGGAATGGAAATTATGACCATGACACCCAACTCGACTATCAACCTGACCTGACTAACTAACCCAACTTGACTATCTAACCTAACCTAACCTAACCTTTTTTTTCAGGGGGGTGAAAATACTCATAGGACACTGACCGCTTGTTGTCCATCGCGAGTCAGTAGTGCCGGACTTTTACCTGCTAAAATCACCCCGTGTCCTCTCTTGCGCCCGGAATGTCCTGCGGGCATAGCGGCATTTCCTTTTGTCTTTTTTCTACCTGAATATTTCTTTGGATCATCTGAATTCACTAGTCTCTTCTTTCCCTTGCCTGGGATGCTCTCTCTTCTGCCTCTTTTTGCTGCATGATCTCTGTTAGAGATTTTGTTTCCAGTTAATTGGGTTGTTAGTAATTTTATTTATCAAGTTTTCTGGATTTATCTCGCCGAGCATACTCTCAATCTCCGTGCGTTCCACGATCCACCTAGGGCAAAAGAAGATGGTGTGCTCTGGGTTATCGGTTTCCCCCCGGCAGTATTGACATTCGTTGTTCTGAGATTTCCCAATCTTGACGGTGTAGGTTTTGAAGGAGCAGTGGCCGCTTAAAACCTGGGTAACGAAATAGTTCAAGGACTTGAACTGGCAGTCAATCCGTTCCCTGATGTTTGGGATTAGTTTTTTGGTCCATTGTGCCCCGCTTTCATTATCTTCCCACCTCTCTTGCCACTCTTCCACTGTCCTCTGCCTCTCCTCCCTCTTTTAGCTTCGTTATCCACGTAATTTCTTCTATTTAGCCTCGCTCTCTTTATTATCTCAATCGGGGGGACCGAGGTTATGACGTTTATGGCCTCTGCAGAAATGGTCCTGTATGCCATGTCCACTCTTACAAGCATTCTTCTCTGCGTTGAGGTTATCATGGCCTGATATTTCTTTTCCCTCATGGCATTTTCCCAGATTGGGGCTGCGTAAAGTAGAGCTGACTGTACCACTCCATACAGGAGTCTCCTCTTATGCGACCCGGGTCCCCTAATGTTCGGCAGTAGCCTCGTTAGAGCAGCTACCTGCTTATCTGCCTTTTCGCAGGTTTTTTTAATATGTTCATTCCAAATGAACTTGTCGTCCAATCAGACTCCCAGATATTTTTTGGGATCTATTTGCGTCCCATCAAGTTGGAAGACTATGTCTCCCCGGTTCCAATCCGTTTTCTTCCATCCACTGTTTAATCATGGTAAGGGAGACATGTGCCTTTCTCATCAGTTCCTCTTTTTCCTTTCCTCTTACTCTGATCGTCCGCGTAGGCTACCGTGTGACAATCTTCCGGTAGTGCAAGTCTAAGGACCCCATCGTACAGGATGTTCCACAGGGTTGGCCCTAGTACCGATTCCTGTGGAATCCCCTGCGTCATGTCCCTCTTGAAATTTCCTTTTTTTAGTCTGCGGCTAGACAAGTATGACTGTATCACATTGGGTATATTGCTATCTATTTCGAGTTCTGTTATTCTGTTTATTATTATGTTCCACTTTGCTGTGTTGAAGGCGTTTTTGACGTCTATGAATATCGCCCCCTCCCATTTTTTATTTCCCTGAATTGATTTGGTCACTACCTTGTCTATTGCCGTCATTGTGGACCTATTTGATCTGAAACCAAACTGTGACGGTGATATGCCCTCCGTGCGTTCCAGCTCAGACATATTGGCCTGTATTTTACCTCCTCGTCCGTGCTAGGCTTCGGGATCAGGGCCACCTTTGCTTGTTTCCATTTTTGTGGAAAATTTGCATCTTTGACAGTGTATAATCGTGTGCTCGGGGTCATCAATCCTTCCGCAATAGATGCACCGCTCGTCCGTGCTCTTCCCGATTCTTAACGTGAAAGTTCTGAAAGAACCATGGCCGCTGAGCGCCTGCGTTAGGTAGTAATCAGTTTCTCTAAACATACATTCCTCCCATATTTTAATATTTGGGATTAACCTCTTTGTCCATTGAGCTGTCGTTGTATTTGCATCCCATCTCGCTTGCCATGCTGCTATGGTGCCCTCTCTTTCCTGGCGTTTGTCCTCGGCCGTCGCTCTCCCCATTCTATCGAGGTTCTTTCTCTCCCACACCAGCAAGTCCATTGGAGGGATTCCAGCAATCACCGTCAGGGCGTCCGCAGAGACCGTGCGGTACGGCGATGCCGTTCTTATTAGCATCTTCCTTTGGGATGCTAGTAACACCCCTTTGTACTTCGCCACGTCCACAGCTCTCGACCATACCGGTGCGGCGTACAGGAGCACTGATTGTACTACTCCGTACATCAATCTTCTTTTTTTTGCACCTGGCCCCCTTATATTTGGGAGTATTTTGGAAAATGCTGTCGTCTGTCTGTCAGCCTTCTCGCATTGTTTCCTTACGTGTTCGTTATAGATACATTTATCGTCCAGCCATACTCCCAAATATTTGACATATTTCTTCGGCACCACCTTTGTACCGGCTATATCGAAAACTATACTTTCTCCCTTTCTGGGCCCGCTGACGATGATTGCTTCGGTCTTCTGGGGGGCGATCGTGAGCCCATTTGCTCCCATCCACCTCCCAATCTTCCGCAGTGCCTTATTTCCGCGGTGTACCAGTTCATCATTTTTATTTGCCCTCACGATCAGCGCTAAATCATCTGCGTATGCTCCCATATAACAGCCATATGGCATGTTTAGGCGCAGTACCCCATCGTATAGAACGTTCCACAGTGTGGGACCGAGAACGGATCCCTGTGGAACACCCTGCGTAGCATTTTCCCTGCCTCTCCCTACTATTAACTTTCTTTCGCTGAGATAGCATTCCATAAGTCTTATGAGGTATGGCTCGACTTCAAGCCTATCCAGTCTTCCCCACTTGGCAGTGTTGAATGCATTTTTTACATCTATTAGGACGATTGCCCCCCAGGTCATGCCGGTATCGCTGGCCTTGTTGATTACGTACTTTACCGCGTTTACAGTGCTTTTCCTTGGTCTGAAACCGAATTGGTTTTCAGAGATACCATTTTTATTTGTGAGTTCCGCTTTCAATCTGTATTTTATCAGGTACTTGTACAGCTTTCCCAATCCGTCGAGCAGACAAATTGGTCTATACTTGGCGTTTGCTCCAACCTCTTCACCTTTCGGAATCAATACCACTTTAGCCAGTTTCTATTTTGTCGGGAAACTGAAGTTCTTTTCTTTGATGTACCGCTCTACTTGCCAGTTCGTTTTCGGTTTTTTAAGTTTTTCCTCGATTTCATAAAGGATATATTTGTGTAAGCTCAGACTCTCCTCTGAGGATACCTCCCACTTGGATATCTTGCCCGCTATGCCCTGCGTCGACATTGTAATGTCTATAATGGAGTTCTGTTGTCCTCTTGTGAAAGTAGGTGTGTCCCCTTCATTGTGTACCACTAGGCCTAAGACCTGGATCCACTCAGCGACATAATCCCCCCGTGCGTCTGTGGTCGCTGAGGACCATAGTGCCGATTTGGCGTTGAAATCTCCAGCGACCACAGCCTCTCTGCCCCCGTCTCTGACGTGCTCCATGACATTGTCGACAAATGCTTTGAACTGCACTAGGGTGCAGTTAGGAGAAATATAACAATTGTACAAGGCCCAGTTTTTGAATATTAGGCACGAGTATCCTGGTCTGATCTCGTGAGTTACTATCCCGCAGTTAAGGTTATTACAAAAGATAGCGGTGTCGTTCTTCGGATCTTTTATCCACCTTGGGTTATTCTTTGTCATAAGTCTATTCGGCTCCTGCATAAGCACGATATCCACTCGCTTTTCCTCCACCACTTTCTTAATTAGCTGATACGCACTTTTCTTTCTGTCGATATTGATTTGAAAGACCTGTAAACCCATTTTACTTTTTTGTTTCATCTTCTGGCAGCACGTGCCCTGAAAACCGGGCATTTTGTTTGGTCGTTGCTATGACCGACCCTGTCACAGTTCCAGCAATACGCTGTGCCTCTACACTCCTTGGCCATATGACCTGCCTTTCCGCACTTGACGCAGTTCTTGGATCTATCTGGTCCCTGGCATTCTGAGGCTCTATGTCCAAAGTCAAGGCATCTGAAGCACCTAGACATTACTACTCTTTCCACCACCCTGCATCTTAACCAGCCAATTTTAATATGTCCCCTATTGAGGAGCTGCGCTGCTGTAACCAGAGGGACGTCCACCGTTGTGGACATCTCCTCCGTTTTCCCTATCCTAGTTCCTTTTATTACAACCTCTGATGGGTCTATGTTGACCTCTTTGGCTACGGCTTCCACTATTTCGTCGTCCCCCGTTGTGCTATCCATTCCTGTTATGATCTAACCTAACCTAACCTAACCTAACTTTTTTTTTTTTTCATACCCTGGGGGTGGAAATCCATCATGGACACTAGCCGCTTAGTTTCGATCTCGAGCCAGTAGTGCCGGACTTTAACCTGCTGAAACCACCCCACTGCCTCTACTGTACTTAGAACTCTTTCAATCGGTTATTGCTTCAAGTACAGCTGGCATCTGAATATCTTTGGTCTTCCATAGGTCTCTGATATTCTCTTTCCTCCTCTTCTTCTAATTTCATCACCTTGCGAAGGAACGTTGTGCCGTATTTCCATTTTTCTCTGCTTCCCAGCATGTTTGTCATGAAATTGTCTGGTGTTATCCGCTCGTTCCAGTCTGTTTCCAGGATTGTCCTGTATTGTATCCATCTATCACAATGGAAAATTGTGTGAGCTGGGTCGTCTCTCTGTGCACAATATATGCAGAGTTCGTCTGCGGCTTTATTTATTTTATTATTTATTTATAGCTGCTGAAGCTCCCATGACCGGTAAGTGCCTGTGTTGTATAGTAGTCCATGTTTTTAAAAGGACATTCCAACCATGAGGTTATTTCTGGAATCAGCCTCTTGGTCCACTGGGCTGTATGGGTATTGCCTTCCCACTTCCTCTGCCATTCCATTACTGTTTCCCACCTTTCTGCTTTTTTGATATCTGCATTCACTTCGTTATTATTGTCTAGCCTCGCCCTTTCCTTCATCAGGAGGTCTATAGTCGGAGTACTGGTAAGGACACAAATTGCCTCTTGTGACACCATTCTATATGCTGATGCCACTCTCAGCAACATTCTTCCCACACCGGGGCTGCGTACAGGATTGTCGACTGAACCACTCCGTACAGGAGCCTTCTTTTCTGATTAGTTGGTCCTCTGATGTTTGGAAGCAATTTTGTAAGGGCCGTTGTTTGTCTATCTGCTTTGGCGCAGGTTTGTTTGATGTGCTCTTTCCAAATATATTTGACATCTAGCCAAATCCCCAAATATTTGACGTATTTTTTCGGTATTATTGCTGTCTCTCTTATTTGGAAGTGTATTCCTTCCCTTTTTCTGGGTCCCCTGAGAATTATTGTTTCTGTTTTTTGTGGCGCTACTTCCAGGTCATTTTGTGTCATCCAATCTATTATCATATTTATGGCGTGGTTTCCGTTTCTCATCAGATCTTCCTTTTTTTCTGCCTTGACTACCAGAGCCAAGTCATCTGCGTAGGCTATGGTATGGCAATCATGTGGTAGGGTTTGACTGAGAACTCCATCATATAGAGCGTCATGGCCTGCATGTGTTTATTTATCTGTATTGTTCTCTCCGTTAGGTACGCCTATATTAGATTGAGCAGATGTCTGCTGATACCCAGATCGTTTAGTCTGTTGGCTATAAGATGCCATTTGGCTGCCCAGGCCTTTGTGCCTTCTTGTGTTTTTCCGATTAGGTGTTTTACTGCTGCCACAGTTGACCTTCCTACTCTGAAGCCAAATTGGGTCCTTGACAAACCCTGCTTTTGGTGTAGCTCTCTTTCCAATCTTGCCTTCAGAATGTGTTCGTATAGTTTTCCGAAAACGTCTAATAAACAGATCGGTCTGTGTTTGGTCTCCCCTTCTTGTGTCGTGCTCTTTGGGATTAATACTACTCGTGCTTTCTTCCATCTAAAGGGAAAGGTGCCGTCAGCTAAGATTTCGTTGAGTATGTGTAGGATAGTCTCTGGTATGGCTAGTACTGCCAGTTTTATAGCTTCCGGCAATATTCCATCTGGTCCTGGTGCCTTTTTGGGTTTCATTTTACCTGCGGCGCTTCTGATCTCCTCCAGGGTAATGCGCGGAGGCGCCTCCCCGTTCGGTTGCAAGTTGAATTCAACTAGGTCGTACTGCAGGAATAGGTCCAGGATGATTTCTATTTTCTGGTTTAGGGATATACCATATGGGGTTCTCTTATGTTTCATATCGCTAGTTACTATTTTATAGACCTGACCCCAGGGGTCCTCTTCCAGTTGATCACATAGAAGGCGCCATTGTTCCTTCTGTGTCCTGTTTATAGTTTTGCTCAGTTCTTTCCTTTTTATTTTGTAGCTCTCTTCTAGATCTTCGATTATCCCTGGGTCTCTGTGTCTTCTACGAGCCCGGGTTAGTCTCCTTCTGTGTCTGTTGCATTCTTCGCGTAATGTGGAGATTTGTTCGTTCCACCATATAGGTTGAGGCCTGTTTGGTCTATCTGTTCTCCGGTCAGTTGCTATCGTTTGTGCCATTTTCATAGCTTCGGTGAGTCTGTCCATGTCATTTACTCCCGTAGTCATTATCTCTAGCGCGTCTCTGAACGTCTTTTCCTCTATATATATGGTGCTTGGTGTAGCTCTGTTCGGTGAATTTTTTTACTTACATTGATAGTGTAGTATATATGCCTGAGCAGGCTTTCTTCCGAAGACACTTGCCAACCGTGTATTTTGTCTGCCATGCCTACTGAGAATATGGTGACGTCTATGAAAGAGGATTGCCTTCCTCTGACGAATGTCGGTATGTTTCCTGTGTTTTGAACCACCATGTTCATGGTGTCGAGCCATTCCGCTATGTATTCACCTCTTGTGTCTGTGTGGTCCGCATTCCAGAGAGTTGACTTGGCATTGAGATCTCCAGCTATTATAACCTTCGAACACCTTCTTGCTTGGAGCATTACCGTATCTATATATTTTTTGAATTCTTGTGTGGTTATATTAGGGGAAACGTAGCAGTTCATCAAGGACCAGCTACCAAAATCAATTACTATAAATCCGGCTCCTGTAGTGTGGCTCACCACTCCGCATTTTTTGTTTCTGCACAGGATGGCCGTGCTATTTGTTCTATCTTTGATCCAGTTAGGATTTTTTGTAACCATGGTAATGTTCAGTTCTTGCACTAGTATGATGTCCGTGTCTCTTTCCTCTGCTCTTTTAGTTAGGAGATTGTGGGCGTTCCGTCTCCTATCCACATTTATTTGTATAATTTTCAGCGCCATCTTAAGGTGTTCGCTTGGCGGGGGGGGCTTTCTATACTCTTGCGGCTGCTTCGTCTTGGAGAAGCTCTTCTCCAATCTCCAAAGGAGCGTATTGTAATTGGGATGGGTTCTTCTATCTCCTCCGTTGTCACTCTAAGGAAGTCTAGGATTGGAATCACCTGCCTCCTGTGTGTGTCCGTAGAGTCACTAGTTTTGCCACTGCTTCGTGCTCCTGTCCTTGCTATCCGAAGAGCTTCTTTGAATGCCGTGCATTTCATGGTCCCCACTTTGTGTCCCTTTTCGTTGCAGATTGGGCAAAAATCTTCATTTTTGCAGTCCTTTGCGGTGTGGTTTCCTTCGCCGCACTTGAAGCAGTTGTCCGCTCTATCTGGTCCGTTGCAGAAATTGTGTGTGAAGCTCCAGCACTTTGGACATCTGGGGACATTCACTCTCTTCTCCACTTTACAAGGGACTAGTCCAATTCTTATGGTGTTTTTTTGGAGACGAACTCCTGTGATATCTCGCGGCATGGTTATTGTGGCCGCTGCCGTATCATTTCTTTGCGGTTTTATATCACTGACCTTACAGTCTTCATTCCATTCCCTTCCCGTTTCTCTTTGGATGGTTTCTATGATCTCGTCTTTCGTGACGTCCGTCGACATGCCTTTTAGGTGTATGACCTCGTTTGCTCCCCCCTATTTTCCTGGTTTTGAGGGTCCCCTGTTCGCTAATAGCAGTCTTCAGGTTGGCAAACGCCACCGGGTCTTTGTCCAACGTGAGGAGTAGGCTTCCATCTTTTGTGCTTCTGATTACTTTTATTGCCTTCGCTGCCTCTTTACCACCGATGGCGCCCTTGACCTTACCTAGTATGTCTCGGTAGGAGTTTTTCCCGTCACTTATAACGACCCCGTATGCATTCATTTTCTTCGGGGGTCCCTGTTGTGTGGCTTCCACCCTAGTGTTACTGTCATGGAATATGCTCTCTGCCATCTTCCAGAGAGACTCGTCGTTTACTCCCTTTATATGCATACTTTGCTGTCTTTCTCGGTTTCCTTTTTCAACAGTACCAATTTTTCCCAAATACCTCTTGGGGTCCCGTCAGAGATGATTTTAATAATTTTTCGGCTGGTGGTACTCCCCGTGCCCCTCACCCTCGTTGTCTGCTCGATAACTTCTAGTTCACCTCTCATCTGTAGCAATTCTGGGAATTTGTCCCTGTATAATCTTTGAATACTCAGGGTCATTTCTAAATCGTCTGGTTCTACGATAACCGTTTTGATAACTTCGTCTTCTGTGTTGAGTGGGTGTCCCACGATAACCTCTGTGTTTTTGTACACTGATTTTTTCCATGTTAGTTTCACTATCTTCACGAATTCTTCATAATCTGTTGTAGCTTATAAGTCTTCTGGGGAGCTCATTTGCGACGCCCGGCATTTGCACGTACATATGCACTTTGTCCCGACAGTCTGTCCGCTTTCTGTTGGCGGTATATTCCTATTTTCGGCTTGTTTTGCCTCCAGCACTGCGATCTTTTTCCTAAGAGTTGCGATCTCTTCTGTTGCTTCCCTAACATTGTCTCCGGTTTCCTTCGTTTGAGTGTCTATGTCTATGAGTAGCTTCTCGATGGGTTCCAGCTTGTGTGTTTCCAGCCAGCTATGAAATATTTTCCTTCGGAACAGCTCTGTTGTCTTGCGCATTTTTTGATCTAACTCTTTTATCTTTTTGTGTGTGTGTTCGGTACTTCAGTCACGAGCCTTTCCATTTCGGTCATCTGTGTTTTATTTAACTTAATTGCCTCTTGCAGAGTGAAGGCTTCCGCACTTTCCTTCTTTTTGTAAGGATTGTCGTCTCTTTGTGTCTCTATTGTTTTCCTTTTCCTTCCTTCGGTTAGCGAGTTGCTTCTTCCCAATACCGAGATTTGCAATCCTCTGGTGGAGGTCTTCTCCTCCTTACCCTTGTCCGTTCTTCCAGTTTTCGGCTGGTCGTCCCCGTCTATAAATACAATGTCTATATCACTCATCATTTTTTGTCCCACGAGTAGATAGGGAAGTTCTGTCCGCCCCTGCAGAGCCCCGCATACAGGGGTAAGGCATCATCCCCGCCGGGTTGCCCGTTCCGGCAGGCATCACTTGCGACACATTTGATCACCCTTGTGCCATGCATCCCTGCGGCGCGATGGTGCTACACCGTTGGATTAGGGGACGCGGAAGGACTGGAAGAAAAGAAGACATAGCCGCCTCCTCTATGTCTTGGTAGTGAGAAAGAGGAGATACCCCTAGCCCTCGAATGCTCTAATAGCGTCGGGGTCAGAAAAGAACATGAGTTGGCCCAGTGTGGCCGACAGAAAGATAAAAGAGAGTGGTCCTGCTCCAGTCTAGATGAAACAAAGTAGGACCAAGCTGTAATACTCTCAGGGTCGCCATCCCTGCACACTAGGTGGTGTGTCTCTAGGAGACCTTTTTATCGAGGTATTCCCCCCTCTAGATCCGTTGGGTTTGGTAAGAGACAGGCCCGCCACGAGTAGGTACCCAACGGTCTTGCTTGTGGAGAGGCTATATGATATAATGTACGCTTCACACTCGCCTGAGAAGACCCCCGAGCCCAACCTAACCTAACCTAACCAAACTTTTTTTTTTGTCGGGTGGAAATCTCTGGACACCAGGTACTGGTTCTGCCTTTCCCTGATAGTGTGGGAGTTGCGCCGCACTAAAACCACCCCGCGCCCTCTCTTATACTCGGAATCGTCTGGATGACAGACGATAGCCTCAAGGATAAGCGGCGTGATACTTGCTACTGTCGTTTACCGGTTGTTACCTTCCTGGGCTTGCGCCTCTCTTTCCTCCTTTTCCTTGTAGGTCATCACTGTTCTCAGGAACCTTGTGCCCTTTTCCCACATCTCCCTGCTCTCCAGCATTTTTGCTGTGATGTTTTTCGGAGAAATTGTTATTCCAGTGCCAGTTTCCATTTCAGTTCTTTGTGTATTCCATCTGTAGCACTCAAATATGGTATGCTGTTGTCTTCTTCGCCACAGTATATGCAGAGGTCATTTTGGGACTTCTTTATCCTGTGTGTGTATCTCCTGAAGGAACCATGGCCGGACAGGGCCTGAGTTATAAAGTGGTCTACCTCTTTTGGGCCATCCACCCACCTCTTTATGTCGGGTATAACCCTTCTTGTCCATTGGGCAGTTTCCTGATTATCGTCCCATCTGGCTTGCCATTCCCTGATGGTTCTATCCCAGGAGTCTGTTTCTCTGAGTAACTGTCCTCAGGGCATCTAGTCGCACTCTTTCTCGAACGAGCAGGTCGATGGGTGGTACCCCCGCTATGACGCAGACCGCGTCCGCGGATATCGTCCATGTCTGCCTCCTTTTGTGGTTTACTTGTTTGTTTTCTACGCATCTCTTTTTGCCTTGCATCTTTTAATGCATTCCTAAATGCTGGGCATTTAGCTGTTCCCAGTCTGTGCCCTTCCGTTTCGCACACAGGGCAGTATTCCTCGTTTTCACATTCACTTACGTTGTGGTTTTCGTTGCCGCATTTGTAGCAATGCGTTGCCTGTCGGGGCCCTCACATTTTGCACTGGTGTGGTTGCAGGACCAGCACCTCATACACTGTTGTACTCTTAGTCTCTTTTCTACCTTACATCTGGCCAGACCGATTCTTATGTGTCCGGCAAGTAAGACTACTTCTGCCATGGTCTTGGGTATGACTAATGTGGTTGCCGAGGTGTCATTTTGCATCGGTCTGATGTAGCTTACCTGCTGCGACCACCTCTTCTTTGGTTGTGTAAGCTAGCATGTCTCTAACGTGTATCGTTTCAAGGGGCTCTTGCCCGAGTGTTTGGATCTTTAGTTGGGTATTGTTTTTGAGCGCGGTGCTGATAGTGGCTAGCGCTTCACTGTCTCTGTCTAAGGTCAGCAGGAGCTTCCCACCTGTTGTGCTTTTGATTCCCCTGATGTTTTTTGCTGTTGTACTTCGTATTACTGAGTCTTTTACGGTCTCCAGCGTTTGACTGAATGTTTTACCACCACCGTTAATAATTATGCCATATGTTGGTCTGGGCCCAGTGCTGGTCGCGGGGTTTTGTTTCCCTGTCGTACAGATCTCTACCTTAGAGATTTGTGGAAAATGGCTTCAGACATCTTTTGGAGGTCCTGTACCTTCATTCCTTCAACGTGGTGCATGATTATCTTTGGTTCTTGTATGGTCTCATCCCTTAGTTTCAGTAATTTGTCCCAGATATCTGGCTCTGTGCCATCATGATTTATTTTTATTACTTTTTTGACCATTTGTTCATTGGTACCTCGTATTCTCGTGATTTGTTCTATGATGTTTATATCGTCTGTCAGGCTTGTCAGTTCTGGGAATTTTTCTCTGAATTGTCTCTGTATGCTCCCATTAATTTGCTCAGCGAGGACTACCCTCACAGTTATATTATCTGCGGCCAGAGGATTGCCAATCAGTACTTTCGTGTTTTCGTGTCCCCATTTTTGGGCTTGTATGTCCTTGAATTCTTTGTAATCGGCCGTGGCCACTAAATGGATAATTGGGATCACCCCCTCCAACATAATTCCGTTAAAAACCTTCAACATAGTTTCCGGTATTGTCCTCACTGCAATTTTGACCACTTCCGGTATGATTCCATCCAGGTCCGCTGCCTTCTTGTTCTTGATCCTTTTGGCTGCCGTAACTAACTCCTTCATCGTGAAGGGTGGAGGAGGGTTGTTCTCTTCCCGATATGTTGCCCCTGTATCGTCTTTTTTTGTGATTTCTCCGCAGTGTCCTGTGTTCCTCGACCAGTTCATCCACATTCCCGTGTCTGCGCCTGGTTCTGCTTAGTCTCCTCCTGACTTGATTGCATTTATTCCTAATGTCTTCGATATCATCGGTCCACCAGATCGGCTGCCTGCTCATTTGCCTGGTCCCTCTCGACATGCTAGCCTCCTGGGAATCCTTTATGGCTCTCGTGAGTTCCCCTGCATTCTCAATACTTGATTCCATGAGTTGAATTGTCTCCGAGAAGTCCCTCTCATGGACAAAGCATTCTTCCATCCGTTATTTTGTTTTTTTTACCTGTCTTTGGAATGTCGAAGGTAATATACATATGTAGGCTCATATATTCCTCCCTATGTACCCGCCATGACTTGACCTTACTTGCCATACTACTTGTCGACAAGGTTATGTCTATTACCGAAGCCTGTGCTCCCCTCGTAAAGGTGGGCTCATCCCCGCTATTATGTACCACGAGATTCATGGATCCAATCCATTCAGCTATATATTCCCCTCTGGCATCCGTGTTTGCTGAGCCCTATAGTGCCGATTTAGAATTGAAGTCGCCAACTATTATAGCCTCTCTGGCTCCATCTCTAACATGTTGCATAACCCCGTCCACGTAACGTTTGAATCTATCCAAAGAGATATTGGGGGACACATAGCAACTGTACACCGAAAACCTGTCATAGTCTAGGCGCACAAACCCTTTTCCTGTCAAGTGTCTTTTCACTCCACACCGGCGCACAGTGTGTAATTTTTGCAATCTAGCTGGAATTAATCATACAAATAAAACTGAAACGATTTATTTTATTCAAATCATAATATTGATTGAACACTGCAATGGGAACATGTTTTAGTATATTGTAAAATGATAATTCACAAAGCAGAACAAATAACACTTTAGGAATTGAAATTACAATCAAGACCAGTTTTATCCTAACAATATGAAAATGAGAACATACAATTGAAATATTTGCATGGAATAATCAAAATTTGTCAGTTGGCCTTAGTCAAGGGGTGTTCTCTTGAATTTGATTCTTTCTAAATTCAATCATTGCTGTAGAAATTATATTGAGTAAAGCAAGTCAGAAACAGTTGAAAGATCTGTTTTTTATGCGGAATCAGATTCGCTATCTATCATATCCTTAGATCTACCAAAATGTTCTGTGGGATCCGCTAATATTTCTAACACTTCTGGAATGATCTTTTGGCGCTTTGTATGTGGAGAAGCGCGTATGCTTGCAATGAGTGGATCTGAAGTTATTAAAAGTCTATGGAGCAGATCAGTATTGGTAGACGTTTTTCTCGTGAATAATTCCCTGTATTGACGATTTTCTTTATTTCTTGCTTCTTGTGCCTCTTCTGAAAGCTGGCCAATTGGAAGAATACAAGTAGCTACAATATCTTTTCCATGAAATAGTACTTTGTGAACGCTTACAGTCATTGGATACCAAGGATTTTGCCCCAGATAATGAAATTTTTATTTTCATTGTCAAGACTAAGTTTCACGGGGATCAAAGAAATGCTAAACAAATTCTCATCGGTACATCTTTCGTCCGAAAACCTTTGGCGGTATCTGTTCTGATTAGATCCATCACAGTCCCACTTCATAACAATGGATAAATTGTCTCTTTCCAATGAACAGATTGTAGAACTTCATTTTGTGCTTCATATAACCGCCTTATTGTATGGTCAATTAGAGATTGGAGTTTAATTTCAGCAAAAGTTTCAGAGATGTTAATTTTAGTGGGATAACATAATTGCTTGGCTATTTTTACCTTAAAATAAGGCGGGTAAAGAGAACGATTGATGTTCTTTACTTGATTACGTATTAAATTATACTGGTGAGTCGAAAGTTTTGGATCAACATAGCCAGTGCTTGATTTGGAGACAAACTCCCTGACTTTTGGTTAAATGATTTGCGAGCATTCTTCAATTCAGTTCCTTTTGTTGGAGATGAAGTAGCAAAGTAGAGTACAAATGAGAGCGCTTTGGGAGAGCGCGGAGATGGGTTCAAGTTTAGGTTAGGTTAGGTTAGGTTAGGTTAGGTTAGGTTCTCGGATTTCTTCAACTCGTATAGACATGTTTGTAACAGGAAACGAATGAATGTTAACAACTAGGCAATCACCCGTTCAACTATATTCGACACCTATGAAAATTTTGAAAATTATGTAAATTGCAGGGCAATGTAGTAGATTTTTACAAATAACCACAGGTTTTAAAATTGTTTTTTCCGTTAACCAGCTGTCGCCCCCCTTACGAGCGGCAGCCCTCAAAAGTCGAAACTTGTGCAAGCCAAGGATTAACGAGGTCTTACCGGTTAACATGCGATTCCCAACACTTTCTCCGACCATCAGATAGAAATCTGTACTCGCTAGGATTCGAACCTAGTCGACCAGCAGTCAATGGTTTTGAACGCGAAAGTCTCAACCACCGAGCTACATAGCACAGGTAGCCACATATATTTAAAGATAGTCACAGAAAGTTACAGATCCCCATCTGCTAGGCACTGCTAACCACGAAGAACCACATATAGGCACAGATCGCCTTGGATTCCAGATCTAAATACTGCTAACTGAATATGGCCACGGAAAGCAAAAGATATCCACACCTTCCGTACTTGTGTGTTCATGTTTATGTATTTGTATGTTTGTGTGTTCAAGACTTCATGTGTTGGTGTGTTCCTGTGTTCGCGTGTTGCTATGCTCGTGTGTTCCTGTGCTAGTGTGTACGTGTGCTAATGTGTTGGTGTGTTCCTCTATTCATGTGTTCGTGTGTTGCTGAGTTCATCTATGTGCGTGTACGTGTGTGTTCCTGATCGTATGGTCATGTGTTCGTGACTTTCTGTACTCTCATGCTCATGTGCTCGCGTATTTGTGTGTTTATGTGTTTCTGTGAACCTATAGTCGTGTGTTGCTTCCGCCTAAACCTGTAACAGGACATACGACGTCACCGAATTCCAAGTAATACGATTCCTAGCACGTGTACCTATTGAACTATTGAAGAATGACGTCAGCAAATTCCGGTTAGTCTGATATCTGACACGTGCACTTATTGACTTCGAAAGGAGTCCCTGAACCCATAATGAATTTCACTCATCTGTCTAGACATGTAACTGTATGTTATCAAATTCCAGGTAATCTGATATGTGACACGTGCACATATTGATCTTGAACTAGATCACTGAACCCGTAACAAATTTCGCTGATCGGTCTAGACATGCAACCGGATGTTATCGAATTCCACGAAAAATGATATCCGGCACGTGCACTCATTGACCTTGAGAGAGGTCGTTGAATCCGTATTGAATTTTGCTGATCTGTCTACATCTATAACAAGAAATATTGCATTATCGAATTTTAGGAAATATGATATGTGACACGTGCACATATTGATCTTGAACTAGGTCACTAATGTGTGTTGCTGTGTCCGATTTTTAATTCACCCAGTATACGTCCCGTTAGCAGTTTCTATAATTATTAAGCCTCGACATACGTATTTTTCATATACCTTTCTATTCACTGTGCCTATTCTCAATTTGCTTGATTTCAGTTCACCCTGTATACCATATCCCCTTTGCTTTCATTTTCATCATGTTAGCCCTAGTCACGTATTAAATTATTATTTTTTTCGAATACCTACATGTCACAATTCCAATTTACTTGATTTTCTGTTCACCCTGTATTATCCGCAGTTTCTATAATTATTAAGCCTCGACATACGTATTTTCCATACCTATACCTTTCTATTCACTGTGCCTATTCTCAATTTGCTTGATTTCAGTTCACCCTGTATACCATATCCCCTTTGCTTTCATTTTCATCATGTTAGCCGTAGTCACGTATTAAATTATTATTTTTTTCGAATACTTACATGTCACAATTCCAACTTACTTGATTTTCTGTTCACCCTGTATTATCCGCAGTTTCTATAATTATTAAGCCTCGACATACGTATTTTCCATATACCTTTCTATTCACTGTGCCTATTCTCAATTTGCTTGATTTCAGTTCACCCTGTATACCATTTCCCCTTTGCTTTCATTTTCATCATGTTAGCCGTAGTCACGTATTAAATTATTATTTTTTTCGAATACCTACATGTCACAATTCCCATTTACTTGATTTTCTGTTCACCCTGTATTATCCGCAGTTTCTATAATTATTAAACCTCGACATACGTATTTTCCATATACCTTTCTATTCACTGTGCCTATTCTCAATTTGCTTGATTTCAGTTCACCCTGTATACCATTTCCCCTTTGTTTTTTCGAATACCTACATGTCACAATTCCAATTTACTTGATTTCCTGTTCACCCTGTATTATCCGCAGTTTCTATAATTATTAAGCCTCGACATACGTATTTTCCATACCTATACCTTTCTATTCACTGTGCCTATTCTCAATTTGCTTGATTTCAGTTCACCCTGTATACCATATCCCCTTTGCTTTCATTTTCATCATGTTAGCCGTAGTCACGTATTAAATTATTATTTTTTTCGAATACCTACATGTCACAATTCCAATTTACTTGATTTTCTGTTCACCCTGTATTATCCGCAGTTTCTATAATTATTAAGCCTCGACATACGTATTTTCCATATACCTTTCTATTCACTGTGCCTATTCTCAATTTGCTTGATTTCAGTTCACCCTGTATACCATTTCCCCTTTGCTTTCATTTTCATCATGTTAGCCGTAGTCACGTATTAAATTATTATTTTTTTCGAATACCTACATGTCACAATTCCCATTTACTTGATTTTCTGTTCACCCTGTATTATCCGCAGTTTCTATAATTATTAAACCTCGACATACGTATTTTCCATATACCTTTCTATTCACTGTGCCTATTCTCAATTTGCTTGATTTCAGTTCACCCTGTATACCATTTCCCCTTTGTTTTTTCGAATACCTACATGTCACAATTCTAATTTACTTGATTTTCTGTTCACCCTGTATTATCCGATAATCCTTTGAATCCATCCAAAATAATTATTTTCAAAAAATTATCCGAAGAATAAACTCTCGGAGTACCGTACTCCAGAAGTAGTATGCAATATTGTTCATACAAGTTTGCAACCGGAAACGTGACGTCATCGAATTCCATGAAACGTAATTTGGTATCTAACAATTATTTGCTTACTCGTCCCTCCCAAAGCGGTCTCATTTCTATAGAGCTCCCTCCCAAAGCGCTCTCATTTGTACTCTACTTAGCAAGTTCTCTCACAATCGAAGCAGAGTCCCGTTTTCCTTCTTTTCTCAATGTTATTTCAGCGGCCATTAGAAGTTCATTAGAGCTCGTTGAATCCACAAGTGGTTTCACTTTATTTTTTCGAGCCTTGGAACAACATGTTTCAAATACTTTTTTGGGCCTACCTGGTTTGGAAATTGAACTATTGGACAAAAAATGTATTACAGCTTCAGGTAAGTTTATATGGGTTTCCAGCCAAGCTGAATTAGATGCCAGAAATTGATTTTTGAACACAGCAAATTTCAATTGCTTAAGAATATTATCTTGTAACACAGGAACTCCCAGTTGCTGCAAGACGAATTCAATTACGGCATTGACTTTTTTCATTTGTGCACTTAGTAATCCATATATCGAAAACTGCGCGTGATCTTCGGAGGCATTCTAAAAAAAATAAAAAAATATTAAAAATTAGCAAATATTAGCAACAATTGTTTCCAGTACTGAATACTATATAAACCAGGTTTCAATAAGAAACTATTGGTATGTTGGTATACGAAGGAATAATTTACTGAAACTCTAACGAAAATTTGAATATAGCCAATTTTGGTCATAGAAAACATGCCTATCAGTAAATGCACGTTTTTCACAATTGAGTTATTAAAAAGAGAATTACAAATATGTATTCTTACCTTGAAGAACAGCCTTAAAATCTCTCACAACTCAAAAGAATGAGCGACAGAACAACACCAGACAAGTTGAACGAATCGTGTGACAAACTAAATATATTTATTTTCATTTTGACAGGCACAGCATACTGCGCATTAACTGACTAACACCGGCGATTTCAGTGGACCTAAATCAGGTTTCTGTATGAAGCAGTCATTATATTAATCAGATTATTTGTTATTTTGGGTATATAAGAGGGATGCAAAAATCTATTAATTCCTGCTAGATGATTGAAATTACACACTGTGCGGCGGTTTCTACACAGAATCGCGATGTCGCATTCTGAGTCAGCGATCCATTTCGGGTCGTTCCTAGTAATATTCTTATTTGGTTCCTGCGCCAAGACCACGTCTATCCCCATGTCCTCGTCGTTCCTTGTCAACAAGTGGTGGGCGGCTCTGCGTCTATCCAGATTAATCCGTATGATCTTTAAGATTATCGATTTTGGTGTATGTTCGAAGCGGTGCGATTCTGGGTGTACCCACTTTGTCGTCTTCTTCGTCGTTCTGCGTCGACTAGCCTCCTAAAGTAAGGACACCTTGTTTGGTCCGGGCGATGTTCCGCGAGTTATTTCTAACGATTGGCCGAAGGACTTTTAAAAAAACATTATTTCGAATTAACAAGACAACATACAGAAATTGAATGATGAGAAATTACATTTGAGGTATATAAATAACATCGGTTCAAGGTTTGTATTCTTCACATTTAACTCTGCTGATAGCTGAAGTTTCATTTCGGAATGCCATGATCTCTTTCCATTTGCTGTTTCAATAAAACGAGCAATGAATGGTTGTGCGTTTTTATCAAACAGGTTTTCTTGATATTCCGGAAGGCTTTGCTCTTCAATACTCGAAAATTTTAATTTGTTATTGATTGACGGATGAATTTGAGGTTCCAATATTCTTGATTATCAGCCAAATCTTTATTGTTATCATAGTTGACAATGAGTAAATCAATTTTTTTGATGAAATAATAAAAACATTTTTTTTTTGTAATTTTTTGGTGTAATTATTGAAATTGTGTTTTCCGTTAACCAGCTGTCGTCCCCTTACGAACGGCGAGTCAAGGATAAACGAGAAGCTTAGAAGCTTATCCATTTCAATAGATATTACTTTTGAACTATCTATCATTTTAATACACCCGACAAATTTGCGCTTTTGATGTGATATTCCATATGGATCTTTCGAGTGCCGAATATATTTAGCTGAACTGGATCCTCGAGAACATCGTATAAATCATTGGAATCATTGGAATATTCACTTGACATATATTCGATTTTTAAAATTTCTGGCACAGCTACTCGGGTCTCGGGTTACGTGAACTACGAATCATATTTTCACATATTTCCTCCCTGAAGTTACGCCCTTGTGATCATTTGGCCTCGCAAGGCAGACATAACCTGAAACGCATATTTTCGATCTCTTGTCAAAGAGTGTCCCGACTCTAATATACGATCAAATGTCAAATTGCATACAGGGACCCTAGGAGCAGCTATCAGCGCTCGGCCTGCCTTAGTTCAAGTATACTTTACGATTTCATAATGTATGTACCACAGTCAATCTTCACCAACAAATAAGAAACTGTGAGAAGCTTCTAAGGGGTGGCATTTAAAATACTGCACCCTTTCTACACAATGTTTGATAAAAAAACTATTTTGAAGCGACACATTTTATGCTTCCATAAAATAGGTATGCGATGTTTGTTACGTGCTAACATTGCTACTTATAATCTGAAGACGAACAAATGAGCAAAAAAAATTAACTATTTTGAAGAATATTACATTGATCGATAAAAGTGGACACAGGGAACTATTCCCCTACTAGGGTTTTATTGGTTGTTCATGCAAATAAAAATTGAAAAAAGTGAAAAGAAACACTTTGTTGTATCTGAAATTCACTATTATAGAGAAGTAATAAATTTTCGATATTCAGTTTCGAATCTTATCGGCCACCATCAATGCAATCAGAAGTACAGAGATACAACTCGTATACAGTGAGTGTTAAAAAGTTTGCACCATATGGAAAACTTGTTCATTATCGATTTGTCAGAAAATTTTATTCTTCTTAAATATTGGTGCATTGCGGAAAACATAAAAGTTGTCAGTATTTTAAATTTCTGAACGGTATACAGGGGAAACAAAAAAATATGAAATTCGATCAGGTGTAAACTACGCTTATTTTTGACATTATCAAAAAAAAAAGTTGATTTAGAAAAACTAAACAAAACCAACATTCCAATTCAAAAGCATAGCAGGAAAAATTTAAAAAAAATTACATTTCTATGATTAAAGTGATCATAACGCGCGATTTTTCGAGCACGACGGCGCAGCGAACAATCAGTTATCCACGAATACTTTACATTATTTTTTTCAATTGGTGCAATTTGAATTCATAAATACTGGTTTCATTATTACAAATAATGGAAATAAGAACTTCTAATGTAAACTGGTTGGATTCGTGATGTGACATCAGTTTACCTTTCTTTAATGTTTGAATAAAAGTTTTGCATTTGTTTGTAATATTTCATTTGACTTTACAAGGTACTCCTGTCAGATCAATAATCATAAAATTGTCATTTAGACTTCACTGTTCTCCTCCGAAACATGTCAAAAAAATCTTTCAATTTTTTTTCCAGTAGCTTTCAATATTTTAAATCTTTTATCAAGTATGGTATTTTCTTTTATTGTCGTCTGACAAAACATCTCGAATCAAGGTAAGTAGAAAAAATCTCTAGAGCAAGCTCTCGCGATTTTTCGCTCCCGTAATTCTCGATTTTTTGTCATAACAATAACATTTTTATGCAATCAAAAATGTTTTATTGACAATTTAATTCATGCACTAAAAATGCCATAAGTCGCGGTGTTTTGTCATTATTACAGCGAAAAAAGTTTGCCCTAACTTTTCCAGCGACAAAACGGAACCTAACTTTTGAAAGCATGACAACCAGCATTGTGAACATATTTTTGATGACCTTATGTCACATATTCATTAAATTGTCTTACCGAATTGCACTCTAGCTTTTTCTTGTCAAAGAAAACTTGACATTTATAATTCGAATTTTGTTGCCATTAGGACAATTCAACTCAAAAACCTGGCAGAAAAAATTACTCGTCCTGCGGACTCATAATTTTTTCAGGGGTAGTTTTTTTCGTTGAATTGTCAGGCAATAAAATTCTCATTACTGCATGTCAAGTTTACTTCGATAAAAAAAAAGCTCTCGTGTAATCATAAGTGATAAAAATACGACCTCTCATGTATTTACCCCCAATTAATACCCGCCTAATCTGACAGTCAATGAAATTACTTCAATTTATTAGAATCGACCAATCAATGGTCGTTGCAATTCCACTCTAGAGGTTATTTTCGAGTCTTCAACATAACATGAAATGGTAAGATCTGGTCAAGAATCGTTGGAATGTCTTGAAAAAAACCGTAGTTAGTGTTTCTTCGAGAAATGCTCAATAAATAACCAGAAGTCTTTATGGAAACAGTTTGAAATATTTCTGAAAGAGAAGCATTGTGAACTTGGAGAAACTACTTCAAATGCAAAGCTTGGACTATAGTCATGAAAGACTGGGATTTCGATATGAATATATTTATTGTCTGTTTGTCATATAGTTGTGTATTAATCTCCCTAAAATACATTCGAGATCATATTTTTTATATATCAACGAAGGTGTAGAAGGGCCACAGTAATTATTTTTTATAATTCCGACTTAGCATCTCGGAACTCTGACTTACTGAGTCAGAATTACCTAATTCCGACTTAGTATCTCGGAATTCTGACTTACTACCTCGGAATTAGATAATTCAGACGTTATTATTTTTTATAATTCTGATTTACTAAGTCCGAGTCCGAGATACTAAGTCGGAATTATAAAAAATAATTACATCGAAATTAACTAATTCCGACTTGGTAAGTCGGAATTCTGAAAAATAATTACTATGGCCTTTCTACGCCTTCTTAAAATACATTTCAAATTGCATTCAAATTTTATTGTCTTCTGACAAAACATCTCGAATCAAGGGAAGTAGAAAAAACCGCTCTAGCAAACTCTCGCGATTTTTTCACTCCCTTGATTCTCGATTTTTTTGTCATGACAATAAAATTTTTCATGCAATTAAAAATTCATTTATCGATAAAAAATATGACCTCTTATTTATTTATCCCCGAATATTTCAAAAATGTACAGGGAGTGTGTAGAAAAAACACATCAAACATTATTCCAGAAATATATTTTATAATAGAAAAATAGAAAAATCACTATTCATTGCTCTCAAGAGCCTCATCAAGTTCTTCTCGCCATTGTTTTTCTACAATTCTGATTGTTTCGTATTCACTTATGGATTGTTGAAGCTCCATTTGAGCTTGTTGAAGGCAGTCAGTAGGAATATGGTTCAGTTCAATCTCCTTTTGCAAATTCTCGAACTCCTTTTGCAAATTCTCAGACTCCTTTTGCAACTTGGAGATTTCCAACTCTAAAGAAACTATTTTATTTTCAATTTTATGCGTTTTATCGATTTTTCCACGAATATAAGTATCCATTTTTTCGTAACGATGAACTGCTAGTTTGGCATGAATGATCCTTTGTTTGCTAACTTTCTTCTTCGCTATATATTTTTGAACTGGTTGGAATGATAATATTGTTATTTTGGACTTCACTTCATATGTCCCAGAAGCCGAAGGCCTTGAAATAATTAATGGTTCAATGAGTTTTTTTTCTTCATTGGTACCTGGCTAATTTCATTGGATAGTCGTTTCACACTTTCCTTCTCTTCTTTATTGATCTTGATTGATGTTGCAGGCATAAGTTCATCATCTGTCATAGTAAGAACAATGTAGCAATCTTGTATAGGTTTTGCAGCTGTAGGCGTAGTCATCTTTAGGAACTCGTCATAATTTATGGTGCACAAATCATTGGAGTATTCACAATTATTATCAGTCTGTTGGTCTTGATTCACTAGTGCCACAAAAGATTCGTTGGATTGAACAGTTTCACTACGTAACAGAATATTTTCCAAAATAACGATTGGACCCATTTTTTTATAATTCAAATAATTTTCAAAGTCAAATTAAATTGATCTAGAGTTAAAGAGCTATGAACTATTTAACACACAAGTTCATTCATTTTATAACCATCTGAACCATTATGTACAAACGCCCACCAAAAAAGTAGGAATAATCCAACCCCAAAACAATAAAAAATAGAATATCAACCAATAGATGTATTGCATGTATGAGCTATATCTGAAATTATTTCACCAATAGAGGGGCTTCTTAGACAGCATTATAATTTTTCTTCAACATTTGAAATTAATTTTGAAATATCGATAGCATTCCTAAGGGACATTGTACTTTTTAGCTTAGAATATTTTACCCAAAGACAATCAAATAAATTTTAACGTATCATTGCATATTATAAAATAAGTCAACAATATATTTTTGTCGATTTTTCACAATATTTAGTAATAGTAATAATAATAATCGCTTTTATTGCTAGGAAAAAATAAATAATTAACAAATTAATGTAAATTTACAGCATCACAATTTGACTGTCTCATATTCACTATGTTTTCTATTCTCCAAACATTGAATGTTCAGGAGATTATTATTTCGATTTCAAAATTGCACCTAGTATTTTAATTTTGAAGATTTGAATAAGGCTTGTAAGCTATAAATTAGATGGTCCTACATATCTAGCATGAAAAAAAAAAGGGTTCTGAGAGGTAGCTATTCAAACCGTGAATTTATAATCTGTTGAAGTGATCTTTGAACATGTTTTTGTAAATAATACACCAACACCTCGTTTAGAAGGCAATAAATGTCAACCGCAACATGACCTAAAAAGCTTTTCGATACTTAAAATGCCAACCCACTGTCTATATAATGAATCGTTAAAACTCGTAAATGACTTTACGAACGATGATATCTGATCCACCCTTGTAAAGTGCGACATTTTCAATCTATGGAAATAATTGCGGTCCGTGTTTGATTCAAATTTTTAAAGAATAAGCATACCAACTCCATTTGATATCAATGAGCAAAAAATTTTTTTCAGTTCTGTCCACGAGAATAGGAAATGTTCAGAGGGCATTGCAAAGGTGTTTAGAATTAGGTTTCACAGTTATATACGAAGTTAAAATTGGAAATTGCATTTTTAAAATATTTTCCGATCTCAACAAAAAATATTATTTTTTGCACTAAAGTTGGAACTTTAGTCCCGTATAATAGGGACTAAAATGTATCTTTCAGTCCCTAGGGAGATAAAGTAAAATCAAACATTACCGCAGCTACACTATTAATAACTAGGACAAAAATTAGGAAATAGTCCATTATAAATCTTTATTGATTGAATTAAGATTGTATGTGATATTAATATTATAAAAATTGATGAAACTAAAAGGGCGATTATTTGTATTTAATAAGTAAATATTAGAGGAAAGTGAAGAGATGTCATGTTCTTGATGTATGTCAACATTAACTGAATTGAAAAACTTTGTTGACACCGTTGCTATGACGTTCCCTACTTATTAATCTAAGTACCATGTTTATATAACTCATCAAAATAATTAGTTGTATTATTATTGAAATTTATAATACTGGGAAGTGAAAAAAATAGCGTATGTGCCACAGGACTAAAGTGATATTTTATCCCTTACGAGATAATTGGCCCTCGGGCTCTACGAGCCCTGAGGCAATAAACATCACGTGCAGGATCAAAACATTCACTTTAGTCCCTTGCTATATAATATACTATTGTTAACAAGTCTCGTATATAACCTTTCAAATTTTAAAACAATGAAAACATTGTTTCTCCGAAGAATGTCATTTGTTTTCCAGAAATAGTGCAATGTGATGTAATATCGATAAAAGTGCCTCTCAGAACTTGATATTCTGTTGCATACCAACAGCTGCTTCAGTTTCCGTCAGCTGTATATGATTCATAAGAAGCATAAAACGAGTGAAATCACTTGAAAATTACTACCAGAATAGTCAAAATCCCCTTCTCTCCACACCATTTCACAAAGTAGAAAGTTTGTTGCGAATATCTGTCAGAAAACAACTACTCCCCCCTACGAACATTGAACTACATCTGAAATTTGTACAATTTCCCTCCAAGAGGATACTAGAAATTTAAGCTTTTTCTCGAATTAATAAATCAAGAAACCTGAAATTTGCATTTTTCAAAAGAATATAAATAGAATGGAAATAGACATTCTCGTATAGGTTTTTTGATGACCATCATTATATTAGAGGAAAACCCAGGAAAAATATTAAATAATACAAATCTGCATCTGTACGAGCACTTTAATCATAAAAATATGTTTTTTTTTATTTTTCCTGCGTAGGTGGCTATGATTTTGAATTGGAATGTTGGTTTTGATCCAAAACAAGTTTTTTAAATTACATTTTTTTTTCGATGTCAAAAATAAGCGTAGTTTACACTTGATCGAATTTCATATTTTTTTGTTCCCCTGTTCAGAAATTTAAAATACTGACAACTTTTATGTTTTCTGCAATGCACCAATATTTAAGAAGAATAAAATTTTCTGACAAATCGATAATGAACAAGTTTTCCATATGGTGCAAACTTTTTAAAACTCACTGTATACGAGTTGTATCTCTGTACTTCTGAATGCATTGATGGTAGCCGATAAGATTCGAAACTGAATATCGAAAATTCATTACTTCTCTATAATAGTGAATTTCAGATACAACAAAGTGTTTCTTTTCACTTTTTTCAATTTTCATTTGCATGAACAACCAATAAAACCCGAGTAGGGGAATAGTTCCCTGTGTCCACTTTTATCGATCAATGTAATATTCTTCAAAATAGTTAATTTTTTTTGCTCATTTGTTCGTCTTCAGATTATAAGTAGCAATATTAGCACGTAACATACCTATTTTATGTGAAGTGAAGGGTGCAGTATTTCAAATGCCACCCCTTAGAAGCTTCTCACAGTTTCTTATTTGTTGGTGAAGAATGGCTTTGGTACATACATTATGAAATCGTAAAGTGTATTTGAACTACGCCAGGCCGAGCGCTGATAGCTGCTCCTATCTTTGAATTCAGGTATAGAGCGAACGACTCGGCCAGCTAACTCAGCCAGGTAACATAGGCGTTGCATTTTTTTTTTGTCATGTTTTTGTACATTTGTCAAAAAATATACTAAATGTTTTTGTATTCACGTTATAATGGATTTAATCGGAAAATACCAAACTTGAGATAAAAGATTCAAAATGATAAATGCTACTGAAAAAAAAAATCTTTCAATTTTTTTGTCATGTTTCAGAGGTAAAATCCACTTTTTTTTCTTGCAGTTTCGGTAGATAGTGGGTAGGGACCGTGGGAATTTCATTGATACATTCATGTGCGTCACTAATTAGATGGCGGGGCATTTAACTACCTTAAGAGAGTCATAATCAAAAATCTGTTAGATCTAAATTTATGGAGGCACTATTATTCTCAGGGGATGACGTATGATTTTTGTGGAAATGGTAACCCCTCCCACTCACGAATCTAACATATAAAAGTGATCCAAAATCCCAACAATTTCATTCGACTTTTGTATTTTCTATTCGAAACTGTGTGTCTGTATAGTAATTATGGTTGATCAAGTTTATTTTGCATTGGAAGCCCTCTCTCGATTATATGTCAACAATCAGGTTGAAGTTTTGGCAGGCGACGATTTTGTTTGGGAACAGGAAGATGGAGTTGTAGTGGATGAGGATGGTGACGAACAGGAGGATGGAGTTGTAGTGGCTGATGGTGAGAATGATGAATTCAATGACCACAGAGATGTTGAAGATGGCCGCCAGGACAATCCAGCTGGGGATGACTTAGGTGGAGAACAGTTTCTCGAAGATGATAAATATGACTGAAGCATTAGAAAACTTTGCCAGTAATTTGTACTGTTGCAGCTTTTCCTTTGTCACAATTCATACTTGTGACAATGTAAAGCGTTTCTTATGTGACATTTGTTTTTTAAGGTATTGCGGTATGAATAATAATGGTGAGTGGTATCAGCATGGTAATTCACATGATACAGTGGAATATGCGAATGTTCCCATACCTAATTGTTATTCATGTCACTCATCTCTATATCAGCTTTGTCCCGTAGGGGGATGTGTCGTCTCGCCTGTTGGCTAGGATTAAAAAAATATTCGGAAACTTCTGCTTCGGTTACTCGGCTAGCTCTAGGTTCGGTCGCCACGGCCTGACGCGTATATCGCCGATCCATGTTTAGAACATAAATCTTTGATAAAACTGAGACCCGTGAGTTAAACTAATCTTATTTAAAAAAATTTTGAATAAGATTAATTTCTCAAAAAGAATTATTTAAAATTTTATTGAAGTAAAAAAAAATTTATTTAAAAATGTTTCCTTTCTTATTTTTAAAATAATTCCACATTTGTTTCCTGCAATTTAAATTCCAGAAAAATCCGAAACTAACAGTAATTGAACCTAAAAGTAGTTTCTGCCAGCTACGCCAGCAGAACACTTGTGTGAATCCCCAAAAAGCAAAAAAAAAAATTTAAAAATCCCGATTTTTACAGGTCGGAATATTTCGAGAATAATTTCGTTTTTAATTTTAGTAAATACACGATGATCTAAAATGTGGTAATGTTTTATATCTACCTTGGCCCGCCAAAGTCGAAATTCTTTCAATTCGGCCTGAAAAGGCCAGTTTGTAAATTTTTACAGGAACAGGGCTTGCTAAGATCGATAGCTGAAAAGAAGGTATGATTATGCTGGTTAATTGGCCAGCGCGAAAAATGGTACATAAATACACTTCAATATTTTTCACAATGATTCGATTATTATTTAAAAACTTTTATTTGG
This sequence comes from Chrysolina haemoptera, assembly GCA_958298965.1. Taxonomy (NCBI): domain Eukaryota; kingdom Metazoa; phylum Arthropoda; class Insecta; order Coleoptera; family Chrysomelidae; genus Chrysolina; species Chrysolina haemoptera. Next base: position 579,726 of record OY282593.1, on the reverse strand, counting down.
TCCTTGCAAAAGGGCACTTCAAAATTTCAAGATAGTTTTTGAGAATGAATTTGTATTCACCAATCGAAAGGAAATATTTCAGTATTCGATTTTAATTTTTTTTAGAAAGACACTCAAGTTGATTTAATTTGCTAGTAAATTTCACTAGAATGCTCAAAGCGTCTATGTAGACTTCTATTTTGACAGTGAACAAGTTTTCTTATTTGAAAACTAAAGCAGGATACGCACTCCTCAAAGGTAAGGAGAGTACTACTAAAAGTGCCGAATTGGATTATATTTATATGTGTCGTCTACACTCTGGCAGTGGCACGAAACCCGATCCCGACTCGCTAATAGGAGTGGGCGGGGCCTAACGGAAATTTCGGTCTGGATGTACTCCATGACCTGTCGTATTGGCGGTGTTGGGTGTTTGTAGAAATCCAAGGGGGTCTCACATTCACCTACCCGGCTAGCAGTGGGTCTCCTGCCGCCAAGACGCATTTGGTCCGAGTCCATGATTCGGTAGCCAATTATTTAGTTAGTCCCACAAAGACGATAATTCCCGAGGTTATGTAGCAAGGAACTGTCGGATTTTTCAACAAGATTCGACAGTTCAAATATTGAATTTATAAACGAAATTAATTCGGAAAGTGACAGAGTACTTTTGAATACAAAAGAATCATTTTAAATTAAATGTTGTAAAGTTTAAAGTCTGTGCTGCCAGGGTACTATAGACGAATTCATTTTTAAATTAGCCCAGAAGAGCTTTGTTCGAAGACTGCCTACCCTAGCAAACACCGACTGCTGAAAGAAAGGTATGTCATCGGGATTTGCCCGGTACTTGAATATTCAAAGTCCAAAAAAAAATATAGAAATGTCTTTTCCACTTTCAGGAATGTCCAGGTCCAGAAGGGATCCTTGGTAAGTATACCAGTGTATACAATAATGAAGGTAAGTTAATTGACTCCCCACAGCATTATGTGGCGGCCAAGCTTTGAATATTCTTTTCACCTATATTCACCTAACGAGCCTGCACAGGTCTCGCTTCACTCTTATTTTCTTTCAGGACAGGAACATGAAGTAAAACGCCGATTCCAGGGTAGTACAACCAGCCAATTCCTCCGTTTCAACCAAGAGCGGGCCTAAGATTCCTTTTATTCCAGTTTTCCGTTGAAAAACCAATTTCCAAATATTCTCTTCACGGAAATAAAGTCAGATTTCTTTTTATGCAAAGAAATATCGTATAATGTTCAAAGCCAAGCTTTTGAACAAAGTTGGTGACTAATCGCAGGTGAAATATATATTCATAGAACTATATTTCCAATAATCTTATAGACAAGTACTCAATTCCTCGCCCAAGATTATAAAACTCGTAGTTTCGTACAACGCGCTAGCTTAAGTGCCAAGAGTCAACTGATTAAATCGCCGAACTGGCGTATATTTATAGTCTGGCCGCACATTCCTGTCGGCCAATCAGAAGCCAAACCGCTGGTGGGCGGGGCTTATTAGAATTTCTCCTTCGGAGTTACTCTCCGATTCGGATTTTTGAGACGGATTTTTATTTATTATTTTTGCAGTCAGAATCAACTCTGCTGCACTAATATTTGGAAATTTTAGTTTTTAAGCGGGGAGTTATGACAGACCGAATTTTTACGAGTTTTATTTCTCGATGGAAATATCACTCAAAATCAATGAAAAAAGAAGAAAGAGATTAATTTTTGCATTAAAAATCAACTTTTGTTGGTTATTGATGACATGCCCCCCCTCAAGAAATCGCTAGCATTTGGAAATTCACCTCAGTCACATGATTCGAAGGCCAACTTCTGTTGCTTTATTCAATATTATACAATTTTTGGTTTATGGTGGACATTTGGTCCTTAGCCAATCGGCTCACAAGAATTTCCCTATCCTACTTGATACAGTATTAACTTACAACTACAATACATATATGGTTTGCATACAATATACAATATGGTTTACATACAATAATGTCTTAAGTACTAATACATAGTTACACATGGCAATGAAATACATATACACGGGGAAATTGTCATTACAATGTCTTAAAAACTAAGTAATCACTGTTTTGGCAACAGAATTATTTATATACACACGGACAATGGTCGAAGAGGTTGCCAAAAACAGGAATAGGTTCCTATACCTTATGGGAATTCAATTCAGATTGCTTTACTAAAGATTCTCACACCTATTCATTACCATCCTCTTCGTCCGAAGACGGAGGTGGGGAACGAGGATCTAAGTTTTGCTGACCACGACGCGGGGCCGGAGCTTTGCGGAGATCATATATATGTATTATAAGTTCGCCACCGCCCTTATTTACGGCGTAGCAACTGGGGCCATCCTTACGCAGGACCTGATAGGGGCCTACCCATGTCCTACCAAAATTTCGCTGTTCGCGCTTCGAGTTTTTACAGTGGACCCACTGTCCTACAGTAAACTCCACGGGTTGGGGGTTGTTTTGTTGGGGGAAGTGCTTCCTTTGGTAAGAGGTCGTCGCCTGGGCTACCTCTGCAACCCGAACGTCTCAGTTGGTGTTCCGATTAGGACGTCTGGTTTGTTGGGGCAAGGCCCAATCACCAGGACGAGGAACTTCATAACCTAGGAGTAACATGCTGGGGACATTCCGGTAGCTGCGTTAAACCGAGTCCTTAAATTGAATAAGATATTAGGTACCTGGGCTTCTCAAAGGTGCTCAGGTTGGACTAGTAAAGCTGCTCTCAGCATTTTCTTTACTTCCTGTGCACGTCTCTCGATGGGATTTGCTTGTTGGTGGTCGCCTGCTGGCAGTTTTAGTTCAATTCGATGGTATTCACAGAACCTTTCGAAAGTTCTACCACTAAATTGACTGCCGCTGTCTGCCACGATTATTTGAGGGTATCCCCATCTATTAAAAACGTCGTTCTGCAGAAATTTAGCTAATATGGCTCTATCAGCCTTTGGCACCGTTTTGGCTTCCACCCACTTCGAGAACATATCGGTTACCATTAGGATATAACGGTTCCCTTGTGGCTCGCTGGGGTATGGACCCATTACGTCTACGGACACCATTTCCCACGGCTTAGTAGGTATATTCGGGCGCTGATTTGCAGCAGTTTGGGGCTTTGCTCGTTTAGTGGTAGCGCATGTAAGACATCCATTAACGTGCTCACTAACTCGAGTCTTCAAGGGGGATAATTGGTAATGTTTAAAGATCTGTCGATAAGTCTCGTCAATTCCAGGATGACCAATATCATCGTGATATCGCTTAAGAATACGCGGGAGGAAAGGTTTTGGTATAACCAAGCGTTCGATTGAGTTGTCTGCGTTCACAAAGTAGACCAGACCATCTTCTATTTCAAATTCTGTACCTATCCTCCACTCATAAGCAGTAGGGTCATTGCTTTCTCTTGCACGGACTATGCGATCTATAAACCGCTGAATGCTCGGGCACTCGCGCTGGACTGCCACGACTTCGTCAAAAAAAGTATTTATCTGGGTAAGGGTTTCGGATGTTCTTTCTTCAGAGTCTTTCTGGAGGACAACAAACGAAACAAACTCGACAATATCTGTAGGCATGGGTGCTCCGTTCCTACATACAGGTTTATCCTGAAATACGGCCTGAGTGAATAGTGCAGTTACGTGACCGAAACTTTTCGCCGCTTCTTCAGAACCTATCGTATTAAGAAATTGACTCATTCCTTTTTCCAGAAGTTCTTTACCATGGTCATTTAGTCCACAGACAGTTTCTGTTTCACATAAAATTTCCGGCAAGGTTTGTTTGGCTCTATGGACGCGAAAAACATCCGCTCATAATCCAAAGCTATATCTTGGCCGGTTTTTTGGTCAGCAGGGTTGCGTGAAAGAAAGTCCGGCAGTTGGTTTAGTCTGCCCGGAACATGTACTATTTAAAAATCGTACTCTTGGAGCATTAGTGCCCATCGAGTAAGCTTGGCTTTGATGTCTTTCATTTTGTTCAACCAGAGTAACGCGGAATTATCCGTGTACAAGGTGAACGGTTTGTCTTGTAGAAAGTGTTTTTATTTTCGTATTCCCCATACGATCGATAAGCACTCAGCCTCGTTGATATGGTACTTTCGCTCAGTATCATTCAACTTGGCACTACTATATGCGATAATGTCCCGGCCTTTATCGTTTCTTTCCTGAAAGAATACTACGCCAACACCTATGGAACTCGCATCGGTCTGTAAGCAGTAAGGACGAGAAACGTCGGGTCGCGCGAGTTCTAAGGGCTGAGCTACTATCTCATAATTTTTCTAAATGCAGTGTCCGCCTCAGGGGACCACTGGAATTTCTTTGTTTTGTCTATAAGGTCAGTCAGGGGTGCTGCAACCTCCGCGAAACGCGGGATATACTCGTGCAACCACCCTGCAGTTCCTAAGAATGACCGGAGCTGCTTAATGCTCTTGGGTACAGGGAAATCCATAACATTGATGACGTGGGTCTCTTGGGGCTTATTCCCGAACTCAGGAACCACTCGTCCTAAATATTTTAATTCGCTTGATCCGAAATGGCACTTCTTCTGGGATAACCAAAGGCCATGGGATCTCAATCTCTCTAGAATCCTCCTTAAATGTAAACAATGCTCTTCGACACTGTTCGAGTACACGATTATGTCGTCAAGATAGACCTTACAGAATGCGTCGGTTTACCCAACTAGAACGGCGGACATCAACTTCTGAAAGACCGCTGGCCCATTCTTAAGGCCAAAACTTAGGACACGGAATTCATATACCTGACCATCCGGAGCGCCGAAGGCAGTGTATTTCCGGGACTCCTTAGTTAACGGAGCTTGCCAGAAGCCATTTCGTAAGTCTAAAGTGGTAAATATACGAGCTTGGCCCATCTCTCGGACTGTTTAGTAGTATGACAAAGCCGGTTTCGCCTCATTAATTTGAATTTTCGCTCTCGATGGCATCAGGCCATCGAGATCTCCGCCATTTTGGTTCTTCGGCGAAGTTCTTCAGCAACCCCCCAACGCCGAAGAAGGTGGGGGGAGGGTTGCGGAAGAAAAAAAAAAAAAAAAATTTTTGTCCCCGAGTGGGGCTTGAACCCACGCCTATTGGCATGGCAGCCGAGGGCGCTACCAGTGAGCCATGACGGTTCCATACTAATGTCGATTTAAAACTCGTAGCTTTGATAATGGGAAAAAAAAGCCGATTGGCGGCAGTCGCAATAAACATGGCGGTGTAGGGTGTAGCGTGTGGGGGTTGAGAGAGAGAAAAATTGCAGGTACATGATAGGCGTAGAGAGCAATTGGGTGTGTGGGAGAAGAAAAAAACGACCTCATGTGATTCGTTGTGTCGAAAAAATGGCCGTCGAAGCAACGCCCCCCTGCGGTACATGATAGATGTAAAGAGCGGAGGGCGGGGGGCGGGAGGACGGGGAGATCAAAACGACCTCATGTGATTCGTTGTGTCGAAAAAATGGCCGTCGAGAGCCCCACGCCTACGATAGCAATGGCCGCCGCTGGCCGCCGTCGAAGCATCTCTCTCGACTTAGAACAGGCAGCAACATGTCCAGACTTGAGTTGGAATTCCGAGAATCGTGTGTGACGTCACCATGAATGAACATCTGGTGTTTACTGGCGAGCGGCGTGTGTGATTCTAGGAAATGATGACTCAGCGAAATCGAGACATGATTTGGTCTTGGACTTGTTTATTGCTCCACAGCTTAAGTAAACAACCACATCCGGTGGTTGTTTACCCAAGTTGAAATTCCGAGAAATGTCCACTCAGCATTTTATTACTGCGTAGTTTGGGTTTTCCCCCCAGCATATTCAGCGTGGGCAGACAGCGTGGGTCACGTGACCATCGGCGTGGGGTCACGTGACCATCGGCGTGGGTCACGTGTCCATCGGCGTGGGTCACATGACACAGAGAGTTTATACATACGTTCACAGCGCGCGCCGACGACATCTGATAGCCTGCCTCCGAAGCAACAACAAGTGTTTTGTGCTGCTCATCTACCTCTCGCTCTTCATACAGTTTTATTGTGAGTGTCATTCATTCGTGATTTGCAAAAGGTTAGTAGATTTCACATATGTTTTCGCGAGTGTTTCAAGTGTCTATGCCATTCGATTCAGTTGTTATAAAGTTCATTTATCTCATACAGAGTGTCTCATAAATCGTCATATTTTTCTCATACAGTATACATTGAATATTTTTGTCACATTTCTCGTACAGAATGCCTCATAAATCGTCATATTTTTCTCATACAGTGTAGATTGAATATTTTTGTCACATTTCTCATACAGAGTGTCTCATAAAGCGTCATATTTTTCTCATACAATGTACAATGAATATTTTTGTCACATTTCTCGTACAGAGTGTCTCATAAATCGTCATATTTTTCTCATACAGTGTACATTGAATATTTTTGTCACATTTCTCTCATACAGAGTGTCTCATAAATCGTCATATTTTTCTCATACAGTATACAATGAATATTTTTGTCACATTTCTCGTACAGAGTGTCTCATAAATCGTCATATTTTTTCTCAAACAGTGATTTTTTGTCATATTTCTCATACAGGGTGAATCACAATAATGTTTTGAGAGAGTTATACAGCGTGTATCAAAAAAAAAAAAATCTTCATTATTTTGAAACGTGCATGTTTTTCACAGATGTCTCATCTCGACGAAATTAACAAGGTCTCCTTGGCTTGCAGGAAGGACCTGCACAAACTACAAGAGCTGCCGAAGGACGAACCCAAATTGATCCTCGACGCTCAAACCAAAACTACAAAGTTTGGGGAGTCAATCCTTGTGGAGTTAGAGGACTGCGTAGTATTCCTTCCGAATCGAGTGACTGGAGCATTGAAAGCGAACCTCGACAAATTGACCGAGGCCCAGCACGTGCTAATATACAGGGATGAAAAGAAAATTGCCAATCGAGCTCATCCGCAGCAGCTGTTTGAGATCGCCAAGGCCTGAAGACGTCGCAGCCGTTGGAAACAGAGAGAGTAAGTTTCTTGTATTTTCATTTGACATTTTCTTGAAATTTTGTGTTGAATCATGTCATCTGACGCCATTGTTGTACAAAGTGTGGAGATGGCGGCAAAGTTGCTTAAGGCGGTAAAAATCCTCAAAAAGGGCTGTTCCGATGAAGAGTGCAAACATTGGTTGGCCCAATGCCAGCGCACCGCCCGCCTTATTAATAGAGCGATCGCAGCGGTGGAAGGCATAGGCTCTCTGAGAAAATTGCAAACTTTATGTGGTCACTTAAAAATTATCCGAAATTCAATCAAAAATTCAGGCCAACAGCCAGTCGTCGTGGGGGAGGGGCTCAAATCAAAATTGACATCTCGAGTAAAGTGGGAGGACTTGAAATCGGCATTTTCTTCGCGTCTGCGCACAGGTATAATTATAAATTTAAAACATAAAGAAATTGGACAATTTTTCGGGGACGCATTCTCTCTATTCAAAAACAGAATTCAAAATTTATTGAAAAAACATTCGCTCATTAAAGTCAATTCGACATTTTGTGGGAAATTCGTGAAAAACTCTTTGAATCAAGAACAAAAAATCGACTTCAAGTATTTCAACACTAAAAACGCTGTGATCGATAGGGGTACAACTTTGAAAGAGTGGTTCTTGGAAAATGTCATCGATCAAATTCAAAACAAACTTTCTGAATTCGCGGACAAAGAGAGCGGATGGAGTCTCGAGAAAATCGTTAGTTTGGAAATAAATATCAACAAATCCGGCATCGGCAACGGTTCGTCTTTCATCGAGTTGCCGAAATCTATTGCCAAAAAACGAGCTTGCATCAACATCAAAAATGATGATGATGCATGTTTCGCTTGGGCAATCGTCTCCGCCCTGTATCCTGTTCAATCTGGTAAAAATACTGATAGAACATCGTCATATCCGCATTACTCAAAGGCATTGAATTTGGACGGAATCGACTTTCCCATGAAATTTAAACAAATCACCAAATTTGAACAATTAAATAACATTTCCGTCAATGTGTACACTTTGGAGTTAATTCAGCCGAAGCCGGACAAGGAGGCATTTTTCGTGACTGTTCCAAGTCGACTCACGAAACAAAAATTAGACAAACATGTCAATCTTCTCCTCATTCAAAATGAATATCACCCGAAATTAAATGATTACGAGGCACCGCCACTGATCGACGATGACACTGACGATTCAGACATAAAATTCCATTATGTTTGGATAAAGGATTTATCTCGCCTACTTAGTGCACAACTCAATAATCATGTTCACAAAAAATTCATTTGCGACAGATGTTTGAATTATTTCACAAGTGAGGAAAAATTTAACAGTCATACTGTTGATTGTCAAAAACAAAACACATGTAAAATTTCTTTCCCCCACTACGATCATGTAGAATTTCGCGACTTTGTACATAAAGAAAGAGTGCCCTTCGTAATATATGCGGATTTCGAGTCGATTTTGGAACCGTTCAAAGATGCCGCCGGCGCCGGATGCAATTCTCAAACGGAAAAGTACCAAAAACATATTCCGTTCAGTGCCGGATTTTATTTCAAGTGTGCATATGACGACACTTTGTCATTTTACGATAGCCATCGAGGTCTCGATTCGATGGATTGGTTTGCGGAAAGAATGGGGACCATAGCCAAAATTGTGCAAGCCAAAACTTTGGACATTGTTCCCATGACCGCATCACCTGATGAGGTGAACGCGCCATGTTGCCACATCTGCGAAAAACCTTGGAAAACTGACGACAAAGTTGTCCGTGACCATAATCACTACACGGGTGCCTTTCGCGGATATACGCATGCGCAATGCAACCTGTTATACAAAAAGTCTTTTGTGGTGCCGATCGTTTTCCATAATTTATCCGGATACGACAGCCATTTTATTATTCGAGATATAGCAAAGAGGGGGCGAGTCAGCTTGTTGCCTGTCAACAAAGAGAAATACATATCTTTCACCCAGTATGACGACAATACAGACATCAAGTTCAGATTCATCGATTCGTTCCGTTTTATGGGCATGAGTTTGGACCATTTGGTTCAGACTTTGACAGTGCACGATTTGAAAATATCCAAACGCGAATTTGCACATCTGACAGCCTCGCAGTACGAATTACTCACTCGAAAGGGCGTATTCCCATACGATTTCATCGATTCGATGGAAAAGTTGGAAGTTGAATGTTTGCCGGCGCTCCATCATTTCTACAACAAGTTGAACGATTGTCACATTAGCAAGGCAGAATACGAACATGCGCAGAACGTGTGGCAAACGTTCAACTTAAAAACACTGGGCGAGTACTCCGACTTGTACATGAAAACAGACATATTGCTCTTGGCTGATATTTTCGAGAATTTTCGAAATATCGGTCACGTGACATATGGCCTGGACCCCGCGTGGCATTACACCCTACCCGGCTATACGTGGTCGTGCATGTTGAAGTACACCCAGTGCAAGTTGCAGATTTTGAAGGACGTCGACATGCTCATGTTCATCGAGCGAGGAATTCGCGGAGGCATCAGTCAGTGCTGCAACAGGCGCTCCACGGCAAATAATAAATACATGGGTGACAGGTATGACGTCACTCAGCCCTCCACTTATTTGCTATATCTCGATGTAAATAATTTATATGGGTGGGCCATGATGGAATATCTTCCGTATGGGGGATTCAAATGGCTCGAGAATGTTGCCGATTTGAATGTGCTCGAGGTGTCAGACACTTCGCCGATTGGCTATATTCTCGAAGTCGATTTGGAGTACCCCGAACACTTGCATGACAAACACAAAGATTTTCCATTATGCTCCGAACACCGTACTCCGCCAGGCTCAAAATTACCCAAATTAATGACCACCCTGTACAATAAGGAAAACTATGTTGTACACTACAGGGTGTTGAAACAAGCACTGACGCACGGACTTGTACTTAGAAAAATTCACAGAGTTCTGCAATTCGACCAATCAGCCTGGCTCAAACCGTACATTGAATTAAATACGAAATTGCGCGCAGAAGCAAAAACCACTTTCGGCAAAAATAACTACAAATTAGCCAATAACGCAGTATTCGGGAAAACGATGCAGAACATACGAAAACATCGTGTAGTGAAAATGGTCTCAAAATGGGAGGGGCGATATGGCGCGAAAAATTTAATTTCCAGCCCGAATTTCAAGAATCGCACCATTTTCGATGAGGACCTCGTCGCTATCGAGATGGCAAAGACGGATCTGTTGTTCAATAAGCCCGTGTACATCGGAATGGCGATACTTGACATTTCCAAGGTGTGCGTGTATGATTTCCACCACGGTTTCATGATGGAAAAATACACGAGCGATCAGTGCAAGTTGATGTATACGGATACTGATTCGCTGATTTACGAGATCAAATCCGATGACATTTATCGAAATTTATTAAAGTCGAACCTGGAAAAATTCGATACAAGCGATTACCCCATCGACAACCCGTATGGGATTCCCCTTGCCAACAAAAAAGTCCCCGGCTTGATGAAAGACGAAGCGAATGGCCGAATTATGACAGATTTCGTGGGACTCCGTTCAAAGCTGTACACCTATAAGATACAGGGTGGAACATGCGTCAAAAAATCCAAAGGAGTGAAATACAGTGTTGTCCAAAATAAAATCACATTCGACGACTATGTAGAATGTTTGGAAAATCAGCGTGAGAAAGTCACATCTCAACGCTGTATTCGCTCCTTTGCGCACAACGTTTTTAGTGTGGAGCAAACAAAGATCGCTCTCAACCCCCACGACGACAAGCGCTGTCTCCTCCAGGGCTCCCATGATACTCTGCCGTGGGGCCATTACAGTCAATTGGATATTTAACTATGCGCATCTCGCATACAAACGCTTCATTGGCTTAGGAGATGATGATTCGGAACTCGATGACTGATTCAACGCACAAAATCTCGATAAAATGTCAAATGAAAATGCGGAAATTGTGCTCTTGTTTGTTCCCACACATCATATATCATATAATCAAATGTATATATTAATGTTTGAATAAATCAGCATGTAATCCATGTTTGAATATTATTTCGTTTCACCTCCACATTAAAAAAAAAAATACTTTGTACTCATTTTTGAGTCAAAAAAACAACACTTTTTTCGATCAAAAAGAGACTCCAAATTTGACATGGTGGTTGAACTGAGTAAAAAGTTCAGTGAAATTCAGTCAAAGTTCAGTCACTGAACTCAGTGAGACTCAGCGACTGAAAAATTTCACTCAACTGAAATTTCCCATGCTTTTCTTATGGGGGCTGAAAATTCAGTGAATTTCAGTGAAATTTCAGTCACTGAATTCAGTGACTGAAATTTTCACTCAGCCACTCAGCCACCGAAAAAACGCACTGCCACCATGTCAATTTTGGTGCGAGTTTTTTCACTCAAAAAGAGCATCGTTTTTGAGTCTAAAAATGAGCACTTTTTTTCGCTCAAAAAGAGCATCGTTTTTTGAGCCTAAAAATGAGCACTTTTTTCGCTCAAAAAGAGAAAATAAAACAAAAATTAACTAAGATACATATATTTTCAATAAATTCCAAATTGGCGCTCTACATACTATGCATGTGTCGCACAGACCGGCACATCGTGAACAACACACCAAGTGTCTACAAGGTAGAAACAACACAGAACGCTCATTCACAAGACAAACACAACACGTCATTATAGTGTTCTGTGGTGAGTCTGCACTGCCATCATCTATGGGCTTGCTGTCATCTGTCACTCGTCGCTCTGTGATTTCAGCGCCAACTGTCGATGAATTGTCATCTGTCACTTGTCTCACTGCGATGTCAGCGCCAACTATCGACGAAGTGTCATCTGTCACTTGTCGCACTGCGATGTCAGCGCCAACTGTCGGTGAAGTGTCATCCGTCGCCGGCCTTGGTTCTGGAGGTATATCAGCGCCATCTGGCGGTTCTACCACCACTGATGTCTGATTGTTGTGGCGGTAATTTCGAACAAAGTCACAATTTGGACTCCATTCGTGATGGTCAGCCATTGGATCGTCATCAGGCTGCCATTGAAAGCCTTCGACACCACACACACGACACAAGACAACGTCATTCAAGCCGGTGTACGTGAAACCAGCTCTGGCCAACGCACTCGACGAAAATGACGAAGTCCAGCCTCGGAACGTCTCGAGTCTTGCTTCGTACTGCTGCATATCTCTATGCATACTGAAATAAAAATGCTACTTCTGTTCCATAAATACATTTATTTCGATTCATAATCAAACAGTACTTTGTCAGGCAAATAATATAGGCATTCACGAAAACATAGATGTTTATCATCTTTGGACGATATAGTACACAAATTTATAGCCTCGTCAAATGTCAAATCATTGTTTCTAGCAAGAACTCTGGCACTAGCTAATATATCATGGTAATATTGACAAAAGTTCATATTCAATAAATATTCAAATCTTCCCGCCAACACTGTGGCATCCAAATGCAAGATTTCCTGGATTTCGAGCTCCGTCAAGTAGAAGTAGGTGTCATCTTTGGAAACTCGCACTGTTGCACTATTTCCATAAGTGTGTAATTCCAAGTCCATGACATCATCCCAATCGAGTTTGATTTGAGCGGTCTTGTTGTCGGTCGCATTCGGATCAGCTCGGTTATTGTAAAGCCGATTAATGGCTCCCACGAAAATGGCCCACTCGAACATGCTGAATGACAGACTGAAGGAGATGGTGTGCGGGATTGTGCACACAAGTCTCACTGCAGGCACGAAACTTCGAGCAACACTTATTCCACATTGCACAGACAAAATTGATGTGTTTCGGAACTCGTAGGTGGCGCTGCACACGTAAAATCGTTCCTTCTTGATGGCGTCTTTGTACATGTCACAAACACGGTCCAAATCGGCAACACGTTCTGCCCACTCTCTTGATGATGACGATGACTCCGAAGAATCCTCCTCGATAGACACTAGGGACGAAGACATCGACTCGTAATCGGACGTAGGATCGTTAGACTCGAACTGCACTCCACCAAGCATGATGATAGACTGACTCATCGTGCCGCTGAACGGTTTGAAATATTTCGCAGTCGGTCGGAGAGAGAGGGAGAGAGAGACGAAAGGCCCCCAATTTTATGCTCCAATGTGCCTATTTTCCATTGAATTACAAGCGATTTGTCGAATCTATCCAGGAATTGTGAGTACTGTCGAAACCCAACCATTTCACCAGGACTTTTCGGCCTTTTCGTCTAATGATTTTTTCCACGAGATAGACGTCGGGATTCTTCGTCTTTTGCAATTCCTGTTCGTAGAAAGCGCCGCTGATTGGTCGCCCCTCCAAGTCCTCCAGCAAGTACGTGATTGGTTGGGTGATTTTCACTTTGACGACTTTAAAAACTTCAGTCGTCCAATTGGGCGTATACCCCTTCTCGAACACATGTTTGGCCTTGCTAATTCGCACAAAGTCTCCAATTTTGAACTTTTTTCGGCCAGCTCGTCCCACATAATCATACGCATACTTGTACACTTTGTCTTCATTGTCTTTGGTGACGTCACAGGGTTTCATGCCGATCGTCCGATGTTTGCGCTGATTGTAATTTTTAGCAATGTCCGGTAAAATGTCCAGCCACTTGTAGGTGCCGTTCAAACTGAAATATTTGAAGAGTTTTTCTTTTAGTGTGCGTATCATTCTTTCCGCAATAGCTGCTTTGATCTTCGTGTACGTGCTGTAGTGTTTGATGTTGTACTTTTTCATGAGGGCCTGGAAGCTGGCGTTGTAGAATTCAGTACCCAAATCAGATTGTAGGAACGTAGGACTTCTGTTCGCTTTCGATAATATGTCCCCCATCGCTTCGGTGACGTCTCGACCACCTTTGGTCTTCAAAGGCCGCACCCATAGGTATTTCGAGAAGGTGTCAATCACCACGAGAATATAATTGTAGTTCTTATTGACTTTCGAGTATTTTTGAAGGTCAGCCAAGTCCATCTGCCACAGATCGTCGATTCCTTTGATGATGGTACGTCTGCGGGGAAATCTCTTTCTGGCCGGAGCATGGAGCTCATCGACCAATTGCTTTTTGGCTGCGGACGACTCCATTTCTCCCAAACGACTGCGCAATGCTAATGCGCAGCTCCATTGTTATACTCTGTACTTAAGTCCAGAATCGTTGGCGTTCTCGACATTTCTTCAATCTGCTTTTTCAAAGTATCGTGTTTTTTCAACGAAAGTGTCATGAATTTCATAACTCGAATGTCCAAGGCCTCGTGAGCGTGTTTCTGCGCATCCAATTCTGCTCTGAGCTTCACTATGACGTCATCAACGTAGTTTTTGTTGACAACATCATTCGGAGTAGTTGGCGTTTCGACATTACATATTTATCAATGTCCCCGTTTGCCGTGTAGTTGAGTATGACACCGGGGAAATGATAAGGCTGCTGCTGAGCGCGGCGAGCTGAGGAACTTTGACCGAACTTGTTGATGCTCATGATGGAACTGTGGGGTGCGAAACATCGACACTTGTATTTATCGAATGTATCCAGCCTCTCTCAGATCATTGATGATGGCCACGATCTCGTTGTCGGTAGAGGTGCTGCCAGCATTCTTAGCTGCGACGAGTAGCCTATATCTGTCAACGAGCTCGTTGACATCGTCCCAATACACGTATTCTACAGGCTTCGTATTATATGTCAATTGATCTGGGATACTGCCGCCGCCCATTTTCGATTGACTTGGGTCTTTGAACATTGGTCGAATTATATTCTCGTATTTGGCTATTTGGGAAGGATTCAGCCTACCTTTCGCATCTAAATGGGCACCTGTACTCATCAAAATTTGCTTGTATGCCCCCAAGTCTTGTCTCTGGTATTTCGGATTCTTGTAGAAAATCAAACTATATAATCCCGGAGTACCCTGGTATGTTTCGCCATCAATGCGAATGTCCCCCGTATCTTTATCCAAGCCCATCAACTTGTTGCCGAGTATCCATTGCGCTCTGGGTCTGTCGTAAATGGGGCCGTAAGTCACATCGATTTTGCCCGATTTCGCACGATGTTCATTCACGAATTTAGATGCTACTTCGGGGTAAACTTCCAGCAATTCTCCATCATCCTCCTCATCGTCGTCGTCGTCAGACTCATAGTCATCTGTGTGATAGCTGTCTTCGTCTTCTTCTTTCTTCATGGTGGTGGTGGGGGAAGGGGTCCTCGATGATGGCGGTTCTTGTTTCTCTTCTTTTTTCACCTTCAGCTGTCGTCGCTTAGGTGGTGGGGGCATTGCTGCATTCAGTCTCTTCAGCGGCACCGTGATGGGTTTGAATAATTTATTCAGCGCTTCATCCTGCTCGGATTTGCCGAGTTTCAAAGACAAATACTTTTTTCGAACAACTTTCGCCAACTGACTGACTTGACGTTTTCGTTCGACTTTGGCAATTTCGGAGTCGACACGTGATGTAGTCGGTGCCATTGCTACACACAGAATGACATATTCGAGACACTACATTTGAATATATCTGTCAAAACCCAGTCGATAGCGCCCTTTGGATACATCAAAGTCTTTGGCTATGACCAAACATCCGAATTTTTCCTTCCAACAGGTGGCGCACATGCGTCGAAATTCATCGAAGGTGTAGTCCGGAGAGACGTGCTCGTCAAAGGCGTGCTTCAGGTTCACATCGTCTTGCCGAAATAGCACTATAATGTTGCAATTGTCTCTGATCAACTGTTTGGGTATTTTCGAGTAGGTTTGACATAAATATGCAACGTCCACGGATTTATGACGTCCCATGGCATAGTACTCTCTGATTTTATCCTGTTTGTCGCACGAAACATCATCAAATATAAAAATTGAGTGCTCCTTTGCCATTGACGGCTCGATAATCTCATCGTGCAACAGCTGATATTTCGGCTGGTACAGTGATTTTGAATATACGTATACATTCTCGAAGCGGGCTCCGTTCGGGCTGAATAACAAACTCAGTACAGCGTTGGTCTTGCCACATCCGCTGGGACCACAAAATATCGCTCGAAATGAATTCGGTAGCAGAGCACCGTGTTTGCGCACAACATTCAAGTTGCCGCCACCTACGAAATCCAAATTGGCTATTTCCAGGGTCGGCTCTTGTTGCACCACTTTCATTGTATATTTGGAGAAAAAATGTTACATGTGACCACGCCCACATCTGGCGTTCGACTGACAGTTCGAGTGCTCGAGCGGCGGCTATGTAAGTAAGTGTGCAACGCCAATCGCGTCATTGTCATGTTAACCTTCGAGCACGAAGGTCGTGGAGTGGTTAACTCTGTGATAAATCGTCTGCCATTCGAGCTACATCTGCCCGGATACCAATACTGCGGACCTGGCACCAAATTGAAGAAGAGGTTGGCACGCGGAGACGCTGGTGTGAATCCCCTAGACACTGCTTGCAGATCACACGATATCGCATACTCGCAAAGCAACTCTCTGGACGATAGACACAAGGCTGACTGGGTGTTGGAAAATCGAGCTTGGGAACGTGTCAAGTCCAAAGACGCGAACATCGGCGAGAAAGCTGCAGCTTGGCTAGTCACCACAACTATGAAGGCGAAGCGTAATTTGGGCATGGGTATGAAGTCATCATCAATGGCCTCTGCTTCTGGTGCAAAACGGTCAACGAAAAAGAGGTCGTTCAAGAAGGATGTTGTGTCGAAAATCACCAATCATCTGCGGAAGGCACTGAAACCTGAACAACTCAAAGATATGAGTGCGAAGGCTCTGCGAAAATCCTCGTTGGTAGCACTGCGTGCAGCCCGAGCTCAAGTCAAAAAATTGGCCGGTCGCAAAAACATCAAAGTACCTCGAATAATACCTTTCGAAGCAAAGAGTGGAGGTGTGCTGCCTTTGCTTCCCATCTTCGCAGCTTTGGGAGCACTGGGATCGTTGACTGGTGGTGCCAGCACCATAGCCAGGACCATCATCTCCTCGAAAAACGCTCAGAAGAAATTAGATGAAGAGAAGCGCCACAATACTGCGATGGAGAACATCGGAAAGCAGGGATCTGGCCTGTTTATGCGCAAAACAAGTCGCGGAGGCTATGGTCTTTTCCTCAAGAAGTTTGCGAATCTCCAAACTTGCCTACATAATTGACCCCATTTTGGATGTGGAACACAGGGAGCGAGTGTGGAAGTCTTTAAATGAGAGTGCATAACCCCCAAAGTGTCAGTCATGTCTTTGCTGTTCACCCTGACAGGTCACACATCTACGCTGACCGCAGACTTTGCTCCGCCAATTCAATTGGACGAACACAGCTCTTACGGCTTGGCTTTGATTGGTTTTCATTCGTACAACAGCATACCGAACATAACCAAGGGGAAGTTCTATTACTTTGCCAACGGAGCGCCATCTGTTAGCACCATCAGCATACCCACTGGCTGTTACGAAATAAGCGACATTGCCAAGTTTATTCACAAACACATCGGCAAACCGAGAGAGGTGAAGAAGATGAAAAGAGAAGTGGACATCGACAGAGACAGCAACAATAACGCTAAGGCAGCAGTGTTCTCTCTCAAACCCAATACCAATACGCTACAGTGCGAAATTTATAGCAAGTACCACACCATAGACTTCACTCCAGAGGACTCTATCGGACGATTGTTGGGTTTCTCACCTCGAATTCTCCCAGCTGGAATCGTTCACGTGTCTGACCTGCCCGTCAACATAGTCAAAGTGCGAACAGTTCACATTGACAGTAACGTCACATCGGGCGCTTTCTTCAACAACCGACCCTCCCATACGATATACGAGTTTGCCGTTCGAGAAGATCCCGGATTTGCCATCGACGAGACTCCCTCGAATCTCATCTACCTGCCTGTGAACAAGACGGAGATACATAACATAACCTTGAATATTCTCGATCAGGACTTTTGTAGTGTGAATTTCCGTGGAGAAACCATCATCGTACGACTGGTGTTGCGCAAGCTGTCAAATGGGGTTGGTATTTGATTGGAACGACAACCAACAGCATAAAAGTACTGAGAGCGCAGACGTCAGTTCAGTCGCGCAGACGCAGTCAACGAGAGCACACACCAATCATACGCTCTCTCTCTCGAGCATAGAATTCCTCATATCTCAAGGGCATCATGTTGTCAAAACAAGTGTTCGACGTGTACAATCATCCAAAATTCGATGAATCCATCCAGAGAGTGGAGACTCGAACGTACCACCCGTACGTCAAATCCTTCCAAAATAATGACATTGTCGAAATCGTCATTCAGCAAAGTGACACATGGATTCTGATGAACGACGCTATCGTCTGTATAGAGGGCACTCTAGTCAAAACCGCAGGAGATGGCAATGTGCGATTCGTTAATAATGCTGGAGCATTTTTCTTCGAATCAATGTATTATGAAATCAACGGCAAGGAGGTGGACTCTGTTCGCTTGCCGGGTATAGTGAGCACCCTGCGAGGATACACTTGTTACGCAGACGCCGATTCTCGACACTTGGCCACCGCCGGATGGACGTATCCAGGTGGAGCTATTCACAACGCCAACGACGGTTCGTTCGCCATGTGGATTCCGCTTAAACATCTGTTTGGCATATTTCACGACTACAGATATGCCACAATCGGACGACAGTGCATTCGTTTGGTGAGAAGCAGAAACGACAACAACTGCATGGTTATAGAGGAGATTGCGAATCCGCAGGTCGCAACCACAGCCACCCTGATGATCAATAGCATCGTGCTCAAAGTCAAAAACGTCATTCCCAATGACGATATTCGCTTGCAGCTGCTGCAATCCATAAAGACTGACAAACCTGTGGTTATCTCGTTCCGCAAGTGGGATATGCACGAACTGCCTGCACTCACGCCTGGTTCCACCAAAGAAATATGGTCTGTCAAAACTTGTACGGCAGTGGAGAGCCCCCGATTCGTCATTGTCGCCTTCCAAACAAATCGAATGGACAACGTTGCACGAGATTCCAGCTACTTTGACCACGTTGACATCAGAGACATACGCCTAACGTTGAACAGTGACAATTACCCGCATGAACGCATGCGCTTGCAATTTGACAGAAACAACTTTGTGGAAGCTCATCGCGCCTATACGGAATTCTACCCAAGCTATGCGAATTGTCCCCAGAAACGCCCTCTGCTGGATTACGATGCATTCAAGGATCGAGCCGCCATCTTCGTAATCGATTGCTCACGGAGAGCGGAATTCATGAAATCGTCCACCGTCGATGTCAAACTTGACATAGAAGCCACAGTTGGGTTCCCAGCTAATAGTCGTGCGTACTGTGTAATAGTGCACTATTACGTCATAGAACACTTGCCTTTAAGTGAGATCGTACGTCGTCTGTCATAAGACACAAAACACTTCAAGTCATACGTCATCTGTCATATGCCTGCAAGATCGGCGGGTGGAGCGCTGGTTGAATGCGCGTCGCAAGGAAGCATAAGCCTATGGATAGGAAAACAACAAGAAGAGTGGGGGGGTGGTGGGGGGAACGCGCTCGAAGCGCATCAGTTCAAATTCAGCGTTAGTTGTTAGCCAAACGTTCAGTGATTCAGTTGATCAGTCAGTCAGCCAAGATGAAGCTCGTAGCTTGTGATATCCAGGGTTTCTGTGTGGGTGGTGAGTTCCAGCCAAAAGAACTTGCCATCACCGACGGGCAACGCACGAACCATTTTTTATTCAAAGCCGTCGTGCCATTCCATGAGCTGAGCGAAAATGATAAACGCCAAGCGAGATATTTGGAAAGGAATATCCACGGCATTCCATACTCCGATGGCTATGTGGAATTAAACGAGACCAACATCCAAGAAGTGCTGCGCCCCATCCTCGAAGCTGATGTGGTATATGTGAAGGGAAATCAAAAATTCGATTTTCTGCTAAAGTGTGTGCTCGATCTGCCTAGAAGGCCACACATTGTCGATATTGCCGCCACTACAAGTACAGTCGTCACAACCCCTCCACCGCCACTCGAGAAGCAAAGCCCGTTGTGTTTAAATCATATAGCATCTGGAGACATAGAAGTGCATTGTGCTGTGAGACATTGTTTCGATATTTGGCAATGGATATCGTCGCACCTGATATGGTGAAACACGTCGGCAGTGGCGGCGACACTCTTCTCCATCGGCACTTGCAAAATTTGCGTGAACTCAAGGCGCAAATATCGCAGTACGAACAAAAGCTGCATATGTATAAACGCTTTCAAAATATGCAAATTGACGATGGGAAATGGGCAGCAGCATTCACCGATCCACGACGTTTCACCGGCGCCAACTACAACAGCCAAGGAAGAAGAACCAATGTTTGATATATTATTATTATTATTATTATTAATCATATTGTATTGTATTTTTATTATGTATTAATAGATGTATTAAACCAATTTTCTCGATTTATTTTGCGAATGAGAGAGTGACAGAGTGAATGGCAAAAATGGTCGTTCAAAGCTATTTGGTTTTGGGGAAAGAGCTTGGTGTATTTTTCGCAACTATACACCAAACTTTTCCCCCAAAGTCAAATGGTTTTGCCGCCGCACACTGGCGATTGAGAGGCTGCGCGTGATTTCATGTTTGAAATAAATATGTGCATATTTGTTTCAAGTATGAAATCTCTCTCGGTCAATCAACATGAGGGCCATGCACATTGAGCAATGGTGTATGTGTCTCTCAGTGTATATATATTTGAGTGATATATACGTCGTTTCTCAGTGTACGTTGAGCAGTCATACCGTCATGACAAACTATATAATTCTAGCAGCCGTTCTGTCGAACGTACTGTATATTAGCCCACCATATGAGTGCAGTGAGGTATTGGTATCATATTTGCACGAGAATTCGAGCATTTCTAACTGGACGAGAATGACTCAGGCGCTAGCCAATGATGAATATTTGCCTGTGTTGAAAGCCGAAATCCCGCTGAACGTCTCATCGTACCGATTGCGAAAGATCTATGTCAATCACACCCATAGCGATACGCAGTGGTTCCCGCTGAAGACGTCTTGCAGAACTTCGAGGTCCCCTCAGCCCATCCTGTATGCCGCGATGCAAGCTCCTGGAGGTCATCCTCCCGCGGAGCTTGCCAAATGTGAGCCGACACTTTACGAGTGGTTTATGTTATTTGTGACAATGATTCTGAGTGTTCAAATATCCGAATCTATATATAAGTTCATTAAAGCTATACGTCAAAAATATTTTTTAATCGATAATGATAGTGTATCATACTACGCCGCTGGCACTGAAGTCTAATAAAAATATACGCATATCTGTTTGTTTCATTTGAGTTGCAAAATGCAACATATGTGTGTGTGTGTGCTCTCTGTCGACGTGACACAGACCGTGGGATCCAAGGCCAAATCGTGTCTCATGCCGACATTTCTCGAAAATAATGGTCTTGGGTAAACAACCACCGGATGTGGTTGTTTACTTAAGCTGTGGAGCGATAAACAAGTCCAAGACCAAATCATGTCTCGATTTCGCTGAGTCATCATTTCCTAGAATCACACACGCCGCTCGCCAGTAAACACCAGATGTTCATTCATGGTGACGTCACACACGATTCTCGGAATTCCAACTCAAGTCTGGACATGTTGCTGCCTGTTCTAAGTCGAGAGAGATGCTTCGACGGCGGCCAGCGGCGGCCATTGCTATCGTAGGCGTGGGGCTCTCGACGGCCATTTTTTCGACACAACGAATCACATGAGGTCGTTTTGATCTCCCCGCCCGCCCGCCCTCCGCCCTCCGCTCTTTACATCTATCATGTACCGCAGGGGGGCGTTGCTTCGACGGCCATTTTTTCGACACAACGAATCACATGAGGCCGTTTTTTTCTTCTCCCACACACCCAATTGCTCTCTACGCCTATCATGTACCTGCAATTTTTCTCTCTCTCAACCCCCACACGCTACACCCTACACCGCCATGTTTATTGCGACTGCCGCCAATCGGCTTTTTTTTCCCATTATCAAAGCTACGAGTTTTAAATCGACATTAGTATGGAACCGTCATGGCTCACTGGTAGCGCCCTCGGCTGCCATGCCAATAGGCGTGGGTTCAAGCCCCACTCGGGGACAAAAATTTTTTTATTTTTTTTTTCTTCCGCAACCCTCCCCCCACCTTCTTCGGCGTTGGGGGGTTGCTGAAGAACTTCGCCGAAGAACCAAAATGGCGGAGATCTCGATGGCCTGATGCCATCGAGAGCGAAAATTCAAATTAATGAGGCGAAACCGGCTTTGTCATACTACTCTGTTTCTTGTATAGGGGGTAAGTTCGGAGCTTCCGATATTATTAACTTCGCGGTAATCAACGCAAAATCTCAGTTTTCCGTCTTTTTTGGGCACTAACACGACTGGGCTACAGTATGGTGAAGTGCTGGGCAAGATTACTCCCGCCTCCGACAATTTCCTGATTTCATCATGGACAATCTGTTTCCTGTCTTCAGACATACGTCCATAGCGAAACTGTCGAAACGGTTTCTCTTGTTTTACGCGGATCTCGTGTATAGCCGCCTGGGTAGTAGGCTGTTTGATGGTTTCTTCGAATACGTCTGGAAAGTCATGGATTACTTCCAAAATTTTATCTTTGGTTGCAGGACTAAACTGTTCCTCTTCGAATGTGGGCATTTCCACGTTGGTGGACTGTCTCTCAGACGGCACACACCAAACAATGGTCTGTCGAGGCAGGTTGCCGACATACAGACATTTTCGCTTGATATCTAACACTACTTCATAAGCAGACAGAAAGGGCATGCCCAGAATTACTGGTTCGTTGAGATCATGTAAAACTGTGGCAATCAGAGGGTAGTTTATTTCCGAAATTTCGAGTGAAATGTTTAGATGTCCCAAGCTATGGCTCGCATTGTTCGCGCAACCAAGCTGTACTGGGGTAGGGTTTGGTAGATTTTCCAAATCAACCTCCGGGAATAAATCCGCTCGAACGAAGTTGGCACTGGCTCCAGTATCAACCAGGGCAAAAAAAGACTTCCCATCCAACACAATTGGAATCCTAGGCAAAGCCCGTCCAAATTGTTTAGTGTTGTCGAGGGTTCAGGGGTAAGTATGGGGTTTATTACAGGGATATTTACAAAAGGTTCTTCACAGTTGGTTTCGATAACAGCATGTGAAAAATCTTGAACTGGACTCAACTCCGTACAGGGTATTTCCGTAGGGATATTTGAGCCAATTTTTATTTCGTTCATTTCAGGGGGTGGCTACTACAGTTACAGTTACAGGTGACAGGCACTACCTTCTAGAAGGCACTGCCTTCTAGAAGTCAGTGCCTGTCACCTTTCATCGCTAATCTGTTCATGAGTAGATTTGAAACAGATTATAGATCACGTAATGATTATTTCCCGAGAATTTGGATCAGGTATGTGGATGACGTATTTTGTGTTTTCGATGTGAAAAATCAGAATATTGATCACTTCCTGAATAGTTTGAATTCAGTATTTGAAAAAATTAAATTCATGGTAGAGATGGAAGTTGACGGAAAGTTGCCATTTTTGGACACACTGGTAATCAGGAATGGGGAATGTGTAGAAATAGACATTTTCAGAAAGTCAACCAACACCAACAGATTTATACCCGTTGATTCCAACCACCACATTCAGCACAAGATGGCAAGTTTCAATTTTCTTGTTCACAGGGCGTTGAACTTCCCACTCAGTGTTGAACGGTTTCAACGTAAGGAAATTGCCCTTAGTAATGGGTATTCCCCGAAAATGGTAGATAATTTGTTGAAAAAGAAAAAGTTCAGAACGTCCTTAAGACAAATAACCACACTAGAGCAACCTAAAGACAGGAAAAAGTTCATTAAAATCACACACGATACACGGCTTACGAGAGGTCTCAACTCTATTTTCCGAGACGCAAACCTTCAGCTAGTACATAGCAGTACGAACAATCTCCAAAAGTTGTTAGGTAATCCGAAAGATAAAACTCCAACTTTGGAGAGATCAGGAATCTATGAAATTAGCTGTCAAAACTGCGATAGTGTATATTATGGCCAAACCAAAAGATCTACGAATGTTCGTTTCCGTGAACATTCACGCTAAATATTCACGAGAAAATAAATCGAGTGTTGCGGATCATTTATTAGAAACTCATCACAAAATTAATATCCAAAATTTAAAATTAATAAAACCTGTTGATGATTACAGAAAATTAGATTGCTATGAGAGTATCGCTATTCGAAAAAGGGGCTCGAAACCCTTGCTCAATAATGATAATGGTCCATTAAATTCCAAACTATTTGACTTGATACCAGTAAAGGAATAATTAAGTGCCTATGGTGTATTGTTTATTGGGTGGGCTATACCTACCCATCAGGTAGGGTACCTTCCAGTACACAGATTAACCCATGGTAATTAATTATTTGATATAAAAAAGACTGGTATGCCTATTTACAGTTAGTTTAGTAATCCTACTGATGAAGGTAACTTTGTTATCGAAATGCGCATCTAGGAATTAAATTACTTGTGTGGTGAAGGGGTAAAATACTTTTTGTTTTCATCAAAATTACACTTCACGTAAAAACCAAATGAATACGGCTCATGTTCGTATGCTTTCAATGTGAATGAATGCTCATCGGATGGCTCATTGTGGTGAATAGGTTTCAGCAAACTCTCAAAATCTGCATAAATCATAAAAGGAACAGGAAGTTGTTTTTCGAAATTTGTGAATTTGAGAATGTTTCCAGGCACGACCTCACCATACTTGTTTAAGATCATATCTGGTTTAGGGAGTAGCACACATAGGTGATTACAATCATATTGTTGATGAGTCGTCAGTTTGTTGCTAGTTGGAAAGAATTGGAGACAGCCATCACAAGTATATACACGGCCTTTATGCTTTGATTTTTGCCGTGATACCAACTTCGATAAATCTGTAATGAGGCAGTAGTGGTTATTTCCATCAAAATCAGCTATCAGTAGAAGATTCACATGAGTTGCAGATCGATGTGTTGTGAAATGTAAGGGTCCCACGATGTTGGTTACCATTTTTCCTTCCTTGAATTTAGTATCTATTCCAAAAACATTGATAGATATATTATTCATTTTTTCAAATTTGGAAATATCTTTCAATTTCACTGGAAAATCAATTCCTTCAAAACTCAGTAAAGTAGTATAATGGGGATATGAAGATGGGCTCGATGGATCTCCATTCGAAGGGAAAATTGCTGCCATAATGGACCAAGCGAAGCAAGCATTATCAAAGTTCTTCATATTCAGAACGGCTTGTTTCATATTAATTGCTTTTGGTAACTTGACATAAGAGGACGCTGATAATGGATTATATGTGTTCATATTCACATCGAGATACCAAATCTTTTGTAATGACCAGCCTGAATCCCTTTCCTGGAAGTCGGACGCCTTTGAAATCATCTCATCTTTGAATTCCTCATAGATGAAATCCAAGTCAGTGGAATACGTGACAATTTTGATCTTTGTATTGAAGGATTTCATATCACTTAACTCTTTCTCAGGTATGATATAATGCCCAAATAATTCAAAATTTATTTTCAAGCCTTGTTTTTCTTCCATGAAGTTAACATAATCAACATGTGTTCCACTGCTTTTGAATCGATAACTTGCAATTCTATTCTTGAATGCGTGTTGCAATTTTTCGATATCATCTTCCACCACCGATGAAATATTGGCATGCAACCTTTTTCTGGACGGTAGAGCGCTGGTGGATGCATTACTCAATTCAATTTTTTTTGCTGGTGCACCATCAGCTTCTTTGGAAGGACAGCTTTTTTGCAAATGTCGACGTAGGTTATCGATTCTTGAAAAAACTCTTTTACATTTACCACACTGCATACTTCACCAAGCTTGATAACAGCAGTACTAACTGTACTCTTATAATGCTCCTTATAATAATATATTACGCTTAATATGCGTTTGCGCATTGTTGATGTTTCTGTAGTGGACCTTGTAGGAAAACATCTGGTGTCCAGACATCCGGAAGCTATGAGGTTAATGAACTGTCGAGTCATCAATCTGAATCATCGCAGGTGTTGGAGGTCAATGACCTTCAGGGAAACGTGATACGACTTGTCGAGAAAAGTGCTGACTTATTGAATTTCTGTAATAAAAACCTCAAAATAAAATTCAATTCTTTTAGAATATGTTTATTTAGATGTATCCTTTATATACATTTGATATAGAGAATAAACATTTGAAAGTGCACATATGCAATTATCTTTAGTATGATGAAAACAACTTGCTTCAGATGCTCGCAAACCGGGTTGTTCTTCAAATTCTATGACTGGTTGCTGGGTAAATTGTTTGATGTATTCCGCTTTTTCCTTTCCTTTTACAAAAATAGTATCCACTCCTTCAGTGAGCCTCTTCATTATGTTTCCAAACTGGTGTAATGGTGTGAATCCATCATTCCAATCTATACAATGGTGGTTATGCATCAACCAAGTGGCCTGACTATGGAATTTCGGAGGAAGCATGTTCAATGGAAATGGAGGTTTGAAAACATAGTGGGAGACTCTACTTCCATCAAATGCAGCCAATTCTTTCGTTAAAAATGTATCATTTTCGATCTTAAAACCTTGCACATCTATCACCAAAATCATATTTTCAAATTGATGAGTTTCCTTATAAGTGATTGCTTGGAACTGTATGACTCAATCAATTGTTTAAGGACTTTCAGGTTCTTATGGTGTTGCTTCAATCTTCTTCTATACTCTGATATCATCTTCGAACTGATATTTCAAACATGTCAGTCTGTATATATATAACAACATGTCAAGCATGCGCATTAAAATTGCCTAACAATTTTCGTCAACGGATTATATGAAAGTTCTTTCTCATGTAGAGTAAGGCAGTAGGCAGTTACATTTTTGGGTGTGACTTCAGCTGTTTCAATTTCAATTCTTAGTACTATGGAACCGGTCTGAATCGCTTCTTTTTGACGTGAGCAATCGATGTAAACCGACGGTGCCATCATTTTAAATTCATTTGGATTGAAAATAGGTTGATTTGATTTAAGATGATAGTAACTCTCTTGGAAATTAACATACATTTCATATAGTTTTGCAAACTTATTGTTCTTGAATTCAAGATTCAAGTCATTGTAAGGGTATCGTTCAGAATTCAGAAATACTCTTATATTACTCAGATTGCAGTGATCAATTGTGCTCATATCAGTTGTGAGCTTTTCTTTTTTAGCTTGTTGAAATGCAATAATAATATGTCGAGGAGTTTCAACCTTTGTAGTCGTTTTCACAGCCAAAGTGTGTCTTGTTGTTTCATTCAGAGAAGGGTACTCAATCAATTCCCAGTTTCTGAATTTCAGAGGTAATTCAACATTGCTTTTAATGATTTTATTTAATCGTAGTTGTTCCTGAATACTCGGTGTCACATGAGGGACACACCAACTCAGCTTGCTTATGCTCACTTTGGGGTTTTCAGAATCATCTATGCTAATCACGGCATCCAAATCATGACTTTCACGAATCAAAACTAGTTCCTGTCTCATATTCATCATAATTTTCCGAAAGTCTTCAAAAAAGCCAGCCCATAACTTGAGCGGAATCCATACGTTGAAATTCCCTTCACCATCAACTAATATTTTATCACCCGCATCACGT
Source organism: Chrysolina haemoptera (assembly GCA_958298965.1). Taxonomy (NCBI): domain Eukaryota; kingdom Metazoa; phylum Arthropoda; class Insecta; order Coleoptera; family Chrysomelidae; genus Chrysolina; species Chrysolina haemoptera. The sequence goes on along the minus strand of OY282593.1, from coordinate 552,210 downwards.
TTAGGAAACCAACCAGCGTTTTGCAAAGAAATACTTTCATTTTCATTCATAGACAAATAATTTTTCATCGTTGATACTAGTCCAATGTTCCTGACAGAGTCTACCACCACACCATTCAGCTCATATCGTAGTTCTCGGAATAAGAAAGATATTGCGTTGTTTATGAATTTTATTTTCTTGATTGGATCCCCATCCGGCCTTGTGAGCTTTCCCTCAATGTAGATATATGAATTACAAGGTAATGTATATGCATCCAAGTCCTGAATTGGAATTCTTATTTCATCATTATATTTGATTTCATTGGTAATATATGGCTGATATGTATGAAACTGATAATCTTCGATTGTGTTGTCAATAAAAGGTTCATTCGTGATTTGTAGCAGTTCCATTATATCAAAAGTTCAAACCCCAGAGATTTCAAATATTATTTGTTTTTTGGTGTTAGTAATTCGGCAGTTGTTTCCAAACTGTCTTCCAAAGTCCGCTTCGTCTTCTTTTTATAGGGTTGTTGGAAATCATGGATTTTCAAATCTCCACACCATTATTCAGAACGTCTTTCTTCTCAAATGTAATCTAACAGTTACTTCTTCGTTTCGAAAATCGATCAAATTGAAATTTTGATCCACAACTCTCACAGTGATGTTGTTGTAAATATTTTGATGATTTCAATGAGCTAGTGGAGCGATTGGAACTCTTGATTGCATCACAATGTGCTGGAAACACCGGTGTGAATAATGAAATCATTAGCATAATTGAGGAACTTCGCGAAGCAGGAATAATAAAATAAAAACATATCCGATTTAACTCCATTTGGTGTTTAACCGTGACACCATGCCCATCGATAAATTTGGAAGACATTTCCTGAGATTATCTCAAACACCATATTCTGAATTAGAAATCCTTCCGAAAGCCCCTTCAATCAACACACCTTTCTACATACGGAATCCATCTTCTTATCATACCAAATATGTTCTTCATTTGAGGGCAACCAAGAATATCAGGAAGAGTGTTGGTTTTTTGTATTTGAAAATGATACAACTACCTATGAATTTCCTGTTTCCGGAAAAATTCTGGCTGGGAGTTGATGCCCAGCCAGAAGATATATCTATATCACTAGGAGAAGAGTATGCAGATACCGTTTCACTAATTAGCCTGGTAGGAAAGTTTTTAAATAAAGGTGATAAGATCAATTTCTTAGTCGATCACCAGCAGCATAATCAACTGTTTGTCGAAATTGTACTTCAGTGTCCTATAACCGAAAATGGATAAAATCAAAGAAGATATAATAGAAGAATTACATAGAAATTCACGAAGAAGATGTCAAAGGAGGCGTGTTATCACCAAAGGTTTGAATGATCTCCTTCAAGCTGATTTGGTTGAAATGATTCCCTATTCAAAAACTAACAAAGGATTTAAATACATTTTGGTTATTATAAACGTATTTTCAAAATATGTTTGGTGCGAGCCTGTTAAAACGAAAAGTGGGGAAGATGTGACTCGTGCGATGCAAAAAATATTGAAAGATATGAAAGTTAAAACCAAAAATCTACAAACGGATATGGGAAAAGAGTTCTATAATATAAAATTCAAACAGTTGATGGATGAGTGTAAAATCAACCATTATAGCACTTTTTCCAATTTGAAAGCTAGCATAGTTGAACGAGTAAACAGAACTTTGAAAAATAGAATGTGGAAACAATTCAGCCTACGAGGAAACTACAAATGGTTGGATATTCTACCAGAAATAGTTTCTGAATATAACAATTCTGTTCACAGAACAATAGGAATGAAGCCCAAAGAAGTTAAAAAGTGTCATGAGAAGTATTTACTCAAAAACGCTTATAGTCACATCAAAACAGTAGATCCAAGGAAACGAAAATTCAAAATCAATGATCACGTAAGAATAAGCAAACACCGAGAGGCATTTGCTAAAGGGTATACTCCAAACTGGTCCAATGAAATTTTCATCGTCAGAAAAGTCTATCAGTCAAATCCTGCAGTATATTTTCTTAAAGATCAAGATGATGTTGACATATAAGGCGGATTTTATGAGGAAGAACTCCAAAAAGTTAAACATCATGATGTGTTTCTGGTTGAGAAAATTCTTAGAAAAAAGGGAGACAAACTCTGCATAAAATGGTTAGGACTAAGTAATAAATATAATTCCTGGATATCAAAAAATGATTTTGTATGATACTTTTTGAATAAAACAATTTATATTCACAAAACAATTTTATTTAAACAATAAATACACTATAAATTAATTACAAAATCTTTGATTGAAAATTATTTGTCTATGTGTTGAATCCAAAACCGGGGTGATGATATTCGAGGTTTCTGCTATTCGCCTGTTGAATCGCATTCTATCGATTGCTGCATACATCCAATAAGTTTTTCGAGCATCTTTGTATGCAAATTTCCATTTGTACATATAATAACTTTTATTATGACTTTCATCAATTGTCATCCTTTTATTCATGGTTTATCAGAAAACTCATCACTGAAAATTTCTGGGTAAAGATAAATGAATTCCAGAGTTGAACTAATATTTTCACTATTATGGTTCATCTCTGGTTGAAGCAAATCTATTGCATTCTGTAAAACATCACCACTCAGCTTGCACAGTCCGTTTTCAAAATTTGAAAGTACTTTTGATTTTAGTTCGAAAATATGAATAGGAAATTCATAAAATCTATTGTGGAATCATCTGCGACTGAAAGACAAACTTTAGTCGCTATTTTCCATCGTTCAAGATAACCTCTTGAAAGTACTGTTCATAATGTTGTCTTTTCAAGATATCGACTCTATAGTTAATTAGGGGTAGGAGTTCCCATAATTTGCAAACTATTTCGAATCCCAAGTACAGAGAGGAATAATCTTTCTTTATTTTGACTACTTGCCCATTTGCAAATTGGATAAACTCAATGGTAAATTTATCATCCTCAATGGCATTCAGTTTATCAGGTGAGTAAAAATAATTGGTAATGACTCCTTGGTGTGTCAAAAACTGCTTCCGCTCGTGTTCTAAGAAAATCACTCGATCTCCCTTAGTTCCAGCAATTTCAATACATGGGGTGAAATTCAAAACATATGAAAGATTCACAGCAACAAATTTACATTTGGATTTATTTAAAGGGAATTTTCTTCCACCTAACACTACTTTTGATTTTTCTTTGCGAAAATATTCGCTTGACAAGTCAAATTTGGACTGGGTATTACTCATTTTGATAAGGGAATGTCTACTATGATATTGTACTCCGTTTTTATATTTTTGATCAACAGTAGTGGGGGATTATTCATCTCGGATTTTTTCGATTTAACATGTACGCAATCGAAAACGCTTGAAATACGATAATATCTGGTTCATTGAACCCACATCAGATTTTGTTGACCACCATGTAATTGGAAACGTTACTTCAGCAAATTCCAGAAAACGTAATTTGATATATATCACGTGAACTCAGTGACCTTGAAACATGTCATTGAACCCACATCAAGTTTTGTTGACCTGTCTAGACAAGTAATCGGATGTTATCGAATTCCAGGAAATATGATATCCATCACGTGCACTCAGTGACCTTGAAACATGTCATTGAACCCATATTGAATATCGCTGATCTAGACACGTAACCGGAAACGTGACGTCATCGAATTCCATGAAACGTAATTTGATATCTAAAAATTATTTGCTGACTCGTCCCTCCCAAAGCGGTCTCATTTCTATAGAGCTCCCTCCCAAAGCGGTCTCATTTGTATAGGCCCTCCTCCCAAAGCGCTCTCATTTGTACTCTACTGAAGAAGCAATCTAGTTACAGTAGTACAAGTTTGGCTGGTCCTATTGTTAAGTACCGTAGGAACTGTAGTAGAAATAGCCCGTACTCCGGAGGATGGCCGTCAAAGAAGGCATCCTCAACTGTTGTGGCACCACCTGTTGCAGTTAGGTAATCAAACCCAACCTTTCTTTAATTACTTTATTATGTATATATATTCACGAACTTGATGTAATCTGTACTTACTTGAAAATGGTGTAACAGCCGAAACCGGTTGTAATAGAGTAGTAAAGTGTTAGTGGAAACTGTACAAAAGTTATATTTTTTCTTCCTTTTCTTATACCACCTGTTGCAACTATAGTGGCACCAGTTGAAGTAATGCCTGCTCCTGTAGTTGTACAGGTGGAACCAACAATTGCAGACATACCCCTTCCTCCTGTCGTTGCAGTTGTTCCGCCACCACCTCCACCAGCCGTCGATGCTGTCCAGCTCATTGCCCCAGCCCCAATCATTGTGGAGGTAGCTGCTGCCATGGAGCCTGCCGCTGAACCTGTCATGGCAAGGGAGCCAACCAGAAACGTCCTCGAAGCAAGGCCGGGGACTTTTGTTGATCAGGTGTTGGAGCGACTGGATGAGGTTGAGCGCGGCTGCCTGGAGATCGCTAGAGAGCGGGCAGAAAATGCCCGCCAACAGGCAGCTCTCATGGAGAGAGATCAACATGCAGCCCTCCTGGAAGCTGAAATGCATACCAGGAGGGACACTGTCCGCACCGCCATGGGTAGGATGGCGACAGCCTGCCATAGGTATAGTATTTAGGTTGTATATAGATAGGTTAAGTTATGTTTAAGTATTGTAGAAATGTTGAATTAGATGTAAGTTTTATACAAATACAAAATAAAAAAAATAAAAAAAAAAAATATTAAGTGAGGACAAGTGAATGTCAAACACGTTTTATATACGTTTTATATACGTTTTGTATACGTTTTATATACGTTGATCATCAGTTATGTTGTCGGAATTGTTAGCACATGATTGTTATCACATGTGTACATAGTGGTCGAAGCAACCGTATCTAATTTTTCACTGGTGGACCACCAGTTTGATGAGAAACTAATATGACTGGTTTGGCGAGCTCCTGGTGTGATGTGTCACACACAGACCATTCACAAAATTAGGAGGGGGATGTCATGCGGAGTTCATGCCTGAGGGAACGGTACATTCATCGCCGGCGCGTATCCTCTCCGTGGTCAGATTTCTTGCATTTTCGGACTTGCTTCTTGCTACTTATACTTGTATGTACAACATGAAGGTCATAGTAGCAAGTCTGGAGTACACATGGTCATACATAGTTCGAGACATGGAGTTATTTAAGTACTCAAATACTCGATCGTATACTCATTACCGTACACAGGTCATACGCAGATCAAACGCAGAGTAGAAAAAAGTGCTTGGTCATCATTACCGTATATATGAAGAAAAAAACCCAATGTCAATGGTTTTTTGTATGTACTGTTTAAACATTATAGTTTTTAAGAGTAGGTACACCTAACATACACTATCAATCATGAATACAAAAGAAACAGGACACAATAACCAAGAACTTCATTACCGTGTATGTAATCTCTCCCATCTATCACCAATGTCATCTCAAGGTCAAACACAAACCTTAAATACATGTATAGCATTCATGAAGGTCATACAACATTTTCAAAGTACCTCTGCGTATGGGTGTTGTGACGTCAGCGGCCCACCCCACCGTGTCGAGAGCAAGATCCTGACACAATCACTGGATCGTCGTCGGATGCGCATAGCGTTGACGTCACGACACCACCATCGCAAGGTATCTCTCAGAGTTCACATATCTGACTGGATCTCCGTGGTGTGCAGATGTGTACCTTCTCTATCCTTCGGTATAGATTTTTATATGTACTCCACACATAAGGATCATACACAATAGTAAAGGTCAAACACAAACCCTGAATACATGTATAGCATTCATTAAGGTCATACCAAAATTTTCAAAGTACCTCCAAGTATATCTCAAGGTTAAAGCCACGTAGTCGCTGCATGACCGCAGCCTTTGGGTTAAGGTGGGGAGAAAGGGTGGGAGAAGAAAGGGTGGGGAGACGGGGCGGGAGTAAGGGTAGTGAGAAAGGGTGGGAGAAAGCTAACCATGTCGAGAGCGAGAGTCTGACACACATCACTGGATCATCGTCGGAGGTGCATAGCGTTGACGTCACGCGACCTCTTCCCCCACCACCATCGCAAGGTATACATCATCGGAGGGGAATCAGAGTTCACATGTCTGACTGGATATCTGTGGCGTGCAGACGTGTACCCTTCTATACTTCAGTTAAGATTTTTATGCGTACTCCACACATTAGGATCATACACAATGACAGAGTAAGTATACATGAAGGACATTGAGGCAAGAAAAAATATATGTACTTGGAGAAAGTACTTGTCCACGTATGAAAAAAAATCAAGTCATCACAATCTCTAGGACAAACACAAACCCTGAACACCTCCCAACGATATACATCATGGTCATGGTCAAGGCTAAGGCTAAGCCCAAGTCCTAGGTCAAGGTCAATGGTCATAGGTCATAGGCTGAGGTCGAAGGTCAAGGGTCAAGGTCGAAGGTCAAGGTCACTGATGACGTCATAGTGGTGAAGGGGTAAAGTGGTGGGAGGGTAAAGTGGTGGGGGGAGGCCCAGAACCGGCTCAAATCTCCTACTGCCCCACGGGTCCTCTTCTAGCTCGTCACACAGCCTCCTCCAGTGGTCTCTTTTAGACCTATTGATTTCTTTGCAAAGTTTCTTTCTACCTGTCTTGTAAGCAGCTTCCCTGTCTGAGATAATGTTTTCTGGCAAACGGCGTGCTCTTGCCCTCTGGAGACGTCTTCTGCACCTATTACATTCCTCTCTCAGAGTGGTGATAACCTCATTCCACCATATCGGGCGCGCTCTGGCCCTACCGCTCGGTTCTCTGACAGTGGTTGCCTTCTGCGCGTCTTTTACAACTGTTATGAGGTCTTTTAGACAGTGTATTCCGGGTTCTAGGATCTGTAGGGTCCCGGCAAAGGCAGTCTTGTTCAAGTGCCAGTGGTTATGATTAACTTCCGCCCTATTTTTTGTGTTGCCTTATGTATCTATGTCGTATGTAATATGCTTATGCAAACTCAAGGTCTCTCCTGACAGAACCTGCCAGTTTTGGACTTTGGTGGTCAACCGTGGGGTTGTCAAAGTGATGTCGATAATCGACTTTTGTGCGCCCCATTCGAAGGTGGGCGTTAATCCTTCATTCATCACGGTCAGGTTCAGAGACTGAATCTCTTCCGACAAGTAGTCTCCTCTCCGGTCCGTCGTATTGGAGTTCCATAAGGTCAATTTCGCGTTGAAATCCCCTGCTATAACGGCTTCCTTGCCTCCTGCTCGGACGTGCCCTATCACCGCGCCAGGATTTTCCTGGCGTATTCCAGCCTTATTCCTTCGGGGATCACCAACTGTAGCGTCTGTCTCCCCTCTCTCTGCACCACCTCTAATAGGTTGCCCAGGACCTCATGTAATGCCTCCATGTCGTTATTGCCCTCTGGGTGGTATTCGTATGGCACGATGAAAATGTACCTCACCTGGTCTCTGTCAGCTCCTCTACTCGACATTATCTTGGTCTCGTTTTTAACATAGTCCACTTCCTCCTCGGTTGCCGTGTCTATAAGTTCCTTAACCGTCGGGTATCTGCATTTTAGTCCTTTGAGGTACTTTTCGTTCACATGGTTTTCACCTCCAGTAATTACTGCCACGTCGCCCTTTCCGCTAGCCTTCAGGATCCCTCCTACCTGTATATTGGTGTTCCTATACAGCTCTTCAGGCCACTCCCTGTCTAAGACTCGGGCTAGCTCCTGGAAGTTTGTCAGGTTCGATTACGTTACTTCCCTTTCTTCTATGTCCCCCGTTTGGGTGCTACCATCTTTGGGTTGCCCTTTATTTTCTCCTAATGTATCTTCATGGCGCCTCTACTCCTCACTTATCGTCTCAGAGATGGCTTCTATATCCCATGCTGCCTCCTTTATGTCCGTCCTCTTCTTCGGGAGGTCCTTCGCCATCTCCACCAAGGCCCTTGCCTTCCTTTCCAGTCTCCGAACAGCTGTGCGAAGGGCCTTAACATAATCCGCCTCTTTGCGTTTTTTGGATTCCTTCGGGCTATCTGCGGATCTCTTTCTTTTAGATTTTTCTTGCTTGGATCTTTCCGCCTCCCTTGCCACTTTTTTGGCCTCGTCGTCCGAGTCCACCAAGCTAATAAGAATATATCGCTCGATGCTCCCTTCACGTTCTTGTACCAGAGGTTCTTTAGATGTCTCTGGTGATCTCAGCGATCTTTTGGCTTGTTTTCCTGCCAGCAGTTGTCTCTCATAGTTTTCCCTCTCCTCTATCTGTTCTGGTGTTTCATGTGATTTGATATATGATATGTCCATGTGCGTCCCACGAGTAGCTAGGGAAAAATCGGTCCACCCCTGCAGAGCCCCACATGCAGGGGTAAGGCATTTTCCCACCGGGTTACCTGGTCCGGTGGGCATCGCTTGTGACACACTTAATCACCCCAGTGCCATGCATCCCTGCGGCGCGATGGTGCTACAACGTTGGATTGGGGGACGCGGTAGCCCTCCTGCCTCCAGTGCCCCGGCTTGGGACACGGAGACAGAAAAGGACTGGAAGGTAAGAGGACATAGCCGCCTCCCCTATGCCCTGTAGTGAGAAAAAATGGACAGACCCCTAGCCCTCGAATGCTCTAATAGCGTCGGGGTCGGAAATGAACAAGAGTTGGCCCCGTGTGGCCGACAGAAAAGATGATAGTGTAGACGGGTCACCCAGAAGACAAGTTGAAACAAAGTAAAACCCGTTGTTGGGAAGGGACGGGCAGTGCTAGCCAGACCCAGCTTCCCAACTGTAGCCACTCCTCCTTTATCCGGGCATGTGACCGGCATGCAAGGATCTGCCCTCCACAGCGGGGGACATCGCCTCCCATGGCGGAGTTAACCTAACCTAACTTAACCTAACCTTTTTTTTTTTCAGTGGGGTGGAAATCCTCCTAAGACACTGATCGCTTGGTATCCATCGCGTATCAGTAGTGTCGGACTTTTACCGACTAAAACCACCCCCTGCCCTCTCTCATACTGGAATATCCATCGTAGAATAGTCATCAGGTATGAGCGGCAGACGTCTGATTCAACCATCTTGTGCGGCCTCCCTTTGTGCTTCCCTCTCTTCCCGTTCCTTCTTCTTCATAACTTCTCTCAGAAATGTATGCCCTGTCCTCCAGCTCGCTGGGTTTCCGATCATGAACCCGATTAGGTTCTCTGGGGTGGGTTCCGCACCCAAGGCGTTTTCCACAGTCTGTTTTTCATGTGCCCATCTAGGGCAGATGAAGATTGTGTGATATGGATCATCTCTCAGGCCGCAGTACCTGCACGTATCGTCTGGTGTCCTCCCTATTTTGCAAGTGAAGGTTCCGAAGGACCCGTGCCCGGAGAGTGCCTGTGTCAAGTAGTAGTCCAGGGTCTTGTGCCCGCATTCGGTCCATGCTCTTATGTCCGGGATGAGACGCTTGGTTTATTGTGCATTGGACGTATTGTTATTCCACCTACCCTGCCATATCTCTGTTGTTCTCCGCCTTTTGTCTCTCTTGGTTTGCTGGTTAACCTCCCGGATCCTTTGCAGTCGGGTCCTCTCTCCTATCAAAAGATCTATAGGCGGAATCGCCGCTATCACGCACAGAGCATTTGCTGAGACCGTCCTGTACGCCATACTGACGCAGAGCAGCATCCTTCTCTGTGTGGAAGTGATCATTCCACGATATTTCTCAACCCTCATAACGTCCCCCCCACACCGGGGCGGCGTAGAGAAGAACCGACTGCACGACGCCGTACATGACTCTCCTCTTCATCATACCTGGTCCTCTAGTGTTGGGGAGGATCCTAGTGAGTGCAGCCACTTGCCTGTCCGCTCTTTCGCACGTTTTTCTCACGTGCTCGTTGTGGATTTGTTTATCATCAATCCATACCCCTGAAAAGTATTTCACGTACTTTTTAGGTGTTATCCTGGTGCCGTCTACCACGAAGTGTATGTCCTCTCTTTTCCTGAGGCCTCTAACTATGACGGACTCCGTCTTATGAGGTGCCATTTCGAGTCCATTCTCCTCCAACCATATCCTTATCATCTCCAGGCTCCGGTTGGCTGTCCTAATCAGGTCTCCTTTTTTGTTCGATACCACTACTAGTGCCAGGTCGTCCGCGTATGCCACAGTAGTGCAATTCCTAGGCAGGTCTAGCAGTAGTATCCCATTGTAGAGGACATCTCAGTAGTGGGACAACCTGCATACTAACTCACCCAGGTTATTGCCGCCGGTCAGTACAGTGCAGGACAGACGAAGCGAGCGCTCGCTGAGTTCACCGCGTGACGTTATCTTACCGCATGCCGGGTGCGATCTACCGCAAGCCGAGTTCTCGAATAATAAATAAAAAGAATAGTAATTGTGAATGAAGAAATTCGAATTGTTAAAGTGATATAATAATAATGATGTTTGGAAAAATAGGAAAAATGGTGGGTAACGGGAGTGTAACGTTTCAACGTGCTTGAAAATATATGATTTAAGAGAAAAATCAACAGGGTGTCTTAAAACACTCATCAATTGAGAGAAAAAAGATATACACGGTGTAGCAACGTAACATTACAGAAAAAACAGTTTGTCAAAAATCGTATTATATACGGGGTGTTTGAAAATAGTCATCAATGAAGAGAAAAAACAGCAGGGTGTCTCAAAATACATCGGAAAAATGAATCATCGCATCATTGGGGCATCGCTTCATTGGGGCATGCAGGGATTCAGAAGTTTTTGTTTTACATATATAGGGTGTGTCAAAATACATCATTTTAGAAAGATTTAAGAAAGATTTAAGAAAAAATATATACCAGATGTAGCATTGTGCTAGTTGAGGCAAAAAATATAAACAGGGTGTCTCATAAACGTGCATCGTGACGGGGTCCGACATTTTTAAAGTGCGATTTGGAGTAAAGTTAGTTATATAATTTGGCATTTAAAAAGAAAAAAGGTTGTTAGGCCGATGGATTGAAGTGAGCTTGCCAGCCATCTTCGGATTACGGAGCAACACCTTTTACACCGGACTATGAGACCTTTTAGTAGCAGTTGTTTGAAATATGGTATCATTTAAGAGAAAAAACAACAGGGTGTTTCAAAGTGCATGCAGGTGTACCAACATGTTAAATATACAACGTGTCTCATAAATGTGTATCATTAGGCAGTATGCTTCCAACAAGTTCAGACATATGTTTCGCAATTAAAAAAATGACTGAAGTCATTGATAAACACGTAGATGGATGTGATATTTATGAGACGCGTTGTATATTTAACATGTTGGTACACCTGCATGTTAAATATACAACGCGTCTCATAAATGTGTATCATTAGGCAGTATGCTTCCAACAAGTTCAGACATATGTTTCGCAATTAAAAAAATGACTGAAGTCATTGATAAACACGTAGATGGATGTCATATTTATGAAGAGTTGGCAAAAAAATTGTTAGATCGGAGAAAGTGTTTAGAGTCAATAAAAAACGACGAAACGAATATGGGGCATTATAAAAGTTGCCCTTGGTCAAATCCCAACGTTACATGTGGTCCCGACACATGTGAATGCCATTTCATATATTGGTACGTAGGAGAAGCGAAAAAGTTGTAAAAAGTAATAGGAGGAGAGTGCAATAGAGGCGGCCGCGGCGGTGGAGGGGATGATTATGTTAGATTAAATTTTGATCAAAAAATAATTAGTAATACAATGGCATCGACAGAATACAGACGTAAATTAGAGAAATTTGAGAGACGTCTTCAAGAATTAAAAAAAGACATCCAATTTTTTGAAGAAAAAGAGAATGTTTGGAAGCAGTTGAATAATTTACATATACAAGACAAAGTGTTCATGCGAAAATTGCCTCAAACAAGATACCCATTGAGAAGAATACAACCTCACAGCGTAGAATATGCCGTCACCGATGCTCAAAATGAATTTTATCCTAACTGCAATAATAAATAACGTTTTGTATGTTAACAAGCCAAATGGAGTAAAATTCATGGCAATATGCGTGAAGATTAATGATTTCGAGTATGGGTGCAAGAATAGAACAGAATGGCAGTCTATGCGTTCAACAAAAGTCAATGAGGGGAAGTTACCAGTTTTTGCCAACACAGTTCCAAAGAATGCACAATTCAAGTATAAGCTGAAGTTGATATTTGAAGATCGTCGAGAAATATACACGAAAACTGAAAAAAAATTTCCCGCAGGACGCCAGAAAACGAAGACACGAGTGGAATTTAAACTTTATAGAATTTTCATTATAGTGTCCACGATATTATCATGCATATTGATTAGAATTTTAATGGAAATAATTGTAAAGGCGAATAGAAAATGGAATATATTGTTTAAATAAAAAAATTGATGCAAATTGAATTTTATTGTTGAAATACTTCGCATTTTGTATGAAACACATCATTATCAATTTCTGTTAGTGGTTTCATTTATCAGTTGGCATTGGAGCGCGGTCTCTGAGCCGGAAATTAACATTAGAAATAAGGTAGTTGGAATTTATTTGTGGTTTCCAGAACATGATAGTTCATAACCGCAAGCTAACGGTTGTTTTTATCTCTGTGTGCGTACGTGTGAAATAAAAATTCTTCCATGGCGTTCTGGAACCTTGTGCTGTCACCGACTGCGCGCTGACGTAGCGGTGGGAGATGGCAATCCTATAAAAGCAATTCTGGGTGTGAACGGCGTCATTCTGCATCTCAAGTGTACCGAACCAGCTCTTCTCATTTTAAGTGTTTTGTACGTGAAAAACAAAGTAAGTTTTTTATTTATTTTATTGCTTTTATTTGATTGTGACGGTAAAATTATTGTTGGGCTAGATGAAGTAGATTCAGTATTTAATTTGAGAATTCAGAGATTTTCTATGTGAACTTGGAGTAGAAAGTGATTGAATTTTTCTGGGTTTTGAGTGCATGTTCAATTCAAAAGTTTTGCCAGATGAATTAACGTAAATGTTTTTTAGGTTGTGTTTCGAGTTTTTGTTTAATTTTTAATGCAAAGGGGTTGTTTTTAAATAGTTTTTATTATAGCAAAAACTTTTTATTTTGGTTTTTCTCAGACGGATCTAAAGAAAATAAATTCATCTTCGGTCGTGGAGAGAAAACCCCTAGCCAAGTTAGTGGATTTGCCAGCGGGGACGCCCCACAAAATAGAAAGCGCAAAAATTGTGAAGGGGAAATTCGGCGAGGTGGTGTTGTTAGATTTGGGACTCCAAGCAGTGTTTCTACCAGCAAGAGCGACGGAAGCATATCGTTCCCATATCAAGGAATTTGAAGAAGGGAAATACGCGGTAGTTTTCAGAGGCCTAACGAACGTAGGGAAGCCAAATCCTGCTGCTTCGTTTGAAATTGTAGAAAATTAAGGTTAGTTTTGTTGTTCATTCATTTGCCGCCATTTTATGTATGAGTTAAAAAATTCATTTGAAAATTAATTTTTTCTTTATTTTCAGATAGTTATATACCCTCCTCAAAACCACGCAGCGGCAGCATTTTTCTTCGAGTTTCCTTGTGAGAAGCATCACTCCGTTCACCATTTCAACAAGTTTCCTTGTGCAGATTCACCGAGGTCCCCCTTTGCAAGCCGTCGACGCCGCCGCCGTTCTACAAGCATCCATTGCCGCCGCCGTTCTACAAGCATCCATTACCGCCGTCATTCTACAAGCATCCATTGCCGCCGCCGTTCTACAAGCATCCATTGCGCCGCCGCCGTCATAACGACAAATTTTTGTAAGTTGAAATATTTATTGAAAATGGTGTTTTCAAAAACTTTATCGCAAATTGATGGATTACTAGAGGTGATCAAGCAAAATTATTCAAGTTCCATTGCACGAACATCGTTAAATTTGATCAGTAAACATATTAAAAAATGTGAGTTGGCAATGAAAAAAATTAAATTTTCAGTAGGGGAAAAAAAGAAAATTGTTAGTAAAATTGGGGAATTGAAACGTATTAGATATATAATAAATGTTATGAAAAATGATAAGTATATTGGATCAGGTTTGAATAGAAGCAGTAGGGTTAAATGGGAAAATATCAATGCAATTTTCAATGGTAGAGTAAGGACGGGTGTAATAATAAATTTAGCCCACAAAGAAGTGCGAAAATTTTTGAGTGATGCGTATTTTGTTTTCAAATCGAGAATTTTCAAAATTTTGAAGGAGATGCAATGCCTCAAAGTGAACATGACATTGTTGGGGGATTTCATCAAAACCTCGAATGACGGAGAAATTGTCGATCGAAAATATTTCAATACTCGTAATGCAATCATTGATTTGGGGACAGATTTGGCTTCTTGGTACAATGATCATATTGTGGATGCTATTTTGAATAAGCTCGATGAATTTCAGGAAAAACTGTCGGGCTGGGCATTGAGTAAAATTCTTTTGCTTGAAGTGTCAATAAATAAATACGAAATAGGCAACGGTTCATCCTTCATACGGTTACCTAGAGAAATTGAAAACAGAAAAGCATGTGTGAATATTAATAATCAGGATGATGCGTGTTTTTTTAGAGCAGTTGTAAGTGGTTTGTACCCAGTCAAACAACATGTAACACGTCCAACTTCATATCCAAATTTTGAGACAGTTTTGAATACAAAGGGTTTGGAAATGCCTATGCAAATTCATCAAATTACAAAATTTGAAAAACAAAACGATATTTCTGTAAATGTATATAGCTTAGAAATGAATGTTGTCAAAGAAAAGACATTTTACGAAGTAGTACCTGCACGATTGACCAAAACTAAATTGAATAAACATGTTAATTTACTATTAGTTCAAAATGTATATTTTCCCAAATTAAATGAGTACGACGCTTTACCTCAGGATACCGATGATTCTGAAATCAAATATCATTATTGTTATATTAAAAATATGTCTGGATTATTTTCAAAACAAATGAATAAGAACACGAATAAAAAATTTTTTTGTGATAGGTGTATTAATTATTTTTCTAGCGAACAAAAATTGAATGAACATATTGTGTTGTGCGAAAATATAAACGAGTGTAAAATTTCATTTCCAAAATTTGATTATGTAGAATTCCGAAATTATGTATACAAACAAAAATGTCCCTTTGTTGTATATGCTGATTTTGAATCCGCTCTCGAACATAAAAATTTCAGATGAATCATCAAAATATCAAAAGCATGAAGCGTTCAGTGCAGGTTACTATTTGAAATGTTCTTATGACGACACTTTGTCTAAGTTCAATAGTTATCGGGGTGACGATTGCATACAATGGTTTACAGATGAAATGGCTAGCATTGCCAAATTTGTGGAATCTAAAATCAAAAATATTGTACCCATGGCATGTAATCCCGATATTGTTAAAGCTAGAGTGTGTCATATTTGCGAGAAGTCATTTTCAAAGCAGGATATCATCGTTAGAGACCATTGTCACTTCTCGGGGTTGTTTAGGGGTTGGAGTCATCAAATTTGCAATCTGGCCTTTAAAAAGCTTTTTGTTGTACCCATTACTTTCCATAATCTTTCTGGGTATGACTGTCATTTTATTATTAAAGATGTTGCAAAAAGAGGACGTGTAAGCATACTTCCCATCAACAAAGAGAAATACATTTCATTCACCCAATACGATAGCGAAACTAGCATTAAATTTAGATTCATCGATTCTTATCGTTTTATGGGGGCCAGTCTCGATGAGTTAGTTTCCACATTGAATGAAAAAAATTTTAGAATTTTAAAAAAAGAATTTGCACACTTGAATGATGAGAAATTCAAACTTCTCACTAAGAAAGGTGTATTTCCTTATGATTATGTGGCTAGTACAAAAAAACTCCTCGACACTGAGCTACCTTCCAAAAAGCATTTTTACAATAAACTTTACGATGCCGAAATTGATGGTATGCCCATGCTCAAAATGTTTGGCGACAATTTGATATCAAAACTTTGGGGGAATACAGCGATTTATACATGCGAACGGATATATTGCTTTTGGCAGACGTTTTTGAAAATTTTCGCGAAATTGATTTAAAAACTTATGGGCTGGACCCAGCATGGTACTATACCATGCCGGGTTACACGTGGGATTGTATGTTGAAATATACTGGGTGCAAATTACAAATTTTAAAAGACATTGATATGGTCATGTTTGTCGAAAATGGTATAAGGGGTGGAATTTCAGTTTGTTGTAATAGATATTCGGAAGCTAATAACAAGTATATGCCTACATACAATTCAACGCAGCCATCTAAATTTATCATGTATTTTGATGTAAATAATCTTTATGGGTGGGCAATGTCGGAATTTTTACCATATGGAGGTTTCGAATGGGTGGATACGAATATTGATGTGACTCAAATTCCCGATGACAACCCCGAAGGTTATATTTTGCAAGTTGATTTAGAATACCCTGCACACCTTCACGACTTACACAAAGATTTCCCGTTTTGCCCCGAACACCGCGCACCACCAAATTCCAAGTTGAAAAAATTAATGCCAACCCTCCATAATAAAACTGAGTATACGTTACATTATAGGAATCTGAAGCAGGCTCTTGATCATGGATTAATATTGAAAAAAATTCATAAAGTTTTAAAATTCAAGCAGTCTGCATGGTTGCGTCCTTATATCGAGTTGAATACTCGATTAAGGACTGCAGCCAGTAATTCTTTTGAAAAAAATCAGTTCAAATTAGCCAATAACGCGATTTTTGGTAAAACCATGGAGAACATCCGGTTGCACCGAATAGTAAAATTAGTGTCTTCCTACGAGGGCAGATACGGTGCCAAAAATCTCATTTCAAGCCCTCGATTTCATAATCGTACCGTTTTCGATTCAAACTTGATGGCTATTGAATTGAAAAAAGCGGCACTTGTATTCAATAAACCCATGTATGTGGGGATGGCAATTTTAGATTTGTCAAAAACTTGCATGTTCAAATTTCACTACGAATTTATGTTACCAAAAATAGGTGAGGAAAAATCCCAATTAATGTATACAGATACCGACAGTTTTATTTATGAGGTAACGTGCGACGATGGGTACGAAGAAATCATTAAAAGTCATATTTCAAAATTCGATACGTCTGATTATTTCGAAAATAACGAGTATAATATTCCACTTGTAAATAAAAAAGTTCCGGGACTCATGAAGGATGAAGCGAACGGTAAAATCATCACACATTTTGCAGGTCTACGTTCAAAAATGTATACCTACAGAGTGCAGGGAGGCAAAGTAGTTAAAAAAGCGAAAGGAGTAAAATATAATGTTGTTAAAAATAAAATTAGTTTCGAATATTACGTGGATCGTTTGAAAAATTGTAAGCAAAAGAAAATTACTCAGTGTACAATCCGATCATTCGCCCATGATGTATTCACTATCGGGCAGTCGAAAATAGCTCTTAGTCCATATGACGATAAACGCTATCTTATCCCCAAATCATTTGATACATTACCGTGGGGGCACTATAGCCTAAAGTAATTTTTTTGTTTTAGTTCAAATATGGTTGACCGGTGTGTTACTCCGATAATGAACACAACTAACGAAAAATCGTTTACTCCACCAACTTTGCAACAATTGTCTGCAAACGCAATTTATTGGACAGTTAAAAATTGCGAATCAAGAAATAATATACGAAAACAAACGGAACCTGTGTTGGGAATTGAAATTTGGTATTCGAAATGTGAATATATTTGTTATTTTATAATACTAAAAGAATTTAAAAAAGCACTTAATGTGAACTGTATTAGGGAACTGAAAAAACAAATGGTAAAAATCATAGTTTTACCGATTCAGAGATTAATAGATTCAGAAAAGGAGAATTTAAAGCTTACTCCAACTATTTGTGATGCTGATAAAAAAACATCATATTCAACTATATTTCAACAAATCATTTTTCATTTTTGATTTATATATATTGTATTTTTTTTTCTTTTATTGTTGTATTTTAGGGAGGGTATTTTCAATATAGAAAAAAAAAACAAAATTATTTCTTGTGTTTTATTACAGAATGAATGGAAATTTTCATTTAATACATAAATCATCTAATATTGTCTGTTTATAATAAAATAAATATTCTCTTAGAGCATTAGCATACAGACTATCTAAAGGGGAGGCTTCACAGAAACCTTCTATAATTTCTTCTAAAGTTAAATAAATTTTCCTATCGAATAAGATCAAAAACACCTCGATAATAGGCACAAAAGTTCAAAGCATCCAGCATAGCGATGCAGCCCGATGTGTTTTGAGAATATCGTTTACATCCTCCTTGGACAGCTCCATGTTCACAGCATCCTTGGCAATAGAAATTTGTTTGGTATAACTTTCGATGTATTGTGTAACGTAAATGTAATCCTTGCAACGTGTTACAATCGGATTATATTCATCTACATAGTCATCGATTAGTGATTCGAAGAAAGTATCCATTGACGTTTGCAAAATTCCAATGAGGTTTAACCATTCATCGAGTGTAAAATTGATGAAACGAGGTGAAAATTGTTGCTTCAAAATAACACATGGGGTAAAGTCTCTGACTGGGCTTAAACCGCATCGAAGTTCATAGGACGGCATGGGAAAAGTCGACAACAGCAATTGGTGTCGAGCAGCCTTTTCGTATTGGTCCAACGACTTGTTTACCTGAGTAAAAGGTTCAGGTTGAGTAGCCCTATCGTATTGTTGTAACACTCTGTCTATGGCATCTTGGGTTTTCTCAAAATCTTGTTCATCATCAGTACTAAGAAATAATGTAACGTCACTACTATAATCACAATCTTCGTACATTTTCGTTTGTCCAACTTCACTGTTATAACCACTATCTTGAGACATTTTTTTTGCTTTCAAACTAAATATCGTTTTCAAACTAAATATCGTTTTCAAACTGAATATCAGGGTATGTCTGCATACGATTTTATATTTTTACTTTACATCACGTGGTTTTGTTTGTGGTGTAGTGAAGTTGAAATAATGTTGCAGAAAATTGATTTCGTCGAAAGGCCCCCAATAGACTTTCAAATTGTGTTTGTTTTCCATAAGATTCTATACAAAATCAACGTTACTGACCCAGCTATATTCTTGTAAACCCAACCATTTCACGTACATCCTATTGCCTTTTTTCCTCAAAACTTTTTCCACTAGATATATATCTGGATTTGCAGTTTTTTGCAATTCCTCCGCATAGAAAGCACCCTTGATGGGTGCACCCTGCATATCTTCCAACATGAAAGTGGCCGGGTTGGTAATATTAACTTTGATAATTTTGAATAATTCCGTAGTCCAATTGGGTGTATAACCTTTTTCGAAAACGTGTTTGGCCTTACTGATTCGCACAACATCACCGACTTTGAATTTTCTTGGTCCAGCTATTTTCAAGTGGCTGTATGTCGATTTAAGAATTCGCTTTTCGTTGGTTTTATCAATTTCCGAAGGTTTCATGCCTGTCTTCGAGTGACGTGTATCATTGTAGGATTTTGTGATTTCGGGCAATATATTCAACCATTTGTAGGTGCCATTCAAACTGAAATACTTGTACAATCGCTCTTTTAAAGTCCTTATGACACGTTCAGCCATGGAGGCCTTGGTGATGCTGTACGTATTGTAGTGATTTATTTGGTGTTTTTTCATCAACCCTTGAAATTTGCTGTTGAAGAATTCCGCACCCTGATCACTTTGTAGATTTTTTGGGAAACGTTTCGTATGTGCCAAAATATCTGCAAATGTTTTGGTACTTTCCTCACCCGTTTTCGTTTTCAATGGTCTAGTCCACACAAATTTGGAAAAACAATCTATAACGACTAGAATGAGTTTGAAATTTTGATTTTGATGGGCGTACGGTCTCATCTCAGCCAAATCGAGCTGCCAAAGGTCATCCAAGCCTTTGATGATCGTACGGCGTCTAGGATAATTTTTTCTAATAGGTTTATACAGTTCTCGAACAAGTTGAATCTTTTCTTTGGAAGCCATGACTCATATCTGATGATGAAACTGCGGAACGTACTATTTTATAATGGTTCTGCAAAAACTACATTCTGTGTTTTACGGATTTCTTCAATAGCTGATTTTACATTCGCTATATCTGAATTTATTTTGGTGATTTGTTGCGAGATATCATCCCGAAATTGATCCAACAATTGGTGGGCCAATTTCCCATTAACATCCCATTTTAAATTGTGTGAATGTACCAATTCAGTAATTTCAGCAATTTTTTTCAACATATCTTCACGAATATTTTCAATATCCGTTTTATATTGTTGGTTGAATTTTTCGAAAAATGTCCTCACCTTATTATAACGTGTCTCATTAATTTGCGTCATTTGAACGAAATTGCTATCAAGTGTTTGAGTGAGTGTTGCAAAATTTCAGCAATTTTTTTATCGATTCCATCCATATATTGTTTATTGGCAGCATCAGAATCCTTGGTGGGGCTCTTCACATTACTCAATTTCAAATTATCGAAATCAATATTACCATCTGGAGTGTGCAGCAAACCTCCTCCAGAAGGTGTTGACAATTTTCGCTTTTTATCTGCGCTTACACTGCTGCTGTCGCTACGTCCAAACTTATCGAGAACCATTTTGAAAATGTGAATGTATGTATGTATGTATGCAATCTTATAGAATTATATTTGCCTCTTTGAGTTCACTCAAAATGGCAATAATCTCGTTGTCATGCGAAGTATTTCCAGCATCTCGAGAGGCTATCAATAATTTGAGACGTTCGCAAAGTTCGTTGGGATCGTCCCAATAAACGAATTCCATGGGTTTGGTATTGAATGTCATTGCAATAGGTGTTTTAGGCAACCCGCTGCCCAGCGTTGTTGAATCGGATGCTTTACGTAAATTCGTACGTGCCGATGTTTTACGTTGTTGTTGTGTAGGAAACATTGGTTTGATTATGTTTCTGTACTTCCAGCCTTTACTAAACTTTGTGCGACCTAAGGTGTCTTTGTGACTGGTTGATAAATCCAAAATTTGCCTGTATGCTTGTAAATCCTCATCATTGTAATTTTCAGGCTTAGTAAGAAATATCAATTCATATATACCGGGCGTCCCTTTCCATTGATATCCGGTCATTTTAATGTATCCGCTGCGTTTGTCAAAATCTATTTCTTTCACACCAAGGAACCATTTCGAATCACGCTGATCATATATGGGTCCGTATACTTTGTCGATTTTTTTATCATTTTCCCAATGCTTTATAATGTATGGTTGAACCATTATAGGATATTGATTGATATATTCCTCTAAAACTTGTTCATTCATGTCCATCAGATCATTTTGTTTCTCTTCTTCTCTGAAAGCGTTATCATCATCATCATCATCATCATCCTCTGTACTTGCAATAACGTCGAGGGATTGGAATGGAGTCGTTTCAGCCTTTTCCACTTTCTCCTCGTTAGGTTCGGTTTTCACCTCAGTTTTGATTGGACTAGTAGCTTGTGCTGTTTTATTCGCTATTATTTTCAATGGAACTGATACAGGTTTGAAGAATTTCTGCAGCGATTCATCTTCTTCGGATTTACCCAATTTCAAGGCTAAATATTTTTTTAGAATAACGTTTGCAATTTCGTTGATTTTAGTCTTTCGAATAACATCAACTTCTTTGCTCAACGGTTTCATAATGACGAATGATACTACATCACATCTTGTGTATACTTATATATTTGTCGAATCCTTGTCGATATCGACCAGCATTCGTATCGAAATCTTTGCAAATCACAACTGTTCCATATTGCTGCTGTTGCCAACATTCTGCACACATTCTCTTGAATTCATCGAAAGACATGTCGGGAGAAACGTGCTCATCGAATACATGTTTCAAATTTATTTCATCTTGTTTGAAAAGTACGATCATATTACAGTTGTCGCGTATCAGCTGTTTTGGAATTTTCGAATATGTTTGGCAAAGGTAGGCAGCGTCAATGTTCTTGTGTCTGCAAACGGAATAATACTCTCGAATTTTCTGTTGGCCATCACAGGCGACATCGTCGAAAATAAATATGCTATTCGATTTGGATTCGTGAGGACTTATGATTTCTTCGTTTTCTCTGAACGGATAATATCCCAGTCCCTTGACTTTCTTCAAAATTTCCTGAAGTACTTGATATTTCGGCTGATACAATGACTTTGAGTATACGTAAATGTTTTCGAATTTAGCACCATTCGGGTGGAATAACAATGTTAAGATGGAGTTTATTTTTCCACAACCACTTGGCCCACAGATGATTGCACGGAACGAATTGGGTAGCAATTTACCGTGTTTCCTAATCATACTACCACTACCGTCTCCATTCAAAATATCCAAATTTTCAATGGGTAGTGACTCGTCTTGTTGAATGACTTCCATGATGTCACAATCACTTTACGTCATTCTCAATGTTGACTTACTCCGGTGCAAGTGTTGTTAATTCCATAATCAATAAGCTCCCGTTCGAATTACATCTTCCTGGTTATTCGTTTTGTGGTCCAGGCACCAAATTGCAAAAGAGATTGGATCGCGGGGACAAAGTCGTGAATCCTTTGGACGAGAGCTGTAAAGATCACGATATTGCATACTCCCAAAGTAACTCTCTACAAGACCGACACAAGGCAGATCAAGTGTTGGAAAATCGAGCTTGGGAACGCGTTAAATCTAAAGACGCTAAATTTGGAGAACGTGCTGCAGCTTGGTTGGTAACTTCCACCATGAAGGCGAAACGTAACCTTGGCATGGGTCTGTCCTTTCGTCGTAACATGCTTCAAAAAATTATTAAAAATTGGAAGCCTCATCCTAGCAATCTTAAGAAATCTAGTGCTTCAGCTTTGCGAGCTGCTAAAATGGCTGTGAGTCAAGCTGGAGGACGTAACAAAATACGCATACCTAGGGTAATTCCATTCGATGCAAAATCCGGAGGAATCCTGCCACTCATACCTATATTTGCTGCCCTTTCGGCTTTGGGTTCGTTGGCAGGTGGAGCGAGCGCTATTGCAAAAACAGTAATAGATGCCAGAGATGCCAAAAAGAAACTTGAAGAAGATCAACGTCATAATAAATCCATGGAACATTTGGGATCTGGTTTGTACCTACGAAAAACACGTTGAGGATTTGGACTGTTCCTGAAAAAACAACGTAAAGGACGAGGTCTTTACTTGAAAAAACAAAAAAACTACTAGACAAGCTACCTAATAGAGCATTATACGATTCGGAAATTCTACAGTGTGCCCGTCAATCTAAAACCTCTAATGGAATTGGTGAGATATTTTGGGAAGGGGGTAAAAATTACATATAATAATGATGAATATCAAAATTACAATCAGAATAACTGTGGCCATCTTTGTCTGAAGTTTCTACTTCATAATGTCGTCCGATAAAATGTATAAATCATTGATTGAAATGCATAAGTATAAATCTTTGCGGGATTTCACCGATGCTGAACTGCAAGCTTTACCAATTGAATATTTGATGGGGAACGCAGGACCTTGGGAATTGCTGGATGTATGGCGCAGATTGCCAATGGATTACCAACACCGATACGCTTTGCAGATCCGCCTACCATGTTTCATCCATCTCCGACATGATTTTCCTGCATCAGCGCCGCTACATCGTATATTGTATACTGATATTGTTAGCGCACAATTTGAATGTTATTATTGTAATAAAAAATAAATGATTTTTGTTAAAATGTTTCTTTATTTAAGGTGTGTGATTGTTTGATGTGTGTCAGTCATGTCTATGATATTAACGCTAACAAGTCGTTCTTCGACGCTTTCCATCGATTTCAATCCACCCATTCGATTGGATTCCGATTCAGAATATAGTTTGGCTTTGCTCAGCTTCCATTCCTACAACAGTATACCCAACATTGAAGAAGGCACGAAATTCTACTACTACGAAAACGGTGATAAAGCTAAACGAAGAAATATCGATATTCCTGCTGGATCTTACGAAATCAGTGATATTGAAGATTTAATACGCAAACATATCGTACCCAAAACATTCAAAGAAAACCCTGAGGAATTTTTCTATCTCAAACCCAATAATAATACACTGAAAAGTGAAATATTTTGTCTTAAGCATTCGATCGATTTCTGACCTGCAAATAGTTTAGCTCGCATTTTGGGATTTTCGTCTAAACTTCTCAATCCCAACTTGCATTACGCATCAGATCTGCCTGTGGATATCATTAAAGTACGAACCATACACATAGATAGCAACATTACCTTTGGAGCCTTCTACAACGACACACCGTCTCATACGATATACGAATTTGCTATAGGTGTTGATCCTGGTTACGCAATTGACGAAACACCAAATCATTTCATTTATCTGCCCATTTCTCATACAAACGAAATAAATACCATTACGTTGCGAGTGCTCGATCAACATTCTCAACTTGTTGATTTTCGCAACGAAGAAATAATAATTCGTTTGGAATTGAAGCGAAAGTATGGTGCCAACTATCTATAATTATAAATCATCTCCATACCACACCTCAGTCTTCACCAAGACATTCAACCATCATCATCAACTATCATGTTGTCCAATCAAATGTTCAACATTTTCCGAAAACCGCACAACGATGAATCCATACAAAAGGTAGAGTGGCGGACCTACTACCCATATGTCAAATCTTTCCGCAACAATGATGTTATTGAAATCAATATTAATCAATCTGATGCCTATGATGCCTTGTACGACAGCCTGCTATTCATCAGTGGAAAAGTTGAGAGAACCAAAGGAAATGGGCGGGTGACATTCGTAAACAATGCTGGCGCTTTCATGTTTCAATCTGCTACTTATGAACAAAGTGGCAAGGAACTGGAAACAGTTCGTGAAGTAGGAATCGTGAATAGTGTCAGAGGCTTTCTCACCTACACTGATGAAGATATTAAACATTTGGCCACCACAGGTTGGACTTTTCCCATTGCCACCAACACTGGAGTCATCCACCCAACCCATCTATTCAACATGCTAATACCCATTAGACATTTTCTGAATATCTTCAGTGATTATCAATGTGTTTCCTACGGTAAGCATACCATCCGATTAGTACGAGCTGGAGATGATAGCAACCTCTTCAAAATAGACGAGACTCCTGGAACAACATTGACCCCAAGAGAAGTCAAACTGGAAATTGAGAATATTGAGCTTAAAGTTAAACGAATCTATCCGCATGATCAAATTAAATTACAACTTTTGAAAGCTATCCAAGCTGACACTCCCATTCTCATACCCTTCAGAAAATGGGAACTACATATGTTGCCTGCTCTCACACAAGGTGCAAAAAATGAAATATGGGCTGTCAAGACTTCATCGTTTCTCGAAAGCCCCCGCTATGTGATTGTATGTTTCCAAAAAGATCGTGATTATACGAAGGTCAATAATGATCCAACAATATTCAACAATTTGAATATCACTAATATAACGCTGACTGTAAACGGCGAGAATTACCCCAAAGAAAATATGCATCTGGATTTTGCAAAGGGAAATTTTTCTCAAGCCTATTTCAACTACTCACAATTTGGGCTCAGCTATAAACTAACCAATCAGCATAATCCTCTTTTGACCTACTCAGCCTTCTTTGACAAAACTCTCTTTGTCATCGATTGTTCCAGAAGGGACGAGAGCATCAAAAGTTCCAGTGTTGATGTGAAACTGGAAATTGAGGCATCTGAAGGATTTCCCCAAAATACTCGAGCCTATGCTATTGTTGTGCACGACACTGTCATTGAGCACCTCCCACTCTCAGAAATTATAGAAAAATGGAACTGAGCATGTGATTCAGCTTCAGTGTTAATCGCAGAGTCAACATGAGAATAGCTGTTGTAGATATTCAAGGCTTCATCGTCGACCAGCAATTTCATCCTAAGGAAATAGCCATTAGGGTTGGAATTCAATGTAGTAACTTTTTACTGTTGCCAAACGTACCATTTTCCTCTTTGAGTAAAGAGGATCGACGTACCACTTGCTTCTTGGAGAAAAACATTCACGGATTGCGGTATTCCTCCGGCTTTGTGGAATATCATCAATTGGATGCCATCCTCAAGAAACATCTGCATGATGCTGATATCATTTATGTGCGAGGGCTTCAAAAACGAAACTATCTTGCGGAGAAATTTCAACAATTAGGTCTACCTACACGTATTGTCAACTTGGAGGATTATGATAATACGACATGGATGGTTCCTACATTCACCAATAACGCCAATGATGTCATCTTACCTTGTATGCATCACATTCGTCGCAACAAGACCAACTATAATTGCAGTCTTCGAAATGTTGATATTATTTACAAATGGCTATGTGATATGTTGCCAAAGTAAAAATGTATAATAAATTTTGTATTCAAATTGTTTTATTTTATTTTTTACCTATAAGTTAGGTTGGTCAATTTGAAACTCTAAACAATTTCAATCGCATTTTTACACTTTTTTCGTGTTTCAAATTTTAACTACTTTTTGGAATGCCAAAAACACCAATTTTCGATACATATTTTATGCGTTTCGGCGTTTGAAATTTTGTGTGTTTTTTGAAACACGAAAAAAGTGTATTTTGAGCAATTTTGAATTCTCAAATCTCCATAAGAAATACATGTAAAAATGTATTTTTAACACTCGTAATTTTAATCATTTTTTCGAATGTGTTTCGTTACATTTTTTACACATTTTAGCGTTTCAAGTTTTAACAATTTTTCGGAATGCCAAAAACACCTATTTTCGATGCATATTTTATGCGTTTCGGCGTTTGAAATTTTAATCATTTTTTGGAACGCTATACCTACGTAAAATTATTTCACCTAACATTGGTACACCTGGTATAACATTTTAACAATCATCAACAACCGCCATGTTTTCTACCTGTCTAAGGTTAGTTCGTTCTGGTTCGATCAAACTGAATATCTGCCACTCTGTGTGTTCTATCTTCCATCTTCTATCTTCCATTTTAAAGTACCAACTTCACTCCAAATCGCACTTTAAAAATGACGGCCCCCATCTCGATGCACATTTATGAGACACCCTGTATATATTTTTTGTCTCAACTAGCGCAATGGTACACCTGGTATATATTTTTTCTTAAATGATGTATTTTGACACACCCTATATATGTAAAACAAAAACTTCTGAATCCCTGCATGCCCCAATGAAGCGATGCCTCAATGATGTGATGATTCATTTTTCCGATGTATTTTGACACACCCTGCTGTTTTTTCTCTTAATTGATGAGTGTTTTCAAACACCCCGTATATAATACGATTTTTGACAAACTGTTTTTTCTGTAATGTTACGTTGCTACACCGTGTTTTTTTTTTCTCAATTGATTAGTGTTTTGAGACACCCTGTTGATTTTTCTCTTAAATCATATATTTTCAAACACCCTGTATACGTTCCTCATTGGAATCGCACGTTGAAACGTTACACTCCCGTTACCCACCATTTTTCCTATTTTTCCAAACATCATTATTATTATATCACTTCAACAATTCGAATTTCTTCATTCACAATTACTATTCTTTTTATTTATTATTCGAGCACTGGGCTTGCGGTAGATAGCACCCGGCATGCGGTAAGATAACATCGCTCGACTCGGCGGATCGGCGGCCTTGACCACTTCCGGTCCAAAACAAACGTTGAGCATCTACTCTGCAGAAATTCTTCAAACCTGTATCTACTCCATTGAAAATAATAGCGAATAAAACAGCACAAGCTACTAGTTCAATCAAAACTGAGGCGAAAACCGAACCTAAACAAGACAAAGTGGAAGAGCGTGAAACGACACCATTCCAATCCCTCGACGTTATTGCAAGTACAGAGGATGATGATAATGAGAGCATTTTCAATGCAGATGGAGAAGAAGAGGAACAAAATGATCTGATAGACATGAATAAAGAAGTTTTGGAGGAATATATCAGTCAATATCCTATAATGGTTCAGACATACATTATAAAGCATTGGGAAAATGATAAAAAAATCGACAAAGTATACGGGCCCATATATGATCATCTTGATTGGAAATGGTTCCTTGGTGTGAAAGAAATAGATTTTGACAAACGCAGCGGATACATCAAAATGGCCGGATATCAATGGAAAGGGACGCCCGGTATATATGAATTGATATTTCTTACTAAGCCTGAAAATTACAATGATGAGGATTTACAAGCATACAGACAAATTTTGGATTTATCAACCAGTCACAAAGACACCTTAGGTCGCACAAAGTTTAGTAAAGGATGGAAGTACAGCAACATAATTAAACCAATGTTTCCTACACAACAACAACGTAAAACATCGGCACGTACGAATTTACGTAAAGCATCCGATTCAACAACGCTAGGCAGCGGTTGTTTACCGAAAACACCTATTGCAATGACATTCAATACCAAACCCATGGAATTCGTTTATTGGGACGATCCCAACGAACTTTGCGAACGTCTCAAATTACTGATAGCCTCTCGAGATGCTGGAAATACTTCGCATGACAACGAGATTATTGCCATTTTGAGTGAACTCAAAGAGGCAAATATAATTCTTTAAGATAAGTGCGTTTCCCCATACATTGTCATTTTCAAAATGGTTCTCGACAAGTTTGGACGTAGTGACAGCGCAAGCGCAGATAAAAAGCGAAAATTACCAACGCCCCCTGGAGGCGTTTTACTGCACACCCCAGATGGTAATATTGATTTTGATAATTTGAAATTGAGTAATGTGAAGAGTCCCACCAGGGATACTGATGCAGCCAATAAACAATATGTGGATGGGATAGATAAAAAAATTACTGCAATTATACAACACCAAACTGAAGTACACCATTCGGAAATAACTCAAGTGAATGATAGATTAACAAATCAAATGTCCACCTCCATAAAAAAATTGATTGGCAGTAAAGGTGCTGCAAGAGTTCAAGAATCAAATCGAACAAATTAACATGTAAAATCCCATTTAAAATTCTAAGGTCCCGTCTGGCGTTTTTTGTCTCATTCAAGGTCACGCGCTCGCTGGTCTGCCGTTCAGCTGTGACGTAGTCGAGCTGATCCGTATCAAAGATAAGAGTTTCCCAGTACTCAACGCCGGATAGTGAAAATGAATATTTGATATATATGCAATGAAATGAAAAAAAGGTTGTTAGACTGAGGGATCGAAATGTAGCGAACCAGCAATCTTCGGATTACGAAGCGCACCTCTACAGACAAGGCTATGAGACCTCTTAGTGAATGTAGGTTGAAATGTTGTTTATACAGCGCGAGCCGCCGATCAGCGAAGTCGAGCGGCGTTATCTACCGCACGCCGGGTTCTATCTACCGCAGGCCGGCTTCGAGCGCTCGAATATTAAATAAAAAGAATAGTGATTGTGAATGAATAAATTCGAATTGTTGAAGTGGTATAATAATAATGATGTTTGAAAAAAATTGGTAAAATGGCGGGGTAACGAGGTTGTAATGTTTCAACGTGTGATTCCAATATGGAACGAATACAGGGTGTTTCAAAATATATTATTTAAGAGAAAAATGAACAGGGTGTGAGTAGATAAGAAATGAGAGAGCTTTTGGATTCAAGGTCAAAACCTATGAGAGAGCTTTTGGATTCAAGGTCAAACCCTATGAGAGAGCAAAAGGATTCAAGTTCAAAGGTCACAGTGCACGTGTGAGATTACCTGGAATTTGATAACGTCCGGTTACATGTCTACACAGCGAAATTCGATACGGGTTCAGTGACCTTCAATAAATGCACGTGTGAGATTTCCTGGAATTTGATAACGTCGGGTTACATGTCTACACAGCGAAATTCGATACGGGTTCAGTGACCTTCAATAAATGCACGTGTGAGATTTCCTGGAATTTGATAACGTCGGGTTACATGTCTACACAGCGAAATTCGATACGGGTTCAGTGACCTTCAACAAGTGCACGTGTGAGATTACCTGGAATTTGTTGACATCCGGTTACATGTCTACACAGCGAAATTCGATACGGGTTCAGTGACCTTCAATAAATGCACGTGTGAGATTACCTGGAATTTGCTGACTATCGATTACAAACAAGTCTCAACAAGTTGGAGAAATTTAATAAGGGTTCAGTGACCGTTTTCAAGGTCAATACATGGTTGTCAGATATCCAGAATATTAATTCAAAATAAAGTTAAACTGAAATATTCCCCCACTATAATTGAAAATATATATAAACCGAGAACGATATCACACACCAGACATTCCATTATCATAATGAGTATTACCGAGTTCAAATTCAACTTGTCATCAAGTGATTATTTCTGTAAAGAAAAATCAAAAGTAGTGTTGAGTGAAAGAAAATTCCCATTAAACAAATCTAAAAGTAAATTTGTTGTTGTGAATCTTTCATATGATTTGAATTTCACTCCATGTATTGAAATTGCCGGAAATAAGGGAGATCGAGTGATTTTCACAGAGCATGAGTGGAAAAAGTTCTTCACATACCAAGGAATCATTACCAATTATTTTTACTCATCCGATGAAGTAGAAGTTATTGAAGACGATAGATTCACCATTGAGTTCAGTCAATTTACAAACGGAAAAGTAGTTAAAATAAAAAAAGATTACTCCTCAGTATACTTGGGGTTTGAAACAGTCTGCAAGCTATGGGAACTCCAACCCTTAATTGAATATAGGGTAGATATTTTGAAAAGACAGCATTATGGACAATATTTCCAAGTTTTGAAAAACGGACTCTGTAAGCTGAGCGGTGATCTGTTGCAAAATGCTTTAGATTTGCTCCAGCCAGAAGTGAATCGCAATAGTGAAAATATAAGTCTAACTCTGGAATTCATCCATCTTTACCCGGAAGTTTTCAGAACTGAATTGTCTGATAAACCATGAATAAGGCGGTGACAATTGATGAGAGTCAAAACAAAACTGTTTATATGTACACATGGAAATTTGCTTACAAGGATTGTCGGAAAATGTATTGGATGTATGCAGCAATCGATAGAATGCGCTTCAAGAAGCGAATATCAGAAACCTCGAGGATCGTCGCCCCCATTTTGGATTCAACACATAGAGAAATAATATTCAATAGTAGATTTTGTGATTGATTTGTAATTTTATATTAATAAAACTTTTATGTGAATATTATATGGTTTTATTTGAAAAAGTATCATACAAAATCATTTTTCGATATCCACGAATTATATTTATTGCTTAAACCTAACCATTTGATGTACAATTTGTCTCCTTTTTTTCTTAAAATTTTTTCAACCAGAAACACATCAGGATGTTTAACTCTTTGAAGTTCTTCTCCATAAAATCCGCCTTGTATGTCAACATTATCTTGATCTTTAAGAAAATATACTGCAGGATTCGACTGATAGACTTTTCTCACAATAAAAATTTCATTGGACCAGTTTGGTGTATACCCTTTATCAAATGCCTCTCGATACTTGCTTATTCTTACATGATCATTGATTTTGAATTTTCGTTTTCTTGGGTCCACTGTTTTGAGGTGACTATAAGCGTTTTCGAGTAAATACTTTTCATGACATTTTTTTACATCTTTGGGTTTCATTCCTATTGTCCTGTGTACGGAATTGTTATAGTTAGAAACTATTTCTGGTAGAATATCCAACCACTTGTAATTTCCTTGTAGGCTGAATTGTTTCCACATTCTATTTTTCAGAGTTCTGTTTACTCGTTCAACTATGCTAGCTTTCAAATTGGAGAAAGTGCTATAATGGTTGATTTTCCAATCATTCATCAACTGTCTGAATTTACTATTGTAGAACTCTTTTCCCATATCCGTTTGTAGATTTTTTGTTGTAACTTTCATATCTCTCAATATTTTTTGCATCGCACGAGTCACATCTTCCCCACTTTTAGTTTTAACAGGCTCGCACCAAACATATTTGGAAAATACGTTTATAACAACTAAAATGTATTTAAATCCTTTGTTAGTTTTTGAATATGGAATCATTTCAACCAAATCAGCTTGAATGAGATCATTTAAACCTTTGATGATAACACGCCTCCTTTGAAATCGTCTTCGTGAATTTCTATGTAACTCTCCTACAATGTCTTCTTTGATTTTATCCATTTTCAGTTATAGGACACTGAAGTAAAATTTCGACAAACAGTTGATTATGCTGCTGCTGATCGACTAAGAAATTGATCTTATCACCTTTATTTAAAAACATTCCTATCAGACTAACCAGTGAACCAGTATCTGCATACTCTTCTCCTAGTGATATAGATATATCTTCTGGCAGGGAGTTGATGCTTTCAATTTTTCCGGAAACGGGAAACTCATACAAAGTTGTACCATTTTCAAATACAAAGAAACTAACACTCTTCCTGATATCCTTGATTGCCCTCAAATGAAGAACACATTTGGTATGACACGAAGATGGATTCCATATGTAGAAAGGTGTGTTGATTGAGGAGGTTTTCGGAAGTATTTCTGATTCAGAATATGGTGTTTGAGATGTTCTCAAAAAATGTCTTCCAAATTTATCGATGGGCATGGTGCCACGGTTAAACACCAAATGGAGTTAAATCATATAAGTTTTTATTTTATTATTCCTGCCTCGCGAAGTTCCTCAATTATGCTTATGATTTCGTTATTCACACCGGTGTTTCCAGCACACTGTGATGCAATCAAGAGTTTTAATCGCTCCACTAGCTCATTGAAATCATCAAAATATTTATATTCGATCGGAAGATTGTTGAAATCAAGCAAAGTTAGTCCTGAACCCCTTTTACTTCTTGTTGTGGTGCCTGGAGCCGAACTGATTCTTGGTCTGGGCTTGGGAAGAGATAAGTTGGGTTCCGTGAGTTTTTGACTTTTCTCAAGTTCACGTTCTTTAGCCAAAGAATGTAGTGTTGTAATTCGTGGTTTTATTAAATTAACAAACTTTGACGCGTTTGATGTTGATAGACCCCTTGTAGGATCATAGCGGAGATATTGTGCATTACTCCTTCTTATTATATCGATGTATGAATCAAGATCTTTATTTTTGTAACCAAGCGGTTGTTTCTTGAACATCAGTTCATATAAACCCGGAGTTCCAGTGTATCTGAACTTATTATTTATTACAATATCGGCACCATCAAAACCAACAGTTGCGTTACCTATGGCAAATTTTTCCGTAGAGGCATCAAAATATACTCCAAAAGTATCGTCAAATGCATTTTTCGTATCTGAAATTTTGTCTTCTATATATGCACGAGGCAACGGCTTCGCGAATTGTTGTAAGTATTGTTGCTGTGCATTCATCACAGGTTGCATACTTTCCTCAAAATAACTCCCTTCGAAGTCGGATGGTGGAATGGTTGAATCATATTGAAATGTCTCTTCATCAGGAGTGATCTGATAAAATTCTTGAGGTGTTGGTTTATGAAATTCACGGGGTGTTGGATGGTGTAATTTTTTGGGTGTCGATTGATAACTTGAAAGAGGTGATTTAGTTTGATGTTTCAATTCTTGCTTCAATTCTTGCTTGAACTGTGTCGTTGGGGGTTGTTGAACAGCAGACAAGAATTGTTTCAATGGCTGAGTAATTGGTTCATACGTTTTTTCTAAATGTGACTGAGATTCTGCAATATCAGATTTCAAAGTTTTATATTTTCTTCTCAACGCTTTCCTTGCACTCAATAGTTGTTCTTGTAAATGACTGTTCATGATGACTGACAATCATTCCCCAATCTTGAAGTTTATATATGAATAAATGTGTCGAAACCCTTCCTGTATCGTCCCTCGTTTATAGAACAATCTTTATCGATAACGAGAAAACCATATTTATCTTTCCAACAATAAGAGCAGATTTGTTTGAAATTCTGCAAGGACATATCTATACTGACATGATCATCATATATATGTTTCAGATTTGTTAGGTCTTGTTGGAAAATTATAAGCAAATTAGCATTGTCTCTAATGAGTTGTTTGGAAATGGCCGAATAGGTTTGACATAAATAGAAACAATCTGTGTGTCTGTGACGGCCGAAACAGAAATAATTCTTGATTATGTTCTGATCACATGTGGCAACATCATCGAATATTATGACTGAATGATCTTTTATATTTTCAGGAAGAATAACTTCAACAGAATCTTTATATTCATGAAATCCAATTTCTTTCATAGGCGCCAGCAAAATCCTCAAATAATTATATTTAGGTTGATATAATGATTTGGAAAATAAGTATACATTTGTGAAGCGAAGACCGTTAGGTTGTTCCAGCAGAGACAACATCACATTAGTTTTGCCTGACCCACTTGCTCCAACAAGTAACCCTCTTTTAGATTGACCTCCAAATAATACACCATGTTTTCTAACGGTATTCTCGAAATTGATCTCATCATGATTGAGAACTGGAAGCAACACCTTTTGTTTTTCAGTCTTCATCACATCGGAATAGTTATTAAACTGGCATTAGTGCAGATGTAATAGGTATATATACGCGTGTCTGACTTGTTCCAAACATAATATAATGGGACAGCGAAGGAAATTAGTCGTTAGTACGAGCCGAAACACAAGAAAGAAAGGTCGAGGTTTTTTGAATACCTTGATCAACAAACTTCCTGTAGAACTACATGTCCCTGGATATAATTACTGTGGTCCTGGCACCAAGTTGGAAAAGAGATTATTGAGGGGAGACGTAGGCGTGAATCCTCTGGACGAAGCTTGTAAGCGACACGACATTGCTTACTCCAACAGTGAAGATTTAGAAGCAAGGAATATTGCTGATAAGAAACTTGCAACGTTTGCTTCCGAACGTTTGAAATCTTCTGACGCAAAATTGGGGGAAAAAGTGACAGCATTTGGGGTATCTAATATTATGAATCTCAAAAGCAAGTTGGGGATGGGATTAAGACGAAAAAAGAAAACAGTGAAGAAGAAGAAGGGTGGTGAATTGAAAGTTGCCAGGAAACGAAAAAATAAGCAGAGAAAAAGAATCATACCAATTCCAAAGAAGGGTGGATTTCTACCATTTTTACTACCACTTTTAGGGGCGCTAGGTGCTGTAGGAGGAGGGGCAGCATCTATCGCTTCAGCAGTCAACAAGGCAAAATCTGAAAAACAAAGACTTGCTGAACAAAAGAGACACGATTTAGCGATGGAACAAAAAGGAAAAGGTTTATATTTGAGACCTCGTAAAGGTTATGGAATGTTTGCTCAGCCATATCAAAAAAACTGTTGAAGTTACCACGCCGAGCCTTGACCAATATTGATTTGATGAAGAATGTAGAGCGTTTGGGGATTCCTTACTTTCGAGGTGTTTTTATGAGAGATAAACTTCCCAGAAAAATTGGAAGCAAGGAGTGCGGTATTATCAATCTGGATTCTGATTTAGGAGAAGGGACTCATTGGACTGCATATTCCAAGGATAATGCCGAAGTTATATATTTCGATAGTTATGGAAATCTTAAACCACCCAAGGAATTGATAAAATACTTCCTCAGCGCTGGTGACGTGAATAATATAAAATATAACTATGATTCTATGCAGAAGTTCAACTCTTATCAGTGTGGACAATACTGCCTTTTGTTTTTATATAATCAATATCTCTGATGTATTTCCTTCATTAATCAATAAACTACCACTGAGAAAATATGTCTTTTACTTTCACATTGAGTGATTCATCCTCAGTGTTGAGTTATAATTTCAACCCTCCAATTTATCTGGACGATGATGTGGAATATGAGATAGGCTTGGCAAATTTTGATTCGTTCAATGTTATTCCAAACGTAACAAAACTGAACAATGTTTTGGTATGGGGTGATCACGATGAATTCAGTTATATCATTCCTGAAGGGTTTTATGATGTAACAGATATTGTTGATCTCATCATTAAACAGATGACTAGCAACAATGAAGATTTTGTGATATCCATCGACCCAAACTGGACAACTTCGAAAGTGGTCATCCGGACAAACACTAAAATCAATTTTTCAGTACAAAACTCTATTGGTCATTTATTGGGATTCGAGAAGAAAATACTCAATGCAAACGGGATCTATAAATCAGACCATGAAGTGAAAATTCTTTCAATCAATACAATTTGCATTGATTGCAATATTGCGATGGCTTCATTTTTGAATGGTAATCCAGTGCATATGATTCATCAGTTCTTTCCAACAGTGCCAAGAGGGTATAAAATAGTTGAAACTCCATTGAACATTCTGTATTTCCCCGTCACTGTTAAAACAATCAACAACATCACTGTGAGAGTTGTGGATCAAAATTTCAATTTAATTGATTTTCGAAACGAGGAAGTTACTGTTAGATTGCACCTGAGAAGGAAGACTTTCTGAATAATGGTGTGGAGATTTGATAACTCAGCATTCCAACAACCCTATAAAAAGAAGGCGAAGCGAGCTTTGAAAAACAGTTTGGAAGCAACTGCCGAATTACTAACACCAGAAAACAAACAGTACTTGAAATCTTTGGGATTAAAACTCTTAATATAATGGAACTGCTACAAATCACGAGTGAGCCTTTCATTGACAATACAATCGAAGATTATCAGTTTCATACATATCAGCCATATATCACCAATGAAATTAAATATAATGATGAAATAAGAATTCCAATTCAAGACTTGGATGCTTATACATTACCCTGTAACTCATACATCTACATAGAGGGGAAGCTCACAAGACCGGATGGGAATCCAATTACGAAAATAAAATTCGTCAACAACGCAATATCTTTCTTATTCCGTGAGCTAAGATATGAGTTGAATGGTGTGGTGGTAGACTCTGTCAGAAACATTGGACTAGTTTCAACGATCAAAAATTATTTGTCTATGAATGAAAATGAAAGTATTTCAATGCAAAATGCTGGTTGGTTTCCTAAACTTGATGCGACTGATAAAATATTAGTTGATGACGAAGGGAATTTCAACGTATGTATTCCGCTGAAGTTATGGGCTGGCTTTTTTGAAGACTTTCGGAAAATAGTGATAAATATGAGACAAGAACTAGTTTTGATTCGTGAAAGTCATGATTTGGATGCTGTGATTAGTATAGATGATTCTGAAAACCCCAAAGTAGGCATAAGCAAGCTGAGTTGGTGCGTTCCTCATGTGACACCGAGTATTCAGGAACAACTACGATTGAATAAGATCATAAATAGCAATGTTGAACTACCTTTGAAATTCAGAAGGTGGGAATTAATCGAATATCCTTCTTTAAATGAAACAACAAGACACACTTGGGCAGTGAAAACAACTACGAAGGTTGAAACTCCTCGACATGTTATTATTGCATTTCAACATGCTAAAAAAGAAAAGCTCACCACCGATATGAGTACATTCGACCATTGTAATCTGAGTAATTTAAGAGTATTTCTGAATTCCGAACGATTTCCTTACAATGACTTGAATCTTGATTTCAAGAACAACAAGTTTGCAAAACTCTATGAAATGTATGCCAACTTTCAAGAGAGCTACTATCATATTAAATCAAATCAACCTATTTTCAATCCAAATGAATTTAAAGTGAGGGCACCGCTGATCCACATCGACTGCTCACGTCAAAAAGAAGCGATTCAGACCGGTTCCATAGTACTCAGAATTGAGATTGAGACTGCTGAAGTTACACCCAAGAATGTGACAGCTTATTGCCTTATTCTACACGAGAAAGAATTTTCATATAATCCATTGACTAAAATTGTTAAGCAATTTTAATGCGCATGCTCAACTTGTTGTTATATATAAAGATTTTCATGTTTAAAACATCAGTTTGAAGATGATATCAGAGTATCGAAGAAGATTGGAGCAGCACCATAAGAACCTAAAATTACTCAAACAATTGATTGAGTCATACAATTTGAAACGATCATTGATAAGAAAATTCACTAATTTGAAAATATGATATTGGTGATAGATGTACAAGGTTTCAAGATCGAGAACGATAAATTTTTAACCAAGGAATTTGCCGCTTTCGATGGAAGTAGAGTTTCTCACTATGTTTTCAAACCTCCATTTCCATTAAACATGCTCCCACCAAAATTCCACAGTCAAGCCACTTGGTTGATGCATAATCACCACTGTATAGATTGGAATGACGGGTTCACACCATTGCATCAATTCGGAAATATAATTAAGAAGCTCACTGAGGGAGTTGACACTATTTTTGTTAAAGGAAAGGAGAAAGCTGAATATATCAAAAAGTTCACCCATCAACCAGTCATAGAATTTGAAGAGCAACCCGGTTTACGAGCCTCTGAAGCAAGTTGTTTTCATCATAATAAAGATAATTGTATATGTGCACTTTCAAATGTTTATTTTCTATATCAAATGTATATAATGGATACATCTAAATAAATATTTCCCAAAGAAATATATTTTATTTTACAGTCTTTTATTATATGAATTTAAGTCAAGATCATTTTAGACTTGTCACGACAAGTCATGCACTTGTCTAGATACCAGATGTTGTCACATGGAAGTCATTGACCTTGCAACACCTGCGATTCATCAGAATGATGACTCATCACTTTCTAGCATCCGGTTGCCTAGACACCAGATGTTTCCCGAAAGGTCACTGAACGCTATACAGCAATGCGCATGCTTATATCAAGAGATTTATCTATTTAATTGCAGTTGTTATAGCGATTATGGTTAGTGAGGTTACTACTGAGCTGAATGAATCATGAAGTGTAACAAATGTGGAAAGGATTTTTCATCAAAAAGTAACTTAAACCGACATATACGAAATAACTGTCCTCTCAATGATGTTAGCGGTGTACCTTCTAAACGAATTAAATTGGGTGATTCATCTACAAGTGTTCCAAATTCGAGAAAAAGGTTAGATGCGAATATTTTGTCGAATGTGGACGACGCTATAGAGCAACTTCAGCACGCATTCAAGAATAGGATAGCAAGCTATCGATTCAAAAGTAGTGGAATACAAGTTGATTACTCTAACTTCATGGAAGATGTTAAACCGAAAGTTCTGAAAATCATCTCTGATTATATACAGGAATATAACAGCTTGAAAATAAATTTTGAACTATTTGGACATTATATCATACCTGAGAAAGAATTAGGTGACATGAAATCCTTCAACACAAAAAACAAAATTATAACTTGTTCCAGTGTCTTGGATTGCCTCTATGCGGAATTCATGAATGAGATGATTTCAAAGGCTTCAGAGTTCCAGGAAAGAGA
The DNA here is from genome assembly GCA_958298965.1 of Chrysolina haemoptera. Lineage (NCBI taxonomy): Eukaryota > Metazoa > Arthropoda > Insecta > Coleoptera > Chrysomelidae > Chrysolina > Chrysolina haemoptera. The sequence continues at coordinate 513,219 of OY282593.1, read as the reverse complement.
CTCAGGCTGGTCATTACAGAAAATTTGGTATCTGGATGTCAATATAAACAAATATAATCCACTATCAGCCTCGTCGTATATTAAGTTACCCAAAACAATTAATATGAAACAAGCCGTTTTGAATGTGAAGAATTTGGATAATGCTTGCTTCGCTTGGTCCATTATGGCAGCAATTTTTCCTTCGAATGGTGATCCTTCGAGTCCATCTTCATATCCTCATTATACTACATTACTCAATTTCCAAGGCATTGATTTTCCAGTGAAATTGAAGGATATTTCTAAATTTGAAAGAATGAATAATATATCCATTAATGTATTTGGTGTAGATACGAAATTTAAGGATGGAAAAATGGTTACCAACATCGTGGGGCCCTTACATTTCACAACAAACCGATCTGCAACACATGTGAATCTTCTGCTGATTACTGAGTCGGATGGGAATAATCATTACTGCCTCATTACAGATTTGTCGAAGTTGGTTACACGACAAAAATCAAAGCATAATGGCCGTATGCACATTTGTGACGGTTGCCTCCAATTCTTTCCTACAAGTGAAAAACTGAAGACTCATCAACAATATGATTGTAATCATCTTTGTGTGATACTCCCAAAACCAGAGATGATTATCAACAAGTATGGTGAGGTTGTGCCTGGAAATATTCTTAAATTCACCAATTTCGAGAAGCAGCTCTCAGTTCCTTTTGTGATCTATGCTGATTTTGAGAGCTTGCTGAAACCTATTCATCACAGTCAGCCATCTGATGAGCACTCATTCACATTGAAAGCATACGAACATGAGCCATATTCATTCGCTTTCTATTTGAAGTGTAATTTTGATGACAAATACTCGGAATTCGTACAATATCGTGGAAGTGATTGTGTCGAGGTTTTTGTCAGGAGGTTGGATGATCTTGTCTTGGAATTATACAACAAACATTTGAGACATGTGAAAGAGATGCTGCCACTCACTGAAGAGGAAGAGAATGAATTTCAGAATTCTACGAAATGCCATATTTGTGGTGACTCCTATAAACCTGATGACATCAAAGTTCGAGATCATTGTCACTTGACTGGTGTGTACCGCGCAAGCGCTCATTCGAGATGTAATTTGCACTATAAAGTAGTGAAATTCATTCCTGTCTTTTTCCATAACTTAACAAATTATGACTGTCATCTCTTCATAAAAAAATTGGCTTCGAATAAAGAGAATATCTCAGTGATTGCCCAAAATAAAGAGAAGTATATTTCATTCTCCAAAACATACTTGGTTGAAAAATCAGAAAACCCGAAAATTAGAGACAAATTCATCACCTTGAGATTTGTTGACTCTTTCCGCTTCTTATCAAAATCACTAGATAATCTGAGTAAAACACTGGAGCCGTCTCAATGTCGGGAGGTGAGGAAATATTTTCCAGACCATAGGAAATTTAATATGATAAGACGCAAAGGTGTTTTTCCATATTCATATGTTGACTCATATGAAAAATTGAATCAACCTACATTACCAACTCAATCTGAATTCTTCGATATTCTGAGTAGTAAAGAAATTTCCGAAGAAAACTATAAACGAGCTTGTGAAGTATGGCAGGAATTCGGATGTTCAACTCTAGGAGAATACTCCGATGTTTACCTGAAATCAGATGTTCTACTTTTGGCAGATGTCTTCGAAAATTTTCGGGAGGTGTGCTTGGACAAATATAAACTTGATCCTGCCCAGTATGTAACAGCTCCTTCACTCAGTTGGGACGCAATGTTGCGTTTAACCAAAGTAGAATTAGAGCTCCTAACTGATATAGATATGGTTCACTTTTTCAAGAAAGGGATTCGTGGCGGAGTAAGTCAGTGCAGTAAAAGGAAGGCTATAGCTAATAACCCATTTATATCATCTTATGATGCTTCCAAACCTAACTCATATATTTTGTATCTCGATGCAACCAATTTGTATGGAGCTGCTATGAGTGAATACCTTCCAATGCGAGATTTCAGATGGCTTGAGCGGTATGAGCAAGAAAACTTAGACATCTTTGAAATTGGAGACACATTGTCGAAAGGATATGTATTGGAAGTTGATTTGGAATATCCACCACACTTACATGATGACCATAATGACCTTCCTTTTTGCCCGGAGAATATTAAGCCTCCAGGAAGCAAGTATTCCAAGTTGACTCCAAATTTGATGAGCAAGGAAAGATATATTATACACTATAGAAATTTGAAACAATGCTTGAAATATGGATTGAAATTGACGAGGATTCATAGAGTTTTGGAGTTCACGCAATCAGCATGGTTGAAGCAATATATTGATTTGAATACGAATCTCAGGAATTCTGCCAGGAATGAATTTGAACGTGACCTCTTTAAATTCATCATAAACTCAATTTTTGGAAAAACCATGGAAAACGTGGACAAGAGACAAGACATTAAACTATGCAGTCACTGGGAAAATATGCCAGGTTCTGTGGGAGCTGAGGGATTCATATCAAAACCTCATTTTAAATCATGTTCAGTATTTGATGAGAACTTAGTAGCCATTCAAATGGAGAAATTGACAGTTACCTATGACAAGCCACTTTATGTAGGGTTTTCAATTTTGGATATTTCAAAAACGGTCATTTATGATTTTTTGTATGGCTACATCAAAACAAAATATGGTGACAAAGCAAACCTCTGTTACACAGATACCGATTCATTGATCTTGGAGATATTCACGGAAAATGTATACGATGATATTAGGGAAAATATTGAATTATTTGACACTTCTAATTTCAAAATTGACAATATCCACAAAATTCCCAAAACAGTGTCAGTTGTCGGCAAGATGAAAGACGAATTTTATGGATCACCAATAGAATGTTTTTATGGTACAGGCGCGAAGGCATACTGTGTTAAGACAACAGAAGTCATGAAAAAAGCCAAAGGAGTTTCTAAAAATGTAATAGAGAATGCACTCCAAATTTCAGATTACATTCGAATTGTTGAAAGAGGTGGCTCTATCTTACGAAAAATGTATATTTTTACTTCTTATTTACACACCATTTACACGGAGCTGAGAAACAAAATTGCGTTATCATCTAATGATGACAAAAGATTTGTTTTACCCAATAATGTACAAACATTGGCGTGGGGTCACTATAAGTTGAGTCCTAAAGATGAAGACGCAGTGTTGGATCTCTTACTATTAATGTCAGAAAATTTAATAGATGAATAAATTTTGGATATTTAATTGGTAAATAAAACAAAGATATTGAATGATGTTTTTTATTTAAAAACCCTAATACATATCATTTCAAACTACGTAAGCATGAATAACATCTTGATTGTGGAGGTGGCGGGCCATCTACATGTTCCTCCCACTCAGGTCGATTATGATGAATGAAGCAAGGTAGCTGAACCTGTAGTTCAAACTTGTCCGTATACTCATCTGGTAGTTTGTGCCATGCTGAAAGAAGTTCCCAAGACCTAGCTTTTCGAATCAAATATTGTAACGGAAATTGCCGCAGTTCTTCTTCAGTGAACTCGTATAAGGGTTTGAGGTGCTTCTCATGTTTGGTTATAAGATCAATTATGCACTGAACACTATCCATATTTTCTGAAATATTTCCACCAATGAAGAAAGAAGGATCACTGAGGAGCACACAGCTATGTAGTAAATTAAAGAGTGAACTGTTCTAGACTCTGAATCATCTTTTATATTAGCTGATGGTGGGGAGGGATATAGCTCGATTATGTCCGTTTGTTCAGTGGAATTATGTTTTCTTATTAATAACTTATACTTTGTACTATTGGTGGGTACTGAAGTTTTGACGATTCGTACATTATTAATTTCAAGTGGTATCATTTTCACCCACTTAGATGGCCAAGTTTCATTCCACGTACCATTGCTATCGAAGCAAATGAAAATTTCTCCAACTTCACTGGGTTGGTGTATGAGTAGAACACCATGCCAAATAGCTTGTAAAATTATAAGATTTGTGAACATGTTGAATGGTTCACATGAACTAAAGTTGAAAATCCATTCATTATAGTGATAAATGAAAAAGGCAGGATGGAAGGGGAAAAGAAAGCATAAATATCCGAAAATTATTTATTTATCTGTATATAGGTATATAATTAATCCCTCTGAGTGTCGGATCCCTTGCATAACCTGCTCTTCTGTGAGTTCTATGTTCCTGGGTGGGCATGTGACTAATCACTTTTCTCCCCTAGTTGACTATGACGGAGCCTTTCCTGCCTTCTGAACCTTCTCTTCTCCGTCCTACTTGCGCCAATGGGTGGGCACCTGACGATATCCCTGTTCAAGTCAGGTATGTAGCTGGTGTAGTTGTCCTCATTCCAGCTCTCCACCTTATTGTTGTCTCCAACTTGTTGGTTTCTTTCCACCTCCAGCATGCTGTGACGGAGCCTCTCCTCCCTTGTAAATCTGCTTTTCTCCGTCCTACTTGCGCCAATGGGTGGGCACCTGACGATATCCCTGTTCAAGTCAGGTATGTAGCTGGTGTAGTTGTCCTCATTCCAGCTCTCCACCTTATTGTTGTCTCCAACTTGTTGGTTTCTTTCCACCTCCAGCATGCTGTGACGGAGCCTCTCCTCCCTTGTAAATCTGCTTTTCTCCGTCCTACTTGCGCCAATGGGTGGGTACCTGATGATATCCCTGTTCAAGTCAGGTATGTAGCTGGTGTAGTTATCCTCATTCCAGCTTTCCACCTCATTGGCGACCCCAACTTGTTGGTTTTTTTCCGCCTCCAGCCTGCTGTAACGGAGCATCTCCTCTCTTGTGAATCTGGTTTTCTCCATCCTACTTGCGCCAATGGGTGGGCACCTGACGATATCCCTGCTCAACAAGTCAGGTACATAGGTGGTGATATAGCTGTCCTCATCCCAGTTCTCCATGCTTCAACAAATCCCTAACTGGTGAGTTCAGTATTCCTCGGGGGTCGACTAGGAACCTGGTATAAATTATTAGCGGCCTGGTATCCAAACAGAATGAACAAAACCCGATTCTGAGTTTTGGTTGGCTGGACCAATAATTACTTGATAAAAAGCGAATAACTTTTCTTCTACACACACAACACAAAATTCTTTCAATTACTGAAATATTTGTAGAATATGTTGACATACTTTTACTATAATGCTATTTCATTCTTTATATATCCAAAACTAATTAGTGGAAAGGGGAATACATACTCAGCATATCTAAATTAAGTATGAGTGGGGGATACTTAATCAGCATATTTCAGGAAACATATAGTGCTGACTCCCTAACCTTGAGAGAAGCCATTGAACCAATCACAGATTTCTTTGAACTAACTAGATATGTTTCGCAAGCGGAAATATCAACAGCGAATTCCAGGAAACAAATCATTCACACATGTACTCATTAACCTTGAAAGACACCAACTTATCAGTAATGTGAGCATCTAGATGTAGAAGTTCCGAGTAAGCAGGTCATCGATATTTGTCGACGCAGGGTTACTTAATACCCCAAATGGAATTTCTACACTTTTGTATATATCTGAGGATATTGCTTTTTCGTATGATTAATCTATCAACTATGGAGGTTGACGAAGTTGACTTAGGTTTTGAATCTGAGTGCGATGAAATTATTTGTGATATGGAAGAAGTCGATGATAAAATGGAAGATATCCAAATTATTGGAAGTATGGAATTCGTGACCACAAGTGTATACCAAAGTATGTGCATTACAGAACACTACTTTACCACTATCTCAGAAAAAGAGAGAAAAATGTGTATTGTGTGTTTTTACGACTTTGCGGCAGAGGTGAATTCGAATATAGAGTGCCAGCAAGTTTCAAACCACTACTCTGGAACAGTGGATAGTGTGCATGAACGCTGTATCTCCTGCCATGACTGTGGAAGACAATTAGGCATAGTGTGTCTAACAAGATGCTGCATGGTGTGTAACAATTGTAATTTTAAATTTCCTGAATAAATTTTTATTGCATATTTGAATTACTTGATTATTTACTCCACTATCAAAATTATAAACAGATATAAATTATGCTGTACCCGAACATTTCCCAAATTCATTATTATTTTTTGATTCAATTAAAATTATATTCTTCTTTAGTTATTCAATTATTACAGAATAAAAAATAAAAATACAGTACTACTATATACCTGATATACTATATATCAGTTCAACCAAATGGCTCTAGATGTCGCTTCCTGTGCTACATGTCTGTATTATTCGTACTACCAGTGTACTACGAATTTTACAGTCTGTCAAACCAAACTAAAATTATAAAGAAGAAGAATGGGGCTATCTGCTCTGTGGTTTCAAACTTGTATTTTGTTTATTTGAAAATCAAAAAATTCGTTTTTCAAGTAAATAGTTTTGAAGTTTTGTGTAGTTGTGTAGAAAACAGTGTATTTTGGTTGAAGATCTACAAAAAATGCACTGTTTTTCAGACAGGGACTCTGTTTGCAAATTTCTGCATAATCAGCAAAACTTATGCTTCTGTGTGAGGTGAAGGTATTCTTCAAACATTTTAAGTGATAATAGTTTTATGAAAAAAGAAAATGGTTAAGTGTTCACAAGAAGGAATTGAATTCAGTGCTGTTTTGATCAGATAGTGCTTTTTAAGTGAGTGTTCAGTTTTATGGCTGTTAAAGGATAACTTTGATTTTGGTGAGTTTATAAAAATAATTGGACCAATTTATGCGCTATTGCCATAATGATAGTCCTAATTATTGGTCACTGTCTCATAAAATCAAATTTTACTGTACATTTATGATTGAGACAGTGCCAGTAATAAAAACTATGATTATCGCAATGGTGCATAAATTGATCCTTATTAATTCACACTGTGATTATCTAAAACATATTTCAGTAATGAACGTGGCTCCCAAACAGATAAAAGACTAGAAATAATAATAAAACAATAGAGATACTTTGAGTTTTCATTTATTTTTTATATATGCAAAAGCTAATAATAAAAAATTGTATAAATAGGTATGGTATAAAAGAATATTATATAAAAATATGTACATGAATATACACCAAAGTAATGTTTGAATATCACTAAATTCACTGGGCCAATTGTACAGGACAAGTTCAACAACGATTCAAGTGAACCAAGTTTAGCTGTTAGGGATTAGCCAATCAAATTTCTAGTTCCTTAGCAACCGAACTCGGTTCACTTGAACAGTTGTTGAACTTGTCTCGTATAACTCGCCCTAGGTCAGAAAAAATGTAAAACATGTATCCATGAATAGGCACCGAAGAAATGTTTGAATATCACTCAGTCCACTATGTCAGTTTATCCACACCTATCGTAATGGCCCGATCCAGATCGTCAATCTCCCTCTGCTTTGTTTTGTTGTCACGGAGCAACCTTTGAATTTCCAGCTTGTTCTCCTTTAACTGGTCCTCCAACTCTACCTTCCTTGCTCGCTTCTTCTCTATGAAGGCACTCAGTAAATTTTTTATCTCAGCGAGATGAGTGTTATGCTCCTGAGTGCCTTCGAGGGAGTTCGCAGTTTCATTCGGGCCCTGTTCGCCATCATCTCCTGCCTTTTCTTGGATGGAGTTGTCCTGTTCACCATCTTCGCCATCTTCACTCCCTTCATCTTCTTTGGTTATTGTCTCCATTTTGATGTCTTCCCCATCATCACTCTCCGAATTGCTGGGGCTCTCAGCTTCGCTTATATCCTCGTATATGGCAGCTGGTGTTGAGGTATAAGCTGGTACGAAACCCTTCCTCGCAGCATTAATCGGCCTCAAGTTCGAAAAGGTTCCGTCCAATATTTCAATATCACTGCCAATACTAGAAGTTGATGTATTTTTCACTAAGCGGAAGCCCCCATCACTCGGAAGCTTCTTAAAATGCGACAATAACCTAAGCTTCTTCACTGGTGCTAACTGACTTTTGCTTCCAACTCGCGATTTCATTTTGTAAGTATAGTGGATTATTAATTCGCTTCACTAAAAAAGTTTTACTAATAATCGAAGACAGTGAGTTTGGCTTTACATATTCCTATCCCCTCATAATCCCATTTTCATGAAGCATCTTCAAAATGAATTTGCTTCTGCCTTTAAGTTTTCAACCAATAGAAACACTCCTTCACTCCCCCCAGAGCAGTAAGTAAATGTCTACATTAGTAGAAGGGCTTTCTCAAATTTTCCCATGAAATATTTGCCACAAAATTCTGAATAAACATTTTTTCCATAAAATTATGTTTCTCATAGGTTTCTGCAACAAAGCAACTTGCAATCTGAGACCATCTTCAAATTTCAATATCCTACAATGAAAGAAGAGACATGCTCTCAAAATAAAATCATGTTTATGTTATTTGATAAAAATTTATGCAAGTCTGCAGATTATTTATCACTCTGTCTGAATATTTGAAACATGGGAATCAAAAAATGCGGAATTTTGTCACTAGACACTTGGGTGTTGAATTATATAACTTATGAAAATTATTCAAGAGGTATTTCATTATGGTTATCATTTACAGGGTGTACCTAATAATTATTAAAACATATTTTTGAAAGTAATGGTAATATGAAAGTTTTATTTCAGTAATCCCTTAAGGGTGTCTCATGATTATTAATATATAATTCTGAAGCTACTGGTGATATAAAAGTTTCATTATAGTAATCGCATACAGGGTACCTCATGATTATTAAGATTTATTTCTGAAGCTACTGGTGATATAAAAGTTTCATTGAGAGGGGCTCATTTGAAAAATTTGATTTTTATCTTTATATCAAATTATCAATATTCTGGATATCTGTCATGTATTGACCTTGAAAACGGTCATTGAACCTGTATTACATTTTTCTAACTTGTTGAGACTTGTAACCGGACGTTATCAAATTCCAGGAAATCTCACACGTGCACTGTGACCTTTGAACTTGAATCCTTTTGCTCTCTCATAGGGTTTGACCTTGAATCCAAAAGCTCTCTCATAGGTTTTGACCTTGAATCCAAAAGCTCTCTCATAGGTTTTGACCTTGAATCCAAAAGCTCTCTCATTTCTTATCTACTGGTGTGTCAAAATACACCATTTAAGAGGAAAAAAAAAACATGGCGGTTGCTTGTCAACGTGCTATACCAGGTGTTCAACATATCATTTAAGAGAAAAAACAACAGGGTGTCTCAAATTGCATACAGGGTGTTTCAAAATACAACATTTAAGAGGAAAAAAAAAACATGGCGGTTGCTTGTCAACGTGCTATACCAGGTGTTCAACATATCATTTAAGAGAAAAAACAACAGGGTGTCTCAAATTGCATACAGGGTGTTTCAAAATACATTATTTAAGAGAAAAATCAACAGGATGTTTCAAAATACAACATTTAAGAGGAAAAACATGGCGGTTGCTTGTCAACGTGTTATACCGGGTGTACCAACATATCATTTAAGAGAAAAAACATGGCGATTGTTGTTGCTTGTCAACGTGCTATACCATGTGTACCAATGTTAGGTGGGAAAATTAATCAAAGAAAAAATGCCTCATTGGTGGTATGAGGATTCAAAAGTTGTTGTTTTACGTATACAGGGTGTTTCAAAATGCATCAGTTAAGAGGAAAAAACAACCGGGTTTCTCAAAATGCATCATTTAAGAGAGAAAAACAACGGGGTGTCTCAAAATACGTCATTTAAGAGGAAAAATATGACGACTGCTTGTCAAATGCTATACCGGGTGTACCAACATATGAATTAAGAGAAAAAACATGGTCGCCTCTGTCATTTATCAACTGTTAGGTGGAAAATGGGTCAAAGAAAAACGTATCATTGGAAATATGGGGATTCGAAACAACGACATACCCATACATAGAGATTGAATTACATGTCATCTATGTGATGTTCTTCGACGAGGGTGTTTATACTCGTCAGTCAACTGTCATCTGTCATTTCAAAAAAGGTTCGTTAAAGAAAAAAAGATGGTGGCGCTGGATTGGCCAACGCACATCATGGGCCGTCTCGCAAAAATGCTTCATGAGGGATTCGAAACAACTACTCACCCATACATAGTTATTGAATTACATCTGACATCTATGTAATGATAGTGTTAGAAAGGAGACAGGAGATAGGAGACGGGAGATAGGTGGCAGAAGATGGGAGATAGGAGACAGAAGATAGGAGACCGAAGATAGGAGACAGGAGTTAGGACATAGGAGTCAGAAGATAGGAGATAGAAGATAGGAGATAGAAGATAGGAGACAGGAGTTAGGACATAGGAGGCAGAAGATAGGAGACAGGAGAAAGGAGACCGAAGATAGGAAAACGGAGAAAGGAGATAGAAGATAGGAGACAGGAGTTAGGACATAGGAGATAGGAGATCTAAGATAGGAGGAAAGAGATAGAAGATAGGAGACATGAGTTAGGACATAGGAGGCAGAAGATAGGAGACAAGGGAAAGGAGACAGAAGATAGGAGACAGAAGATAGGACATAGGACTTAGGAAACAGACAGATTGACAGATATTCAGTTTGATCTAACCACAACGAACTAACCTTACGTATAGCGTCTTAAGAATCTCAACGTTGTAAGGAAAAAAGATGGCTGCTGTCATTTGTCAAATATCAGGTGGAAAATGAATCAAAGAAAAACCGTATCATTGAGGATTCGAAACAACTACTAGCTCATACAGAGAGGTTGAATTACATTCTATAGTAATGAAATATATCCAAAAGGCAGAGTTAGCGCCTTCTTATACTAGATGAGAAAGTACTTTCTTACACTCAACCTGGAGCATCTCGAAGCATTTTTATTTAAATATTTGATTCAGATAGGCGTGTTTCCATACAATATTTTTTCCAGTTAAAATAATGTTCTCAAACAATATTTTGTATTTGTTAAAAGTGAATTTTTTTACATGTTTTAGTTGTTTAATACGAAAATAGTTTGCGATTCCATACAATTTTTCGAATCTAGTAGTCTAGAAGACCATTTTTCAGATTCAATACTTATACAAAAATTTGATTAATAGCGTTCAAATCTGGCTGTTTGAGAGGTCATTTTAGGCAAACATTTACCAGCATTATATAAGATTACATAGTGTACCCACTCACTCGGCAAATATAATATATTAATAATTTCTATGTGATTCAAATCACATGGTTTAGGAGGTTATTTTAGGTATTCATTCAATATCATTATTTATAAATTTAATCAACAGCATTCAGATTCGGTAGTTTAGGAGGTCATTTCTGGTAAACATTCATTAGCATTATTTAAAAATTTGATCAATAGCATTCAAATCGGGCTGTTTAGGAGGTCATTTTGGGCAAATATTCAAAAGCATTATATAAGATTACATAGTGTACCCACTCACTCAACAAGTATGATATAATATTTTTAAATCAGGTGGTTTAGAAGGCCATTTCAGGTCAACATTTAATACCATTATTCAAAATTCGACACATGCGATGAGGATGGATGAAGGCCAACTATCAATTGCATAACATACATTAGCGTTAATGAAACAAGCATTTTTCCAAAAAACATTTATTAATAGATGGAAATCACTTTCGAAAGTACAGTTTTTAATTGGGATAGTAAGTTTTTATTGGGGCACGGCACTCCAAACATATTCCAGTTGAAATCGCCAACTTGAACAAGTTTTCTTTGGAATTCATTGTATTTGAAATATGTCTTCCCGCAGAAAAAGTACATATGTCCATCGATATATCTAAACGCTGTCGTAATATCACCAGGAATACCAGGAAACATATCGCTGATGCGACCTCTATTAGTAACTTGGCTATTACTTTCACTAAATTCGATAAATGAGGAATTATCATAAAATAGATAAGTTGTTCCAACATATGTTTGGAAAAAAGCATTTATTCGTGCACCTCTCGGTATTTGAATATCTACGTCTTGATCGATTTGTAAGTTCGGAAACGAACCCGAGTAAAATTTATTACTACTCTCGGCAAATAATTGACCAGGATAACTCTGAAAAATATGATTCACGCTACCAATTTCTATGGGTAAATAATTTCCAAGTTTTTCTGGTTCTGGTATGGTTTTATCATTGTTTATATCCAACTTCCATATCAGATCTTCATTTATGATGTAGAGACGATAATTTGGGAAAATAGGTGCGAACGCTAGGAACATTACATCGGGAGGCTGTTCAATCTGACATAAATTGGTGAGCGGTTTGGTGGGCGCTTTGTCTATAATTAAGACGGTATTCATCGTCGTCGTACGAGGAGTGCTTTGAGCGGGTTTCGGTATACGCGCGAATTTTTGTTTACGTCCATAGAGAGCTTCAATTCTATTTAAATCATCTTGTTGGAGAGGTATTGTTGTTTTTTGATAAAATCTATACATAATTGCTGATTCGGCATGTGAATGCCCCAAACCTAAAGCATGTCCGATTTCGTGTACAAGGGTCATCAGCAGATTGTAGGCATCATCTGGGGGTGTTTTGTCATCACCCAAATACCATTCTTCGTCATCATCCACATGAATTTCAACACATGTCGAACCTTTTGAAGGAAAGTAAGAGTGTCCCAACATTCTTCCTGGTCCATCAAGAGTGCTGCCGCATTGGTGTTTACCCATACAGGTTGCTCGAAAATTATGTGTCCCGTTTACGAATACTATTGTAATGTTTGGCTGTTGTTTAAGTTTCAGGTTCACTTGTTTGAATTTTAAAACAGTAGCGTCTTGCCATATATTGAAACCTTTTTGAACAAATTTTTTGTATGTATTATATTTCCCTAAATCCATATTGATAGAAGGAAAGTACCAGTAAAGTGACGTTTCGTTCCATTTTCCTTGTACAATGTATGAGTTTTCCTTGTATTGACATCGGGGTTTTTTGATCAAGGCTATAGTTTCATAGTTCAGAGTGCCGTCTACAGGAAGATTGTTCTCTTCTTGAAAAGAAACTATAACATCGCTGAGGTCCGTTTGCGAAGTATTAGTTAAATACCCAAATTTAACAAAGTAATTTTTCGCATCATCTTCAGTCACTCAAAGTTTTTCAATCAATGCTACAGTTTCATTGTTCAGAGTGCCGCCTACAGGAAGATTGTTTCGTTCTTGAAAAGAAACTATAACATTACTGATGTCCGTTTGCGAATTATTTGGCATATAACCATATTTAACAAAGTAATTTTTCGCGTCATCTAGATTCGCTGACGATGCAGTCAATAGCATCAGAGGTAACAACAGTACAAACGATCGCATTGCGAGTTCAGCGTTGAATGTACCATCGAACCTTCGTATGTTTATTTAAGGGATTTTTGTTTCTCCCTCCACCTCTCTTCCTCTCCAACGGTTGTTTCACAGCAGCCATCTCTCATATAAAGTTCCTTTGCTAATGAGCAATCAGTATTATTTTCAATATTTGATATAACTATATCATTTGAACCCAGCTTCAGATACCATCTCCAAAATGGTGATGTAAATGATAGTTAATTTGACATAAAATATCAACGTACCACAGATCAAAAAGCGAATTGGCATCTATACACCTTTGATTGGTTTATATAAAAATTAAATTCATATTCAAATCAATACATTTTGAGGCTAATATTCAATAAATAAATATCCTAAAATTTTTTTTATTAGTTAGGGGGAACATACATACGTTATTGAAAGACTTAAATTTTTTAATCATTTTATTACGGATATCTAAACATTGGACATATTATTTCACCACAATAATTACAACCACATTTCTTGAATAATCGTTCAGATTCTTCATTGCTGCAAAAAGCTGTAAATTCTTCATGATTCTTAATGTGACCGAGGAGTTTAGCTGCATATCCTTTTCTTCGGAATTCAAGTAATGTATGAATATAATTGATAGTTTTCGGTTTTGAATGTTTCCTCAAAGGGTCAAAATCCATGGTTGAGAGCAGCGCAAATGCTGTTGGTTTATCGTCGATGTAAATAATATATCAGCTGATTTTTCTATCATGATACCACTGTTGTATGAAATCACTATCGATATTCAACTGCCTAATTTTTTCTCAGCAGCTTGAGCACCATAAAATAACCTAACTGCTTCCATCTCCAATGTCGGGAATGAACTGCGTGCGAGGGAATTTCCTCCCCTGGATAAAACTTCTTTACCCCCTCTCCTTTTTGGTTAGTATTATACCCTTATGTCATTTTTAAGAAGGCTATATGTATTCAATCATTCGCCATATTAATTTTTCTCGTCAAGTATTGTAGCTATAACATTATGAATATTTTTTCGTATTTTCAATAAACTTTTTGGAGCTCCATCAAAGTACTCTGTTGTGGACTTGGTTTGTTTGATATTACGATAAATATCGATCATTTTTGTATCTTCAGCAGTATGACGCATAAACATCCCCTTCTTCAATGTAAATTCGTATTCATGAGGAAAATAAAATTTAGTGATGGCATCAGTAGGATCATATACTATTTGATTATGCTCAATCCAAAAATGCGGTGTAATTGTAACCTCATTCGAATAAAACTTCGTTCCGACACATAACTTTATTGTCATTCCATACTTCTTGGCTAACTCATATAAAATTAAACTTGCCGGCAGACATGCTCCACAATAATTGTTTTTTATAAATACTTGTTCAATACATGATTTAATCAAGTTTAGGCGAAATTGGTGGAACGTTGGATTAGACATATTTGCTAATGCAACTGCGCAGATTGAACGTTAAATGGTGAATGACAGATTTTTTACCCCCACCCCTTTTCATTAGGCGACTGAAACATAGTTTTTGAAAATTTCATTTTTTCAATTTCATGTGTTAAACGATATACAACATATTACATGCATTCTTATGGGAAATGAAGAATAAAAATGTTACAAATACCTCGATATATGATAAATACACCACTTTTATATGTATTCTTAAGCTAACTGAAGCATACATTTTTATAAACTGAAGGCCTTTTGAAACATTAATATTTCCGTCTGAAAAATTTTGTCTATCAGATAAACCATTGATATTTACCCCCACCATTTTAATTAGACGTTTCAAAAATAGATTGTAGAAAATTTCATTTTTCAATTTCATGTGTCAAGTGACATGCAGCATTTTACATGCATTCCTATGGAAATCGCAACATAAAAATGTTACAAATGGCTCTATAGATGACCAATGCAGCACTTTTATATGTATTCGTATGTTAATTGAAACACAAATCTTTACAAACTGGGGGCCTTTTGAAACAGTTCAGTTTTTCATCCAAAAAATGTTCGTACCCCCACCCTTTTATAAAGCGTTCAGTCTTCCGTCCGACCTAAGTTTACATATACTGAGCTCTTGTAACACTATACGTTCGGGTTCGATCTCAGAACCTCCTCGTTGGCCGGCCCCAAGTCCCCTCTCGGACACGCCGCGCCAAGATTCGCGTTCCAAGAAGTCGCCCGAAACGACGTGTTCCTGGTGCCGCACAGCTAGCCCCGCGTCCATCTGGTCCTCTTCTCCGTGGTTGGGGAAGCGCTCGGCCCGCCTCTCCAAGGATATTCCCGCCATACGGCGACAGGAAACTCCCTGGGAGAGCCTTCCACCACCCCTCACACCTTCTCGTGAGTCCTCACGCCTTCTAACCACGTGGAACTCCTCTTCATCCTCCAGCGACGCGGTCTCTTCTCCAGCGGGCCCCAGGTCGTCTCCTGCGACGAACTGGTCCCTCGTCTTCATCTCTCTTCTCTGAGACTCTTCCGACAATCTCAACTCATTTATTTCTTCTAGATTGGCCGACAGTTCGGCCGTTTGTTCCCTATGGCGACGAAGTAGTTCACCTAGTGCATGGTCGGACCCCTGTGGCTTGCGAGTAGTCCTGGAACTTCTCTCACTAAAAACGTCCCTCTCGGGAACCTGATCTAAGTCGCATTGACCAAAAATTCTACCTGGGACACTTGCCCGTACAAAACGCGAGTCCATCCTGTCCCCGCGCTGTGCACCACCAAGTTCTCCCCTAAGTTCCAGAATTTCCTCATTACGCCTTTTATTCCTAAAATCCCTATCCACAAAAGCTTGACTCGAAATCGGGGTTGTTTTGACAGAAACCACTGTTTCTGTATAAGGACGTGACAAGCTATCGCGAACATTAGATGAAACCACACTCCTCGGGCTGAGACTATGGTGATGACTTCCATCCAAGGATTGGGAATTTGGAATTTTTCCCACGGAGTTTGAAAAACTCAAAGTTCGTCTCGGGGAAGGCGATTGCGCTCACAGGCGAGCCGCAATCGTCGGGGTTCTCTAAAGTTGTCGACCGACAACTGGCACCGCCTCCTGGAGGTCTGTGTCAGCTTCGGTCTGGTGACTAAGAATTTCCTGGGGGTGAGAAAATGAATTTTCTCAATAATGGGAGGCGTGGTTTCCTCTAACATTATTTTTCTATCTCGTGATGTCATACTACGTGTGTAAGGCATCATTTCCCTAACTTTCAAAAATGACCTGAACTGGGATAGTTCAGGGGGAAGGATCACGGTTCCTAACTTTAAAAGCTAGCTAAAACCTAACCAGGGCACTAAAAGGATAGGACCTAATCGTTGGCTGCACTTCCAGGGCAAGGAAGCGGCCGCAGGAAAGGATAAAGACTTTTTAGCTACCCCCACGGGACTCACGGACAGTGAGCTCGACAATAGCAAAGCTAAAGTCTAATGATGTCTTGACAGGTCAGGACTTTAAACGTAAAACGAGCTGGCTTCGTAAAAACCCACGATGGGTCCGCCCAGAGACAAATCCCCTTTATAACTCACCACGTGCCTGTTTATTATCACCTGACCCCTCTTCTACGCCGGGGATTTGGGTTTAAACGCGGCTGGTCTTCAGCGAAGATAAATCCGTTGATTTACTCCGCGGAGATGAGGTTTCTTTACCTCCAGCTCCTCTTCACACTCTTGAAGTGGCTTCACCGCTCCCACAATCCTCTTCACACTCTTGAAGTGACTTTTCTAGGTCTCTTCTTGCTTCCGTGTTCCTCTAACCGAGAGCGAACACTCTTCTCGAAAATCGGACGAAACTTTAATAACCCTAACTCGGAATTTATTAAATTTCTCCGCGTCAGACACCGAGAACCGCTCGATGCCTCCTAACCCCAAGTTTAATCACAAAAACCGGGTGACTGCACAGAGAAAACCGTATTGAAAAATACGCGAAATCTCTAATTCACTTCTCACTTCTCGGGATATCTCCTGACTATCCCTTGAACGAGCTCTTCACAGTCGACGAATAAAACGCACACTTGCTTTTAATCGCGACCCCCAAACTACCTATCAATTCACTAGCCCAAACGAACTGATTCGTTTATTTCGCACAAATCTAGCCAAGATTCAACTGTATGAATCTCCCTAACAATTATGCTGGGTTTCCTCTGAAACCGACTTCCAAAATCTACACTAACTGACACTCCCGGTGCAGTTGGCTACTCTATGACTCTGCTTCGACTACACGATGGCATCTAAGCAAGCTGTCTGAACAACGAAATACCATCGCTTTTCATATTTATACCAAAATTTTCCCTACAATTCCCAACGGTCGAAATGTTCTAGAACAATCGAACCGTTAGGAATTTCCATTAGGCGCCACCCCTTGGAAAATGAGCAATTCCGCCCTACTGGTTGGTCCGCCAAACGCAGTATAAAAGCGAAATTCTCTGGCGCTCAAGTAGGGGGTTTATGCCAATCCTGGACCTCCCCCCACCACTGACCTTGAGAGTGACCTTGGGGAATGACCTTCAGAGGATGATCTGGTTAGTGGTTGGTGACCTTGAGGGTAGTCGACATTGGGGGTTGATGACCTTGAAAGTTGGTGACCATGGATTTTGAAGGGTGAATTTGAGTATGGGCCACCTTGAAAGTGTGTAACCTTGAGATCAATTGAGCTTGAGAGTGGATGACTGTTCAATTGGTTGACCTTCACTGTAGACCGATATCTTTGAAGACTATTGAGTAAGAGGGTGTATTGAAATTAATTTAGCATTGACATATTCGGTTGAAGTGAATATTTTTCTATCTTGATTCATTTCAACCTCAAATATACCCCTTCCCTTCAACGATTGCTATAAAAGCTAGAGAGTAGATACTTACGAATTCAGTTTGCACCGCCCATAGTACCAGAGTGAGCATTCATAATAAGTTTTTCCGAGTTGGCATCGAACTATAGTGCACCAAAAGGAACACATCGCAATTCAGGTGAAAATATTTTATAGTTTTCTACCATAATTTCTACATATTCGAAAATGGATACCCTAAAATTTGATTTTGAAAAAATAAATTCTGCTATTCAACACATAGAAACTCTAGAACAAAGAACTATAACATCACTAACGATCGGTAAAGCTTATAAAGTTGAAAAAATGGCAATGTATTCTACAAGATATGGTAAATCTATTCAGGTAATTCTGTTGGAAGATAATGTCAAATTCAAATCATGGCTTCCGAAACGAGTCACCGAGCAATTAACAGATGAGATTATTCAAATGATAAATTCATCAAAGTCCAAAGTGGTGATAACATATATAGGGCAGAGTTCTCAGGAATTTTCTGGTGCGAAAACCCGATCGTTAGTAAAGTTCGATGTGATAGAGTAAAAGTATAATTATAATATGTAAATTCATGGTAGAATATAAAATATTGTTAACCCACCTACTCAAAACATAAGGTGAGTATGGTATACCTTGTGATAATGATTTCAAACTGATAGTCACTATTTATTTTTCAGAACTTCCATACAAAGATGTGGATGCAATATTCCAGCGAGTTGTGGACAGAGGCTGTAGATATAGATTCTGCAATTGAAAGATTGCGTTGTGAATTGAATGATTTGAGTTGGGATGCACTACATTCGGCAAATTATGATATGAACATTTGTTTTGATGTTGAGGAGGTCCGACGAGTTTTGGAGCTCAGCAATAAATATGACTTTGGTGTAAAGTTGTGTAACAAATATTCCCATGGACTCATTAGTTTGGATGAGTATTGCAAGCAGATGATTGAAGCGGAAATGAGAAGATTTTTATCAGACCTAATTGCATATTTACCAGGAGATATAACAGAAAAATATCAACTGAGAAAAGACGAGTATAGCTCAGATGGAGAAGAAGGGAATGTGTGTGAAAGTGGTGAAGTTTTGCAGTCTACATAGAAAATTATTTTTAGTATGCATATATTAATATTCATTTTATAAATAAAAACAACATTGAAAGTATTTTTTTTTTATTTACTACTATATTATGATACATTCAAAATATGAAAAATAACATACATATCAATAAAATATTATGATAATCCAATCTGAATTGAACCATTGAGTGCACTATAGCTCAAATAGGCTTCGTGTAGTATAAGTGCATATACTTTCGTGTTGGCGGGAAATTTTGTCTTTCGGGTTTCGAACTCAATTTTGATGTCGACGGTGGATGACTTCATGGCATCAGGTTGATGGGAGCAATCGATGACGAAAAGAGGATTATTCCGGAAGCTTCCAATATCCATTATTGGTTCACTCATAGGCTTGTTGTAGTAACTGCGTTGGAAATTTTCATAAGCATAGTAAGCTGAAGAGTCCAATTTTTTATCGAAATCCAGATTCCAACGTTTGTATGGAAATACTTCAGAATTCAAATATAAACGGATATTATTTATATTTGCATTAATAAAATTCGTCGCATCTTTTGAAATATTTTCAGAATGATCTGTGTCTTGGAATCCGATAATGATGAATCGAGGCCTTTCGAGGCTATTGGTGGTTTTCACAGCCCATATGTCTGAAGCTGTATCACGAAGTGATGGTAACTCATAAAGATCCCACATACGGTAGGCCATTTTGACTTTGGCACTACTATTTTTATTAATTCGGTTCAAGAGCTTCAATTTCTGGCGATCTTCTGGTACAATATGTCTGATTCTCCATTCTATTTTCGTGATTTCTAGTTCAGCATCGACCTCGCCTATGAATGAATTTTTGAAGGATCGAGCTATAATCAGAATGAGTTCCTGCTTAACATTCAAAATCCCCTTGGTGTTTTCTTCAGCGAATCCCATAATGTATTTTAGGGGCAGTTTGCCGCTGAAAAAATTACTTGCAGGATCCAGTATATCTTGTTTATTCTGATTGAGACCCCAACCTATTGGTAGTAAACTATTCTCATGTGTTTTTGCGAATGATACCATAGTTTTCAATGTGGTTGTTATGCCTGGCTTTCGTACAACTGCAACTTGTTCACCACCCATTTCGTAGCGGATTTCATCAAACAAGAAAGCCAGAGCATTATTGGAAAGATAACATCGTTTGTTGGGCTCTGAAGGTGTGAATTTTCCCTCGATATAAATGTAGCTATCTGCTATATCGAGAATTAGATCTTGAAAATTGATGGGAATTCTGATTTCGTCCGAATTCTTATAATATGGTGATCCATAGGGCTTATATGTATGCTCATGCAAACTAATCAGGGAATGATCGAAAATTGGCTCTTCAAAAACTTCTAACATATCGCTTGTAGTGAAAGCGGCCATATTTTATTTCTTCTTGGTATTCCTGATCTTCAAGCCAATTGATTTCAGAAAGTTTAGATTAGTAGAGCTGATGGTATATCTTGATTGGTTAACGGGCTCACGTGAAATGAATCGGTTTATGATTTTTCTCTTCTTTATATCAGCATGATCCTCAACCCCATTGTACATACACCGTTTCGGTTTCAATCGCCGGACATTATAACAAAACCCCATTGTATTTTCTTGGCAGAGGTCAATATTACAATTTTTTCAACTCCAATTTTATAATTATTCTTTCACCATTGAACTCGATCAGATGCCCACGATCGTCCAAAATGCGCAGAGTAATGTTGTCGAGATACTGACGGCCTTCGGGCTTGATTGGCATATAAATTATATTTCGTGGTTCCTTTGTGAGTTTGTATCCTCGCTCGACATCAATATCGAATTCGAAAATGCTGTGACATTCCTCACCATTCAAATACGCTCCAGAAGTGACGTTACAATCCACACGGATTATTCTCACATTATTGATATTCACAGGTAATGTTGATTCATGTGTTTCGCCGATACCAAAGACCTTAGGCTCGAATCCTAAAAGACCAGCGATAGAGTTTTCATGTAAGAGGCTGATGTAATATTTCGATCGCATTTCACATTTCAGAGTATTGTTGTTTGGATGTAGGAGAAACACATCATCCATATTCTTTTCGGTGACATTTTCAGCCAGTTTCTCTTTAGATCTAATGGATCGCTGTATAACTTTATTGATTTCATCAATTTCATAAGCGCGAGGTGGAATTTTAATGGTTACGGGTGGAGAATTGATTCGTTTTGAATAGCTGATCACATTATTCTTCACAGTAACATTGAAAATTGAATTGTAGGAATAGAAACCATGTAAACCCAAACCATAACTGCTACTCGTATCCAATTCGACTGATGGGTAAAAGTTAGCGCTCAACTCGCTTGAGTCTCCTGATAGCGAGAACGTTCGTGACATGACTGTTCAATTGTTAGTATTCCAGGACATTTTATTGCTGGAAACAGAAATGATACAGCATCCGTCTCTTTTTTGGTGGTGATGTTAAATGGGTGTCAACATCATTTTTTGCTACTACATTTACATCCTTCACATTACAGTAGCAACAAAATATTTTTCGGGGTATTGGTCCATCATTCACATCAGATGAACTGCAAGTATCAACATCATTATAATGCTCCTGGCAGTACTGATACTTCAAGACATCAATATCATTTTGAAGGTGTGGTGGTAGTTTATCCCACACTGCCGCAATTTCCCCAGCAGCACATCCAATCAACACTTCTTTGGGCATATCAGAAAGTTGTTGTTTACTCATTTTATTCAAACTACGTAGTCTAGAATATGCATTTAATGAATGCGCCATCCTCTTTATGCTTTCTCTATCCTGGATAGGGGTTTTGTCCATAGTGGCTTACCGTATAGAAACTGCAGACACAAATGACCACACCACACTGTATTGAACCGCTGGTGTCGCTCATAGTTATAGCAAATTTCACTAGCTGGTTTTGGTCCACTGTGAAAATAACGAATTAGTTCTTTGGGGGGAGGTAAATCATCAAAGCTGTCATAGTATTGCACTGATCCTCCATTTTTTTTATATGCCACCCAGTGTGTTCCTGGGCCGTATCGGTTATCTAAATTAACTACTGCGGATTCACATCGATGCGGTCCTGAAAGTGGAAGATCGTCACGCATAAATACACCGCGAAAATTTGTAATTTTCATTTTCTTAGCGATTAATTTGATGTCAATGTCAGAAAGAGCTCTCCGGGGTGGCATACTCATAGGTTTTTTGAATTCTGATGCTTTAAATATAATCCTAGACCTTTGCGGTATGGTTTCAAATACATTCCTTTGCCACTTTTACCGAGAGCAATAGCTTCCATGTACTTATTGTGGCGGTTTGACTCATTCAACTGGTCTCTACTAGCTCTTGCTGCTTGTACTGCTTTAGTTATACCTGCTGCTGCTCCAGTAAGAGTGCCAAGTGCTGATAACCCAGCAAATATTGGTATGAGTGGTAGAAGTCCACCAACTTTGGGAATTGGTATCACCCGAGGTGTACGAATTTTATTTTTTCCTCCTGCCTCTTTTGTGTATTTACGGGCTGCTTTCAGCGCGATTTGGGTGGCTTTTCTCAAATTATTTGCAACAATTTTACCTCCTCCTGCTTCACGTAAAACATCTCGCACCTTTCTTACAATGCCAGAACCGAAGGCTACTACCTTTCTAATATTTTTTGCTTTTTTCTTCTTAATTTTTCTCATAGCTCGAATATTTCCCTGTTTACACGGTTTAGTTGACTCGCATCCCATACCAAATCGACGCTTTCCCTTCATTATATTTGTAACCAACCAAGCAGAACCTTTCTCTCCAAGAGAAGCGTTTTTGTCTTTGAATCTGCTCCAAGCAGCCTCTTCAAGCTTCTGGTCTGCCTTGTGCCTACTGTTGAGATCCGAATTCAGTGAATAAGCAATATCGTGCTCCTTGCATGCGAAATCTAGTTTATTTATGCCGGGATCTCTTCTTGCCAACCTCTTATGTAATCTTGTTCCAGGACCACAGTACTGATAACCACCAGGTAGATGCAACTCAATGGGTAGTTTATTGATTAGAGAATTAACCAAACCTCTACCGCCCACTTGTTTACGTTTACAACCTTTCTGATTGAGTTTTGTCATTTAAATAAAAGATTCAGCGAAGCACTGCACTTATATAGTCTCTAGCTGTCGTACAATGCGCATTGTGAAACAGAAACAAGAGTTTAAAATCGATAATTTTGACGAAAAAGTAAATGATGGACTGGGGAGGCACAGTGAACGACGCCATGGATCTCTCCTCCCATTATCAATTAGGGGTCTCATTATTGGACCTTCGAAGACAAATGTGATGATTTCTTTACTAACTCACCCACTGGGATTGCGATTCGTGAATGTGTATGTTTATTCAAAATCTCTATATCAACCCAAATATGAGTATTTACGAGGAGTGTTGAAGCCGATTGAAGGATTGGGATTTTATACTTTTGGAAATGTCACGTCTGGAATAGTAGAACCATCAAAAAAAAAAAAAAAAAGGGGGACTAGAAGTGGGCCCTCCTCCACCCCTGTTCCTGAAACGAACAGGCCACTTAGAAAATTGACTAGAAGACTTGGGAAAACCATAATATGTATAGAAACTGGTGGAGAAGACTTCATCGAGATGCTATGTGGCATGTGCTTCAAACTGCATTAAGATAGGAGTTCCAGCCTTTCGGCACAACTCGCCCTGGCCTACAATGACAAGCGTGGCACCTGTTTTACAATGGTATATAGAAATGTGTACTGAAGGTACATCATCAAACAAAACTTTATTTACAAACTTTTCATAACAGGGCCACTATCTACTACCCTACATTAGTAAACCTAATCAGACGCTCCAGATCGGAGCCCAGTACTTCAATAATCTCTGCTGGATTGATCGGCAACGGCATCTGAAGTTCAGCTTCCAAGTCTGCCCGCGCATTAGTGTAATGGGGACAGCTCGTGATCGTATAATAATAATAATAATAATAATAATAATAATAATAATAATAAATTTATTAGCCATTTAGGTACAGTGTGTACATATGGTAAGTCATACAATACATAAGTCACATGATACAATAAAACAAAATTGTAGGTCATTGAGTAAAAATTAACTAAATAACGATCATATGTATAAATAAAATAAAAACGGATCTGACGACAGTACAACACAAGATACATATTCAAAAGTGAAACGATTATCAGTATAAATAAAATCATAACCTGAGTACAAATGAACCAGGCCCATGTATAATTAAAAACATTGAATTGAAGTTTTATTGCGGAACAAGATGACAGCACACTACAAGTAAAATAATTCACAATAATGGATCATCCAAATATTCTTGATAGTTATAGTAACATTTTTCAGTCAGCAAAGATTTTATTTTGTTAAAAAATATTCTATCACAGTCAGAATTTTTAATTGCCGTTGGCAATTTGTTGTAGAAACTCAATGCTTTGTAGAGAGGAGAATTTTGGAATTTCGTGGTTTTGTGGTTTGGTATTTTTAGGTGACCACCATTGCGTGTGTTGTAAGCATGCGAAGAAGCATTTGTATCGAAGGATTTCAAATTGCTTCTAATGTATTTCAAACATTTCAAAATATAGATGGATGGAGCAGTTAACAATTTCTCTCTAATAAATATTGGTTTGCAACTATCTCGCTCTGGCGTGTCTTCTTGTGCGCAATGTTCGCACTCTGGGGAGGGTATTTTCCCAATTCGATGCAGGTGTAACTTGAAGTTCCCATGGCTCGTTAGGAAAGAGCATACCAGCCTACTGGGTCTGTGATGCGGAACCTGATCCAATTTCTTATGTTAGGAATAAGTGAATATGTACTTCTTCCCTTGATGGTTGAGTCCCATTCTTGCTGCCATCTATCAATGGAAAGGGATTCAACATGCAAGTATTTATTTATTTATTTATTTATTTATTTATTTATTATTCAAACAGGCCTACAAGGCCTTTTTACATGAATTAAAAAAAAAAAGTTTGAAATTTTAATTTACATTTAAATTGTATGGCTTACAGTCTAATACATAAGATTAATTGAAGTTTCTGATATACTGTGTAACGATCTCTTTGAAAGCCTTCAATGAAACTGTCCAATCTATATCCATCAATAAATTTAATGTATTGGCTAGTCGCAACATGATTATAAGCGGAGACCTTACGGTACTAGAAACCAGGGGTATATTGAACATAAGAGAATTTCTCGTTCTCCTTGCTGGCACATTAAATCTTATCCGTGAAAGGAGTTCAGGAGAGTTGACTTTATAATTCAATATTTTGAATAGAAATATTAATATATTTTGACTTCTTCTGTTGTCCAGCGGCAATATTCTGAATTCATTTCTCAATTGTGTAGTTCTAACTACTCTGTAGTCAGGATAGATACGATATTTTTTGTAGTACAAGAATCTCAAAAATTTGTTTTGAATTTTTTCTACTTCAGAAAGTGTAATTTGATATTCTCCTAACCAAACTTCTGATCCGAATTCAAGTTTCGATCTGACTAGAGTGCAGTACAGAATCTTTATAGCTTCTATATTGGAAAAATTTGATGTTTGCCTCACTATAAAGCCTAACATACGGTTTGCTGATTTAATGATAGTTTTAATATGGTTCGAAAAGGAGAGTCTATCATCATATGTAATACCCAGATCTTTCATTTCCCTAACGCTCTGTAACCCTTCCCTTGCATCATGTAATCAAATATTATCGGCTCCCTCAACTTTGTTATTCTCATAACACAACATTTGTTTAAATTGAAGAATAGTTTATTCTTACAGCTCCACTCGCAAACATATTGCAAGTCCTTCTGTAACTTAACACTATCTCTGATAGTTTCAATTTTTTTAAAAATTTTTAGATCATCTGCAAATAATAAACAGCTTGAATACTTGAGAACTGAGGGCAAGTCATTAATGAACATAACAAACAGTAAGGGCCCTAAATTGGAACCCTGAGGTACTCCAGAATTAGCTTCATATTTCCCCGAAGTATTTCCATTATGTTTAACGACTAAAAATCTATGTTCAAGATAACTTCCGAGCATTTTGAGTGTGCCATGAGAGAGTCCAAATTCATTCAACTTTGCTAGTAGTACATCGTGATCGACTTTGTCAAAAGCCTTTTTAAAATCAGTAAATATTACATCAAGTTGCGACTTACTCTCAAGTGTTTCATACCCTGTACAAGCAAAGCTGAATAAATTTGTACTAACCGATTTTTTTGTAACAAAACCATGTTGCTGAGGCATTATACTATTTTCAATATATCCATATAATCTTGAATATATAATTTGTTCAAATAATTTAGATGGTGCCGACATTATGGATATAGGCCTGAAATTTTCAATGTCCATCTTGTCACCTGATTTGAAAATGGGAGTAACTACAGCTGTCTTCCATAAACTCGGAAATTCGTTCGTCTTCAGGATTAAATTGAAGATATGTAGCAGAGGTGTTGCCAACCAATCACTTACACCTTTTAATATATAGGGTGG
This sequence comes from Chrysolina haemoptera, assembly GCA_958298965.1. NCBI lineage: Eukaryota > Metazoa > Arthropoda > Insecta > Coleoptera > Chrysomelidae > Chrysolina > Chrysolina haemoptera. Next base: position 486,665 of record OY282593.1, on the reverse strand, counting down.
AATACCATCTATTCCAGCTGCCTTCTTAGGTTTCAGTTTTTTTACTGCTTCTTTATATTCAAACTGTGTGACTAGTTGCATATTGAGTGTATTATTTGTTAAAGGAGTACCACTCACACCATCGGAATATGACTGATATGACGACTTGGTCTTTGAGTAAACAGAGGCAAAAAACGTTGCAAATGCTTCTGCTGTTTCATTTTCTTCAATTTTTTCGTTTTTATATACATAATTCCCAATACTATCATTATTCTTTTTTCTGTCATTTACAAAATTCCAAAAATTGTTTATTTCTGTACCCAAACCATTTTCAATTTTTTTAATGTATAGTCTCTCCTCTAATCTTATTAATGCTTTAATCTTTTTTCTCAAAATGTTGAACTGTACTGCATAGTAATCAGATACAAATCTTAATTTCCTAAACCTGTCTTTCTCTTTTATCAATTCTTTAATTTCATTCGTGATCCAAACCTTATACTTTTTAGAGTTTTTATACACATTGTACTTTGGTACACATTCATCAATTATATTATTCCACTTACCATAAAAATTTTCTACTGCCACATTAACATTTTTTTCCATCGTCACATTGGACCACTCAGTATTCCTCATCATTTGGCAAAGTCTATAAAATTCAGCTTTTTTGTAGTTGTATTTAAATTCCTTCAGGTTTTGCTTCTGTTCATGTTTATCACTATTAATTTTAATTGTAATATCTAATGCAGGATGATAAGCATCCTCCATAACGAAAGGGATATTGTCCCTTCTTACATAACAAGAGGTGGAGTTACTCTCAGAACTGATGACTAAATCCAGCGTTCTTCCCTGATGGTTTATTATATCATTGTATAACTGAAATCCATTGAAATCAACAAAATCTTCAAAACACCTCAAGATATTATTATTATTATTATTATTATTATTATTATTATTATTATTATTATTATTATTATTATTATTACAATGACGATTATAATTCATTCCAGTGATATCCCTGATGTTGAAATCTCCCATAATATATACCTTACCCATATCACAATCTATCAAATTATTTTGCAAGAACTCTAGGGCAGATTCATACATATCACATACGCTTCCTGATGGTATGTATATGGCGCAAAAAATATACTTACCGTTGCTAATCCTTGTTTCAACAACAACTGCTTCAAATGTAGTACTTTGTGTAACCATTCTCAAAATTTTTATTTCTTTTTTTAATGCAATGAAAACACCACCTCCCGTTGTTTTTTTTTTTAATTCCAGATTCCTATCTGCTCTCACTAAGTTATACACATTATTATCAACAATTTCCCCATCCCTAACTCCTTCTTTCAACCATGTTTCGACCACCACCACAATATCAAAATCTTGATTCAAACAGCTACTAAAAAAATCGTTACACTTTGTATTTAACCCTCTACAATTTTGAAAATATACCTTTAGTTCAGCTAACATCAATTAAAAATCGAATTGTGAGCTCTTTACTCGTGAAGATACTAAAATACGTAAATAAATGATAGAAATTTACTATAAACTAAAATTATTTGATACATAATTAATGATAAATCAGACCAGTCTAATATTTTCCGCGAAACCCACTTGAATCCTATCTGTTTCGCTAAGTAATTAGAAATTTACTACAAACTAAAACCAAAAACCAAAAACTGAAAATATTTTGATTTATACAGTGTAATTAAACAATAGTAATATTTTTCGCAAATCCCATTGAATCCTATCTATTTTATTATTCGATAAGTGGTAATAAGATATTCCCTCCTTGTAAAAGCAATAGGTATAAATACAAAGTTCAGAAAAACCAAAAGTTTTTTACACTGCTAGTTCTCTAGATTTGCCAAGTCGGTGCCTACGCGTACCCAATGCACAACGTTGCCAATTTTTACAAAAATTCTGCAATTCTTGGTCCATACAGCTTTACTGCCAAATTTCAATTTTGTCGCAAGTAGAAGTTTGTACGATGCATGAGTTAACTCCTCGTTAATAAATACTTTGGTACCTTTCAGCGAACTTCTTGCTTCAAGAATCGCATTCCTCTTCAAAAGAGACACAAAAGTAACAACAATGTGTCTTGGCTTCAATACATTGTTATCTTTCTTTCCAATCCTAATTATATTGTATATTTCGAACTGAGAGCAGTTTATTTTCATTCCATCATTAAACAATGTTAAAACTTTAGCCAACAAATTTTCATTGTCTTCTTCCATGATTCCTACGAGCCTCAGTTTATTTTCTGTGAAATTCATTAACGTTCTTTCTTGCTTTCCCTCCAATTCGTCTAATTTCGTTTTATTATGTGTGATGGATTTCTCCGAAATTGTTAATTTAGAGAATATATTAGAAAAATTTGACTCACTTTCATCCTTGGTCTTTTCTAGATCTATGATCGATATTCTCATATTTTCCACCATTCCTTCCAAACTCGATAGTTTTGATACTATTCCATTCATATTTTCCTCCATGCTATCAAATTTCTTCTCAAGCCTTTCTATACCTTCATTGAACTTTTCTGTGAGTTTAGGCATCATACGGTTTATTATGGTTTCTATCATAGTTTCATCAACAGTTGTGACACTCCTAGTTCTCTGGCTCATTTCAAATATTAGTCACTACGAAGGTTCAGAGCAACTGGCAACACTGTACTGTACAGAAATAATTCGATGAACTTTAATTATTTTCCTTCACTTCGTAACTCTGTTCACAACAATATTTCGGAAACTTTCTTCTTATATAGCACTTTTATGGTTTGTTAACGGTTCATTCAGTTAAACTCATAATTTATTTTGGCCGATTTACCACTGACAATATGAAATAAACTGCGAGCTCACACAGACGATGTTTACTGCTGCCGCTATCCAATATCTGTAGTCCTCTAGGGTTACTATATTGCCTAGCACGTTTGCTGTGCCGGTCTTCCTCAGCTGGGAAATAGCCAAGTTATTCTGGATCGCCAGATGCAATGGCATTGCTTTCGCTATGACACACGCCGATTCACATGGTGTAGATGCATATGATCCAATCACGGTTTTCAGGCATTGTGCCTGCACCGTCCTGAGTTTGGCACTGAGTTTGCAATTTCCTATCCTGTGAATCCATATGTCCGCCGCATAACTAATAATCGGGATGATTGCGACCTTGTAGATCGTTGCCAAAGACTCTTGACTGGCTCCCCAATTCAGTCTACCATACTTCCTTAAGGCCTGGAAGATACTGCTCGCCTTGCTCGTAACGTAGTTCAAGTGGTCTAAGAAAGTCAACCTTTCATCGAGTATGACACCAAGGTATTTTGTTTTGCTTTTCCTAGGGATAGGTACACCCCTGTACCTCACCACTGGATTCCTATTCTTCGACAGCTTCGAGAAGACTATATAGTTAGTCTTATTTATGGATATTTCCAGCTTATATTCATTCGCCCATTGACTGAGTTTTAACATGGCATCCTGTATTCTGTACTCCAAGTCTCGCCTGTTGGCCGCGTTGATGCTGATCGCAATATCATCAGCATAGGCAATGATTCTTGTATCATTCTCCCATCTCATTCTTAACAGGGGTTCGACCGTCAAATTCCAGAGAGTTGGTCCCAATACCGAGCCCTGCGGGCAGCCTTTGGTCAAGTTCTTTCCGCACTCGGTTAGTCTACTGCGGTAAATAATTCTCCGCTCATTCAGATAATCTTTCAAGATATCGAAGATTTGCTCATGTACGCCAATTTCGCTCATGTAGCGAAGGAGACTTGGCCACCACATGTTATCAAACGCCCCTCTTACGTCGATGAAAATTACCATCCTGTGGTTTGCGTCTGTGGTTATGTGTTGCATGAGCGCTGAGATCGCGTCCACTGTTCCCTTATGCTGCATGAAGCCATATTGGTTCCTGCTAATTAGATTGTCCATCGGAATACATTCCGCGAGTTTGCACATGATTATTCTTTCGTACAGCTTGCCCAACTCAGAGAGGAGTGTAATGGGCCTGAGAGATTTCATCTCGCTTGGGTCCAAGCCATATGCTTTTAAGATAGTGACCAGCCTTCCCTTCTTCCATGGTTCAGGAAAAATTCTTAATTCAAAGCACTTATTATATATAGTCAGTAGAGGGTTCATAATATATGGCAGCAGAAGATAGACAATATATCCATGCACATTAATATTGAGTATTTCTTCTCACTCCCACGATGACAAAATTTTTATTGGCTACAAAAGCTATATTTTGAAAATAATTTGGTGGTTATGATAGGCCTACTGGGGAAACTTCCACAATAAAAAAAGGAAACGCATTGGCTGTCCTACCTCCTGGGTGATGTGGAAATGGACTTGTCATCATGTGGAATGGGTACATTTTTTCTAGACATAATTTCATTATACATCATTACATTTCACGTGCGATTCCTTTAATATTTGAAATTATTATCAATTAAGCAAAGTGTTACTTAAATAGTACATAAATGAAAGTTTAGAAATAAAACACACATCATAATTTCAATATCGATTGAATACAAGAGGACCTCTACATAATCTATAAGCTTCATCTAGTTTTCTGTCGAAATATTCGAGTTGTCCCATATCACTTTTCATTGCTCCATTGTTATCAATATAGGAGGGCGTTTGGATATTGCTGCTGATGCGATGTTCAAGCTGGGTATTGTATGATAAATGCTTATTTTTTCTTCTTTTAGGTGGAAACAACATGGATATAATATTTCGATATTTCCATGAACTATTAGCGTTCACAGGTTCGTCTGATTTATATCTTTGCTTGTGAGCATTAGTCATCATTAAAATATTTTTATATGCTGTTAAATCTTCTACATTGTAATGCTGAGGTACTAGTTTACATAACAATTGGAGTAACCCCTCTGTTAGAATAAAACTTTTGTCATGTACAACCACTCTATCATTTTCATAACGTACTGGGGTATTACCAATAACATATCCATCGTTGAATCGTAGACCATAAGTATCAGACTCGATCATTCTTTGCTGTTTCCCATGATTACTACCCTCCACCTCTATATTTTCACAAACTGTTCGGTGCAACATATTGAATACAACTGAATTGTCTACATTCCATCAAGTCTTTATATAACAACGACATACTGCACCATACTGCGACATACTGCGACATACCGAACATACCCATACCGCACCATACGGTGACAAACCGAACCATACCAAACATACCCATACTACGACATACGGCGACATACCGAACATACGGTGACAAACCGAACCATACCGAACATATCCATACTACGACATACGGCGACATACCGAACATACCCATACTACGACATACGACGACACACAGCGTTTAGCGTAAGTACGGCATACTGTGACATACACCAATATACTCAACCATACAGCTACATACCGCGTTCAGCGAAAACGAAAACACAAAACGTTGACCAACACATGTCAACGGATAGAAAAACGACCGATGACCACCGCAAGTGTACACAAAAAACCATCGGACATAAGACTGTGAACGTTTCAATGGGTATCGCACGTTGAAAATGTCAGACCCCATCATGATACCGTTTATGAGGCACCCTGTACAATGAAATATAAACGCTGCATTGATTTTTTCTTAAACAAACAAAACACACAGATGTAATTCAATCTCTTTGTATGGGCAAGTATTTTTCAAATGCTCATATCCCCAAGCAAACGTTTTTAGCTGTATGCTATGAACGCCGACATATTTTTTCTTTAACGAACATTACACACACACACACACAGATGTAATTCAACCTCTCTGTATGAGCTAGTAGTTGTTTCGAATCCTCAATGATACGTTTTTTCTTTGATTCATTTTCCACCTGATATTTGACAAATGACAGCAGCCATCTTTTTCCTTACAACGTTGAGATTTTTAAGACGCTATACGTAAGGTTAGTTCGTTGTGGTTAGATCAAACTGAATATCTGTCAATCTGTCTGTCTCCTAAGTCCTATGTCCTATCTTCTGTCTTTTATCTTCTGTCTCCTTTCCCTTGTCTCCTATCTTCTGCCTCCTATGTCCTAACTCATGTTTCCTATCTTCTATCTCTTTCCTCCTATCTTAGATCTCCTATCTCCTATGTCCTAACTCCTATCTTCTATCTCCTTTCTCCTATCTTCGTTTTCCTATCTTCGGTCTCTTTTCTCCTGTCTCCTATCTTCTGCCTCCTATGTCCTAACTCCTGTCTCCTATCTTCTATCTCCTATCTTCTATCTCCTATCTTCTGACTCCTATGTCCTAACTCCTGTCTCCTATCTTCGGTCTCCTATCTTCTGTCTCCTATCTCCCATCTTCTGCCACCTATCTCCCGTCTCCTATCTCCTGTCTCCTTTCTAACACTATCATTACATAGATGTCAGATGTAATTCAATAACTATGTATGGGTGAGTAGTTGTTTCGAATCCCTCATGAAGCATTTTTGCGAGACGTCCCATGATGTGCGTTGGCCAATCCAGCGCCACCATCTTTTTTTCTTTAACGAACCTTTTTTGAAATGACAGATGACAGTTGACTGACGAGTATAAACACCCTCGTCGAAGAACATCACATAGATGACAGATGTAATTCAATCTCTATGTATGGGTATGTCGTTGTTTCGAATCCCCATATTTCCAATGATACGTTTTTCTTTGACCCATTTTCCACCTAACAGTTGATAAATGACAGAGGCGACCATGTTTTTTCTCTTAATTCATATGTTGGTACACCCGGTATAGCATTTGACAAGCAGTCGTCATATTTTTCCTCTTAAATGACGTATTTTGAGACACCCCGTTGTTCTTCTCTCTTAAATGATGCATTTTGAGAAACCCGGTTGTTTTTTCCTCTTAATTGATGCATTTTGAAACACTTTGTATACGTAAAACAACAACTTTTGAATCCTCATACCACCAATGAGGCATTTTTTCTTTGATTCATTTTCCCACCTAACATTGGTACACCTGGTATAGCACGTTGACAAGGAACAACAATCGCCATGTTTTTTCTCTTAAATGATATGTTGGTACACCCGGTATAACACGTTGACAAGCAACCGCCATGTTTTTCCTCTTAAATGTTGTATTTTGAAACACCCTGTTGATTTTTCTCTTAAATAATGTATTTTGAAACACCCTGTATGCAATTTGAGACACCCTGTTATTTTTTCTCTTAAATGATATGTTGAACACCTGGTATAGCACGTTGACAAGCAACCGCAATGTTTTTTTTTTCCTCTTAAATGGTTTTTCCTCTTATATGTTGTATTTTGAAACACCCTGTTGATTTTTCTCTTAATTAATGTATTTTGAAACACCCTGTATGCAATTTGAGACACCCTGTTGTTTTTTCTCTTAGATGATATGTTGAACACCTGGTATAGCACGTTGACAAGCAACCGCCATGTTTTTTTTTCCTCTTAAATGGTGTATTTTGACACACCCTGTTCATTTTTCTCTCAAATAATATATTTTGAAACACCCTGTATTCGTTCCATATTGGAATCACACGTTGAAACATTACAACCTCGTTACCCCGCCATTTTACCAATTTTTCCAAACATCATTATTATTATACCACTTCAACAATTCGAATTTATTCATTCACAATCACTATTCTTTTTATTTAATATTCGAGCGCTCGAAGCCGGCCTGCGGTAGATAGAACCCGGCGTGCGGTAGATAACGCCGCTCGACTTCGCTGATCGGCGGCTCGCGCTGTATAAACATTTCAACCTACATTCACTAAGAGGTCTCATAGCCTTGTCGGTAGAGGTGCGCTTCGTAATCCGAAGATTGCTGGTTCGCTACACTTCGATCCCTCAGTCTAACAACCTTTTTTTCATTTCATTGCATATATATCAAATATTCATTTTCACTATCCGGCGTTGAGTACTGGGAAACTCTTATCTTTGATACGGATCAGCTCGACTACGTTACAGCTGAACGGCAGACCAGCGAGCGCGTGACCTTGAATGAGACAAAAAACGCCAGACGGGACCTTACAATTTTACAATCGGTCGGTTCAATGCTAAACATAACGGAGCTGTGTCGAGCCCTGGACGATTTGATCGCCAGGCTAGCACAGGCGAAATCTCCGCTTGAAAAGGCGATGGCTGCCCTGGAGGTCTTTAGTGATACCAAGTATCACTTTTGAGCAAGCTATGAGGGTTTGCAAGTACAACGCCGGTTCGGTCAATAATAAGCTACCACTTATTATTCACTTTATCGACAGGCATAAGATAGACCTAATGCTTATATGCGAGACGTGGCTCAGGCCGGATCATAGATTCAGTCTGAAGGGCTTCACGACTATCAGAGTTGATCGTCCTCAAGCAGGGGGGGGCGTGGCCATCCTTATTAGGAATGGTATCGCGCATGCGCAGCTCCCACCCCAACAAAGTTCGATCGAACATGTTGGGATTAAACTCGCGGATGGGACCTGCGTATTCGCGGTATATAACGCTCCGAATCAAAGGTTCTCCAGTGCTGATTTGGAGAATCTGTGTTACACCGGCCACAAGGTGTTGCTGGCCGGGGACTTTAACGCAAGGCGTTCTGATTGGAGCGGCAGTTCCCAGCATAACGCCAACGGTAAGACGTTGTACGAGTATTCTCTAGATAATGACGTGGTAATTGTGCACTCAGATGAGCCAACGCATTACCCCTGGAATGGGACCACTCCGACTATAGTCGACTTGGTAGTAAACAAGAATGTTACTAATATGAGTGAACTAAAAGCCATCCACGAGATGACTTCGGATCACGATCCGGTGATGTTTCGGTTAAAATGTAGAATGGACGAACGTCCGCCTACGACAAAGTTTGATTACCGAAATGCCAACTGGCCCGAGTTCCGAAGGCTTTTGAATGCTAGGACATTGATCAAGTCAAACATCTCCAAGGATGAAATTGAGGAGGTTACCCTTACTCTCATTAGAAATATTCAAGTTGCTCGTGAGCGCGCTGTCAAGAAGATTACAGTCAAGAGTAACCGGAATGTTGTTCCACCTGAAGTTAAGGCGTTGATTGCTTTGAAAAACTCTCTACGGAAAAGATGGCAAAAATTCAGGAACCCATCTGACAAAGATGACCTGATACGCCTGGGGAGAGAGATTTCGGAGCTGATCAACGCCAATAACGATAAAGTGTGGAAAGACAAACTGGAGAAGTTAGATCCGCGTGACAATTCTCTGTGGCGGATGACGAAGCGAATTTCCAAGAAGTTCGCTCCGATTCCAGCCATGGAGAAGGGTAACGACAGACTAGCTGTTGAACTATGCAGTGTTTCAACTGAATACTTTGGTTGAACACGTGAGTAATCGAAAAAGAAATTAGTAGTGACTTTTATTCATCAAAAAATTGACAAGACTCCAACTTCAATATTATCTCAACAACATCAAAAACAAAATACATATATAGAGTTAATCAAAGATTACAGTTAAATAATTCAACCAAAGTATTCAGTTGAAACACTGCATAGTTCAACAGGTTTTGGGCCCAGGACTGTAATCGAAAAAGCGTATCGACGACAGTGTGGCGAAATATATTTTGACGAATACATCAGTAAGACGTAGGTGTAATTTGGGATCTAGATAACATCTGAAGTATGGATGATCTGAAAGTAGAAAAACTAAACTCCGAGAACTACCGATATTGGTCAATGAGAGCGCAGGGAATATTAGAGGTAAAAAATTTATGGCAAGCCATCGATCCTGGTTTCGACGAAAACGCTCTGAAGGTTGAAGAAAACAAAAAGAAAGACCATAGTGCAAAATCTGTTTTATATTTGTTAGTTAATAATGATAGTCTGGATGACATTATGAACTGTAAAACAGCTAGAGACATATGGGAGACTTTGAAGAAAATTCATACGAGATTTGATACATGGCACGGTTTACTTTTGCTGAAAGATTTTATCAATACCACTAAAACATCGGAAGAAACGATAAACCAATATTTGAATAGAAGAAATGGATTATACCATAAAGTCAAAAATGCTGGTTTTGAATTCAGTGAAAAAGTGCAAGCAGGATTCACAGTACTTGGTTTACCTAGTCAGTATGAACATTTATCTAGAAATCTACGAGCAGACGAAAATGACTTAAATATGTCGAATTTAAAGTCAAAACTATTGGAAGAGGAAAGACGAATTTCTAATAAATCAAAAGACGAAAAAGACGCGGAAGAAGTTAAAGCATTTATGACGCAGAAACGACATACGAATTCAAAAAGTGGACAGTTCAAATCAAGACGAGAAAAAGCATCCAATTTTCCTGCAAAAAGTCGAAATAACACCAGAGAAAATGAATATTTGAGAAAACATAGTTTTTCGCATGATAATGTGAGATGCTACAGATGTCTCGAAATGGGACATATAGGCAAAAATTGTCCTCTATCTGTACCCCGAGAGACAAGACCAGATAGTTTGCCAAATGAGATGGAAAGATCTGAAAATTCGAACCCAAAATTTGCGTTCAGTGCGATTCGAAGTAAGACATGTGAAAACGAACACCATATATCATATCTGGTAAATAACAAAACGAATTCGAATACATGGATATTGGACAGTGGATCAACAGATCACATGACATCAAATTTTGAAAAATTTTCGAATTTTACTGAAAAGGACACTATCGTGGAGGTCGCTGGTGGAAAAACAATATTATCAACTGGATTTGGAGACGTAGATCTAAAGTTGGACGAAGAAAGTGAAGGGTCAGAAATAACGTTAAGAAAAGTTCTATACGTACCAGAATTGAAAGCCAATTTACTATCAACCAGTCTAGCAGCCGAGAAAGGACTGAAAATAATTTTCGAAGGAAATCATTCAAAACTGATTGCACCAAATGGTAAACTTGTGGCTAAATCAACCAAATATAAAGGATTATACTATATCAAGGAAGAAAATTATGTGGAATTGAAAAAAGACGATATTGAAAATCACCCAGTGGTTAATAAAATAATTTCTAAACGAAATCAATTGTGGCATAGACGTCTCGCTCATTTGAATGTCCCAAGTGTGAAAAAGATGCTTAAAAATGACGATAATGTACTTTTATTCGATGAAAACGACGAAATCGATGAAAATTGTACAATTTGTTACCAAGGAAAGTTACGACGAAATTCATTCCCGAAGAGAAGTTTCAACAGAGAAGAAGTACCATTGAAACTCGTACACTCGGATGTTGTTGGTCCCATACAACCAGTGTCACTAGGCGGTAGCAAATACATTGTTACGTTCATAGATGACTATTCTAGATATTGTGAGATTGGATTCGTGAAAGGTAAAGATGAAGTATTTCAAAAATTCCAAGAGTATAAGAAAAGAGTTGAGAATATGCAAGAAACGAATATTTGTTGTTTACGAAGCGATAACGGGGGTGAATATTCTTCAAATGAATTCAAGGAATATCTGAAGAACCACGGTATAAAACATCAGCTGACTATTCCAGGAACGCCGCAACAAAATGGAGTGGCAGAAAGAATTAATCAGACACTATTTGATGCAGCAAGGTGTATGATGATCGAGTCAGGTTTACCAGAAAAATTTTGGGCAGAGGCACTTGCAGCAGCATGTTACGTGAGAAATCGCTGTGCAACAGTAGCTAATCAGGGACTGAGTCCAATGGAGAAATGGAAGCGAGGATTTCATATTGAATTATCCCATTTGAGAGTTTTTGGATGTAGGGCTTGGGCTTTTAACAAAACCAGAGCAAGTAAATTTTCCCCCAAAGGTATATCCTGTATATTTTTGCGTTACGATAGTAACTCAAAGGCGTATCGGCTCTGGAACTCACAAAACGAAAAAATTTTCATCAGTAGAGATGTTAAATTTGAAGAAGACGTTTTTCCAATGTTGGGTAGAATGAAAAGTACATTGAGTAACGAATGTAGTGGAAATAAAAATGACTCAAATTGCATAGAAATAAGAACGAATATATTGAAATTAAACGTACATGAGGGCCAAAGTTCAGTTACAAAAAACTCCAGAAATGATGAGGAAAATGTTAATGAGGAGGATGATGAAGTGGAAAGAAGAGAACTGAATGATTCAATTCAAAAAACAGAAGACTATGAAATCCTTGGGACGGAAAAAGATGGAAATTTGGAAGAAGTCGTGGGCAATTCAACCAAATCAGGAAGAATATTAAAAAAGCCGCAGTGGATGTCCGATTTTGTACTAGATGGTAATTCAAAAACAACACTGTGCAAGAAGATAATGAAGAAAGAACAGGAAGATAAAGGAGAAATAGATCCGATAAATATGGAAGAAGCAATGAATGGAACTTATCGACTTCACTGGCAAAATGCTATAGTACAAGAATTTGAAAATCTTATGAGAAATCGTACATGGAATTTGATCAAAAGGCCAGAAAATGTTAAAACCATCAAGACGAAATGGATTTTCAAGAGGAAATATAATGAAAACGGTGGTGTAGAGAAATTCAAAGCTAGGGTTGTTGCATTGGGAAATACTCAGAGACCTGGAATTGATTTCGATCAGACATATGCCCCGGTTGTTCAAAAGAAAACCATGAGAATGCTATTTGCAATCGCAGCTGAGATGGATTGGTCAATTCATCAAATGGACATCACCGCAGCATACCTATCTGCTGAGTTGAACTGTTTATATGGAGATTCCAGAGGGTTACTATGAAGTATACCATATTTTGAAGGAGAAGTTTCCCGACCCATTTTTTGAATCTTTGGCAAGAGAGGATAGATTTGTTTGTAAACTCAATAAAAGTATTTATGGATTACACCAATCAGGACTCATGTGGAATAAAACTATAGATAATTTCATAAAAAATCAAGGTTTCGAGAGGTCGATTGCGGATCCATGTGTTTACTACAAAATCAAAGAAGGGCTCATCATCACCATTTACGTTGACGACATATTGATTTTCGGAGGCAAGAAAGAAATAGATATTATGAAAAATCAATTCAAACAAAATTTCGATACCAAAGATTTGGGGGAGGTGCGGAATATCTTATCAATTAGAGTTACACGAGATCAGACAACAATAAGTTTGGATCAATCAATCTATGTTAACGAAATTCTGAGAGAAATAAATATGTTAGATGCAAAGAAGGTATCTACTCCATTGCCTATTGGGGAAAAATATAGAATTGATGATGACGAACTTTTAAATGAAGACGACAAGAAATTGTATCAGAGAGTTATTGGAAGTCTCCTATATTTAGCAGTTTCTACAAGATTGGATTTGGCATATCCTGCAACATTCATGAGTCAGTTCAATCACAGACCATCAAAACATCATTGGAAAGGGATGAAGCACATGCTGAGATACTTGAATGGCACACGACAATATTGTTTGCAATATTCTAGAACTGGAAAAATTGCAGAAGCCTACAGCGATGCAGATTGGGGAGCAAATGAGACAGACAGGAAGTCCTTCAGCGGATATGTTGTGAAAATAGGAGGTGGAGCAGTGAGCTGGTCTAGTCGCAAGCAACACTGTGTGGCATTGAGTACGGTTGATTCTGAATTCATCGCTCTAAGTGAATCTACCAAAGAAATGATTTTTCTGAAAAGTTTGGCTCATGAAATATCCCAAGATAGTTTCTTCGGAGATTGTTTTCCTATTTTCATCGACAACCAAGGCGCAATGAAGCTGGCTGAAAATAATATAATTTCCGACAGATCAAAGCATATTGATTTGCGTGTATTCCATATCAGAGATTTGATAGAAGAAAAAACTATATTTTTGAAATATGTTGCTTCGAGAGAAAATTTGGCTGACCAATTAACGAAATGTATTTCTGCTGTTGTTTTGGTGGAGCATTTGCATCAACTGGGGATCAGAGATCCATGGGGAGTGTTGAAAGGAGTTGATTCACCCTGTTGAATTATTTAACTGTAATCTTTGATCAACCCCATATATGTATTTTGTTTTTGATGTTGTTGAGATAATATTGAAGTTGGAGTCTTGTCAATTTTTTGATGAATAAAAGTCACTACTAATTTCTTTTTCGATTACTCACGTGTTCAACCAAAGTATTCAGTTGAAACACTGCATAGTTCAACACTAGCGACGGTCCCTCAGAAGGCGGAATTATTTGGGAAATATTTCGCCGACGTCCACAAAAGGGCGCCTGACGTTAGCGAGGGGCACAGGCGGAGGTCTCAGGCAACTGAGGACTTCCGGGAGTCTGTGTTTCCTCCTATCGGCCCTCATAGCTTTGCCAAAATCATGACGAATTATGAGGAGCTGACGGAAGTCATTAAAAGACTTCCGACGAATAAGGCGCCTGGGCCGGATGGCTTGGACGCCGTTCTTCTCAGATATCTGCCGCGGAAAGTCCTCGTACAGTTTATACACTTGATTAACGCCATCATCAAGTGGGGGTGTTATCCAGATTGTCTGAAGAAGGCACTGGTGATACCGATTCTAAAGCCCGGTAAGGATGGCCATAAACTCGAAAGTTGTCGACCTATCTCGCTCTTGAGTGTGATTGCTAAGGTAGTCGAGAAGATTCTTCTAAGACGGTTATTGAACCTCGAGGGGAAACTCAAAATGATCCCCGATGTGCAATTCGGGTTCCGTAAAGGACACAGTACAACCTCACAGGTTGTGAGAATTGTACACGGGGTGAAAGAGGCCGCTCAGCGAGGGCTCAATACAGTCATGGTCCTGCTGGACATGAAGAAAGCCTTCGATTCGGTATGGGTTGAGGGTCTAATCTATAAAATGCTGTTGGCAGGCATGCCCTCATACATGGTGAGTTTAATAAACTCATATCTTGTTGGGAGAAGTTTTATGGTGCGTATAAATAATACACGCTCCGCAGAATTCCCAATTGAAGCAGGTGTTCCGCAGGGTTCAAGTTTATCCCCGCACTTGTACTCCCTATATACGTATGACGGCTGTGTATTCCGATGACACGGCTATCTTTGCCCATTCCTTCTCAAGCGTCGCTGCTCAATCGAGAATCCAAATTCATTTGGATAGGAAGATCATACCGTATCTAGAGGAGAATAAGATCGAGGTGAATCCGGCTAAGTCGGAGACAATCAATTTTACGAAAAAGTATACTTTTTCGAAAGTGTACCGTAAGTTGAGAATCAAAGGCGAGGCTGTTGAGAACGTGAATCACGCGAAATACCTGGGGGTACACCTGGACAAACGTTTAAATTTCGGGCGGCACATCACACTGGCGATACAGCGGGGTGGAGCTGCACTAAAGCGCACATACCCCCTGATAGCCAGAGGCTCGAAATTGTCTCAGGAGAATAAGATGCTTATTTATAAGCAGATTATTCGCCCTGCTATGACATACGGTTGCCCAGTATTCTGCAGCCTGAAAGATACTCCACTCGCGAGACTTGATAGGATGCAGAATAAAGTACTTCGTATTATCACTGGTAGCAGACGATACACTCGATTGGAAACTCTTAGGGAACTTGGAGGCGTCGACTCGATTCCGATATTTATACGAAACTTATCTTATAAGTTCTATAAATACATGCTCGATAAAAGTCCTCTCACTAGAGAAATAACCAGGCTCAGAGTGTTTGATGATGAGCCTCGCAAACACGGCGGGCTCATTTATCAATATCTTGATATCTTTAATGAAAGAAGGGAAGAACCGGTTCCGTAGGGAACTAAGTCGAAAGTCTGACTGAAACGCAGAGTACTTTGACCCGGTTTTTTGCATCAGCCTTTTCCGGGGTTTAGCATTGAAACAACCTTCCTCACAAACTGCAACAATGGCGTATCTATAAGGAATAGAAATTCGAACAACACGCATAAGCTTTGCAGGAGGCGTGTTTTACCGACCACAACCACTATGTAATGAAAAGTCCGGCCCAGCATTAACACCAGTGCGGGCGGACTACCGCGCCCTTTCGCGGGGGCGCTACGTTCGCCTCGGCAAGGCACCCCCCCTGCACCCCTGAAAAGGTGCGGGGGGGAGCTGCTACTATTGCGCCTCATGTATCCTTTCCCCCTCCCCCTGGACTGTGGAAACTAGATACATGTATTGTGACTTGTCTTTATAAGTGAAATGTCAATGATGGAATAGTTTAATAAAAACCCTATTTATTTATTTATTTATTTAATCCGAAGATTGCAAAAAACTGCAAATCCAGATATATATCTAGTGGAAAAAGTTCTGAAGAAAAAAGGTAATAGAATGTACGTGAAATGGGCAGGTTTAAGGAACCAATACAGTTGGATATATAACGCTGATTTTGTATAGAATCTTATGGAAAACAGGCACACTTTGAAAGTCTATTGGGGGCCTTTCGACGAAATCAATTTTCTGCAACATTATTTCAACTTCACTGCACCACAAACAAAACCACGTGATGTGAAGTGAAAATATAAAATCGTATGCAGGCACACCCAGATATTCAGTTTGAAAACGATATTCAGTTTGAAAGCAAAAAAATGTCTCAAGATAGTGGCTATAACAGTGAAGTTGGACAAACGAAAATGTACGAAGATTGTGATTATAGTGGTGACGCTAAATTTCTAGATGTCATAGACAGAGCGTTAGAGCAATACGATCGAGAAACTCAACCTGAACCTTTTACTCAGGTAAACAAGTCGTTGGACCAATACGAAAAGGCTGCTCGACATGAACACCAATTGCTGTTGTCGACTTTTCCCATGCCATCCTATGAACTTCGATGTGGTCTAAGCCCAGCCAGAGACTTTACCCCATGTGTCATTTTGAAGCAGCAATTTTCACCTCGATTCATCAATTTTACACTCGATGAATGGTTAACCCTCATAGGCATTTTGCAAACGACAATGGATACTTTCTTTGAAGCAAGAATCGACAGTTATGTAGATGAATATAATCCGATTGTTACACGTTGCAAGGATTGCATTTATGTAACACAATACATCGAAAGCTGCACCAAACAAATTTCCATTGCCAAGGATGCTGTGAGCCTGGAGCTGTCCAAGAAAGATGTAAACGATATTCTCAATACACATCGAGGAGTGCTGTCCAGCCGCATCGCCATGCTGGATGCTTTGAACTTTTGTGCATATTATCGAGGTGTTTTTGATCTTAATCGATCATGGTTACGTGATAGGAAAATTTATTTTACTTTAGAGGAAATTATAGAAGGTTTTTGTGAAGCCTCATCTTTAGATAGTTTATATGCTAATGCTTTACGAGAATATTTATTTTATTATAAACAAACAATATTGTATGATTTATGTAATAAATGATTGAAAATTCAAAGGTGAGTTTTATTTGATGTATTAGCTGAAAAAAATGTACTGTAATAAAAATACCAAATTTCAATATATATTTTTTATTTAAATTATATGAACGTGTGCAGTAGTATACAATATCCATTTTTCATACATAACTGATATGAGCTATAAATTTACATTTCAAAAATCTGGACCATTCTGAATCAATAAAATCATGATTTTTTCTCATTTGCACACCTATCGACCTTATATTCAAACTAGAACAAATTTTTTCGTTGAGTACCAGTAATAAATAAAATCCAAATGATTTAAAATATTATTTCAAACTATAGTGGCCCCAAGGTAAAGTGTCAGATGATTTGGCAATTAATTTTCGTTTATCATCATACGGACTTAGAGCTATTTTCGTTTGCTTGATGCTGAAAACGTTGTGAGCGTATGATCGAATACTAAATTGTTCGCAAATTTTTTCTTTAAATTTTTTAAGGCAATCGGTATAATCTTGAAAATTTATTTTATTTTTAACAACATTATACCGAATGCTTTTAGATTTTTTCACCACTTTTCCACCCTGCACTTTGTATGTGTACATTTTTCAACGTAACCCTACAAAGTGCGTGATGATTTGACCATTCGCTTCATCTTTCATTAACCCAGGAATTTTTTTATTTACAAGTGGAATTTGGAACTTATTATCAAGCGGATAATCAGAAGTATCAAATTTCGATATGTGCTTTTTAATAAGTTCCAAATATACGTCATCACACGTTATTTCATACACAAAACTGTCTGTATCTGTATACATTGATTTACAATTTTCGATACCTACAGTGGGCAACATAAAATCGTAATGAAAATCAACCATGCATGTTTTTGAAATGTCTAATATTGCCATTCCAATGTACAAAGGTTTATTGAATATAAGTTCAGTCTTTCTCAATTCAATAGCTACCAAGTCTGTATCGAACACGGTTCGACTCTGAAATCTAGGACTAGATATTAAATTTTTGGCACCATAACGACCGTTCCAGGAATTCACAAGTTTGACCACCCTGTGTAACCGGATGTTCTCCATTGTTTTACCAAAAACGGCGTTATTCATTAATTTGTACAAATTTTTTTCAAAAGAACTGGTGGCTGCAGCCCTCAGACGAGTATTCAACTCAATGTAGGGCCGCAGCCACGCAGACTGCTTGAATTTCAGAACACGATGAATTTTTTCAGAATCAAACCGTGTTTCAACGCCTGTTTCAAATTTCTATAATGTAAAATATATTTATCTTTATTATGCAATCTACCCATTAATTTTTTTGCCTGGAATTTGGCGGTGCGCGGTGTTCGGAACAAAACGGGAAATCTTTCTGTAAGTCGTTCAATTTTTCGGGGTATTCCAAATCCACTTCCATATATTTATTATTCGCTTCTGAATATCTATTTGAACATACCGAAATCCCGCCCTTATTCCCTTTTCCACAAACATAATCGTATCAATATCTTTCAAAATTTGTAATTTACACTTTGTGTATTTCAGCATAGCATCCCATGTGAAGCCCGGCATGGTATAGTACCACGCTGGATCTAACCCATAAGTTGCTATACATTTTTGACGAAAATTCTCAAAAACATCTGCCAATAATAAAATATCCGTTTTCAAATATAGGTCCGCATACGATCCCAAATTTGTAATTTTGAATGACTCCCAAACATTTTGTGCGTGAGCATACTTCTCATCACACATGTATTCATCGTTTAATTTATTATAGAATTCTTCCCGTAATGGCAACTCCGTTTTGTTTGATTTATCCATATTATCTACATAGTCATATGGAAATACCCCCTTCTTGGTGAGAAGAGTGAATTTCTCATCATCTAAATGACTGAATTCTTTTTTTAAAATTTCCAAATTATCTTTACTTAATGTGGATGCCAATTCATCCAACGAAGTTCCCATGAATCGAAAAGAATCTATAAATCGGAATTTAATTTTAGTTTCAGCATCGTGTTTTGTAAATGAAATGTATTTTTCTTTATTGGACGGAAGTATGCTCATTTGTCCTCTTTTTGCGATATCCCTAATAATGAAGTGGCTGTCATACCCCGACAAATTGTGAAACGTAATGGGTACCACGAATAATTTTCTAAAATTGACGTTACAAGGGGCTTGGTGGGCCCAACCCCGTCGCATCCCCGTAAAATGATCGTGGTCATGCACGATAACATCTTTGGGGGTGAACGGTTTTTCGCAAATATGACAAGTCGTTGCAGTACCGATACTACTCAAGGGCACCCAGGATTTTACCGATTCTGTCAGTGACTCTATGGATGTATGGTAGATATGCACGTGCAACCGTTGGAGTGTCCTCTCTATTTTGACTTATGGAAGTCCTTGGTTTCATGGCCTTTTTGATCTCGGCTATACTATAACCATTCGATCTCAAGGCTACTTGAAGATGCTCCAATTCTTCTTGAAGATGCTCCGGTTCACATATCTTTCGAGCACGATCCGTCAATGTGGAGATAATTCCTCGTTTCTGACTCGGATGGTGGTTCGATAGTGCATGTAGATACCTATCCGTGTGTGTCGGTTTCCGGTAAACTTTGCGGGTTAATCTCGTGCCACACCGCTCGATGAGTACTTCCAAGAAAGCTATCCGTTAGTCCTGTTCAGTCTCCATGGTAAACTTGATGTTAGGGTGTTGGGCATTCAGGTGGTCTAAGAAACGGTTAAGTTTGTCGCGTCCGTGACTCCAAATGACGAAAGTGTCATCTACGTAACGTAGCCACATGGTCGGTTTGAAGTCGAAAGTATCGATTGCTTTCTTCTCGAATCCTTCCATGAAGAAGTTGGCTATCACCGGACTGAGTGGACTCCCCATCGCTACGCCATCTAATTGCTCGTAAAATTCCCCTTTCCATTGGAAGTAACTTCCTGTCAGACAGGCCTTGAAGAGCCCGACAATATCCTTTGGAAACATATTGGCTATCTCCTCCAGAGAATCTTCCAGTGGGACGTTAGTGAACAAAGACACCACGTCGAAGCTGACAAGAATGTCACTCGGTTCCAAGATGGTGTTGATGATGAGAAAAATCGGGTTAGATAGTCAGGTTAGGTTAGATAGTCAAGTTGGGTTACATGGTCATAATTTCTATTTTGGTTTAATTTTTTTTTTCGAAAATTCGAATTTGAAATTGATCGAACCCAACCTGAGTTTAGGTTAGGTTGGGTTAGGTTAGGTTAGGTTAGGTTAGGTTAGGTTAGGTAAGGTTAAACATCTGGGAATATGGTTGGACGACAAGCTTATCTTTAATGAGCACGTGAGGAAGATAACAGACAAAGCCGCCAGACAGACAGCGGCGCTCAACAAAATACTGCCAAATATAAGAGGCCCAAGCGTACAAAAGAGAAGGGTCATATACGGGGTAGTACAGTCAACCATCCTCTATGCCGCCCCAATTTGGGGCGAAGTTATGAGAGTGGCAAAATACAGAGGAATGCTAGAGGCAGCACAGAGGAAAGCACTCTTGAGGGTGGCTACGGCGTATAGGACCGTCTCAGGCGAGGCGCTTTGTGTGATCACCTCGGTTCCACCGATGGCACTGTTGGTACAAGAAAGAGTGACGCTGGATAAAAGGAGGGAGGTTGATGGTACAGCCAAGAGAGAGGAGGCGATGAAAACGAGAGAGGCCTGGCAAAGGAGATGGAATGAGATGCCACCAAAGGGCAATGGACAAAGAAACTGATCCCCGAATTGGAACCCTAACTGACATGCAAGCACAAAGAACTGGATTACTTTGTCACTCAGGCGCTAAGCGGACATGGGTCCTTCAGGACATATACGCACAAAATCGGCAAAGCGAGGGACGAAAACTGCATATATTGCAACGCAAGGGATGACCCGCAACACACCCTGTTCGATTGTCCTAGATGGGTAGGTGAGAGGAATAGCGCCGAGATAGAGCTGGGTATAGAAATATCCCCAGCACAGTTTATGAGTAAGATGATCTCGAATCCCAGGAGCTGGAGGATAGGGACAGACTACATACACGCAGTCATGAAAAAAAAAGAACGCGAAGAAAGGGTCAGACAGCAGGAGGCCGCACAGTGAAACGAATCAGATGAAGAAATAAAGGAATGCAAGGACATACGCCGCCCTTAACTGATGACAATAGTCTCGCCAGGCTATTTCAGGTAGGGGAGAGGGCGAAGGAGGTGGTTTGGCTGGTAGGCGGGTATTGCACCTGAGTCCAGCATACCCATGACGCGATTGACACCAAGCGCATGGAAAACATGAGTTTCCACCTCTACTGAAAAAAAAAAAAAAAGGTTAGGTTAGGTTAGGTTAGGTTAGGTTAGGTTGGGCTCGGGGGTCTTCCCAGGCGAGTGTGAAGCGTACATTATAACATATAGCCTCTCCACAAGCAAGACTGTTGGGTGCCTACTCGTGGCGGGCCTGTCTCTTACTGAACCCAACGGATCTAGAGGGGGGAATACCTCGATAAAAAGGTCCTCCTAGAGACACACACCTAGTGTGCAGGGACGGCGACCCTGGGAGTACTACAGCCTGGTCCTACTCTGTTTCATCTAGACTGGAGCAGGACCACCCTCTTTATCTTTCTGTCGGCCACACTGGGCCAACTCTTGTTCTTTTCCGACCCTGACGCTATTAGAGCTTTCGAGAGCTAGGGGTCACTCCTTTTCCACTACCAAGGCATAGGGGAGGCGGCTATGTCCTCTCATCTTCCAGCCCTCCCTGTACCCGTATCCCAATCTGGGGCACTGGTGGCAGGGGGGCTACCGCGTCCCCCAATCCAACGGTGTAGCACCATCGCGCCGCACGGATGCATGGCACAGGGGTGACAAAGTGTGTCGCGAGCGAAGCCCGCCGGACCGGGCAACCCGGCGGAGTAGATGCCTTATCCCTGCATGCTAGGCTCTGCAGGAATGGACCGAAGTTCCTGAGCTACTCGTGGGACCAAAATGAACAAAAAAGGAAAAAAAACAAAAACCGTAAGTAAGGATTATGAATGGGAGAAGGTGGAAGATCCGACGCAACGGCGATCGTCTCTTGCACGAACCCCCCCCAGACGATGCAGAGGATGCAAGAGGAGGTATCCATGACTCCTCAGGAAAGCTTTGGAGGTGAACCCAGCAGCGGAAACCAAACCGGACTGACCCCAGAGACAGGGCTGATAGAGGAAGAATTAAAAAACAGTCCAATATTCAAGCTAAGGGAGGAAATGGAGATGGAGGAGCTGCTTAACAACACATTCAGAGGAGTAGAACTAGTACTAGAGAAGAAAGAAGAAGCGGAGAGGAGGAGTGCCCTCACGAGAACGCCTTCTGTAGTGGGGGAAAGCGAAGTAAGAAACGATGGGGAAAGCGATATAGAAATAGAAAGTGAAGGAGAAGAGGAGGAGTCGCAAGAAGACTTTCTGAAGTCGTTAGTCGACTCAGAGAATGAGGGAAAGAACGAGGCCAGGAATAGCGAATCGCGTAAAAGGAAGCGGCAAATCGAAAGCCCCAATGAAAGAAAGAAATGCAAAGGAGGAATATTTCCCCTCAAAACATCGATAGTAAGGATGCAACGGAAGATAAAGGAGCTTATAGAACTAGTAAGGGGCGATGCGAAGATAGACAAGGAGATTAAGAGGGCAGTGTGGGATGCAAACGCCATAGGGAACACCGTGGAAGAAGAAATGGAAGCATACGAGAAGACGCTCAAAGGTGGTAGAGAAGAGGCACATACGCAAACAGAGGCTGAGGAGACAGAAGTCACTGCAGAAGATCTAAGGGATTACGAGCGGCTGACCAACGTATTGGACAAAGATTGGCCAGAGCGCTTGTATACAGCTACACGCCTAGAAAGCGGAAACCTGGGAAAGGCCAGCGATAAAGGAGACACAGCTATCCTCGTCGTGCCAGACGCGCTGAAAGAGAAATACCTTAGGGGAATGAGGGACAGACACCCAGGTCTCAGGGAGGTAGCCGAAACACTGACAGGGGAGGAAGTGGAATTTATAGTCAACGAAACAACTATCAAAAGGAGCAGAAGAGGAGACCTGGCAAAAACAAGGTATATATTCCTCGTTAAATACGCAGCCTCCGATAACATGGAGGAGCTCTTCAATACTCTGAAAAACCTTAAAGAAGAAGTATTAAACCAGGGAAGGCAAGAGATCTATCTGGCGACGCCGGAAGGCCTGAATAGGGACCATGCTAGGAAGGTGATGGAAGGAGTTTTTAACGATAGTGACATAAAAGTAACATATATGGTTCCATACACTCAACCGGAACCACAGAGGGCGAGGAAGGGAGTAAACCATGATTCCGGGGTTGTTATGATACAAGGAGGCCAGCGAACGTACGCGGAGTTGGTGAGAGAGGTCAAAGAGGAAGTGAAGGCTGCAGATCCCAGTCTGAAAATTATCAGGGCGAGAAAATCAGTGGGCGGACACCTGCTCCTGACAGTGGAAGGCGGACAAGAGAAGGCAAACATCTTGAGAGAGGCCATAAATTCCAAGGAAGGAGACATGAGGGCTAAAGTGACCAGCAGAAGAAACACAGCATTAATCATAACAGGAATGGATAGCACAACGGGGGATGACGAAATAGTGGAAACCGTGGCCAAAGAGGTCAACATAGACCCATCGGAGGTTGTAATAAAAGGAAATATAGGGAAAACGGAGGAGATGTCCACAACAGTGGAGGTCCCTCTGGATACAGCAGCGCAGCTCCTCAATAGGGGACATATTAAAATTGGCTGGTTAAGATGCAGGGTGGTGGAAAGAGTAGTAATGTCTAGGTGCTTCAGATGCCTTGACTTTGGACATAGAGCCTCAGAATGCCAGGGACCAGATAGATCCAAGAACTGCGTCAAGTGCGGAAAGGCAGGTCATATGACCAAGGACTCTGCACAGCGTATTGCTGGAAGTGTGACAGGGTCGGTCACAGCAACGACCAAACAAAATGCCCGGTTTTCAGGAAAATGGTGGAGCAACGGAGAAGGGCACGTGCTGCCAGAAGATAAAACAAAAGTAAAATGGGTTTACAGGTCCTTCAAATCAATATCGACAGAAGGAAAAGTGCGTATCAGCTAATTAAGAAAGTGGTGGAGGAAAAGCGAGTGGATATCGTGCTTATGCAGGAGCCGAATAGACTTATGACAAAGAATAACCCAAGGTGGATTGAAGATCCGAAGAACGACACCGCTATCTTTTGTAATAACCTTAACTGCGGGATAGTAACTCACGAGATCAGACCAGGATACTCGTGCCTAATATTCAAAAACTGGGCCTTGTACAATTGTTATATTTCTCCTAACTGCACCTTAGTGCAGTTCGAAGCATTTGTCGACAATGTCATGGAGCACGTCAGAGACGGTGGCAGAGAGGCTGTGGTCGCTGGAGATTTCAACGCCAAATCGGCACTATGGTCCTCAGCGACCACAGACGCACGGGGGGATTATGTCGCTGAGTGGATCCAGGCCTTAGACCTAGTGGTACACACAATGAAGGGGACACCCCTACTTTCACAAGAGGACAACAGAACTCCATTATAGACATTACAATGTCGACGCAGGGCATAGCGGGTAAGATATCCAAGTGGGAGGTATCCTCAGAGGAGAGTCTGAGCTTACACAAATATATCCTTTATGAAATCGAGGAAAAACTTAAAAAACCGAAAACGAACTGGCAAGTAGAGCGGTACATCAAAGAAAAGAACTTTTGCGAAATAATGAAAAGAAAGGAGCAGCAGATAAGAGACGTAGAGAAACTAAGTAACTCCATTAAGGATGCACAGGAAATGAGTCTTAGCAAAACAGCCGAGGGCAGAAATAGGGCACAACCAGTGTGGTGGAATGACAACATAGCCAGCAAGAGAGAAGCCTGTATTAAAACAAGGAGAAAGCTCCAGAGAGAGAGGGCCCGTCGTCATGAGAACCGAAACCAAGTAGAAGTCCTGGAGAGCGACTATAAAGCTAAACGAAAAGAGCTTAGAAAGGCAATTAATGAATCCCAGAGAGAGCAGTGGAAACTAATGTGTGACCGCTTGGAGGAGGATATATGGGGCCAGGGATACAAAATTGTCACAGACAACATCCGCAATGCTAGAACCCCATACAACTAAGATCCAGACAGCAAAATCAAAATTGTCAAAGAATTGTTCCCGCCACACTAGGAATACGACAGACTACGGACTAGAGTAGAAGACCCCCCCCCCCACCCTTCACCAAAGAAGAACTGGAACAAGCCGTAGAAAGGATAAAGACCAAGAAATCCGCAGGCCCCGACGGAATTATGCCAGAGGCAGTTAAGATGGCGGTGAAGGCGATCCCGTATACTGTATTAAAAATCTTAAATGATCTCCTGAAACAGTACAGTTTCCCGACAAAATGGAAACTGGCTAAAGTGGTATTGATTCCGAAAGGTGAAGAGGTTGGAGCAAACGCCAAGTATAGACCAATTTGTCTGCTCGACGGATTGGGAAAGCTGTACGAGTACCTGATAAAATACAGATTGGAAGCGGAACTCACAGATAAAAATGGTATCTCTGAAAACCAATTCGGTTTTAGACCAGGGAAAAGTACTGTAAACGCGGTAGAGTACGTAATCTACAAGGCCAGCGATACCGGCATGACCTGGGGGGCAATCGTCCTAATAGATGTAAAAAACGCATTCAACACTGCCAAGTGGGGGATGATTCTGGAAAGACTGGATAGGCTTGAAGTCGAGCCATACCTCATAAGACTTATGGAATGCTATCTCAGCGAAAGAAAGTTAATAGTAGGGAGAGGCAGGGAAAATGCTACGCAGGGTGTTCCACAGGGATCCGTTCTCGGTCCCACACTGTGGAACGTTCTATACGATGGGGTACTGCGCCTAAATATGCCATATGGCTGTTATACGGCAGCATACGCAGATGATTTAGCGCTGATCGTGAGGGCAAATAAAAATGATGAACTGGTACACCGCGGAAATAAGGCACTGAGGAAGATTGGGAGGTGGATGGAAGCAAATGGGCTCACGATCGCCCCCCAGAAGACCGAAGCAATCATCGTCAGGGGGCCCAGAAAGAGAGAAGGTATAGCTTTCGATATAGGCGGTACAACGGTGGTGCCGAAGAAATATGTCAAATATTTGGGAGTATGGCTGGACGATAAATATATCTATAACGAACACGTAAGGAAACAATGCCAGAAGGCTGACAGACAGACGACAGCATTGTCCAAAATACTCCCGAATATAAGGGGACCAGGTGCAAAAAAAAGCAGATTGATGTACGGAGTAGTACAATCAGTGCTCCTGTACGCCGCACTTGTATGGTCGAGAGCTGTGGACGTAGCGAAGTACAAAGGGATGTTACTAGCATCCCAAAGGAAGATGCTAATAAGAACGGCATCGGCGTACCGCACGGTCTCTGCGGACGCCCTGACGGTGATTGCTGGAATCCCTCCAATGGACTTGCTGGTGTGGGAGAGAAAGAACCTCGATAGAATGGGGAGAGCGACGGCCGAGGACAAACGCCAGGAAAGAGAGGGCACCATAGCAGCATGGCAAGCGAGATGGGATGCAAATACAACGACAGCTCAATGGACAAAGAGGTTAATCCCAAATATTAAAATATGGGAGGAATGTATGTTTAGGGAAACTGATTACTACCTAACGCAGGCGCTCAGCGGCCATGGTTCTTTCAGAACTTTCACGTTCAGAATCGGGAAGAGCACGGACGAGCGGTGCATCTATTGCGGAAGGATTGACGACCCCGAGCACACGATTATACACTACAACAGATGGGTAGAAGAGAGAAGGCGTCTTGAAACCAAATTGAACGTGGCGGTAACAGTACAGAACCTAATACCGAATATGATGAGCGGGAAAAAGTCCTGAAATGACATCGCGACTTTCATTCGGGAAATTATGAAAGCAAAAGAACAAGAAGAAAGGGAACACCAAAGCAACAACCCAGAAAGGTAAAACGGCTGGCGGTAAGCCTATACTAAAGATATCCGCAGTATGCCAGAGGAGCAGTCCCGGGTATCTTTGGGGAGAAAACGGGGTGGTTTTAGTGAGTAGACGGCGCTTCACGCCGGGAATCTCACACTACCAGGGAAAAAAAAAAAAAAGGTTAGGTTAGGTTAGGTTAGGTAAGGTTAACTCAGGTTGGGTTAGATCAATTTCAAATTCGAATTTTCAAAATGAAATAAAATATTTAAGAATATTATTATCGAAATTATTACCATGTAACCTAACTTGACTATCTAACCTAACCTGACTATCTGAATCAACCTGACTATCTAACCTAAGCTAATTAGGTTGGGTTAGATCACTTTCAAAATTTTGACTATCAACCTAACCTGAATAACAAACCCAACCTGACTCTAACCTAACCTAACCTAACCAACTCAGGTTGTGTGAAATCAGTTTAAAATTCGAATTTTCAAGAAAAAATTAAAAATCCAAATTATGACCATGTAACCCAACTTGACTATCTAACCTAACCTGACTATCCCAACCTGACTATCTAACCTGTCCTAACCTAACCTAACCTAACTCAGGTTGGCTTAGATCAATTTCAAATTCGAATTTTCAAAATGAAAAAAAAAATTGAACAAAAAAAAACCAAATTATGACCATGTAGCCCAACTTGACTATCTAACCTAACCTGACTATCTAACCTATCCTAACCTTTTTTTTTTTTTTTTTTTTTTTCAGTAGAGGTGAAAACTCATGTCTTCCATGCGCTGGTTGTCAATCACGTCATGGGTGTGCTGGACTCAGGTAGCAAGTACCTGCCTACCAGCCAAAACACCTCCGTCTTCATCCCACACCTGGACGGTACCACCGTTGCCGGTTATCGTCTGTCTCAGGTTGGTGCAGTCTTTCACTCGTTTCTTCTCCTCTCCTCTTCATTTCTATCCTTGATCATTTCCCTGACCCTGTTATATATCTTTTCGAACTTTCCTTTATCTCCTGCCATTACTAGGATTATGTTACCTGCATTTATTGGTCCCCCCACCTCCTGCTCCATTCTTCTCCTCTCGTTCCTCGTTCTTGGACACTCGAATACAATATGCCCTGGGGTGTCTCTAGCCCCGCAGTCCTCACATCGGTCATCCTCCGTTTTGCCTATTCTTTCGGTGTAAGTTTTGAATGCCCCGTGTCCTGTTAGGAACTGCGTAAAGTAGAAATCTGTCCTTTTGTGGCTGCATCCCGTCCACACCCCTATCTCCGGGATCAGCATCCTCGTCCACTGCGCCTTGTCTGTAGTATTCTCCCATTCCTCTTGCCACTTGCGTGCCGTTCTCTCCCTAGCCTCTTCCCTTGTGATTTCCCTGTCTTCCTCCGCCTGCTCGTACACATATGCTGCCTCCTCCACCAGGAGGTGCATAGGGGGGATTCCAGCTATGACTTGAAGTGCCTCTGCTGACGCCGTTCGGTAGGCGCTCGTCACTCTTATTAGCGCTTTCCTCTGGACTCCGATGATTTTTTGCTTGTGCCTCTGAATGCTCATAGCCCTGTGCCATACCGGCGCTCCATACAGGATGATAGACTGTACGACTCCGTACAGCATCCTCCTCTTTGTAGTACTTGGTCCCCCTATGTTTGGCATTAGCCTTGCCACCATCGCCATTCTGCCCTCTGCTCTTTTGGCTACCTCCTGCACATGAGTTCCGAACGTGCCTTGGTGGTCCAGGTGGATGCCAAGGTACTTAAGGCTCTTCTTTGGGTTAATCCAAGTCTCTCCTACTTTGAATATTATTCGGTCCCTGATCCTTTCTTGGGTCGTTCCTTTCAGTATCACCACTTCCGTTTTATGGTTTGCTATACGAAGTTCGTGGTCCTCCATCCATCTTCCCACTTTGGCTATGGTTTGATTTGCCTTGCCCTCCATTCCTTCTTTGGTTTCCGCTTGGACCAGGATCGCCAGGTCGTCCGCGAACGCCAGTGTTCGGACTCCCTCCGCTAGTTCCAATTCCAGGACTCCATCATATAGGACGTTCCACAACGTTGGGCCCAGCACCGATCCCTGTGGTACCCCTGCTTTGATCTTCCTCTTTGTTCCGTCTCTCATCCGTATCGTCCTATCGCTCAGGTATTCGCTAATTATGTTTATAAGGTACTTGCTCACTCCCTTCCTCACTAGGGATTGGATGATTAGGCCGAGTTAAAGGCATTTTCTACGTCCACTGTTATCAGTGCAATCCATTTACATCTACTTCTACTCACCTCGTCCCTGATCCAATTGGCCGCCTGTATTGTGGATCTGCCCTTTCTAAATCCGAACTGGTATCTGGATATTTCTCCTCTTTCCTCTAGTTCCTTCTCGAGACGGCTCTTTATTATTGCCTCGTATAGTTTGCCTGGCACATCTATCAGGCATATGGGCCTGTAGGATCTTGGGTCCTCATATGATTTCCCCTGTTTCCATACCAGCACCAATTTTGCTATCTTCCACGCGTTTGGAAATCGTTGTTCTTCTAACAGTCGGCTCATCACTCCCCGGGTCGTATTCGGGATAGTGTCTACCATTCTCTTCATCACTTCCGCCGTTATGCTGTCGGGTCCCGGGGCTTTCCCATTCTTCATTCTCCTGGCTGCCTCCTTTAGTTCGATAACAGTGAGTTCCGGCACCCGGTCTACTCTTGTTCTGGTTTCCTCTATATCCTCCTTATCCGGGAACAGGGCCTTCACCGATTGCTTTTCTTCTTCCAGGCTTTGCTGGTATGGTGGTAGAGGGCGTAGCTCTTTCATAACCAACTTGTATCCCTGTCCCCAAATGTCGGTCTCCAGGTCTTCACACATCTTCCTCCAGCACTCCCTCTTCGACCTATTTATTGCTTTCTTGAGTTCTTTTTTCCTCTCCTTCAACTCCCGGCTCTTTTCCTGATTTTGTTCTTCTGTGTATATTCTTCGCCTCCTTGTCAGCTCCCTCCTAGTCTTATTGCATTTATCCTTCAGTTCCCGAATCTCCTGGTTCCACCAGTACGGGGTCTTCCTTAGGTGTTCATCTCTATTTCTTATTTTTGCCCCGTTTAGTGCAAGCTTTATTTCCCGTATTAGTCTATTCTCCTGTATGTTCTGTCTGTTCTGGATTGATTTTATCCCGTTCTCAAACTTCACCATGTCGTACGTTTTCCTGTTTCTGACTATTGTTTTCCCCTCTGTCTGGCCCAAGGTCATTTCGTAATATATGTGTGAGTGATATGTGAATATATTTTCTTCTTCCCTGCTTCTCCAGTTCCTTACCTTATTCGCCTTTTCTGCCGTACAGCAGGTCACATCTATATGTGTCCTGCTGTTTCCTCTAATGAATGTGGCTTCTCCCGTGTTCATTGCCACCAGGTCCAATGTGCCCATCCACTCCGTCCATACTTCTCCTCTTCTGTCTTCATTCCCTGCTCCCCATTGTGGGGATTTGGCATTAATGTCGCCCGCCAGTACTTTCCACCTTCCATTTTTCTTGCTAGCCTCTTTCATTATTCTCTTAACCCTTGTTTCTTCCATTCTTCCATTGTTATATTCGGTGATATGTAACATATTATCATCTCCACTTTATTGAATATTATTTTGATGTATCCCTCTCGTCTCTCTACTCCTTCGATTCCTCATGTCCTATTCCGAATGTACAGCGCCACTATTTCTTCCCTGTCCGTGATCCATCCTTGTTTCTTTGCTCTTTTCTTGTTAGGCTCCGACACTATTATTATGTCTATGTTATTTCTGGTTGCCATCTCGTCCACGATGTCGTGAGCCGCCACGGCCCCTCCCACATTACATTGCATTATTCTTACTTCCATTACTGTTGCCGAGGTCCTGCTGGTCCTTCGGCCCTCATGTCTTGCTCCGTTCTCCCTGTGCTTTGTATCCTTTCCATTCTCCTCTCTTCCTCTTCTCTTGCCGCCATCGCGTCTCTGCGGGTCTTTTCTATCACTTCCGTTAGCAGTACTCTTCCTCCCAGTCCCATCTCGCCTGTCTCTTCCTGTCTCCTGCCTTGGTTGTGCCTCTGTTTCGTTTCTTTCAGAGCCGCTCTGAAAGCCGGGCATCCCCTGGATCCCAGCTTGTGCCCTTCTTCACTACACACTGGGCAGTACATGTCGTTCGTACACGCTGTCGCGTTGTGCCCCCCTTTTCCGCATTTGTAGCAGTTTCTTGCCCTGTCCTCTCCTTTGCAGCTCTCGGTGCTATGTTCATAACTCCAGCATCTGCCACAGTTTAGTACCCTGTGTCTCAGCTCTACTCTGCATCGAGCCAGGCCCACTTTTATATAGCCTTTTGCTATTAGTGTCTCTGCTATCGCTTTTGGAACATTTAAAGTTGCTGCCACCGTCTCATTTCCCATCGGTCTAGTGTCACTGATTTTCCACTCCTTTTCCCAGGCTCCGGCATTTTCCCTCACTGATTCCTCTATCTCTTCCTTAGTTGTGTCCCACAGCATGCCCCTGATGTGGATGCTCTCCATTCCCCTTTTGTTCCCTATACTTGTGATGCTCATATCCCCCCCTTTCTTCAGGGCTTCCGTGACTCCATTTAGTGCCATCTGGTCCTTGTCCAGGGTAATCAGCAGCTTCCCTTCCTTTGTGCTCCTTATCTCCCTTATAAAGCTGGCTGTTTCCGTTCCTCCAATGGTTTTCTTAACTTTACTGAGTACCTCCCTGTACGGCTTATCACCTTCAGAGACCAGTACTCCATACGTCGTTCTTTCTCTCTTTGGATTCTCTCCCACTCTCGCTGTAAATATCTCCACTTTCGTGCTACCCAGGTGGAACACCGTTTCCGCCATTTTTTGGAGGTTTTTGACCCCTATTCCTTTCACACTGTGGATGCATATTTCTCTGTCTGCTTTCGTCTCGTCTCTTAGTCTATTCAGTTTCTCCCACATGTCCCCGTGGGTACCGTCCAGTGCCATCTTAATCACCTTCCTTGCTGTCGCCTCCTTCCCTCTGATTTTCGTGGTTTGCTCCAAGACCTCCATATCACCTTTTATGTTTACTAGCTCTGGGTATTTATTTCTATACATCATTTGTATACCTGTGGTCATATCTTCGTCTTCCGGTTCAACCATTACCACCTTAGTCACTTGATCTGCCGTAGCTAGAGGGTTCCCTACTATTATCTTTGTTCTTTTGAACACCACGTCCTCCCATTCCAACTTTTCCATGGAGCAGTATTGCTCGTATTCTACCTCCGTATCCGGAAGTTCCTTTATGTTCAGGCTCCCGCACCTGCAGATACAGGTGCATTCTTTCTTTTTTATTGGTTCTTTCCTACTTTCCATTTGTCCTTCCGGATCCTCTGTTGATTTTTCTAATTGCTCTATTCTTTTTTCTGCTCTTTCTTCGGCGGTCCTTTTTTCTTCTTTCATCTTGTTCATTTGGTCACTTTTTTCGGTTTTGGTCCTTTCCATTTCTTCTTCCATTTCTTCTACCAGTTTCTTCATTTTCTCCACTCTTTTCTCGGCTGTTTCCGCTCTTACTTCGGCCGTCCGTTTTTCTTTTTTGAGCCTACTGGTGTCGTCGCTTTTTCCTTTTAGCTCCTTGGCCTTTTCCGCTCCCTCCCTAATTTGCGCCATGTTATCCTGCACATGGGCTAGGAACTTTGTTCTCTCTCTCAGTTTTCCCGCCTCCGTACTAATACGGCTGGAGAGCTTCTTTATCTCTACCTTGGTATTACTGTTTCCCTTGATCAGCGTGGCCATCTGTGCAGCCATCTCCACCATGTTCTCCACTGTTCTTTCCAATCTCTTAAAATCCTGCGCCCTATCTTCCATATTGCTCTCCTCCCCCCATTGTTTTGGAGTATTTGAGAGGTCCTTGGATATGTCATCCAAGGCCATTTTCTTCCAGGTTAGTTTCTCCGGTGTGTCTCCTCTCTTCCTCTTCCTTTCCTCTTCCTCTAGCTTCGTTTGTTCCCTCTCTTCGTCAGAGTAAACTAAATTGTAGATAGGATATTTTACGTCCTCCTCCTGTATACCTTCCGTCATGCTAGATGTGCTCTGTCTCGGGGTCCTAGATATGCCTTCAGATCCTTTTTCTTCTGTCCTGGTGATTTCCTGATCTGCTATGTCTGTTTTTCCCATTTCTATCTCGGATATATCTGCATCTGTGGACTCTTCCGTCCTGGTCCTCATTGTTTCTGGGGATCTCTCCACTGATATGGCCTTCTTTTTCGTCTCCAGTTCGGCCTCTAATTTCCTCTCATAAATCTCTCTTGCCAGCTTTTCACTAGCTGTCTCTACAGCTCGTTTTCCCTTGTTTTTATTTTTATTTGCGCTCATTTGTGTTCCCACGAGTAGCTAGGGAAGTTCTGTCCACCCCTGCAGAGCCCCGCATGCAGAGGTAAGGCATCATTTCCCCGCCGGGTTGCCCGGTCCGCCTCCGATTCCCCCGTGTGTTGTAGAGTCGGGGACGGAAGAAAGCAAGAGTTGGTCAAGTGAGACCGATAGAAGGGAAGAGAGTGGTCCTGCTTCAGTCTAGATGAAATAAAGTAGGACCAAGCTGTAGTACTCCCAGGGTCGCCATCCCTGCACACTAGGTGTGTGTCTCTAGGAGGGCCTTTTTATCGAGCTATTCCCCCTTCTAGATCCGTTGGGTTCAGTGAGAGACAGGCCCGCCACAAGTAGGCACCCAACAGTCTTGCTTGTGGAGAGGCTATATGTTATAATGTACGCTTCACACTCGCCTGGGAAGACCCCCGAGCCCAACCTATTTCAAATTTGAATTTTCAAAAAAAAAATCAAACAAAAATCTAAAATATGACCATCTGACCCAACTTCACTATCTAACCTATCCTAACCTAACCTAACCTAACCTACCTAAGGTTAGGTTAGATCAATTTCAAATCCAAATTTTCAAAATAAAAAAAATAAACAAAAAAATCAAAATTATGGCCATGTAACCCAACTTGACTATCAACCTAACCTGACTAACTAACCCAACCTGACTTTCTAACCTAACCTAACTTAACCTAACCTAACTCAGGTTGGCTTAGATCAATTTCAAATTCGAATTTTCAAAATGAAATAAAATATTTAAGAATAATCGAAATTATTACCATGTAACCCAACTTGACTATCAACCTAACCTGACTAACTAACCCAACCTGACTAACTAACCTAACCTAACCTAACTCAGGTTGGGTTAGATCAATTTCAAATCCGAATTTTCAGAATGAAAAACAAAATTCAAGAAAAATCGAAATCATGACCATATAACCCAACTTGACTATCAACCTGACCTGAATAACTAACCCAACGACTATCTAACCTAACCTAACCTATCCTTACTTAACTCAGGTTGGGTTAGATCAATTTCAAATTTGAATTTTCAAAATAAATTAAAAAAAAATCGAAAATATGACCATCTGACCCAACTTCTCTATCTAACCTATCCTAACCTAACCTAACCTAACCTAACTAAGGTTGGGTTAGATCAATTTCAAATCCAAATTTTCAAAATAAAAAATATAAACAAAAAAATCAAAATTATGGCCATGTAACCCAACTTGACTATCAACCTAACCTGACTATCTAACCCAACCTGACTATCTAACCTAACCTAACCTAAATTAACCTAACCTAACTCAGGTTGGGTTAGATCAATTTCAAATCCGAATTTTCAAAATGAAAAACAAAATTCAAGAAAAATCGAAATCATGACCATGTAACCCAACTTGACTATCAACCTGAACTGAATAACTAACCCAACGACTATCTAACCTAACCTAACCTAACTTATTCTTACTTAACTCAGGTTGGGTTGGATCAATTTCAAATTTGAATTTTCAAAAAAAAATCAAACAAAAATCGAAATTATGACCATGTAACCCAACTTCACTATCAAACCTATCCTAACCTAACCCAACCTAACCTAACCTAACCTAACCTACCTAAGGTTAGGTTAGATCAATTTCAAATCCAAATTTTCAAAATAAAAAAATGAACAAAAAAATCAAAATTATGGCCATGTAACCCAACTTCACTATCTAACCTATCCTAACCTAACCTAACCTGAACTAACTCAGGTTGGGTTAGATCAATTTCAAATTTGAATTTTCAAAAAAAAATCAAACAAAAATCGTAAATATGACCATCTGACCCAACTTCACTATCAAACCTATCCTAACCTAACCCAACCTAACCTAACCTAACCTACCTAAGGTTAGGTTAGATCAATTTCAAATCCAAATTTTCAAAATAAAAAAAATGAACAAAAAAATCAAAATTATGGCCATGTTACCCAACTTGACTATCAACCTAACCTGACTAACTAACCCAACCTGACTTTCTAACCTAACCTAACTTAACCTAACCTAACTCAGGTTGGCTTAGATCAATTTCAAATTCGAATTTTCAAAATGAAATAAAATATTTAAGAATAATCGAAATTATTACCATGTAACCTAACTTGACTATCTAACCTAACCTGACTATCTGAATCAACCTGACTATCTAACCTAAGCTAATTAGGTTGGGTTAGATCACTTTCAAAATTTTTGAATCGAGTCGCAAGTACTATTTTCTTGAAGTGGAGCATTGGACTTGAAAAAATAGAAATTTTGACCATGTAACTCAACTTGACTATCAACCTAACCTGAATAACAAACCCAACCTGACTCTAACCTAACCTAACCTAACCTAACTGATGTTGGGTTAGATCAATTTCAAATTCGATTTTTGCAACCCAACTTGACTATCAACCTAACCTGACTAACTAACCCAACCTGCCTATCTAACCCAACCTAACCTAACCTAACTCAGGTTGGGTTAGATCAATTTCAAATCCGAATTTTCAAAATAAAAAAAAAAATTCAAGTAAAATCGAAATCATGACCATGTAACCCAACTTGACTATCAACCTAACCTGACTAACTAACCCAACCTGACTTTCTAACCTAACCTAACCTAACTTAACCTAACCTAACTCAGGTTGGCTTAGATCAATTTCAAATTCGAATTTTCAAAATGAAATAAAATATTTAAGAATAATCGAAATTATTACCATGCAACCTAACTTGACTATCTAACCTAACCTGACTATCTGAATCAACCTGACTATCTAACCTAAGCTAATTAGGTTGGGTTAGATCACTTTCAAAATTTTCGAATCGAGTCGCAAGTACTATTTTCTTGAAGTGGAGCATTGGACTTAAAAAAATAGAAATTTTGACCCTGTAACTCAACTTGACTATCAACCTAACCTGAATAACTAACCCAACCTGACTTTCTAACCTAACCTAACCTAACTTAACCTAACCTAACTCAGGTTGGCTTAGATCAATTTCAAATTCGAATTTTCAAAATGAAATAAAATATTTAAGAATAATCGAAATTATTACCATGTAACCTAACTTGACTATCTAACCTAACCTGACTATCTGAATCAACCTGACTATCTAACCTAAGCTAATTAGGTTGGGTTAGATCACTTTCAAAATTTTTGAATCGAGTCGCAAGTACTATTTTCTTGAAGTGGAGCATTGGACTTGAAAAAATAGAAATTTTGACCATGTAACTCAACTTGACTATCAACCTAACCTGAATAACAAACCCAACCTGACTCTAACCTAACCTAACCTAACCTAACTGATGTTGGGTTAGATCAATTTCAAATTCGATTTTTGCAACCCAACTTGACTATCAACCTAACCTGACTAACTAACCCAACCTGCCTATCTAACCCAACCTAACCTAACCTAACTCAGGTTGGGTTAGATCAATTTCAAATCCGAATTTTCAAAATAAAAAAAAAATTCAAGTAAAATCGAAATCATGACCATGTAACCCAACTTGACTATCAACCTAACCTGACTAACTAACCCAACCTGACTTTCTAACCTAACCTAACCTAACTTAACCTAACCTAACTCAGGTTGGCTTAGATCAATTTCAAATTCGAATTTTCAAAATGAAATAAAATATTTAAGAATAATCGAAATTATTACCATGTAACCTAACTTGACTATCTAACCTAACCTGACTATCTGAATCAACCTGACTATCTAACCTAAGCTAATTAGGTTGGGTTAGATCACTTTCAAAATTTTCGAATCGAGTCGCAAGTACTATTTTCTTGAAGTGGAGCATTGGACTTAAAAAAATAGAAATTTTGACCCTGTAACTCAACTTGACTATCAACCTAACCTGAATAACAAACCCAACCTGACTCTAACCTAACCTAACCTAACCTAACTGATGTTGGGTTAGATCAATTTCAAATTCGAATTTTGCAACCCAACTTGACTATCAACCTAACCTGACTAACTAACCCAACCTGCCTATCTAACCCAACCTAACCTAACCTAACTCAGGTTGGGTTAGATCAATTTCAAATCCGAATTTTCAAAATGAAAAAAAAAAAATTCAAGTAAAATCGAAATCATGACCATGTAACCCAACTTGACTATCAACCTGACCTGAATAACTAACCCAACGACTATCTAACCTAACCTAACCTAACCTATTCTTACTTAACTCAGGTTGGGTTAGATCAATTTCAAATTTGAATTTTCAAAAAAAAAATCAAACAAAAATCTAAAATATGACCGTCTGACCCAACTTCACTATCTAACCTTTTTTTTTCCTGGTGAGGGGAAAATCGATTGACACCCAGGCTTCGGTTTGATCAGCCTGGGTAGTGTCGGGCGCTACTCCGACTAAAAACCCCTCATGCCCTCTCTCGTACCCGGTAACGTCCAGTAGGACAATTCAGGTGCGAGCGGCATTTTAACTAATCCATCGTATCATCCCTAGTTCCTTTGTATCCCTTCCTGTCTTTGTTGCTCCCTCTCCTCGGATTCCTTCTGTCTCATGATACCTCTGATGAAGTTTGCAGCCATGTTCCAACCCTCCTTGGATCTTATCATATCTTCTAACAGACGCTCCGGGGTTACTGCGTTTCCACTTATTACCTCGTAGTTCGTCCTTTCCCTAACGCATCTATCGCAGGAGAAAATGGTGTGTTCTGCATCGTCCACGCTGTGGCAGTAGATACATAGATTATCATTGGCCTTTCCAATCCTATTGGTATATACCCTAAAAGATCCGTGACCGGTGAAAAACTGGGTCAGGAAGTAATCCGTGCATCTGTGCTCGCATCTAACCCATGCTCCGATATTAGGTATCAGCCTCCTGGTCCACCCCGCTTTTTCCACCTGTCCATCCCATCTTTCCTGCCACATGTCTATGGTTGCGATCCTTTCCAGCGTCCTGTGGGCATTCGTGATCTCGGCCCTACCAGCCAACCTGCTTCTTTCCTTCGCCAGTAGGTCAATCGGGGGTACTCCTGCTACCACGCAAACAGCCTCGGTCGAAGCTGTCCTATATGCTGAGGTGACCCTCAGTAACATTTTCCTTTGTGCGGCCAAAACCATTCCGCTATATTTTTTGGTGTCCATGACCCGCCTCCAGACCGGTGCGGCATACAAAATGATCGATTGTACCACCCCGTATAACATGCGCCTCTTTTGGGTGCCTGGGCCTCTCAAGTTAGGGAGGATTCTCGTTAGCGCGGCCGTATGCCTGTCTACCTTCTCGCAAGCCTTGCGAACGTGCTCATTGAATATCATCTTGTCATCCAGCCAGACCCCCAGGTACTTTACGAATTTTTTCGGGATTATGCTTGCCCCCTCAAGCTCGAATCGTACCGCCTCTCTTTTCCTAGGCCCTCTGACGATGATTGCCTCCGTTTTGGCGAGAGCGATCTCCAATCCCACCTCCCTCATCCATTCCGCGATCCGCCTGAGAGCTATATTGGCTTTGTCCATAAGGGTGTCTGGCCTGTTCGCCCTCACTACCAACGCCAGATCGTCCGCATAGGCGGCGGTAAAGCAGCCCTGCGGTAGGTCCAGGCGGAGGACCCCGTCATATAGGACATTCCACAACGAGGGTCCAATTATAGAGCCTTGTGGCACTCCTTGGCTCAGCTCCTGCTCATAATCGCCACAGATCAGGATTCTGTCGCTGAGATACCCCGCCAATATCCTCCTTAGGTGACTGCTTATGCCTAGTTCAATGAGCCTGCCGGTTATCTTATCCCACTTTGCCGTGTTAAAGGCATTTTTTACATCTATAAATATGATACTTCCCCATACTGCACTATTATCATTGGCTAGTGCAAGGACGTGGTTGATCGCACTTACCGTCGACCTCCCTGGCCTAAAGCCAAATTGGGTGTCTGAGATTCCCAGTTTCTCAGTCAGTTCTGCCTCCAATCTGACCTTCAGCAGCTGCTCGTATAGCTTGCCCAATGTGTCTATCAAGCTGATGGGCCTTACTTTTTCCATATCGGCTTGATTGCCCTTGGGTATCAGAATGACCTTCGCCCTCTTCCACTTTGACGGGAAAACTCCATCTATTAACAGCTCGTTCATCCTATGAAGCACCGTCTCCGGGCTACACACCGCTGCTAACTTCACCGCTTCCGGTAGTATTCCGTCTGGCCCTGGTGCCTTCCTGGCCTTAATCCTTGACACCGCCTCCGCCAGTTCCTGAGCGGAAAAGGGCGGTGGGGGTTCCTGTTCCACTACCCTGCCGGGACTAAAATTGCCGTCCTCTGGGAATAGTTCTTTGATCTTCTCTACCCTTTTTGTCTGATGGAGGTTGTAAGGGGTTCTGAGGTGCTTCATGGCTCCAGTTACAATCTTATAGCCCTGGCCCCAGGGGTCGTCCTCGAGCCTTTCGCACAAGATATTCCACTGCGCGCGCTGTGCAGCTTTTATAGCGGACCTTAGGCTCCTCCTCCTTGCCTTATATTTCTCTTCCGCCTCCGCAATGAGAGCGGCCTCCCCTCTCCTGCCCCTGGCCCTCGTTAATATCCTCCGGGACCTGTTACAAAGGAGTCTTTTGGAGGATATATCCTCATTCCACCAAACTGGCTGAGCTTTTTTACCCCTCGGTTGTGTCTTCACCATCGCCGAATCCTGCGCGGCTCTTACTACCCTGGTAAGACTATCAACGTCCTCAATGCTGCCTTTCATCAGTTCGTAAGCTTCCCTGAACAGATCAGCTGCCATGTACGGAGCCTCCTGCCAATCCTGTCTTGACTTCACCTTCCCCAAGCCTATTTCGTAGAATATATGCCTGTGCAGACTTAGGCTTTCCTCTGTGGATACTCGCCATCCATTAACTCTTCTGCTGAGTTCCTGTGGAGAAAGTGATGTCAATATGAGACGCCTGCTCCCCCCTTACGAATGTTGGAGTATCCCCTGTGTTCAGCACCACCATCCCCAGCGCCTGTAACCACTCCTCCAGGTGTTCCCCCCTTACGTCCGTCCTGGCCAAATTCCAATTCGCGGACTTGGCGTTAAAATCTCCCGCCACTACTACCTCCTTATTTGAGCCTCTAATGCGTGCCATGACTCTGTCCACATATTCTTTATATTGCGCCAGCGATATGTTCGGGGATACATAACAGCTGTACAAAGCCCATCCACCGAAGTTAAGACAGACGTAACCTGGTCCGGAGTCGTGGGTGACGATCCCGCATCCCGGATTGCAGCAGAAAACCGCCGTGCTTCCAGTAGGATCCTGTATCCACCTTGGGTTCTTGTCAGTCAATCGTCTGTTGGGCTCCTGCACCAAGGCAATGTCTGCGTGGTTCCCTGCTGCAACCCTGCTGAGGACATGGTGGGCCGCGCCCCTCCTATCTACGTTTATCTGAATGATCTTAATCGACATAAAAAGTGTGAGAGCTAGGCCTCCTCCTGGCCCCCTCCGTGTACTCCTTCGAAGCCTGCTATCTCCTGGAGTG
Organism: Chrysolina haemoptera; assembly: GCA_958298965.1. NCBI lineage: Eukaryota > Metazoa > Arthropoda > Insecta > Coleoptera > Chrysomelidae > Chrysolina > Chrysolina haemoptera. The sequence goes on along the minus strand of OY282593.1, from coordinate 445,731 downwards.
TCTCAAGCGCCTCGGTCTCCTCTCTGTTGTCTGCGAGCCCGGGATTCTCGTGCATATCATCTGTGTCTGGGTTGAACTGTACGTCTTCTGGGAGCGCGTTTAGCGTTCTCTTAGTCCTGCTGCTCCTCCTGGAATTCTTGACCGCCTCCTTGAAGGCCGGGCATCTCATGCTACCCGCCTTGTGCCCTGCTTGATCGCACACCGGGCAGTACTCTCCTTTTGTGCAGTTCTGCGCTTTATGCTCCGCCTCACCGCATTTATAACAATTAAGCGATCTATCGGGACCGGTGCAATTCTCTCTACTGTGAGTCAGGCTCCAGCATTTTGCGCATCTGGGAACCGCCACTCGCTTCTCGATCCTGCACCTTACCAGGCCCACCCTCACCTCATCTCTCTGACGAAGGCCTTCCGCCAAGTTTCTGGGGATGGTAACCGTGACCGCGGCCGTGTCATCCTGGAGCAATCTAATTGGGCTCAGCCTGCATTCGTCCGTCCACTGGCCGATTACCCGGGTAATGGCCTCCCTTATTTTTTCCTCCTCTACATCTCCCTCCATTCCCCTGAGGTGGAATGTCTCCGATGCGCCTCTGCCCACTTGCTTTGTTCTAACGTGTCCCTTTTCATTCAGAGCCTTATTTATTTCTGCCTAGGCCACCGGGTTATTGTCCATGGTGAGCAGGAGGTTCCCGTCCCTGGTTCTCCTGATGCCCCTAATTGCTTTGGATGCTTCAGAGTCTCCTACCGCATTTTTAACAGAGCCGAGGATCTCCCTGTACGATTTTCCTTCCTCAGTTACTATTACCCCGTAATCCTTCGCCTTATTATTGCTTTTTTGCGGCGCCATCGTGAAAATAGTCACACTGGTGGGGCTCCCGTGAAATGTAATCTCCACCATCTTCCTCAATTCCTCCGTAGGAATTGCCCTGAGGTGATGCATGCATATCCTTTCATCCCCATTTGTCTCCGTTTTCAAGACCTTCAGTTTCCCCCATAAATCGAGAGGAGTTCCATCAAGGGTGATCCTAATGACCTTCCTACTAGTTGTACTTCCTGATCCCCTAACTTTGGTAATTTGTTCTATTGTTTCCATTGCTCCCTCTAGTTGCACTAGTTCCGGAAACTTGTCCCTGTACAACTTCTGGATACTCGTGTTCATTTCCACATCGTCCGGTTCAACAAGTACGACCTTCGCCACCTTGTCGTCGGTACCTAATGGGTTGCCCACAACGATGTCTGTATTTGTATATACAGTATTATCCCATTTCAGCTTCTCGATTTCCTTGAACTCATCGAAGTCTTCCGTGGTCTTCAGCTCTTCCGGATTTGCGATCATGGAAGCCAGGCACGTGCACGCTCTCTTTGGATGTTGCCCCTGGCCGGTTTCCAGCCTACTCCTATTGTTTTCACTCCTCTCTCTCTTCAGCTGTTCCCTCAGGTCGGTTACAGCCCTCTCCAGTTCCTCGGCACGCCTGTTGGCTTTCTCCGCAGCTTGTTCTGCCGCCAGCTTCTCCCTACTAATCCTATCTGTCTGAGCACCCTCATCTCTGTCCCTGTCCCCATTTACTTCCCTCAGGCATTCCTGCACACTGGAGAGAAACCCGATTCTCTTCGTCAGTATGCCCGTCTCCAGGCTTATGCTCTTCGCGAGCTTCTTAATCTCCACGTTCGTGTTGGTGTTAGCTCTGATCAGTTCCATCATCTGGGCCGCCATCCCAACCATTCTTTCAACCGTGCTCTGTAGTTTGAGGAAATCATGTGTTCTCTCCTCCACCCTCTCTTTTATGCGTTTTTTCGGGGTCCCCCTCTTACGCTTCTTGTTTGGGTGCTCAAGGTCCACACTTCCAGTCTCTTCGTCCGTTGCCGTCAGGTCGTAGATCCGGAGCTCCTCAGCCATGAATCCGTCCTGTGACGTAGACCCACTTTGCCTGGGCGTTCCACTGTCGCGGATGCGGCGGGGATAAATTGGAAAAATTTATGTTTGTTTGTGCCTCGGCCAGCCGTCGGTTCGGCCACACTCGCGCTCTATTTGATTCCGACATGTCTCTAATAGACTTGTCGAAATATATGAGATAGGACTGATGAATGTTTGAGAAAAATTGAATTGCCTAATTTCCCTAACTAACTTATTAGTGAAAATTTACAATGGTTGAATATTTAAAAGCAAAAGTTGAATATTTATACAAAGTTAAAATGAAGCAAAAATTTACAAAAGAAAATGGGGAATATTTTACGCGCCTATCCACGGGGTTTACCCGTGTCTACCCCGGGGTAGAAAGTTCGCTTTACCGCCCTGTCTTGCCTTAGCGCAATAGTTCCTCCCACGTGGGATTCCCTTTAGCAAGCCAGTAGGCACCTCTGGGAATTGATTCCGGGATCACGCAATCAAAGCCCAGGAGCGAAGAACGACCGCTGCTTCCACTAACAGTGGTAGCCAGGTCCCTGTAAAGAAAATACGAGTTAGTAAATGAAACAGTAATATCGGGGAATTTGCGAATTCTTTTTAGATGGATCTGAAAAGAGCACTGTAGTTGGTTTGGTTCTAAAAAGAACTAAAGTTGGTATGGTTCTGAAAAGAACCAGAAATTGTTGCTGTCTTTCGACAATGTGATTTTGCACCGAATTCTTTCTGGAGGTTTGTTGGTTTTCTTCTGTAAACCAACACCTCCTGGATTACTATATGACCGGAACTCAAGCCCAACAAAATCAGTCTGGCCGTAGATCTCGGATTTCTTCTTTCTTCTATTCTTCTTTCTTGAATACGCCAAATATTGGACAATATTCTTCGTTCAGGAACTATCTTCAAGTCTTCTCAGACAAAGCGAATTATTAAAATCGATGAAAATATTTGCGTAGAATATATTCGGGAATCAGACACTATGCTGTTCCGGAATTACTATTAATAATATGCGCTAGGCGCTCACGAAGCTTCTCGAAGTAAACTAACTGGCTGCTCGAAGTCAACTCCACTCTCTCTACTACTTCACTTCCTCTCTACTACTACTACTACTCACTGGCGAGCAGAATGCTGCCGCTATATTTATATCATCGCGCTGGGAGGCGTCACCCGCGCCTGACCAATCAGCGCGCAGCCGGGAAACAAAACTCGGCCGCAGAGATCTCTCGCGTCTCGCGGCGAGCAGACGTGCTCCACTTCGCCCCGTTTATACGGCGCTCCATTTATTGTTAGTGTCCAATATTGGCGTGTTTTGACACTCCCCCCCCTAAAAAGATCGCTAGTCTGATTTTCGTTGGTGAAGCCAAGACTGTTTTGCCAGGAAAGACGATTACGGTCAATTCCAGGAGAGTATTGGAAAACATTACTCTCTTTATTGAAAAATGTACAAACTCAAAATGGGCAATGCCCCTACACCCACCGGGCTTACAATATTTTGTCCCTATCCTAGTATATTACAATTCTAACTTACACACTAATGCCTACGACAGCTAAAGCTATTCCTAGGGGTAACGTATATACAAGATTTTGAGGGGTATTTACAATTGCGCGATGCCGAAGCATCTGGACCATTAGTCCGCGCTACACGGTTAATAAACTAAAGGCCTTTTGTTGGGGCCATGTCGATGAGTTTAAAAGAAAACTAATCGTCTCCTACTCTAGGGGTTGGACGAGGATCAAGGTAGTCTTGACCACTTCGGGGTTCAGGCGCAAGCCGTATGTCGTCGGCAGCGACATTCTGTTCAAGTCCGCCTTTCAGGACGACATAACAGTTCGATCCGGCCTGTCTTGCAATTTGGAATGGGCCGACCCACGTCTGGCCGAAATTCTTACGTCGTTTGTTACTGAGGTTTCTACATAGAACCCACTGCCCACGCTCAAACGTGACAGGTTGTACGTTCGGATTAGGGTAATGTTTCCGTCTATACCTAGCGGAAGATGCGGCTGCCTCTGCAACTCGCTGTGCTCGATTTACATTATGATTTCTGCGTCGACCCTGGGCTGGTGTTGCCCATTCTCCTGGTCGGGGAATATCGTAACCGAGTAATAATGTGCTGGGTGTCATGCCCGTAGCAGCATTATGTCATGTGCGAAGGTGTGCGAAGGTTAAAAATGATATCGGGAACTTGTTCCTCCCATAAGGATTCTTCCTTATTCAACAAAGCTGCCCGTAACATTTTCTTTATCTCTTGAACCCTCCGTTCTACCGGATTTGCTTGTTGATGGTACACGGGTGACCATTTAATCTCAATATTTTTTGTGGCAGCGAAGTCCTCAAAGACTCTCCCCTTAAATTGGGCTGCGCTATCAGAGATTGTAACCCGGGGATATCCCCATCTCCCACAAACATCCTCCTGCAGAAAACGGACCATCGCTAAAGCATCGGCTTTAGGGGCAATTTTCGTTTCAACCCACTTACTGAAACAGTGTGTTGCGACTAGTAAATACTTATTACCGTTAGCAGACACGGGATAAGGACCCATCGCATCTACGGATACGATTTCCCAGGGTCTCTCTGGAGTATTAGGGCGCAAGTTTGACGCTGGTTGAGGGGCTGAACGTTTCGTCGTGGCACAAGTAAGACAACGAGTCACGTATTCGGATACTCGTTTCTTTAAAGGGGCAAGTTGAAAGTGCTTAGAGATTTGTCTATGAGTTTCATCCACACCAGGATGGCCAATATCGTCGTGATACCGCTTCAGCACTTGTGGCATGAAATTCTTGGGTATCACTACCCTTCGATTATTGGGATCCTGTCCAATAAAGTAGAGCACCCCATCGTCAATGACGAATTCTGTAGCGATTCGTCTTTCGTATGAGTTAGGGTCCTGTGCGTTTCGTGCTCTAATTATTCGATCAATGAATCTTTGTAGACTTGGACAGTCTCTTTGTGCGGCAATAACTTCGTCATAAAAAGTTTGTAGTTGGGTCAAAGTTTGGGGAGCATCCTCGGCGGTTGCGGGAGCTCCAGGTGTGTCTGACACCGGGAAAAACATGCGTTCGGTCTCTTTCTGAATATCGTGACCGGTCGTTTCATCTGACGGGTTACGGGAGAGAAAATCAGGTAACTGATTCAGTTTACCAGGGACATGTATAACTTCGAAATCATACTCCTGAAGTAGTAATGACCAGCGGGTCAATTTGGCTCGTTCGTCTTTCATCTTTGAAAGCCAGAGGAGAGCAGAGTTATCTGTGAATAGTTTAAAGTGCTTGTCTTGAAGGAAATGTTTGTATTTCTTTATGCTCCATATCAACGCAAGACACTCAATTTCGTTTACGTGGTAACGCTGTTCTGTCTTGGACAGTTTGGCACTAGCATATGCTATAATGTCACGAGAACCTCTATCATTCTCTTGGAATAAAACGGCACCAATACCTATAGTGCTGGCATCCGTTTGTAAACAATAAGGTCTAGAGGGGTCAGGTCTGGACAATTCGAGGGGCTGAGCAACAAGCTCCTTAATTTTTGTGAAGGCAGCCTCAGCCGCGGGATTCCATTTAAATTTCTTCTTATTATCAATTAAATCCGTGAGTGGAGATGCTATCTCCGCGAAATGGGGAATGTATTCTCGAAGCCATCCGGCCGTGCCGAGAAATGCTCTTAATTGTTTGATTGATTTGGGGGTAGTAAAGTTCACGGTATTTAAAACATGTGTTTCTTGGGGGCGATTACCATGAGCAGATACAACTCTACCCAAGTAATTTAATTCGCGTGAGCCAAAGCAACACTTTTTCGGGGATAACCATAGTCCATGGGTACGAAGTCTTTCTAAAATCCGGCGTAAATGAACGCAGTGTTCCTCAATACTATTAGAGTACACAATCACGTCATCCAAATATACTTTACAAAACACATCCGTGTATCCTACAAGTACGGATGACATTAATTTTTGAAAGACGGCAGGGCCGTTCTTTAAGCCAAAACTAAGTACTTTAAATTGGTATACCTGCCCATCAGGTGCACCAAACGCGGTATATTTTTGTGATTCGGGAGTTAATGGGGCTTGCCAAAAGCCATTGCGTAAATCGAGAGTTGAAAATATTTTTGCTTGACCCATCTCTCTAACAGTCTCCTGAATCGGAGGAAGGTTAGGGGCTTCTGAAATGATTGATTTATTTATCTCTCGATAATCTACGCAAAATCGCAGTTTGCCATCCTTCTTCGGGACGAGCACAACTGGAGAGCAGTACGGCGAGTCACTCGGGACTATTACGCCAGCTTCTAAAAGTTTCTGTATTTCTTCTTGTACAATTTGTTTTCTCTCTTCGGACATTTTATTATAGCGAAATTGCCGGAAGGGACGCTCTTCCTTTACTTTAATATCGTGCATTACAGCACGGGTTTGGGGTTGGCGGATCGTTTCTTCGAAAACGTCCGGAAATTCTTTTATGACATCGTATATTTGAGACTGAGTCTCGGGGGAAAATTGTTCAGGGGCAAATTCCGCTAATTGAATTTTTGAAATATTTTTTTCACAAGTGGCATTCCAAAATATTGTTTTTCTAGTTTCCGTTCCGAAATATACACATTTTCTCTTCATGTCAATGACAGCCTCCTGTTCGTTCATAAAAGGAATCCCCAGGATTATCGGCTCGCTAAGGTCAGTAAGGACTGTAGCCTTAATCTGATAAATATGCCCATCAATTTCGAGGTTTAAATAAATTTGGCCAAGGCTGTAACTCGCGCTGGTTCGACAGCCAAGGTGAATTGTAGTAGGGTTGGGAAGATTCGTGAGGTCACGATCGCCGAGTAAGCCAGCCCGAATAAAATTCGCACTAGCTCCGGTGTCGATCAGGGCATTTAACTTTTTTCCTTCGGAAACCACAGGCATCCTCGGTAGTTTCTGATTAATAAATGTGCCATCGTCGAGGCTTATGAGAGCATCGTCGAGTGGCACGGGGTTATCCTGCACATTCGGAACATCTGTTTGGGTGGAAATATTTACACGCGGGGGATTATCAGGGGTATTGCGGCTTATTGTCGGTTGGATGGAGCCATCGCCGATACTGGCGCATCCCTGTCGAAGTTTAAAGGGAAAGGCTCTTCTTCTTCAATATAGTGAATCCTCTCGCCTTGCGATCGGTTTCCTGTATTATGATAGTTACCTCTACCTCTTAGGGCCACGCGCATTATACAATTCGTCTCGATTCGGACGAGGGCCGCTATTATTATTATTATTATTCTGTTGATTGGCGGGGGCATGATTATTCCTCCAGTTATTATTATGATTATTATTTGTAGGGCCATTATTATTCCTCCAATTATTATTGTTGTTCGTGGAGCGGTTGTTGTAATTTTGATGACTTGAATTCGGACCCACTTGATTCGTAGTTCGACCAGAATGATCGTTATTCTTCTGATATATGCTTCGTAAATGGCTTGGAGCCGTAACACTCATTTCGATGTGTGTACAAAAACGAGTGAAACTCTCTATACTGCAGAAAGGTTTCTCTCGTAAGTAGCTTTGAATAGCCGGGTCTACTAACTCAGTTATAAGACGAATGGCCTCGATTTCAGACATCGCGGGCATCAAACGTCTAATCATCGACATCTTTTCTCCTATAAAAACGTCGACTTTGTCTTTATTTTATTTCTCACCATAAAGTTTTGCCAATAGGCGAGAACATAATTCAGGGCTATCGAATCGATCTAAGAATCGATTTACGAAAAATTGCCAGGTAACATTAATGTCATTGTAAAGATTCATCCAAGTAAGAGCTTCTCCTTTTAATTGGCCTTTTACATTAGGTACCCAATCATCGAGGTCTAAATCCACCTTCTTGAATTCATGGGTAATTTTGTTTAAAAAATAGCGAGAATTTTCGGTATCCTTTCCGGAGAATACTGGAAGCTTGCTTTTGTCTAATTTCTTTTGTTTGTTAGTTCCAGTGAGTTCTTTAAGAACTTGAATCAATTGGGCCATATCGCTCTGCGGTGGAACATTTGAAGAGCTTGTAGGAGCGGCAGAATTACCCTGCGGGTTATTATGTCGCAATGGAGCAAATGAAACCCTTCTAGAAGGTTCAAAAGATCGGTATTGTTCTGGGCTTTCCAGGAATTGTTTTGATTCGGTAAATTCCGAGAATTGTTTACGATCGGAATTTTCGGGGAATTGTTTATTTGTGGAATTTTCGGGAAATGAACTCCGAGAATTTTCTCGAACGTTCTGATCGGAATTATTATAATTTTTGGTAGGGCGCCACCTGTTCCCACTTAATTTATTGTCGCTGGGAAAATCGGAAGTTGACGACAAAAGTAGACTGAAGGGATTTGTCTCGACAAATGAATTCGTCGAGTTATGGGAATTTTGTAGTTTAGCTGCGTCTGCACGCTCTTTGTCGAGAGAGGCAGTAGTAGCATTGGAAATAGTGAACCAGTCACTGTCATTAAATAGTGCTGAAACCCTTTCAGGATTTTCAGTCTGGTAAAATGCCGTATTGAACGTTTCGGATCTATCCGAATCGTCATCAAACCTATCTATGAATAACGGGGTTCGTTCGCTATACTGAGCGATACCTTGGTTATTATAATAATTATAATCGACTCGATTCTGAGTGAATTCAGCCTCGAGATCAAGATTTAGTGGTGAAAACCAGGCCCCACGTTCCTGGGCGCCATGTCGCGGATGCGGCGGGGATAAATTGGAAAAATTTATGTTTGTTTGTGCCTCGGCCAGCCGTCGGTTCGGCCACACTCGCGCTCTATTTGATTCCGACATGTCTCTAATAGACTTGTCGAAATATATGAGATAGGACTGATGAATGTTTGAGAAAAATTGAATTGCCTAATTTCCCTAACTAACTTATTAGTGAAAATTTACAATGGTTGAATATTTAAAAGCAAAAGTTGAATATTTATACAAAGTTAAAATGAAGCAAAAATTTACAAAAGACAATGGGGAATATTTTACGCGCCTATCCACGGGGTTTACCCGTGTCTACCCCGGGGTAGAAAGTTCGCTTTACCGCCCTGTCTTGCCTTAGCGCAATAGTTCCTCCCACGTGGGATTCCCTTCAGCAAGCCAGTAGGCACCCCTGGGAATTGATTCCGGGATCACGCAATCAAAGCCCAGGAGCGAAGAACGACCGCTGCTTCCACTAACAGTGGTAGCCAGGTCACCGTAAAGAAAATACGAGTTAGTAAATGAAACAGTAATATCGGGGAATTTGCGAATTCTTTTTAGATGGATCTGAAAAGAGCACTGTAGTTGGTTTGGTTCTAAAAAGAACCAAAGTTGGTATGGTTCTGAAAAGAACCAGAAATTGTTGCTGTCTTTCGACAATGTGATTTTGCACCGAATTCTTTCTGGAGGTTTGTTGGTTTTCTTCTGTAAATCAACACCTCCTGGATTACTATATGACCGGAACTCAAGCCCAACAAAATCAGTCTGGCCGTAGATCTCGGATTTCTTCTTTCTTCTAATCTTCTTTCTTGAATACGCCAAATATTGGACAATATTCTTCGTTCAGGAACTATCTTCAAGTCTTCTTAGACAAAGCGAATTATTAAAATCGATGAAAATATTTGCGTAGAATATATTCGGGAATCAGACACTATGCTGTTCCGGAATTACTATTAATAATATGCGCTAGGCGCTCACGAAGCTTCTCGAAGTAAACTAACTGGCTGCTCGAAGTCAACTCCACTCTCTCTACTACTTCACTTCCTCTCTACTACTACTACTACTCACTGGCGAGCAGAATGCTGCCGCTATATTTATATCATCGCGCTGGGAGGCGTCACCCGCGCCTGACCAATCAGCGCGCAGCCGGGAAACAAAACTCGGCCGCAGAGATCTCTCGCGTCTCGCGGCGAGCAGACGTGCTCCACTTCGCCCTGTTTATACGGCGCTCCATTTATTGTTAGTGTCCAATATTGGCGTGTTTTGACACCACCCCTTCTCTCAAGAGTTTCTAGGGTACCCATATCAGCTCCTTCTTGTTCTTCTAGCTCCGCTACCACCTCTCTGAGGGTATTGTTCAGCCTTTCTTCCATGTCAATTTCTTCCTGAAGCCTGAAAATAGGACTATTATTCAGATCCTCGTCAATCATTCCTATTTTCGGGGTCCGTCCACTTTGACTCCCACTGCTGGAATCCCCCCCTATGCCTCCTTGGGGAGTCATAAATATTTCTTCCGATCCTTGCAGCTCCTTGGGGGGAGTTCGTGCAAGAGACGATCTCCTTTCCGTCGGGTCCTCCACCTTCTCCCATTCGTACGTCTTCCCTGAGGTTTTTAGTTTTGTTTTCTTGTTCATTCTTGATCCCACGAGTAGCGGAGGAACGTCGGTCCATCCCTGCAGAGCCTGGCATGCAGGGATAAGGCGTCTTCCCCGCCGGGTTGCCCGGTCCGGCGGGCATCGCTCACGACACACTTGGTCACCCCTGTGCCATGCATCCCTTCGGCGCGATGGTGCTACACCTTAGGATTGGGGGACGCGGTAGCCCCTGCCGCCTCCAGTGCCCCGGCTTGGGACACGGAGCCGTAAGGGGCTGGAAGAAGACATAGCCGCCTCCCCTATGCCTTAATAGTGAGAAGAGTAGCGTCCCCTAGCCCTCGGATGCCCTAATAGCGTCGGGGACGGAAGAAACAAGGGTTGGTCAAGTGAGACCGATAGATATAGGGATAGATGGTCCTGCTCCAGTCTAGATGAAACAAGTAGGACCAGGCTATAGTACTCCCAGGGTCGCCATCCCTGCACACTAGGTGTGTGTCTCTAGGAGGGCCTTTTTATCGAGGTATTCCCCCCTCTAGATCCATTGGGTTCTGTAAGAGACAGGCCCGCCGCGAGTAGGCACCCAACAGTCTTGCTTGTGGAGAGGCTATATGTTATATGTTATGCTTCACACTCGCCTGGGAAGACCCCTTCTGACCCGTTCTGAACTTTCGGTTCTCCAGTGGACCCTTAGGTATGAGAGTCACCTTTGCGTTTTTCCAGGTTCTTGGGAAAGTTTGTCGTTCCAAGAGGTCGTTATATATTTCTGTTAGCTTGGTAGGATTGTTTTTGATGGCCAGCTTCATTGCCTCGTTTGAGATTTTATCTGGGCCTGGTGCCTTGCCGTTTTTAAGTTTATTTGCCGCAAGCTGCAGTTCGTTGGTACTGAATTTCTCGTATTCATCTGTTTCGTTGGTCTGGTGTTTCGTATCCATGTTTATCGGGAAGAGTCCCCTGACTATGCTTATCCTGTCCTCCACTGTTAGGTTGTAGGGTGTGCTTATCTGTCTGATGGCTCTCATTACTACTTTGTACCCTTGTCCGAAAGGATCGGTTTCTACCTCCTCGCATAATTTGTTCCATTCTTCCTTCTTTGAGTCTTTTATTGCTCTCTTGTATTTTGTCCTGAGTTCCTTATATCTCCTTTCTAGTTCTTGCGTATGTTCGTCTTCGTGCTGTGCTACTCTCCTGTGTCTCGTTAGCAGTCTTCTTGCTGCGTTACATGCTCCCCTCGCTCTTGAGATCTCCTCATTCCACCAATACGGCTGAGTGTAGCTGTGAGGTGCTGTGCTTATTGTGGCCATTCTCTGCGCGTTCTTGATTACGTCTAGGAGCTCTTCGGTATTTTTTGTGTTAGTTACGCATAGGGAGAATACCGTTTGGAATAGCTCCTCGTCTATGTGTTGTGTGGTTCTTAGTTGCCTTGTGCTTCTTGTCGTTCCGGCTGCGACTTCAAACTTGATGAACCTATGGTGGCTTAAACTCTCCTCTGGTAGCACTTCCCAGTTACTGATTTTTTGTGCTAGTGGTGTGGTCGAGAGTGTCACATCGATGAATGTAGCACTGTTCCCTCTCACGAAAGTTGGGGTGTCCCCTTCATTTACCACGATGAGGTCCCGCGAGGCTATCCATTCTGCCCAATGTTCGCCTTTTGGGTTTGCCCTTGGGGCTCCCCAAAGTGGTGATGCCGCATTAAAGTCTCCAGCTATTACTATTTCTTTTGCAATATTTTGAAGTTCCAATATAATATATCCGTTTTGTTTGGTTACTTTGGTTACTCCGACATTTTTGTTCACGCATTTTATTGCTATATCCCCCCTACGGTCTACTAGCCATTCATTTTTGCTTGTTAGTTTTTTATTGGGCTCAGATACGATTAGTATGTCTATTTGATGATCCCTGACGGATTTTTCCACGTTGTCGTGCGCGGCTCTAGCTCTTCCTAGGTTAGTTTGAAGTATTTTTATTTTCCTCTTCTCTTGGAGATTTTTCTGTAGAAGTCGGTGGACACCGCCTCCCCCGTCCGCGTTATGTTGCCCCATCGCTAGCTCTCTGACGTTGAGGGGGCCTCCTGAGGAGGACTTCCAGTTGATGTCTCTCCATTTTGGGACATCTGTCCGGGTCTTTTGTTGGCGCTGCTTCTGGTCCTTGCCGCTTTGAGGGCGTTTCTGAACGCTGGGCAATCTTTCGCGGTGTGTCCCTCTTCACCGCATCTGAAGCAGTTTTCTGCTCTATTTGGGCCTTCGCAATCTACAGTTTTGTGGCTATAACTCCAACATTTTGAGCATTTGGGGACGTGAGTTCGTTTTTCCACCTTACATGGGACTAACCTGATCCTAATTAGTCCATCTCTTCGTAGGACAGTTGTCGCTGCGGTCCGCGGCAATGTGATAGTGACCGCTGCCGTGTCATCGCGTGAGATTCTTATTTTTGTCATTTTGAATTGCTCGGACCACTCGCCGGTTTCCTTTTTGATGGCATTAACGATCTCATCCTCAGTTACGTTCCAAGGCATCCCTTTTAAGTGGATGAGGTCCCTCTGTTCCTTACCCAGGTCCCTAGTTTTAAGGGTACCCTGGTTTTTAAGAGCATCTCTCATTCTAGTGCACGCCATTTGGTCGTTGGTCAGGGTTAACAGGAGATTTCCCTCCCTGGTGCTCCTGATCCCCTTGATAGACTGCACTGCGTCAGTACTTCCTATGGCCTCGCTGACCTTTCCCAGTATGTCTCGGTACGATCCGCTTCCGTCGCTAATTACCATTTCCATTGCGTTACTTCTCTTACCTTTGAGTTGCTGCTGTGCGGTCGTATATATGTCCACTTTGGTATCACTACCGTGGAAGGTAGCCTCGGTCATTTTTTTGAGGTCCTCAGTACTCATGGCCGTCACTTGATGCATGTGGACCCTGCTGTCTCCAGAGGTTTCGACCTTCAGCTGTGCTAACTTGTCCCAAAGGCCTCTTGGGGTCCCATCATAAGTTACTTTCACTATTTTTTTTCGGGAGATAGCCCTGGTCCCTCTCACTTTCGTGGTCTGTTCCATGACGTCAAGGTCTCCTTCCAGCTGTATCAGCTCGGGGTATTTGTCCTTGTATATCTTCTGGATGCTATTTATCATTTCTGTGTCATCGGGTTCCACAATTACCACCTTTACTGCGCCGTCCTCTTTGATTATCGGATTTCCGACGACGATAGCAGCGTTCTTGAAAACTGAGTCGTCCCACTGTAACCTCTGTATTCTTTCGTAGGCTTCGTAGTCTACCATCGCTTCTAGACTTTCTGGTGTGCTCAGCCTGGAAGCCTCGCAAGTGCAAGAGCAGGTGCAGGCTCTTTTTGGGTGAACCTCCTGAATAGTTTCCTCGTTCGCTTCGCTATCGCTGTCGCTATTTGAGTTCTGTTCCTCCAGGTTATTTTCTGCTGCTCTCAGTCGTTCCTCTAGGGTTGTTACAATCATTTCCATTTCTTCTATTCGTTTGGCGGCTCTGTCCGCATTTTCTTCTGCTGTCTGTTTTTCTTTCATGATCTTGTTTATCTGTTCCTCGTTCTTTTTTCTGCCCAGTTCTATGTTCTTGGTCTCATTCATTTCCCTAAGGCTATCCTGTACACCGGTGAGAAACTCCGTTCTCTTCTTTAGTGAGTTTGCTTCTCCGCTGATGCTTCTGGAAATCTTTTTTATTTCCACCTTTGTATTAATATTTGCCTTGATTAGGTCCATCAGTTGTGCGGCCATTTCCACCACATTGTCCACAGTGTTCTTGAGTTTCTCGAACTCCCGAGTTTTCTCCTCCACCATTAGGTTTGTTTCTTTTTTTGGGGTCCCCCTTCTCCTTCTCTTCTTTGGATTCTCTGGGCCCTCATGCTCTGACTCGCCATCCGTCGCTGTCAGGTCATAAATTGGGCTTTTCTGGAGCTCCTCATCAATGTACTCATCCAGTGATACTTGTGTCGGCATACTCTGCCTTGGCGTTGTGAAGACTTCGTCGTCTTTCCCATCGCTCAAGTCCAGTGCGTCTTTTACTGCCGCCGAAGGGGTTACTGGCGATCTTGATACTCTATTTTTTGCCTGTCCTTCGAGAAGAGCTCTTTCGAATTCCTCTCTTAGGGTCCTTTCCTCTTCCGTTTCCTTTCCTTTCTCGTTTTTTGTTCATTATCACTTTCCATTTTGTTCCCACGAGTTGGGTCGTCTTGCAGTCCGGTAGGGCAGTGCGCCCTTACCCTACTAAGGCTATCTGCATCGGAAGTTCGCCATGCTTCCGATGGCTCCGTTCGTGACCATATAGCGCCTGGCCATCCGTCCCTCGGCACGGGTCGCTTAACACCTCTGGATTGCGGATTTTTGGAAGGGTTTACTCCCTGGGCGAAAACCGTCCTGAAAAGGAATGTCCCCTAGCCCTCGAGTGCTCTAATAGCGTCAGGGACGGAAGAGAACAAGAGTTGGTCGAGAGTGACCGATAGGTCATAGAGAAAAAGGGGGAAGGCGGATCCACCCAAGACAGTTGAAGCAAAGTGCGATCCGTTACTGGGAAGAGCCGTGCGGTAGAGGTGCAATGCGCGGATTCCCAGTGATAGGCCACTCCTCCTTTATCCGGGCTTGTTACCGGCATGGAAGGGTCTGCCCCCCTCTTCAGAGGACCTCTCCTCCCATGGCGGAGTTAACCTAACCTAACCTAAATTAACCTAACCTAACTCAGGTTGGGTAAGATCAATTTCAAATCCGAATTTTCAAAATGAAAAACAAAATTCAAGAAAAATCGAAATCATTAACATGTAACCCAACTTGACTATCAACCTGAACTGAATAACTAACCCAACGACTATCTAACCTAACCTAACCTAACTTATTCTTACTTAACTCAGCTTGAGTTAGATCAATTTCAAATTTGAATTTTCAAAAAAAAAAAAAAATCAAACAAAAATCGAAATTATGACCATGTAACCCAATTTCACTATCTAACCTATCCTAACCTAACCTAACCTGACCTAACTCAGGTTGGCTTAGATCAATTTCAAATTCGAATTTTCAAAATGAAAAAAAATATTTAAGAATAATCGAAATTATTACCATGTAACCCAACTTGACTATCAACCTAACCTGACTAACTAACCCAACCTGACTAACTAACCTAACCTAACCTAACTCAGGTTGGGTTAGATCAATTTCAAATCCGAATTTTCAGAATGAAAAACAAAATTCAAGAAAAATCGAAATCATGACCATATAACCCAACTTGACTATCAACCTGACCTGAATAACTAACCCAACGACTATCTAACCTAACCTAACCTAACCTATCCTTACTTAACTCAGGTTGGGTTAGATCAATTTCAAATTTGAATTTTCAAAAAAAATTAAAAAAAATCGAAAATATGACCATCTGACCCAACTTCACTATCTAACCTATCCTAACCTAACCTAACTAAGGTTGGGTTAGATCAATTTCAAATCCAAATTTTCAAAATAAAAAATATAAACAAAAAAATCAAAATTATGGCCATGTAACCCAACTTGACTATCAACCTAACCTGACTATCTAACCCAACCTGACTATCTAACCTAACCTAACCTAAATTAACCTAACCTAACTCAGGTTGGGTTAGATCAATTTCAAATCCGAATTTTCAAAATGAAAAACAAAATTCAAGAAAAATCGAAATCATGACCATGTAACCCAACTTGACTATCAACCTGAACTGAATAACTAACCCAACGACTATCTAACCTAACCTAACCTAACTTATTCTTACTTAACTCAGGTTGGGTTAGATCAATTTCAAATTTGAATTTTCAAAAAAAAATCAAACAAAAATCGAAATTATGACCATGTAACCCAACTTCACTATCTAACCTATCCTAACCTAACTTAACCTAACCTAACTCAGGTTGGCTTAGATCAATTTCAAATTCGAATTTTCAAAATGAAAAAAATATTTAAGAATAATCGAAATTATTACCATATAACCCAACTTGACTATCAACCTAACCTGACTAACTAACCCAACCTGACTAACTAACCTAACCTAACCTAACTCAGGTTGGGTTAGATCAATTTCAAATTCGAATTTTGCAACCCAACTTGACTATCAACCTAACCTGACCAACTAACCCAATCTGCCTATCTAACCCAACCTAACCTAACCTAACTCAGGTTGGGTTAGATCAATTTCAAATCCCAATTTTCAAAATGAAAAAAAAAATTCAAGAAAAATCGAAATCATGACCATGTAACCCAACTTGACTATCAACCTGAACTGAATAACTAACCCAACGACTATCTAACCTAACCTAACCTAACTTATTCTTACTTAACTCAGGTTGGGTTAGATCAATTTCAAATTTGAATTTTCAAAAAAAAATCAAACAAAAATCGTAAATATGACCATCTGACCTAACTTCACTATCTAACCTATCCTAATTTAACCTAACCTAACCTAACCTAACCTCACCTACCTAAGGTTAGGTTAGATCAATTTCAAATCCAAATTTTCAAAATAAAAAAAATGAACAAAAAAATCAAAATTATGGCCATGTAACCCAACTTGACTATCAACCTAACCTGACTAACTAACCCAACCTGACTTTCTAACCTAACCTAACCTAACTTAACCTAACCTAACTCAGGTTGGCTTAGATCAATTTCAAATTCGAATTTTCAAAATGAAATAAAATATTTAAGAATAATCGAAATTATTACCATGTAACCTAACTTGACTATCTAACCTAACCTGACTATCTGAATCAACCTGACTATCTAACCTAAGCTAATTAGGTTGGGTTAGATCACTTTCAAAATTTTCGAATCGAGTCGCAAGTACTATTTTCTTGAAGTGGAGCATTGGACTTGAAAAAATAGAAATTTTGACCATGTAACTCAACTTGACTATCAACCTAACCTGAATAACAAACCCAACCTGACTCTAACCTAACCTAACCTAACCTAACTCATGTTGGGTTAGATCAATTTCAAATTCGAATTTTGCAACCCAACTTGACTATCAACCTAACCTGACTAACTAACCCAACCTGCCTATCTAACCCAACCTAACCTAACCTAACCTAACTCAGGTTGGGTTAGATCAATTTCAAATCCGAATTTTCAAAATGAAAAACAAAATTCAAGAAAAATCGAAATCATGACCATGTAACCCAACTTGACTATCAACCTGACCTGAATAACTAACCCAACGACTATCTAACCTAACCTAACCTAACCTATTCTTACTTAACTCAGGTTGGGTTAGATCAATTTCAAATTTGAATTTTCAAAAAAAAATCAAACAAAAATCGAAATTATGACCATGTAACCCAACTTCACTATCTAACCTATCCTAACCTAACTTAACCTAACCTAACTCAGGTTGGCTTAGATCAATTTCAAATTCGAATTTTCAAAATGAAAAAAAATATTTAAGAATAATCGAAATTATTACCATGTAACCCAACTTGACTATCAACCTAACCTGACTAACTAACCCAACCTGACTAACTAACCTAACCTAACCTAACTCAGGTTGGGTTAGATCAATTTCAAATCCGAATTTTCAGAATGAAAAACAAAATTCAAGAAAAATCGAAATTATGACCATGTACCCAACTTCACTATCTAACCTATCCTAACCTAACCTAACCTGACCTAACTCAGGTTGGGTTAGATCAATTTCAAATTCGAATTTTCGAAATGAAAAAGAAATTCAAGAAAAATTGAAATTATGACCATGTAACTCAACTTGACTATCTAACCCAACCTGACTATCTAAACCAACCTAACCTAACCTAACTCAGGTTGGGTAAGATTAATTTGAAATTCAAATTTTCAAAATGAAAAAAAAAATATTTAAGATTCATCAAAATTATGACCATATAACCTAACTTGACTATCTAACCTAACCTGACTATCTAAATCAACCTGACTATCTTACCTAAGGTTGGGTTAGATCACTTTCAAACTCAAATTTTCGAATCGAGTCGCAAGTACTATTTTCTTGAAGTGGAACACTGGACTTGAAAAAATGGAAATTATGACCATGTAACTCAACTTGACTATCAACCTAACCTGAATAACAAACCCAACCTGACTCTGACCTAACCTAACCTAACCTAACTCAGGTTGGGTTAGATCAATTTCAAATTCGAATTTTGCAACCCAACTTGACTATCAACCTAACCTGACTAACTAACCCAACCTGCCTATCTAACCCAACCTAACCTAACCTAACCTAACTCAGGTTGGGTTAGATCAATTTCAAATCCGAATTTTCAAAATGAAAAACAAAATTCATGAAAAATCGAAATCATGACCATGTAACCCAACTTGACTATCAACCTGACCTGAATAACTAACCCAACGACTATCTAACCTAACCTAACCTAACCTATTCTTACTCAACTCAGGTTGGGTTAGATCAATTTCAAATTTGAATTTTCAAAAAAAATTAAAAAAAATCGAAAATATGACCATCTGACCCAACTTCACTATCTAACCTATCCTAACCTAACCTAACTAAGGTTGGGTTAGATCAATTTCAAATCCAAATTTTCAAAATAAAAAATATAAACAAAAAAATCAAAATTATGGCCATGTAACCCAACTTGACTATCAACCTAACCTGACTATCTAACCCAACCTGACTATCTAACCTAACCTAACCTAAATTAACCTAACCTAACTCAGGTTGGGTTAGATCAATTTCAAATCCGAATTTTCAAAATGAAAAACAAAATTCAAGAAAAATCGAAATCATGACCATGTAACCCAACTTGACTATCAACCTGAACTGAATAACTAACCCAACGACTATCTAACCTAACCTAACCTAACTTATTCTTACTTAACTCAGGTTGGGTTAGATCAATTTCAAATTTGAATTTTCAAAAAAAAATCAAACAAAAATCGAAATTATGACCATGTAACCCAACTTCACTATCTAACCTATCCTAACCTAACTTAACCTAACCTAACTCAGGTTGGCTTAGATCAATTTCAAATTCGAATTTTCAAAATGAAAAAAATATTTAAGAATAATCGAAATTATTACCATATAACCCAACTTGACTATCAACCTAACCTGACTAACTAACCCAACCTGACTAACTAACCTAACCTAACCTAACTCAGGTTGGGTTAGATCAATTTCAAATTCGAATTTTGCAACCCAACTTGACTATCAACCTAACCTGACCAACTAACCCAATCTGCCTATCTAACCCAACCTAACCTAACCTAACTCAGGTTGGGTTAGATCAATTTCAAATCCCAATTTTCAAAATGAAAAAAAAAATTCAAGAAAAATCGAAATCATGACCATGTAACCCAACTTGACTATCAACCTGAACTGAATAACTAACCCAACGACTATCTAACCTAACCTAACCTAACTTATTCTTACTTAACTCAGGTTGGGTTAGATCAATTTCAAATTTGAATTTTCAAAAAAAAATCAAACAAAAATCGTAAATATGACCATCTGACCTAACTTCACTATCTAACCTATCCTAATTTAACCTAACCTAACCTAACCTAACCTCACCTACCTAAGGTTAGGTTAGATCAATTTCAAATCCAAATTTTCAAAATAAAAAAAATGAACAAAAAAATCAAAATTATGGCCATGTAACCCAACTTGACTATCAACCTAACCTGACTAACTAACCCAACCTGACTTTCTAACCTAACCTAACCTAACTTAACCTAACCTAACTCAGGTTGGCTTAGATCAATTTCAAATTCGAATTTTCAAAATGAAATAAAATATTTAAGAATAATCGAAATTATTACCATGTAACCTAACTTGACTATCTAACCTAACCTGACTATCTGAATCAACCTGACTATCTAACCTAAGCTAATTAGGTTGGGTTAGATCACTTTCAAAATTTTCGAATCGAGTCGCAAGTACTATTTTCTTGAAGTGGAGCATTGGACTTGAAAAAATAGAAATTTTGACCATGTAACTCAACTTGACTATCAACCTAACCTGAATAACAAACCCAACCTGACTCTAACCTAACCTAACCTAACCTAACTCATGTTGGGTTAGATCAATTTCAAATTCGAATTTTGCAACCCAACTTGACTATCAACCTAACCTGACTAACTAACCCAACCTGCCTATCTAACCCAACCTAACCTAACCTAACCTAACTCAGGTTGGGTTAGATCAATTTCAAATCCGAATTTTCAAAATGAAAAACAAAATTCAAGAAAAATCGAAATCATGACCATGTAACCCAACTTGACTATCAACCTGACCTGAATAACTAACCCAACGACTATCTAACCTAACCTAACCTAACCTATTCTTACTTAACTCAGGTTGGGTTAGATCAATTTCAAATTTGAATTTTCAAAAAAAAATCAAACAAAAATCGAAATTATGACCATGTAACCCAACTTCACTATCTAACCTATCCTAACCTAACTTAACCTAACCTAACTCAGGTTGGCTTAGATCAATTTCAAATTCGAATTTTCAAAATGAAAAAAAATATTTAAGAATAATCGAAATTATTACCATGTAACCCAACTTGACTATCAACCTAACCTGACTAACTAACCCAACCTGACTAACTAACCTAACCTAACCTAACTCAGGTTGGGTTAGATCAATTTCAAATCCGAATTTTCAGAATGAAAAACAAAATTCAAGAAAAATCGAAATTATGACCATGTACCCAACTTCACTATCTAACCTATCCTAACCTAACCTAACCTGACCTAACTCAGGTTGGGTTAGATCAATTTCAAATTCGAATTTTCGAAATGAAAAAGAAATTCAAGAAAAATTGAAATTATGACCATGTAACTCAACTTGACTATCTAACCCAACCTGACTATCTAAACCAACCTAACCTAACCTAACTCAGGTTGGGTAAGATTAATTTGAAATTCAAATTTTCAAAATGAAAAAAAAAATATTTAAGATTCATCAAAATTATGACCATATAACCTAACTTGACTATCTAACCTAACCTGACTATCTAAATCAACCTGACTATCTTACCTAAGGTTGGGTTAGATCACTTTCAAACTCAAATTTTCGAATCGAGTCGCAAGTACTATTTTCTTGAAGTGGAACACTGGACTTGAAAAAATGGAAATTATGACCATGTAACTCAACTTGACTATCAACCTAACCTGAATAACAAACCCAACCTGACTCTGACCTAACCTAACCTAACCTAACTCAGGTTGGGTTAGATCAATTTCAAATTCGAATTTTGCAACCCAACTTGACTATCAACCTAACCTGACTAACTAACCCAACCTGCCTATCTAACCCAACCTAACCTAACCTAACCTAACTCAGGTTGGGTTAGATCAATTTCAAATCCGAATTTTCAAAATGAAAAACAAAATTCATGAAAAATCGAAATCATGACCATGTAACCCAACTTGACTATCAACCTGACCTGAATAACTAACCCAACGACTATCTAACCTAACCTAACCTAACCTATTCTTACTCAACTCAGGTTGGGTTAGATCAATTTCAAATTTGAATTTTCAAAAAAAAATCAAACAAAAATCGAAATTATGACCATGTAACCCAACTTCACTATCTAACCTATCCTAACCTAACCTAACCTGACCTAACTCAGGTTGGGTTAGATCAATTTCAAATTTGAATTTTCAAAAAAAAATCAAACAAAAATCGTAAATATGACCATCTGACCCAACTTCACTATCTAACCTAACCTAACCTAACCTAACCTAACCTAACCTACCTAAGGTTAGGTTAGATCAATTTCAAATCCAAATTTTCAAAATAAAAAATATAAACAAAAAAATCAAAATTATGGCCATGTAACCCAACTTGACTATCAACCTAACCTGACTATCTAACCCAACCTGACTATCTAACCTAACCTAACCTAAATTAACCTAACCTAACTCAGGTTGGCTTAGATCAATTTCAAATTCGAATTTTCAAAATGAAATAAAATATTTAAGAATAATCGAAATTATTACCATGTAACCTAACTTGACTATCTAACCTAACCTGACTATCTGAATCAACCTGACTATCTAACCTAAGCTAATTAGGTTGGGTTAGATCACTTTCAAAATTTTCGAATCGAGTCGCAAGTACTATTTTCTTGAAGTGTAGCATTGGACTTGAAAAAATAGAAATTTTGACTATGTAACTCAACTTGACTATCAACCTAACCTGAATAACAAACCCAACCTGACTCTAACCTAACCTAACCTAACCTAACTCATGTTGGGTTAGATCAATTTCAAATTCGAATTTTGCAACCCAACTTGACTATCAACCTAACCTGACTAACTAACCCAACCTGCCTATCTAACCCAACCTAACCTAACCTAACTCAGGTTGGGTTAGATCAATTTCAAATCCGAATTTTCAAAATGAAAAACAAAATTCAAGAAAAATCGAAATCATGACCATGTAACCCAACTTGACTATCAACCTGACCTGAATAACTAACCCAACGACTATCTAACCTAACCTAACCTAACCTATCCTTACTTAACTCAGGTTGGGTTAGATCAATTTCAAATTTGAATTTTCAAAAAAAATAAAAAAAAAATCGAAAATATGACCATCTAACCCAACTTCACTATCTAACCTATCCTAACCTAACCTAACCTAACCTAACTAAGGTTGGGTTAGATCAATTTCAAATCCAAATTTTCAAAATAAAAAATATAAACAAAAAAATCAAAATTATGGCCATGTAACCCAACTTGACTATCAACCTAACCTGACTATCTTACCCAACCTGACTATCTAACCTAACCTAACCTAAATTAACCTAACCTAACTCAGGTTGGCTTAGATCAATTTCAAATTCGAATTTTCAAAATGAAAAAAAATATTTAAGAATAATCGAAATTATTACCATGTAACCCAACTTGACTATCAACCTGACCTGAATAACTAACCCAACGACTATCTAACCTAACCTAACCTAACCTATCCTTACTTAACTCAGGTTGGGTTAGATCAATTTCAAATTTGAATTTTCAAAAAAAAAAAAAAAAATCGAAAATATGACCATCTGACCCAACTTCACTATCTAACCTATCCTAACCTAACCTAACCTAACCTAACTAAGGTTGGGTTAGATCAATTTCAAATCCAAATTTTCAAAATAAAAAATATACACAAAAATATCAAAATTATGGCCATGTAACCCAACTTGACTATCAACCTAACCTGACTATCTAACCCAACCTGGCTATCTAACCTAACCTAACCTAAATTAACCTAACCTAACTCAGGTTGGGTTAGATCAATTTCAAATCCGAATTTTCAGAATGAAAAACAAAATTCAAGACAAATCGAAATCATGACTATATAACCCAACTTGACTATCAACCTGACCTGAATAACTAACCCAACGACTATCTAACCTATCCTAACCTAACCTAACCTAACTCAGGTTGGGTTAGATCAATTTCAAATCCGAATTTTCAGAATGAAAAACAAAATTCAAGAAAAATCGAAATTATGACCATGTAACTTAACTTCACTATCTAACCTATCCTAACCTAACCTAACCTGACCTAACTCAGGTTGGGTTAGATCAATTTCAAATTCGAATTTTCGAAATGAAAGGGAAATTCAAGAAAAATTGAAATTATGACCATGTAACTCAACTTGACTATCTAACCCAACCTGACTATCTAACCCAACCTAACCTAACCTAACTCAGGTTGGGTAAGATTAATTTCAAATTCAAATTTTCAAAATGAGAAAAAAAATATTTAAGATTCATCAAAATTATGACCATATAACCTAACTTGACTATCTAACCTAACCTGACTATCTAAATCAACCTGACTATCTAACCTAAGGTTGGGTTAGATCACTTTCAAACTCAAATTTTCGAATCGAGTCGCAAGTACTATTTTCTTGAAGTGGAACATTGGACTTGAAAAAATGGAAATTATGACCATGTAACTCAACTTGACTATCAACCTAACCTGAATAACAAACCCAACCTGACTCTAACCTAACCTAAGGTAACCTAACTCAGGTTGGGTGAAATCAGTTTAAAATTCGAATTTTCAAGAAAAAATTAAAAAATCCAAATTATGACCATGTAACCCAACTTGACTATCTAACCTAACCTGACTAACCCAACCTGACTATCTAACCTATCCTAACCTAACCTATCCTAACCTAACTCAGGTTGGGTTAGATCAATATCAAATTCAAATTTTCAAAATGAACAAAAAAATCAAAATTATGACCATCTAACCTCACTTGACTAGATAGTCAAGTAGGGTTAGGTTAGGTTAGGTTAGATCACTTCCAAAATTTTCGAATCGAGTCGCAATTACGATTTTCTTGAAATGGAGCATTGGACTTGAAAAAATGGAAATTATGACCATGTAACTCAACTTGACTATCAACCTAACCTGAATAACAAACCCAACCTGACTCTAACCTAACCTAACCTAACCTAACTCAGGTTGGGTTAGATCAATTTCAAATTCGAATTTTGCAACCCAACTTGACTATCAACCTAACCTGACTAACTAACCCAACCTGCCTATCTAACCCAACCTAACCTAACCTAACCTAACTCAGGTTGGGTTAGATCAATTTCAAATCCGAATTTTCAAAATGAAAAACAGAATTCAAGAAAAATCGAAATCATGACCATGTAACCCAACTTGACTATCAACCTGACCTGAATAACTAACCCAACGACTATCTAACCTAACCTAACCTAACTTATTCTTACTCAACTCAGGTTGGGTTAGATCAATTTCAAATTTGAATTTTCAAAAAAAATTTAAAAAAATCGAAAATATGACCATCTGACCCAACTTCACTATCTAACCTTTTTTTTTTTTTTTTTTTTTTTTTTTTTGTGCTGAGGGGGAAATCGCTTGACACCAGAGAGTAGGGTCTATCTCTCCGGTAGTGCTGGTCGCTACCTCCAGCTAAAACCCCCCCAACGCCCTCTCCCTTGCTTGGAATTATCGCAACGACAATAGCATCAAGTAAGGGCGGCGTGTGCCTGAGTCCGAAGGTATTTGGTCCTTATCTACGCTGCATCAATCTCTCTTCCTGCTGCAGTTCTCTCTCCTCTCTCTCCTTGTTCTCCATAGTCTTCGTTAAGAAATCAAAACCTGCCTGCCATTTTCTTGTGTCTTCCATCATTAGACCAATAAGGTTATCTGGGGTAATTGCCCTCTCTAGTATGTCTTCAGTTCTGCGTCTCCCCTCTGCCCACCTGTCGCACTCAAAAATGGTGTGGTTTGGGTCATCCTCTCTATCCCCACAGTATACACAAAGATCGTCTTCACTCTTTCCTATCTTTCTGGTATACTTACGGAAAGATCCATGTCCACTAAGGGCTTGAGTCACGTAATAATTTGTGCTCTTAAAAGTGCATCTCGCCCATGCTCCCAAATCTGGTACGAGCCTCTTAGTCCACTGCGCCTTGGATGTATTCTCATCCCATAGAGCTTGCCATCGCTCCATAGTCCTTTCCCTCTCTTCATTTCTCTCCCTTTGGGTAGGATTGGCCTTGTTATCCAGGCGCTTTCTCTCCTCTATCATCAGGTCTATTGGTGGAGTCGCCGTTATGACACATAACGCATCCGACGACACGGTTCTATAGGCCATGGCTACCCTTAACAGCATTTTTCGCTGCGTTGCAACCAGCATCCCTCTGTATGTCCCTACCCTGGTAACTTGTCCCCACACTGGCGCCGCATACAGTAGAACAGACTGAACTACTCCATATAAAACTCTTCTTTTAAAAAATCCCGGTCCCCTTATGTTCGGAAGAACCCTCGTGAGGGCATTTACCTGCCTGTTAGCCTTTTCGCATGTCTTCCTCACCTGCTCGTTGAAGATCTGCTTGTCATCAAGCCAGACTCCCAGGTACTTGACAAATTTCTTGGGCCATATCTCCGTATCCCCAATCCTGAAGTGTATGGCTTCTCTCTTTCTAGGGCCCCTTAATATAATTGCCTCCGTCTTTTGAGGTGCTATGTTCAGGCCGTGTTCCTCCGTCCATCTGCTGATCTTAGCCAGACTCCGGTTCGTTGTGCTTATAAGTTCCTCACTTTTATTAGCCGTGACCACTAAAGCGAGGTCGTCCGCATACGCCGCCGTTGACGCGTTCCCTGGTAGGTCTAGCGTGAGGATTCCATTGTAAAGGATGTTCCACAGTGTGGGGCCAAGTACCGATCCCTGCGGTACTCCTTGGGTCAGATTGATCTTGGATCTTCCGCAGCTAAGGGTTCGCCGAGACAGGTAACTTTCAATTGCCCTTCGTAGATAGGGGGTAATTTGAAGCCTTCCCAATTCCCTCCTTATGAGATGCCATTTGGCCGTATTGAACGCGTTTTTAATATCTATCATAACGACGGCTCCCCATGTCTTCCGATCCCTGTTCACACTGTCGAGAACGTACTTAATTGCTCCCACAGTCGATCTTCCGGGTCTAAAACCAAATTGGGTATTGGCAATTCCTGCTTTATCTTCAAGCTCCGCTTCCAGCCTGGCCTTCAGCAAGTACTCGTATATCTTCCCCATAGAGTCGAGGAGACAGATTGGTCTGTATTTTGCCTCAATACGGAGGTCTCCTTTTGGGATCAATACCGCTCTGCCCGTTTTCCAAATGTCTGGGAAGACACCATTTCTGAGAAGGTCATTTAGCACCTTAAGAGTTATATCTGGCATGGCCTCTATGGCCCACTTTGCAGATTCCGGTAGTATTCCATCAGGTCCTGGTGATCTCTTATTCTTCAGCTTGTCCGAAGCCGCTTTTAACTCTTCCATGGTGAAAGGAGGAGGTGGTGGTTGCTCCCCAGGCCCAAGGTACTCAATATTCACTTCCTCGGTCTCAGGGAAGAGTTCCCTCAAGATGTTTTCCTTCCGGGTTTGGTCTAGCTCATACGGAGCCGTGAAACCCTTCAGGCTCCTCACGGCTATGCGATAACCTTGCCCCCATGGGTCTTCCTCCAGTTCGTCGCACAACTGCCTCCATTTTTCCTTCTGTGCCCTGTCTATGTCTTTCCTAAGCCTCCTTCTCGCTTCCTTGTACTCCCTTTCAAGCTCTGCAATCTGTTCTGGTTGAGCTAGCGTTCGTTTTCGCAATCTGGTAAGCCTACGCCTCACATGATTGCATGCCTGCCTCAGATCCTGGATGCTATCGCACCACCATACTGGTTGCTCCCTGGGCGTTCCGTCGTTATTCCGTAAGGTGCATTGTTCCTGCGCTGTTTTGATGACCTTGGTGAGTCCATGGGTATCCCCGACGGTGTGCTGTAGAAGCTGAAGGGTGTGTCCCAGAGCTGCTTTGTCTATTATCTTCTTCCGTGGATGCCCTGCCTCCCTGGGTTGAGAGGCATTCGCAAACTGGAATACAATATATTTGTGTAGGCTGCCGCTATCCTCGTCTAGTACTTGCCAATTTGATATTCTCGTAGAGATTCTTTCCGTGGCTAGCGTGATGTCAATTGTAGAGCTCTGTGCGGCTCTTACGAAGGTTGGTTCCCCTCTGACGTTGTGGACTGTCATGTTTGTGGCATTTATCCACTCTTCCATGTATCTGCCTTTTACCTCGGTGTCGTGGCTTGTCCACAAAGTGGACTTCGCGTTAAAGTCCCCCAGTATTATTGCTTCCTTTTTTCCTTCCCTTACGTGCTGGGCCAGCCTATCAATATACTGCTGAAAGCGAATCGTTGAGATATTGGGGGAGATATAACAATTGTATATTGCCCATCTCTCGAAACTCAAACAAGTAAAACCGTGATGCACAGTGTGACTAATGACACCTACCGCTCTATTTCTACACCACACCGCCGTGGTCTCATCCAGGTCCATGATCCACCTGGCATCCGCTCTGGCTATGGAGAGGTTCGGCTCTTGGATAAGAACCAGGTCCGCATTTATGTCCTCCACTGTCCTTCTCAGTAGGTGGTGCGCATTTCTTCTTCTGTCTACATTTATCTGTAAAACGCGCATATTTTTGGACGCCATTTCGAAATCATAGGTTTACAGGCCCCTCCGAAGCCTCCCCACTGTCCACTTTAACGTTCTTAGCCATTGATGGTATTTCCGAAAGGTTCATGATCTCTCGTAATAGGCCCATACTTTCGTTTTGCCCAGTGATCTCCCTTGCGATGGGGTCTTCCACCGGCATGGGTGTACTTTCCCTTTCCCGGAGTGCTCCGCTGACTCTTTTCCAGACTGTATCCTTTTCTTCCTTACGTCTGGCCTGTTTTAGTGCCCCCTTGAAAGCCGGGCATTTCATTGAGCCCGATTTATGCCCCTTTACGTCACATAGTGGGCAGTATTCCTCGTTCTGGCAGTCCTTCGCTCTGTGTTCTGCTTCCCCGCATCTGTAGCATCCATTCATTCTATCTGGACCATCACACGCCTCCTTTTTATGATCAAAGCTCCAGCATCTAGCGCATCTGGGCAGGTTGATACGTCTCTCTAATTTACATCTCACCAAACCTATTCTCACCTCGTCTCTGCGCAGCAATATGTTCGCGCTCTCCTTCGGAAGTGTAATTGTAACCGCCGTTGTTTCGTTCTGGAGGGGCCTGATGTCGCTTATCTTACAATCTTCATTCCAGGTCCCGATAGCCTGTCCGATAGCTACGGTAATCTCTTCCTTAGTGACATCACTGGCCATCCCCCTCACGTGCACCGTTTCGGTGGAGCCTCCTATCCCCAGTCTCCTAGTTTTCATGTTTTCAACGCTCTCTATGGCCGTTCTAAGTTTGGATAGTGCCCCCAAATCTTTATCCATTGTAAGTAAGAGGCTTCTATCCTTAGTGCTTCGTATGTCCCTTATCGCAGCCGCTGCTTCAGATTCTCCTACCGCGTTTTTCACCTTAGCTAGCATTTCCTTGTAGGAGCTCTTTCCATCGTTTATCATCACGCCGTACGTTGCCCTTTCCCCTGGGTTGTTTTTCTGTTTGGAGGTCGTGTATATCTCAACTTTTGTAGTACCTGAGTGGAAAAGAGTTTCCACCATCTTCCGTAATCCTACTAGGCTCGTCCCTTTGACGTGGTGAATGGCGACCTTCGCGTCAGCCACAGTTTCCTTCTGCAGTTGATCGATCTTCTCCCATAATCCCGATGGGGTACCATCGTATCCAATTTTAATTATTTTCCTACTGTACGTGTTTCCTGTCCCCCTAACCCTGGTCGTTTGATCTATTACTTCGAAGTCTCCTTCAAGCAGCAGTAGTTCTGGGAACTTGTCCTTATACAGTTTTTGGATATTGTTGTCCATCCCTGGGTCATCCGGTTCCATCACCACCACCTTTACAACCGCGTCCTCGGTATTCACAGGGTTTCCTACGACGATCCGCGTATTCAGATAAACTGAGTCATCCCACGTCAAATTCTCCAAAGTTTGAAACTCATTAAAATCCCTTGTTACTTTTAGCTCATCCGGCGACTTTAGTTTTGAAGCTAGACATGAGCATGTGCACGTACATGCCGTCTTGCCTCCTATAGTCCCCTGCTGGCTATTCTCCTTACTGGTTTTATTTAAACCACTAAGCTCTGCCACCTTTTCTTTTAATGCGTTGATTTCCCCTTTCATTTCTTCCTCGGCAGCGACCTTGAGCGCTATGGCAGCCTGTATATCTTGGGTCATTAGTTGACTTGTTATGCTGGTCAGCATCTCCACTAGGTCTTTAATATCTGTACCTGCTCCCGGGACCTCCGTGATCTTTGCTCGTAGCTCCCTGGTAATTTGACTTGCGCTTCTTGTAAGCTTTATTACCTTCTCCATTTGCCACTCTCTGCTCTGAGTCCTTGACTCCTCAAGTGTCTCACTCTGTACTATTGGGTCGCTATTCTCTAACATTGCAGCAATCCTTTTCCTCTTTAAAGACCTTTCCTTTTCCTCGTCCCATACAAAGTCCATTACTGCGATCTTTGGAGTAGGTGGTCTATGCTTGTCCAGAGCTCCCGTAGAGTTTACCCTAGGCCTTGCTGTCCCGCTGCCAGTAGCTCCCGCTGTTACCTTTAGCTGTTTCTTTATTGGCTTTCCAGTTTTTTTAATATCACTCATACTATTCCCACGAGTAGCTAGGGAAAAAATCGGTCCACCCCTGCAGAGCCCCGCTTGCAGGGGTAAGGCTTCTTCCCCGCCGGGTTGCCAGGTCCGGCGGGCATCGCTCGCGACACACTTAATCACCCCTGTGCCATGCATCCCTACGGCGCGATGGTGCTACACCGTTGGATTGGGGGACGCGGTAGCCCCCCTGCCTCCAGTGCCCCGGCTTGGGGCACGGAGGCAAGATGGGACTGGAAGATAAGAGGACATAGCCGCCTCCCCTATGCCCTGGTAGTATTAAGAGAAGGAGAGACCCCTAGCCCTCGAATGCTCTAATAGCGTCGGGGTCGGAAAAGAACAAGAGTTGGCCCAGTGTGGCCGACAGAAAGATAAAAGAGAGTGGTCCTGCTCCAGTCTAGATGAAACAAAGTAGGGCCAAGCTAAAGTACTCCCAGGGTCGCCAGCCCTGCACACTAGGTGTGTGTCTCTAGGAGGGCCTTTTCATCGAGGTTTTCCCCCCTCTAGATCCATTGGGTTCTGTAAGAGACAGGCCCGCCACGAGTAGGCACCCAACAGTCTTGCTTGTGGAGAGGCTCTATGTTATGATGTACGCTTCACACTCGCCTGGGAAGACCCCCGAGCCCTCACTATCTAACCTATCCTAACCTAACCTAACTAAGGTTGGGTTAGATCAATTTCAAATCCAAATTTTCAAAATAAAAAATATAAACAAAAAAATCAAAATTATGGCCATGTAACCCAACTTGACTATCAACCTAACCTGACTATCTAACCCAACCTGACTATCTAACCTAACCTAACCTAAATTAACCTAACCTAACTCAGGTTGGGTTAGATCAATTTCAAATTCGAATTTTCAAAATGAAAAAAAAATATTTAAGAATAATCGAAATTATTACCATGTAACCCAACTTGACTATCAACCTAACCTGACTAACTAACCCAACCTGACTAACTAACCTAACCTAACCTAACTCAGGTTGGGTTAGATCAATTTCAAATCCGAATTTTCAGAATGAAAAACAAAATTCAAGAAAAATCGAAATCATGACCATATAACCCAACTTGACTATCAACCTGACCTGAATAACTAACCCAACGACTATCTAACCTAACCTAACCTAACCTATCCCTACTTAACTCAGGTTGGGTTAGATCAATTTCAAATTTGAATTTTCAAAAAAAATTAAAAAAAATCGAAAATATGACCATCTGACCCAACTTCACTATCTAACCTATCCTAACCTAACCTAACTAAGGTTGGGTTAGATCAATTTCAAATCCAAATTTTCAAAATAAAAAATATAAACAAAAAAATCAAAATTATGGCCATGTAACCCAACTTGACTATCAACCTAACCTGACTATCTAACCCAACCTGACTATCTAACCTAACCTAACCTAAATTAACCTAACCTAACTCAGGTTGGGTTAGATCAATTTCAAATCCGAATTTTCAAAATGAAAAACAAAATTCAAGAAAAATCGAAATCATGACCATGTAACCCAACTTGACTATCAACCTGAACTGAATAACTAACCCAACGGCTATCTAACCTAACCTAACCTAACTTATTCTTACTTAACTCAGGTTGGGTTAGATCAATTTCAAATTTGAATTTTCAAAAAAAAATCAAACAAAAATCGAAATTATGACCATGTAACCCAACTTCACTATCTAACCTATCCTAACCTAACTTAACCTAACCTAACTCAGGTTGGCTTAGATCAATTTCAAATTCGAATTTTCAAAATGAAAAAAATATTTAAGAATAATCGAAATTATTACCATATAACCCAACTTGACTATCAACCTAACCTGACTAACTAACCCAACCTGACTAACTAACCTAACCTAACCTAACTCAGGTTGGGTTAGATCAATTTCAAATCCGAATTTTCAGAATGAAAAACAAAATTCAAGAAAAATCGAAATCATGACCATATAACCCAACTTGACTATCAACCTGACCTGAATAACTAACCCAACGACTATCTAACCTAACCTAACCTAACCTATCCTTACTTAACTCAGGTTGGGTTAGATCAATTTCAAATTTGAATTTTCAAAAAAAATTAAAAAAAATCGAAAATATGACCATCTGACCCAACTTCACTATCTAACCTATCCTAACCTAACCTAACTAAGGTTGGGTTAGATCAAATTCAAAGCCAAATTTTCAAAATAAAAAATATAAACAAAAAAATCAAAATTATGGCCATGTAACCCAACTTGACTATCAACCTAACCTGACTATCTAACCCAACCTGACTATCTAACCTAACCTAACCTAAATTAACCTAACCTAACTCAGGTTGGGTTAGATCAATTTCAAATCCGAATTTTCAAAATGAAAAACAAAATTCAAGAAAAATCGAAATCATGACCATGTAACCCAACTTGACTATCAACCTGACCTGAATAACTAACCCAACGACTATCTAACCTAACCTAACCTAACCTATCCTTACTTAACTCAGGTTGGGTTAGATCAATTTCAAATTTGAATTTTCAAAAAAAATGAAAAAAAATCGAAAATATGACCATCTGACCCAACTTCACTATCTAACCTATCCTAACCTAACCTAACCTAACCTAACTAAGGTTGGGTTAGATCAATTTCAAATCCAAATTTTCAAAATAAAAAATATAAACAAAAAAATCAAAATTATGGCCATGTAACCCAACTTGACTATCAACCTAACCTGACTATCTTACCCAACCTGACTATCTAACCTAACCTAACCTAAATTAACCTAACCTAACTCAGGTTGGCTTAGATCAATTTCAAATTCGAATTTTCAAAATGAAAAAAAATATTTAAGAATAATCGAAATTATTACCATGTAACCCAACTTGACTATCAACCTGACCTGAATAACTAACCCAACGACTATCTAACCTAACCTAACCTAACCTATCCTTACTTAACTCAGGTTGGGTTAGATCAATTTCAAATTTGAATTTTCAAAAAAAATAAAAAAAAAATCGAAAATATGACCATCTGACCCAACTTCACTATCTAACCTATCCTAACCTAACCTAACCTAACCTAACTAAGGTTGGGTTAGATCAATTTCAAATCCAAATTTTCAAAATAAAAAATATACACAAAAATATCAAAATTATGGCCATGTAACCCAACTTCACTATCAACCTAACCTGACTATCTAACCCAACCTGGCTATCTAACCTAACCTAACCTAAATTAACCTAACCTAACTCAGGTTGGGTTAGATCAATTTCAAATCCGAATTTTCAAAATGAAAAACAAAATTCAAGAAAAATCGAAATCATGACCATGTAACCCAACTTGACTATCAACCTGACCTGAATAACTAACCCAACGACTATCTAACCTAACCTAACCTAACCTATCCTTACTTAACTCAGGTTGGGTTAGATCAATTTCAAATTTGAATTTTCAAAAAAAATGAAAAAAAATCGAAAATATGACCATCTGACCCAACTTCACTATCTAACCTATCCTAACCTAACCTAACCTAACCTAACTAAGGTTGGGTTAGATCAATTTCAAATCCAAATTTTCAAAATAAAAAATATAAACAAAAAAATCAAAATTATGGCCATGTAACCCAACTTGACTATCAACCTAACCTGACTATCTTACCCAACCTGACTATCTAACCTAACCTAACCTAAATTAACCTAACCTAACTCAGGTTGGCTTAGATCAATTTCAAATTCGAATTTTCAAAATGAAAAAAAATATTTAAGAATAATCGAAATTATTACCATGTAACCCAACTTGACTATCAACCTGACCTGAATAACTAACCCAACGACTATCTAACCTAACCTAACCTAACCTATCCTTACTTAACTCAGGTTGGGTTAGATCAATTTCAAATTTGAATTTTCAAAAAAAATAAAAAAAAAATCGAAAATATGACCATCTGACCCAACTTCACTATCTAACCTATCCTAACCTAACCTAACCTAACCTAACTAAGGTTGGGTTAGATCAATTTCAAATCCAAATTTTCAAAATAAAAAATATACACAAAAATATCAAAATTATGGCCATGTAACCCAACTTGACTATCAACCTAACCTGACTATCTAACCCAACCTGGCTATCTAACCTAACCTAACCTAAATTAACCTAACCTAACTCAGGTTGGGTTAGATCAATTTCAAATCCGAATTTTCAGAATGAAAAACAAAATTCAAGACAAATCGAAATCATGACTATATAACCCAACTTGACTATCAACCTGACCTGAATAACTAACCCAACGACTATCTAACCTATCCTAACCTAACCTAACCTAACTCAGGTTGGGTTAGATCAATTTCAAATCCGAATTTTCAGAATGAAAAACAAAATTCAAGAAAAATCGAAATTATGACCATGTAACTTAACTTCACTATCTAACCTATCCTAACCTAACCTAACCTGACCTAACTCAGGTTGGGTTAGATCAATTTCAAATTCGAATTTTCGAAATGAAAGGGAAATTCAAGAAAAATTGAAATTATGACCATGTAACTCAACTTGACTATCTAACCCAACCTGACTATCTAACCCAACCTAACCTAACCTAACTCAGGTTGGGTAAGATTAATTTCAAATTCAAATTTTCAAAATGAGAAAAAAAATATTTAAGATTCATCAAAATTATGACCATATAACCTAACTTGACTATCTAACCTAACCTGACTATCTAAATCAACCTGACTATCTAACCTAAGGTTGGGTTAGATCACTTTCAAACTCAAATTTTCGAATCGAGTCGCAAGTACTATTTTCTTGAAGTGGAACATTGGACTTGAAAAAATGGAAATTATGACCATGTAACTCAACTTGACTATCAACCTAACCTGAATAACAAACCCAACCTGACTCTAACCTAACCTAAGCTAACCTAACTCAGGTTGGGTGAAATCAGTTTAAAATTCGAATTTTCAAGAAAAAATTAAAAAATCCAAATTATGACCATGTAACCCAACTTGACTATCTAACCTAACCTGACTAACCCAACCTGACTATCTAACCTATCCTAACCTAACCTATCCTAACCTAACTCAGGTTGGGTTAGATCAATATCAAATTCAAATTTTCAAAATGAACAAAAAAATCAAAATTATGACCATCTAACCTCACTTGACTAGATAGTCAAGTAGGGTTAGGTTAGGTTAGGTTAGATCACTTCCAAAATTTTCGAATCGAGTCGCAATTACGATTTTCTTGAAATGGAGCATTGGACTTGAAAAAATGGAAATTATGACCATGTAACTCAACTTGACTATCAACCTAACCTGACTAACTAACCCAACCTGCCTATCTAACCCAACCTAACCTAACCTAACCTAACTCAGGTTGGGTTAGATCAATTTCAAATCCGAATTTTCAAAATGAAAAACAAAATTCAAGAAAAATCGAAATCATGACCATGTAACCCAACTTGACTATCAACCTGAACTGAATTACTAACCCAACGACTATCTAACCTAACCTAACCTAACTTATTCTTACTCAACTCAGGTTGGGTTAGATCAATTTCAAATTTGAATTTTCAAAAAAAAATCAAACAAAAATCGAAATTATGACCATGTAACCCAACTTCACTATCTAACCTATCCTAACCTAACCTAACCTGACCTAACTCAGGTTGGGTTAGATCAATTTCAAATTTGAATTTTCAAAAAAAAATCAAACAAAAATCGTAAATATGACCATCTGACCCAACTTCACTATCTAACCTATCCTAACCTAACCTAACCTAACCTAACCTAACCTAACCTACCTAAGGTTAGGTTAGATCAATTTCAAATCCAAATTTTCGAAATAAAAAAAATGAACAAAAAAATCAAAATTATGGCCATGTAACCCAACTTGACTATCAACCTAACCTGACTAACTAACCCAACCTGCCTATCTAACCCAACCTAACCTAACCTAACCTAACTCAGGTTGGGTTAGATCAATTTCAAATCCGAATTTTCAAAATGAAAAACAAAATTTAAGAAAAATCGAAATCATGACCATGTAACCCAACTTGACTATCAACCTGAACTGAATTACTAACCCAACGACTATCTAACCTAACCTAACCTAACTTATTCTTACTCAACTCAGGTTGGGTTAGATCAATTTCAAATTTGAATTTTCAAAAAAAAATCAAACAAAAATCGAAATTATGACCATGTAACCCAACTTCACTATCTAACCTATCCTAACCTAACCTAACCTGACCTAACTCAGGTTGGGTTAGATCAATTTCAAATTTGAATTTTCAAAAAAAAATCAAACAAAAATCGTAAATATGACCATCTGACCCAACTTCACTATCTAACCTAACCTAACCTAACCTTTTTTTTTTTTTTTTTTTTGTAGGGGGGGAAATCGCTTGACACCATGGCCTTTCTTTCAATCGGCCAAGGTAGTGTCGGGCGCTACTCCGACTAAAACCCCCCCATGCCCTCTCTCGCGTCCGGAAAATCGTCCTAAGACACACCTCGGCGCGAGCGGCATTTCTGCTACATCTCTTATGTTTTCCTCAAAGTTGTCCAGTCCTGTGTAATTTTTCTTCTTCTTCTTTCTTCTTCATGATTTTGCATATAGTGCTTGCGATGGTGTTCCACCATGCGGGATTACGCGTCATTATATCTATTATGTTGTCTGCATTGATGTCTTCTCCTATTGCATTCTCGAGGTCCAGCCGCTCATGGTGCCATCTGTCACACCCGAAGATCGTGTGTTCCGCCGTGTCTATTTGTTCGCAGTAGATACAGCAGTCGTCCTCAGTTTTCCCGATTCTCTTTGTGTAGGCGCGGAAGGATCCGTGTCCTGTCAAGAATTGTGTGATATGGTAATTCAAGTTTCTGAAGTTGCAACCGGTCCATGTTTCAATATTTGGTATCAGGCGCTTTGTCCATTGGGCTACTGTTTGTATTTCGTTCCATCGTGCTTGCCACCGTTTTCTTGTCTCCAGTTGTTCTCTAGCTACGCTCTGTTCTCTGTCCCCTCTCTCCCTAAAAATCCGTGTTCTCTCATCCACGAGCAACTCAATTGGAGGGACCCCGGCAAGAACACAGGTTGCCTCGAAAGATACTGTTCTGAATGATGCTATGGTTCTGAGTAACATTTTTCTCTGTGTGCTAGCCATCATGTTTCTGTACTTGTCTACGCTCATTACCCTTTCCCATACCGGTGCTCCGTATAGGAGTACCGATTGTGTTACTCCATATAGCATTTTTTTCTTAGCGGAGCTAATGCAGTTCGTGTTTGGGAGCAGTCGCGTGAGGGCGGTCACCGATTTCTCTGCCTTTTCTACTGTTCTTCTGATATGTTCGTTAAATATGCTTTTATCATCGAGCCAGATGCCTAGGCATTTAAGGAATTTTCGGGGCTGTATTTCAGTATTTCCCACTCGGAATGCGATGCCATCCCTTTTCCTTGGGCCTCTAACAATGATGGCTTCTGTCTTGTGAGCAGCAATTTTCAATTCGCTTTCCTCCATCCAGTTCGTGATCACTCTTAGGGCTGCATTTGCAGAGTTTACCAGATTCTGTTTATCATTATTTCTAACTATTAAGGTCAGATCGTCTGCATATGCTACGGTTTGGCACCCGGGAGGCAGGTTTAGCCTCAGGACTGGGTCGTATAGGATGTTCCACAGAGTGGGTCCAAGGACTGATCCCTGCGGAACACCCTGGGTCATATAGATGTGTTCCTTGTTTTGAATGTTCAGACGACGTCCCTGGAAGTAACTCTCTATCGTTCTAATCAGGTATGGGCTTATTCCTAAGTCCTTCAGTCTCCTCACGATGATGCTCCAGCCCGCGGTATTAAATGCGTTCTCCACATCAATCGTGATGATTGCGCTCCATTTCATCCGGCTATTTGCTGCCTCTCCGAGAACTCGTTCCACTGCGTGCACCGTCGACATTTCTCTCCTGAAGCCGAATTGTCTCCCGGATATGCCATTTTTTTCCTTCAGTTCTACCTCTAGGCGATTTTTGATGATGTGTTCCATCATTTTCCCCGAGTGTGTCTAGTAGGCATATCGTCCTGTGTTTGTTCCCAGGTTTCGGAATCAGCACCACTGTAGCTATTTTCCACTCTGCAGGGAATTTCTGCCTGCGTAAAATCTGGTTAGCCATTGCTAGA
Organism: Chrysolina haemoptera; assembly: GCA_958298965.1. NCBI lineage: Eukaryota > Metazoa > Arthropoda > Insecta > Coleoptera > Chrysomelidae > Chrysolina > Chrysolina haemoptera. Next base: position 407,389 of record OY282593.1, on the reverse strand, counting down.
AGGGAGTCTGGTATCATGATAGCTGCTTCTTTTATAGTTTCCGCCGCGAGGCCGTCGGGGCCAGGAGCCTTCCGGGACTTAAGTCTTCCGCACGCTATATTCAGTTGTTCTGCGGTGATGCGGATATGCCATTTTTTTCCTTCAGTTCTTCCTCTAGGCGATTTTTGATGATGTGTTCCATCATTTTCCCGAGTGTGTCTAGTAGGCATATCGTCCTGTGTTTGTTCCCAGGTTTCGGAATCAGCACCACTGTAGCTATTTTCCACTCTGCAGGGAATTTCTGCCTGCGTAAAATCTGGTTAGCCATTGCTAGAAGGGAGTCTGGTATCATGACAGCTGCTTCTTTTATAGTTTCCGCCGCGAGGCCGTCGGGGCCAGGAGCCTTCCGGGACTTAAGTCTTCCGCACGCTATATTCAGTTCTTCTGCGGTGATTTCCGGGGCTGGATATACGTTATCGTTCATCGTCCAGGCGTCGACTTTTCGGGGAAAGAGTTTGTGTATGGTCTTTCTCCTCTGGTCTGAGTCCATATCATACGGTGAGCCGTTTTTTTTGAGTTGGCTCGTGACGAGTCTGTACCCCTGCCCCCACAGATCGCCGTCGAGTTCTTTACATATTTGTGTCCAGTGCTCTTTTTTCCCCTTGTTTATAGCTTTTTTAAATTCTTTTCTGCAGGTTTCGTATTGTTCTTCTAGCCTGTCTATGTTCGGCGGGTTTTTTTTCCTGGCCCTGGTCAGGAAACGCCTGCTTTTATTGCAGGCTTCCTTTAGCGTTTGCATATCCCGGTTCCACCAGTAAGGTTGTAATCGTGGTTGTTTGCCTCGTCTGTGTGTGGTAGCAGCTTTTTGCGCATTTTTCAGCTGCCTGACTAGATCACCTGGCTCGGTTTCAGCGGGGTCGTGCACTAGCGATATCGCGGCTCGGAGAGTATCTCTGTCTATGTATGGCCTTGCTTTCGTTACTGGTTTGCTTTTCGGCGTACTGTGTTCTACGTTTATGACGATCATGCCATGGTAGCTCATGGAGTCCTCTTCGAGTACTTCCCACTCTGTTATTCTTTGTGCCATGTTGTTTGAGGCGAAAGTTATGTCTATAAAAGACGAGCTGTTTCCTCTGTTGAAGGTCGGCCGATCTCCTTTGTTCACCACCGCGAGGTCAAGTGTGGCAAGCCATTCCGCGATGTACTCCCCCCTTCTATCTGAGAAGCTTGACCCCCAGAGCGGGGATTTGGCATTTAGGTCCCCGAGTATTACTACCCCTAGGTTCTCTTGCTGGATGCTTATCATGATCTCGTCTACATACTCGTGGAAGTCTTGTAATGAGATGTTTGGTGACACATAGCAGTTATACAGCGTCCAGTCAGCGAAGTAAATCTTGGTGTACCCTCTGCATATTTCGTGATTTTTGACCCCAATGTTTCGGTTAAGGAAGTACGTGGCGACATTTACATCCTTATCGGTGATCCACTTTTGGCCTTTGCTCTTATTCTTATTGGGCTCTTGAAGGCATATCATATCACATTTCAGCCTCATGGCCGTTTCGAGTCCTGCGCAGCTCTGCCTCGATCCACGTTGATTTGAAGAAGTCGTATCGGCATTATTGGAGGTTGACGCTGGTCCGCCTGCCCCCGTTCAGTGTAGCTGTGTTTCTGTCTTTTATGATGGCTCTGAATTTCGGGCAGCTGGTGGTGCCCGCTCTATGTCCTTTACTTCCGCAACTGAGGCAGCTTGGCGTTTCGCGGCAGTCTTTTAACCTATGCCCATCTTTACCGCATTTGCTACAGGTATCAGACCTATCTGTGCCATTGCATTCGTTTCTTGAATGCCCAAATTCCAAACATCTATAACATCTTGCGACATGCACCTTCAATCTTATACGTCCTTGGCCCCAACCCATGGGGATGGCTCCATTGCCCATTATCCTCCTGGCTATGTACATGTTCTCTGCGGCTACTATGGCCGTCAAGTTTCCGTTCTTGTTCTCTTTGAGCTCCTTTATGTAAAAGCGCCCGCTGTCTACTCCTGGCCTATTTTCCAAGATACGCTCTTTGACCTGGTCTTCGCTAAGGTCAGCGTTTATGCCACTCAGGTGCAGCAGAATTTCTTTCCTCTTGATATCTACCTTGCAGTTGGGATCTTTTTCCCTAATTGCTTCTTTCAGCAATTCCGATTCTGTCCTCCCTCCTTCTAGCTCTAGCATAAGGTCTCCTTTGGCTGTTTTCCTCATCTGTTTAATCTTAACGCCTACGTCCTCGATGCACACCGAGGACTTTACGGATCTTACCAGGTCTGCGAATGATTTCCCATCCGCCATGATGATCACCTTGTTTGGTCTGGTTAACTTTGGCCCTTGGTGGTTCCCGTCTCAATAGAGTGATCTTCGTGTCTTCTTCCGCGAAGACGTATTCACAACACTTTCTAATGGGGGTGCTTTCGGCTTCCTCGGTTTCCCATATGGTTATTTCTTTTTTCCCGTTTTGCACTAGTATGTCCTTCAGTGTCCTCATCAGCTTGTAAGACTTTTCGAGGTCCCCTCCGGGGTCCGCTGCATTCCAGGTCAGGGGTAGCAGAAGCGTCATGCAGCTTTTTCCGGTGCTGCCGCCCCTGCTACTCATGACTTCCGTAACATTACCTAACCTAACCTAACCTAACCTAACCTAACCTAACCTAACCTAACCTAACCTTTTTTTTTTTTTTTTTTTTTCTGTGGGGTGGAAATGCTGCATGCACGATGGCCGCTCGGTGTCCATCACGAGCCAACAGTGCCGGACTCCTACCGGCTAAAACCACCCCGGAGCCCGCCTGTACCCGGAGCTGTCCCTAAGGATATTACAGGTACAGGTGACTTTTCTTGATGCTATCATCTGCCTATCTATCTGTGATCAGCTCTGTCCCTTGCTTGGCTTTCCCTCTCCTCTTTCTCCTTCGCCTTCATCACTGCCCGGAGGTACGTTGCTCCTTCCTTCCATAGCCTACCGTTTTCCAGCATTGTTTGTACCAGGGTCCCTGGTGTTATGTTATCTCCAAAAGAGATCTCAATGCTCCTTCTCTCTGCATGCCACCTATTGCACTCGAAGACGGTGTGTTGCGGGTCATCTCTCTCTCCACAATATATGCAGAGGTCGTCGCGGGACTTTCCTATTCTCAGCGTGTATGTTCTGAATGAACCATGTCCGGTGAGGGCTTGTGTGCTGTAGTAATCCAGGGTCTTGTGTCTGCAGTCCGTCCATGCTTGGATGTTGGGTATTAAGCGTTTCGTCCACTGCGCCGTCTCCTGGTTGTTTTCCCACCTTCTCTGCCATTCGTTCATGGTAGACTGTCTTTCATTTCTTTTGTCTTCCTCATTTATTCTGCCTATTTCATCAAGGCGTTGTCTTTCCTTGAGAAGTAGGTCTATCGGTGGGGTGCCCGTTATGACACATATGGCGTCTGCTGAGGTGGTTCTGTATGCGGATGCGACCCGGATCAACATCCTCCTTTGTATTGCTATAAGCATCTTACGGTATTTTGCCACGTCCACGACTCGTGCCCACACCGGTGCAGCGTAGAGAAGCACGGACTGGACCACACCGTAGAGTACTCTCCTTTTATAGGCTCCTGGTCCTCTGATGTTTGGGAGAATCCTGGTCAAGGCGGCCACCTGTCTGTCCGCCTTTTCACAGGTTTTTTTTACATGCTGGTTGTAAATCAACTTTTCGTCTATCCAGACGCCTAGATATTTGATCGATTTCTTTGGTTCAATTGCTCTCCCGTTCATATCGAAGGACACTCCTGCCCTGTTTCTTGGTCCTTTAATGATTATCGCTTCCGTCTTTTCAGTCGCGACTTCTAGACCATTATCTCTTACCCATTTACTCACCTGGCTTAGCGCTCTGTTTGCCCTTTCTACCAGCTCTTCTTTCGTCCTGGCGTTGATGGTCAACGCTAGGTCGTCTGCATATGCTACTGCGGCGCAGCTTGTCGGGAAGTCTAAACGTAGGACTCCGTCGTATAGGACGTTCCACAGGGTCGGACCGAGGACCGAGCCCTGCGGGACTCCCTGCATCATTTCCTGCTTGTACCCTCTGATTTCGAGGCTTCTGTCCGACAGATATGCTCGAATAGTGTTTGTGATATACTTGCTTATTCCCATCTGTGATATCCTGTCGGTAATTCGTCCCCATTTGGCCGTGTTGAATGCGTTCTTGATATCCACCGCCACTATTGCTCCCCATGTTCTTGGGTCACTCCTGATCTTGTCCAGTACTTCTTTGGCGGCCGCGACTGTAGACTTGCCAGACCTAAATCCGAACTGGTTCATGCTGATGCCCCCTTTCTCGTCGAGTTCGCTTTCAAGCCTTGCCTTTATAAGATGTTCATACAGCTTTCCAATGGTGTCCAGGAGACAGATGGTTCTGTATTTGGTCGTGTCCTTCGGAATCAGCACCACTCCTGCGGTTTTCCATCTTCTAGGGAAGCCGTTTGTCCTGAGCAGGTTGTTTAGGCAGCTGGCGAAGGTATCCGGTGCCACCGATACAGCAGTCTTTATGACCTCCGCCGCTATTCTGTCTGGCCCGGGTGCCTTCCTGTTCTTCAGCCTAGAGGCCGCTATTTTTATCTCTTCTATGGTGAAAAGTGGTGGGTTCTCCTCGATGTCGTGTACAATTCTGTCGTGATTTACTGTCACTTCGTCCGTGTCTGGGAAGAGCTCCTTTATTACCTGTATCTTTTTTTGCTGATCTATGTAGTACGGGGTCCTTGGGCGATTCAGGTCGCTCATCACTATTTTGTACCCCTGTCCCCAGGGGTCATCCTCCAGCTTGTCGCACAGTGTTTTCCACTCCTCTTTCTTGGCCCTGTTAATGAGTTTCCTAAGTTCCCTTCGGCTCTCTTTATACTCTAACTCTGCTTCGTCTACGATCGTCTGATTGCGCCTCAGCCCTCTGAGTCTGGCAAGTCGTCTTTTGGCTTGCTTGCACTCCTTCCACAAACCGTCTATTTCCGGGTTCCACCAGACTGGCTGTGTCCTCGCCTCTCCCCGTGTGCTCATTGTGCTAATGTCACTGGCCTGTTTTAGCATATCCTGTAGCTCCTCGACATTCGCTCTGCCTGGGGCCAGCAGCGTGAGTGCATTCCTCAGCATTTCCATGTTTATATATTTGTTGTTTTTCCAAACTACGGGTTCTATGGCGTTTGCGTCCGCGATTTTGTATACTATGTAGCGATGGAGGCTCAGGCTTTCGTCTTCCAGGACCTTCCACCCAGTTATCCTCCTGCCTATGTTCTTCGTGGATATAGTAATGTCGATGTATGACTTCTGATTCCCTCTCGAGAAGGTAGGGATATCGCCGCAGTTATGCACTGTCAGATCAAGCGAGTCAATCCATTCAATAAGATACTGGCCTCTTGCGTCGGTGTATCCAGAATTCCATAAGTTTGCCTTTGCATTGAAATCCCCGGCTATTATTGCCTCGACTCCGCCATCTCTAACTCGTTGCATAATATCATCAACACGGCGTTTATACTCTTCAAGGGTGCAGTTCGGAGAAAAGTAGCAATTGTAGATTGACCACGTCCTAAAGGCCAAACAGGTGAAACCGTTACCGGTTGAGTGGCTAACCGCGCCACAGTTCTTGTTCCTACAGAGGGTTGCAGTAGCCTCCTCCTGGTCCCTAATCCATTCCATGTTCTTTCTGATGTTTGTTTTATTTGGTTCTTGTGTCAATATCAGGTCGGCTTTTATTTCAAGTGCCTTCTTCTGTATGAGTTGGTAGGCCCCTACCCTTCTATCCGTATTTATTTGCAGAATTACAAGCTCTGCGCCGAGTGGGCAACCGAGGGGGTTGTGGCGGTTATTGTTGTTGTTGTTGTTGTTGTTATTGGGGTGCCTGTGATGGGTTGAGAGACGGGGACGGTGGCGATAGTTTGGGAGCGCTGTTTAGCGGTTCTTGTTCTCGCTGTTTTATCTCTGGTCCTAGCTATTCGTAGGGCATCTTTGAAAGCCGGGCACTTGCCACTTCCAACCCTGTGCCCTGTTTCCTCGCAGACCGGGCAGGCTTCCTCCTCCGTGCAGTCACTGGCAATGTGCCCTCCTTTGCCGCACTTGTAACATGCCTCTGCTCTATCCGGGCCATCGCAGCTTTCTCTGGTGTGGCTGAAGCTCCAACACTTTGAGCACCTGGGGACATGGACTCGCTTCTCAGCCTTGCATAGAACCATCCCGATCCTAATGCCCTCCTTTTCAATGAGGGTCGCCGCATCGGACCTCGGTAAGGTGATCGTGACCGCCGCCGTATCATTTTGCGAGATTCTTATGTTGGACATTTTGCATTCCTCTGTCCATCTACCAGTTTCTCTTTCGATCGCCCCGGCGATCTCATCCTCCGTGACATTCCACGGCATCCCCCTCAGGTGGATGAGATCCCTTGGTTCCTCTCCCAGCCTCCTGGTTTTTAGACCCCCCTGCCCATGCAGGGCGTCCTTCAGATTGGTACAGGCCGCCGGGTCTTTTTCCAGGGTTAGGAGCAGGTTCCCCTCCTTAGTGCTCCTCATCCCTCTGATCGCGCTAGCTGCCTCCGTTCCTCCTATGGCTTCACTAACCTTCCCCAAGATTTCTCGATATGACTTGCAAGCTTCGCTAATTACCATTCCACAGGTATTTTTGTCCCTCCTGTTGCCTGCCTGCTGTTGGGAGTTCGTGAAGATTTCGACCCCTGTGCCTCTGTCATGGAATATCATCTCCGTCATTTTTTGCAGGGCATCCGCGCTCATAGCTTTGACTTGATGTATGAGTACTCGTTTGTCTGTGCTGGTTTCATCCCTCAGCTGCACTAGTTTTTCCCATAAGTCTCGTGGGGTACCATCATAGGCTAACTTGATAATTTTTTTACGTGAGACAGCTCCAGTTCCTCGCACTCTTGTGGTCTGTTCCACCACCTCGAAGGCCCCGGTCAGTTGCGAGAGCTCCGGGAACTTCTCTTTATACATCTTCTGAATGCTGGTTTTCATCTCGGTGTCATCAGGTTCTGCTATGACCACCTTCACCACGTCTCCTTCTATCGTTAGTGGGTTTCCCGTGGTGATCACTGTGTTTGTGAAGACCGATTTATGCCATTGCAATTGCTGGACCTTACCATATACGTCGTACTCAGTTGTTGCCTCCAGCTCCTTTGGGGAGTTTAGTCTGGACGCTGGGCATGTACATGCGCAGATGCACGCTACCCCCTGGGGATTTGGAGTTGGGGGTGCGTCTGGGGTCATGTCCTTCTCGGTTTCCGTCTGTGTCCCGGCGCTGATTTTGTTCATGTCCTCGGGTTGGTGGTGGGTTTCAGTGATGGTGGTGTCTTTAGATGTCTCTGGATCACTCGGTTCCATGAAGCGATCGCTTCTTTTTTTCAGACTTCTAACTTCCTCGTCTATTTCCCTGGAGATGGCTTTTATCTCGACCTTAGTATTTACGTTTCTCTTGATCAAGGCCATTAGTGTATTTGTTTTCCTCATCAGTTTCTCCACTGCCTTCTGCATTTTGCTCACCTCGTCGTTCCCCTTCTTCGTTGGAGATACCTGCCATTTCCTCTTTTCTCCCGGTTGGGTGGCTACGTCATCCAGATCTATCCATATGATCTCCCCTTCCGTCCCTTGGTCTGGCGCTGCCGGCTTCTCGCCGAATAGCTCCAAAGCTAGGCTCTTGTTCGGGTCCTCATTTGAGAAACCATCGGGTGTCCTTCCACCTGCCCCCTCGCCAGGAGTTTCGTTACCTGGTCCCTGGGGGGTCGTAAATACCTCGTCGGTCTCGCTGTTCGCCTCACTCTTCTTGGATGTTTCGGTTAGGATAGGTTTTTTGTCCAACAGGTTTCCTTGCGCCCCTAGCTGCTTGCCAGGCCCAGGGGATCTCACGAGCTTCCTGCTCCTCCGCTCTGCCATGCTTGCCAGTTCAATCTCGAACTTCTCCCTATCCATTCTCTGCTCATCGGTTTCTTCATTTGCATTTTTGTTTATATTCATGTTGTTCCCACGAGTAGCTAGGGAAATTATCAGTCAGCCCCTGCAGAGCCCCGCTTGCAGGGGTAAGGCATCTACCCCGCCGGGTTGCCTGGTCCGGCGGGCATCGCTTTCGACACACTTAATCACCCCTGTGCCATGCATCCCTACGGCGCGATGGTGCTACACCGTTGGATTGGGGGACGCGGTAGCCCCTCTGCATCCAGAGCCCCAGCTTGGGACTCGGAAACAGAAGAGGGACTGGAAGATAAGAAGACATAGCCGCCTCCCCTATGTCCTGGTAGTGAGAAAAGGAGTGACTCCTAGCCCTCGAATGCTCTAATAGCGTCGGGATCGGAAAAGAACAAGAGTTGGCCCAGTGTGGCCGACAGAAAGATAAAAGAGAGTGGTCCTACTCCAGTCTAGATGAAACAGAGTAGGACTAAGCTGTAGTACTCCCAGGGTCGCCAACCCTGCACACTAGATGTGTGTCTCTTGGAGGGCCTTTTTATCGAGGTGTTCCCCCCTCTAGATCCATTGGGTTCAGTAAGAGACAGGCCCGCCACGAGTAGGCACCCAACAGTCTTGCTTGTGGAGTGGCTCTATGTTATGATGTACGCTTCACACTCGCCTGGGAAGACCCCCGAGCCCAACCTAACCTAACCTTTTTTTTTTTTTTTTTTTTTTTTTTTTTTTTTTGTGAAGGGGGAAACCGCTTGGCACCAGGGCATTGTGTCTACCGCCCTGGTAGTGTCGGTCGCCAACCCGACTAAAACCCCCCTCTTGCCCTCTCCTGCGCTTGGATCTATCTTGCGATATCTCGTCAAGCGTAGGCGGCGGTCTGTAGATCATATGTCGTCATCAGGTCCTGTGTCGTCATCATCGTAGATTGCATGTGCTATATTCATTTCTTGCCTTTGGGCCTCCCTCTCCTCACGCTCTTTCGTTTCCATGACCGTTTTCAGGAAGTTATACCCTGCCTCCCAATTAGGTACTGTGTCCATCATGAGCCCAGTAAGGTTATCCGGGGTGAGTATTTCACCTATAGCCGCTTCAGCCTGCTGTCGCTCTCGTACCCACCTTCCACATTCAAAGATGGTGTGGCGTGGGTCGTCCCTGTCTCCGCAGTAGGCACATATCTCGTTCTCTGTCTTTCCTATTTTGTGGGTATACTTCCTGAATGAGCCATGCCCGCTGAGGGCTTGGGTTACATAGTAGCTGGTGCTTTTATGTTTGCATCTCATCCACGTGCTTATATCGGGTATCAAAATTTTAGTCCACTGTGCAGTGGAAGTGTTGTCGTTCCACCTTGTTTGCCATCTCTCTATAGTCCTATGTCTTTCTTCAGCTATTACCCTTAAGTTCAAGTCGTGCATGTTATCTAGACGTATTTTCTCCTCGATCAAGAGGTCAATTGGTGGTATCGCCGCTATTACACATAGTGCCTCAGCCGACACGGTTCTGTACGCCATGGCGACACGCAGCAACATCTTTCGCTGAGTCGATATCAGCATGTCCTTGTATCTGTTTACTCTGATGACATGTCCCCACACTGGTGCTGCAAACAAGAGGACTGATTGGACTACACCGTACATGACTTTTCTTTTGAAAAGGCCCGGTCCTCTGATGTTCGGTAGGATTTTGGTTAGCGCTGTAACCTGCCTATTAGCCTTCTCGCAAGTTTTCCTAACATGCTCATTGAAGATTTGCTTATCGTCCAGGTGCACCCCCAAGTATTTGACATATTTGCTTGGTGTGATCTCCGTGTTTCCTATCGCAAAACTAATGTCATCACGTTTCCTGGGTCCTCTCATTATGATAGCCTCTGTTTTTTGGGGTGCGATCTCGAGTCCGTTTTCTATGGTCCATTGATTGATCGTTGTTAGGCACTCGTTTGTCTTTTGTATCAACTCCTCTCTCTTTTGGGCAGTGACGATCAGCGCGAGATCGTCCGCATATGCTACAGTTGTGCAGTTACTTGGTAGTTCAAGCGTGAGAATTCCGTTGTACGCCACATTCCACAGTGTGGGGCCGAGTACTGATCCCTGTGGGACTCCCTGCGATATGCTCATGCTTATTTTCCCGGAGCTCACCTTTCTCCCGGAGAGGTAGCTGGTTATCGCTCGTCTTAGGTATGCGCTGATTTGCAATCGGCTCAGTTCCCGGTTTATGAGGTGCCATTTCGCCGTGTTAAAGGCGTTTTTTACGTCTATCATGACGACCACCCCCCATGTCTTCCGGTCTCTGTTCACTGCATCTATTACGTGCTTGACTGCCCCTATTACCGATCTCTTTGATCTAAACCCGAACTGGGTGTCGGCAATACCTCCTCTTTCGTCCAGCTCCTCTTCCAGCCTGGCCTTCAACATATATTCATAGATTTTTCCGAATCCGTCAAGTAGACATATCGGTCGGTGTTTTTCTTCTATCCTTGGGTCTCCTTTAGGGATCAGTACCACCTTGCCGTTCTTCCATGTGTCTGGGAAGGTTCCCTGATTGAGTTCTTCATTCATCACTTTCAGAATGGTATCTGGCATTTCCTCTATGGCGAGCTTGACTGTTTCTGGTAGGATCCCGTCGGGGCCCGGAGATCTCTTGCTCTTTAGCTTTAGCGCCGCCTCTTTCAGTTCCCCCACCGTGAACAGGGGAGGTTGTAGCTCCTCAGCGGGTTGCTGGGCTTCGATGTCAACTTCGTCCGCGTCCGGAAATAATTCTCTTATTATGTTTTCCTTTCGGCAGCGATCGAGCTCGTATGGGGCCCTAAAACCCTTCAGGTTCCTGACCGCTATACGGTATCCCTGTCCCCATGGGTCCTGCTCCAGCCCGTCACACAGTCGTCTCCACTCCTCCTTTTGGGACCTGTTTATTTCTTTATTGAGTGTTCTTCTAGCTTCCTTGTATTCTCTTTCTAGATCCTCAAGGCGTCCAAGTGGGGTGCGGGCCTGACGTCTTGTTCTAGTTAGTAACCTCCTGGCTTTTCCACACCTCAGTCTCAGTGCGCTAATGGTGTCATTCCACCACACCGGTTGCTCCCTGGGTATTCCTTGGTTATTACGTATCGTGCTGGCTTCCTGGGCATTCTTAATCGTCTTCGTGAGCCTTTGCGTATCCGTGATATTGTGTTGTGTCAGTTGGAGGGTGTTTTTGAAGGTTGGGAGGTCCATTCTTATCTCGCAGGATTGTTCTGCCCTCTTGACGTGGGAGCCTGTCCCTACCCTAAACGTGATATATCTGTGAAGACTGCCACTTTCCTCGTTTGATACATGCCACTCGGATATTCTAGAGCCGATTTCGTCAGTGGATAGTGTGAGGTCAATGACGGATGACTGTGCCGCCCTAACGAACGTTGGTTGCCCATTTGTGTTGTGAACCGTCATGTTTGACGCGTTCACCCAATCCTCGATGTAGTGACCTCTTTTATCTGAGGCGTTGCCTGTCCACAGGGGGGATTTCGCGTTGAAATCGCCTACGATGATGGCCTCTTTGTTTCCTGTCCTCACGTGCTCTGCCAGTCTGTCGATATACTCTCGGAAGTCCGTTTGCGTAGTGTTTGGGGAGATATAACAGTTATATATGTTCCACTTCTCAAAGTTCAAGCAGGTAAAGCCATTTTCGACTGAGTGGCTGGTGACTCCGCACGATCTATTCCTGCACCACGCCGCCGTGTTCTCGTCCAGGTCCATGATCCACCTTGCGTCCGCACGGGCGATGGACAGGTTTGGTTCCTGGACGAGAACCAGGTCGGCGTCTGCTTCCTCTGCCTTCCTCCTCAACAGGTGATGCGCATTTCTGCGCCTATCCATGTTGACTTGTATGATTCTTAGTTCGGTGACGAGCTTCCCCCCTCGATCCCCTGTGTGTCGGTGTGACTGGTCCCTACAGGGTTTTCGGGTCGTTCTTCAGTGTTATCTTCACCTTCTTCTTCAGTGTTATCTTCTGATCTGTTCTCTCCTGTTGTCAATACTTGCTGTAATACCTCACCCATTTGCATGTTCGTGAGCCTAGAGGAGGTGCTAGGCCGTCTTCTGTGTTCTTCTCTGTCTCTGACCTTGTTAAGGGCCCCTTTGAAGACTGGGCATCTCATGGAGCTTGTCTTGTGTCCATTTTCTCTACAAATAGGACAGAATTCGTTGTTTTTACAGTCCCTGGCCGCGTGACCTTCCTCTCCGCATCTGAAACACAGCGCAGATCTGTCGGGCCCGACGCAGTCCTCGGTCCTATGCTCGAAACCCCAACATTTGTTGCACCTGGGTACCTTCAACCTTTTTTCAACTCTGACTCGGGCCAGCCCTATCCTAATATTATCTCTTTGGAGCATATGGTCTGCCATTGTTCTTGGCAGAGTGAGGGTGACTGCCTTCTTATCATTCTGCAGCGGTCTGATGTCGCTAATTATACAGTCGTTAGTCCACGTCCCTATTTCTGCCTCGACTGCCTCAATAATCTCCTTCTCTGTGACGTCGCCTGTCATTCCTCTCAGGTTGACCACTCCGGTATTTTCTCGTCCCATGCTCCGTGTTTTCAACGTGCCCTCTCCCTCAATCACAGATTTTAGTTTTTTGAGTGCGTCTAGGTCCTTCTCTACTGTAAGTAGGAGTTTTCCATCTCTTGTCTCCCTCACATCTCTAATTGCTTTTAGTGATTCGGAGCCTCTAACCACTGTTTTCACTCTACCGAGAATGTCCCTATATGTGGAGTCGCCATCGCTTATTATGACGCCGTAGGTGTTCCTAGCTCTTGCGTTTCCAGTTTGTTGCTTGGGGGTCGTGTAGATCTCCACAGTCGTGTCACTATCGTGGAATATGGCCTCAGTCATCTTCTGTAGATTTTTTTTATCGATCCCATTGATGTGGTGGATGCACACCATCCTGTCGTCTTTTGTTTCCTCTCTAAGCGCAACAAGCTTCTCCCATATTCCCAATTGGGATCCATCAAATCGCAGTTTAATTATTTTCTTATTCGAGGCATTGCTAGTGCCCCTGATTCTTGTGGTTTGTTCCATAACCTCGATATCTCCTGTTAGCTTACCTAGCTCCGGAAACTTGTCTTTATATAGCTTCTGTATGCCATTTTCCATCTCTGGATCCTGCGGTTCAGTTATTACGACTTTCACTACGCCATCCCCAGTGCTTAGTGGGTTTCCAACTTTAACTGTGGTATTTGTGAATACCGTTTTGTCCCATATCAGCTCCTCGATTAACTTGAATTCAGTAAGATTTCGCATTGGCTTGAGTTCTTCCGAGGAGGCCAGCAGCGAGGCCCGGCACTTGCAGGAGCATGTGCATTTGCCCTTTCCAATGTTTTCCGGTTTTCCCTGGCCTGAATCCGTTGCGCCTTCCTTTATGTTCTCAAGAGCCGCCACCTTTTCCCTCAGGAGAGCTACTTCCTTGTTTGCCTCTTCTGCTTTTTTTTTGGCAGCGTCGCGCTCCTCCTCGAGCTTCTCGACCATTTTGCTAATCTCATCGTCCATTGCTTTTTCCTCGCGCATCTCTTTTAGCGTGTCCTGTACCTGTCCTAAGAATGTGGCTCTGTCCTTTAGTTGCCCTGTCTCCGTACTAATCTTCTTTGTGAGTTTCTTGATCTCAACCTTAGTGTTGACGTTTTCCTTGATGAGGGTCATCATCTGATCAGACATCTGCACGAGGTTTGTTACCGTCTTCTGTAGCGCCGTGAACTCTCGCTCTCGTTCTGGAATCGCTCTCTTCCTACTCTCTTCTTCCGGAGATCCTCTCCATTTCCTTTTTTTTTTTAGGGTTTCCTTCCTTCCCTACTTCACTGCTTGTCAGGTCAATGATTGATCTCATACTATCCTCATCCAGGAGCTCTTCCGAGACACTCTGTCTTGGTGTTTTGAGCACGTCGTCGTCGGTGCCGTCTCCGTCCTTCCGAGCTTTTGGTGATCTAGTTACTAGGTTCTTCTTCTGTGTTTCAAGCAACTGCCTTTCAAACTCTTCTCTTTCTTTGTCTATCTTTTCCATTTCCTCTCTCATCTTGCTCTCTAATTCGTATGTGGTGTCAAAATCCATATATGTTCCCACGAGTCGGGTCGTCTTGCATGTCCAGCAGGGCAGTGCGCCCCTACCCTGCTAAGGCTGCGTACTCCGAGAGGTCGCCATTTCCCCGAAGGCTCCGTTCGCGACCATATCACGCCTGGTCATTCACCCCTCAGCACGGGTCGCATGACACCTTGGGTTGCGGATTTTTGGAAGGGTTTACTCCCTGGGCGAAGTAGTCCTGAAAGGAGTGTCCCCTAGCCCTCGAATGCTCTAATAGCGTCGGGGACGGAAAAGAACAAGAGTTGGTCAAGGGTGACCGATAGATCAAAGCTAATAGAGAAGGCGAATACACCCAAGACATGTTGAAACAAAGTGCGATTCGTTGCTGGGAAGAGCCGGACGGTAGTCGTGCAATGTCCGGATTCCTAGCGATAGGCCACTCCTCCTTTATCCGGGCTTGTGACCGGCATGAGACGATCTGCCCTTCTCATCAAAGAACATCACCTCCCATGGCGGAGTTAACCTAACCTAACCTAACCTAACCTAACCTAACCTAACCTAACCTAACCTAACCTAACCTAACCTAACCTAACCTAACCTAACCTAACTTAACCTAACCTAACCCAACCTGACTAACTAACCTAACCTAACCTAACTCAGGTTGGGTTAGATCAATTTCAAATTTGAATTTTCAAAAAAAAATCAAACAAAAATCGAAATTATGACCATGTAACCCAACTTCACTATCTAACCTATCCTAACCTAACCTAACCTGGCCTAACTCAGGTTGGGTTAGATCAATTTCAAATTCGAATTTTGCAACCCAACTTGACTATCAACCTAACCTGACTAACTAACCCAACCTGCCTATCTAACCCAACCTAACCTAACCTAACTCAGGTTGGGTTAGATCAATTTCAAATCCGAATTTTCAAAATGAAAAACAAAATTCATGAAAAATCGAAATCATGACCATGTAACCCAACTTGACTATCAACCTGACCTGAATAACTAACCCAACGACTATCTAACCTAACCTAACCTAACCTATTCTTACTCAACTCAGGTTGGGTTAGATCAATTTCAAATTTGAATTTTCAAAAAAAAATCAAACAAAAATCGAAATTATGACCATGTAACCCAACTTCACTATCTAACCTATCCTAACCTAAATTAACCTGACCTAACTCAGGTTGGGTTAGATCAATTTCAAATTTGAATTTTCAAAAAAAAATCAAACAAAAATCGTAAATATGACCATCTGACCCAACTTCACTATCTAACCTATCCTAACCTAACCTTACCTAACCTAACCTAACCTAACCTAACCTAACCTAACCTAACCTAACCTACCTAAGGTTAGGTTAGATCAATTTCAAATCCAAATTTTCAAAATAAAAAATATAAACAAAAAAATCAAAATTATGGCCATGTTACCCAACTTGACTATCAACCTAACCTGACTATCTAACCCAACCTGACTATCTAACCTAACCTAACCTAAATTAACCTAACCTAACTCAGGTTGGCTTAGATCAATTTCAAATTCGAATTTTCAAAATGAAATAAAATATTTAAGAATAATCGAAATTATTACCATGTAACCTAACTTGACTATCTAACCTAACCTGACTATCTGAATCAACCTGACTATCTAACCTAAGCTAATTAGGTTGGGTTAGATCACTTTCAAAATTTTCGAATCGAGTCGCAAGTACTATTTTCTTGAAGTGGAGCATTGGACTTGAAAAAATAGAAATTTTGACCATGTAACTCAACTTGACTATCAACCTAACCTGAATAACAAACCCAACCTGACTCTAACCTAACCTAACCTAACCTAACTCATGTTGGGTTAGATCAATTTCAAATTCGAATTTTGCAACCCAACTTGACTATCAACCTAACCTGACTAACTAACCCAACCTGCCTATCTAACCCAACCTAACCTAACCTAACTCAGGTTGGGTTAGATCAATTTCAAATCCGAATTTTCAAAATGAAAAACAAAATTCAAGAAAAATCGAAATCATGACCATGTAACCCAACTTGACTATCAACCGGACCTGAATAACTAACACAACGACTATCTAACCTAACCTAACCTAACCTATCCTTACTTAACTCAGGTTGGGTTAGATCAATTTCAAATTTGAATTTTCAAAAAAAATAAAAAAAAAATCGAAAATATGACCATCTGACCCAACTTCACTATCTAACCTATCCTAACCTAACCTAACCTAACCTAACCTAACCTAACTAAGGTTGGGTTAGATCAATTTCAAATTTGAATTTTCAAAAAAAAATTAAACAAAAATCGAAATTATGACCATGTAACCCAACTTCACTATCTAACCTATCCTAACCTAACCTAACCTGACCTAACTCAGGTTGGGTTAGATCAATTTCAAATTTGAATTTTCAAAAAAAAATCAAACAAAAATCGTAAATATGACCATCTGACCCAACTTCACTATCTAACCTATCCTAACCTAACCTAACCTAACCTTACCTAACCTAACCTACCTAAGGTTAGGTTAGATCAATTTCAAATCCAAATTTTCGAAATAAAAAAAATGAACAAAAAAATCAAAATTATGGCCATGTAACCCAACTTGACTATCAACCTAACCTGACTATCAACCCAACCTGACTATCTAACCTAACCTAACCTAAATTAACCTAACCTAACTCAGGTTGGCTTAGATCAATTTCAAATTCGAATTTTCAAAATGAAAAAAAATATTTAAGAATAATCGAAATTATTACCATGTAACCCAACTTGACTATCAACCTGACCTGAATAACTAACCCAACGACTATCTAACCTAACCTAACCTAACCTATCCTTACTTAACTCAGGTTGGGTTAGATCAATTTCAAATTTGAATTTTCAAAAAAAATAAAAAAAAAATCGAAAATATGACCATCTGACCCAACTTCACTATCTAACCTATCCTAACCTAACCTAACCTAACCTAACTAAGGTTGGGTTAGATCAATTTCAAATCCAAATTTTCGAAATAAAAAAAAAGAACAAAAAAATCAAAATTATGGCCATGTAACCCAACTTGACTATCAACCTAACCTGACTAACTAACCCAACCTGCCTATCTAACCCAACCTAACCTAACCTAACCTAACTCAGGTTGGGTTAGATCAATTTCAAATCCGAATTTTCAAAATGAAAAACAAAATTCAAGAAAAATCGAAATCATGACCATGTAACCCAACTTGACTATCAACCTGAACTGAATTACTAACCCAACGACTATCTAACCTAACCTAACCTAACTTATTCTTACTCAACTCAGGTTGGGTTAGATCAATTTCAAATTTGAATTTTCAAAAAAAAATCAAACAAAAATCGAAATTATGACCATGTAACCCAACTTCACTATCTAACCTATCCTAACCTAACCTAACCTGACCTAACTCAGGTTGGGTTAGATCAATTTCAAATTTGAATTTTCAAAAAAAAATCAAACAAAAATCGTAAATATGACCATCTGACCCAACTTCACTATCTAACCTATCCTAACCTTTTTTTTTTTTTTTTTTTTGGTGAGGGGGAAATCGCTTGACACCCAGGCCTGTCTGTCAATCAGCCTGGGTAGTGTAAGGCGCTACTCCTACTAAAACCCCCCCGGAGCCCCCTCCCACACCCGGTGCTGTCCAAGGGATATTACAGGTGTGGGCGGCTTGTTCTTCTCCTCTTTACTCCCGTCTATCCCGAGCTTGTCTCTCTCTCTCTTCCCTTTCTTTTTTTCCATCACCTCCCGAAGATATCTGGCACCTTCGGCCCATGACCTACGGTTCCTTACCATTTTCTCCAGTATATTGTCTGGTGTTATCTGGGCTGCCAGATGCATCTCTATACCTGTTCTCTGGGCATGCCACCTGTCGCACTCAAAAACTGTGTGCATTGGGTCGTCCCTTTCCCCGCAGTATATGCAGCGATCGTCTCTGGATTTTTTAATCCTCAAGGTATATGTTCTGAAGGACCCGTGTCCGGTTAGCACTTGCGTCATGTAGTAGTTAAGGGTCCTGAAATCGCATTGCAGCCAGGGTCTTATGAGGGGTATCAGGCGTTTCGTCCATTGTGCCGTTGTCTGATTACTATCCCATCTTTGCTGCCATTCGTTGATGGTGACTTCCCTTTCCCTAGCTTTGTCTGCCTCGGTTACTCTACCAATGGTATCTAGGCGTACCCTTTCCCTTACGAGTAGATCTATTGGTGGTATTCCTGTCACGACCCCTATGGCTTCTGCCGATACTGTTCTGTATGCAGACGCCACCCTTATCAGCATTCTTCTTTGCGTCGCTGTGACCATTTTCCTATATTTATCTACATCCATCACCCGCGCCCAAACCGGCGCCGCATATAGCAGGACGGATTGGACCACTCCGTACAACACTCTTCGTTTTTGAGGCCCTGGGCCTCTTATGTTTGGCAGGATTTTCGTTAGGGCAGTTACTTGCCTGTCTGCTTTCTCGCACGTCCTTTTTATGTGTTCGTTGAAGATGCATTTATCATCTATCCAAATCCCTAGGTACTTCATGTATTTCTTTGGGGTGATAATGGTTTCCCCCATGAGAAAGGTCACCCCGTCTCTCTTCCTAGGACCCTTGATTATTATGGCCTCCGTCTTTTCCGTCGCTATTTCTAGGCCGTTTTCACCTATCCATTGTCTAACCTGTTCCATTGATATATTTGCCTTCTCTATCAGCTCTTCCTTAGTGCCTGCGTTGATGATCAGTGCTAGGTCATCAGTGTAGGCTTGTGCTTGGCAGTCCGCCGGGAGTTCCATTCGCAGAACATCGTCGTACAGGATGTTCCACAGAGTGGGGCCGAGGACTGACCCTTGTGGGACTCCCTGTGTCATTTTTTGACTATACCCCCTGGTTTCCAGACTGCGATCTGTCAGGTATGCCTGGATGGTGTTCGTAAGGTACCTGCTTATGTTTAGGCGTTTAATTTTTCCGATGATGTTTCCCCACTTCGCAGTATTGAAGGCATTTTTAATATCTACCGCGACGATGGCTCCCCATCTTTTTCTGCTGGATCTGACGTTTTCCAAGGCCTGTTTTGCTGCGGAAACCGTTGATTTTCCCGATCTGAAACCGAACTGGTTTGGGCAAATGCCTCCGGTCTCTTCCAGCTCGGTTTCTAATCTCGCTTTGATGAGGTGTTCATACATTTTCCCGATGGTGTCTAGAAGGCATATTGTCCTGTGCTTGTTCTTACTCTTTGGTATGAGGACGACGTTTGCTATCTTCCATTTTTGGGGGAAAACGTTAGTCTTAACGAGGTTGTTAAAGCAATCGGCAAAGGTGTCAGGCGACAAAGTGACCACTGTTTTTATTACTTCGGCCGGTAGTCTGTCTGGCCCTGGGGCCTTCTTATTTTTTAGCTTTGCTGCTGCTAATTTAACCTCTTCCAGTGTGAAGAGAGGTGGATCATGGTCAATGCCCTCTTGAGGGCCTGGTTCTTCTTCGATGTCGGGAAAAAGTTCCTTTATGACCTGAATCTTGCTTTCCTGGTCAATTTCATATGGTGTTCTCGGTCTCTTCAGGTCGCTCATAACGATTTTGTATCCCTGCCCCCAGGGATCGTCCTCTAGCCTGTCACACAGGGCTCCCCATTCCTCTTTTTTGGCTCTACTTATCGATCTCCTGAGCACTCTTCTAATTTCCTTGTACTCCTCTTCTAGTGCCTCTATAGCCACCCGACCTCTATCCCCGTCTCTTCCACGGCCTAGGTATCGTGACCTCATTCTTGCTAGTTGTCTTTTGGCTTTCTTGCAGTTATTCCACAGGATGTTTATTTCGGGATTCCACCATATTGGTTGCCTTGGGGTCTCGTCCCGTTCGTTTGTGGTGCTGATAGTGCTGGCCTGTTTCAGGGCTTCTTGCAGATTCTCAATATCTCTTTTACCTGGTATTAGGAGTGCCAGCGCGTCGTTTAGAGTTTTATTGTCGATGTACGTGGTATTCTTCCAGAGAACTGGATCCTGAGTTTTGCCTTCCGAGATTTTGTACACTATGTATCGGTGCAAGCTGAGGCTCTCGTCTTCTAGCACCCTCCATCCGGAGATCTTTCTACCTATACCCCTGGTGGATAATGTGATATCTATATAAGACTTCTGTTCTCTTCTGACGAAGGTTGGCGTATCCCCTTGGTTGTGGACTGTGAGGTCCAATGAGTCGATCCATTCGTTGATGTGCTGTCCTCTCTCGTCAGTGTATCCTGATTTCCAGAGGTTTGACTTGGCGTTAAAGTCGCCGGCGATGACTGCCTCGACTCCGCAGTCTCTGACGTTTTCCATAATGGTGTCCACGTATTGTTTGAAATCAACCAGGGTAGAGTTTGGGGAAATATAGCAGTTGAAGATTTTCCATGTTCCGAAATTTAGGAACGTATGGCTGTTACCAATTGCATGTCCGGTGACTCCACAGCTTTTATTGGCACATAGAATTGCAGTGTTTTCCTCGTGGTCCCTGATCCACTCTTCATTTCTCCTAATGTTGGTTTTATTTGGTTCCTGTACCAAAATGAGATCCGCCATTTCTTCTTGGGCTTTCTTTTGTAGAAGTGGGAGGGCGGCTGCCCTCCTATCCGTGTTTATTTGTATTATAGTTAGTTCTGTAATGGTAGGGCGCTCTCTTTGCCGCTACCCGTTTCTGAACCGTGAGCATTTTGGGGCCCCCGGCCAAGTTTCTGCTGTCCCCTTGTTCTGCCTTCGGTCCTTGCCCTTTGGAGGGCGTTTCTAAAGGCGGGGCATTTGTTAGTTCCCACCCTGTGTCCCTTTTCTTCGCATACCGGGCATTCATCTTCCTCTCCACAGTCCTTTGCGACGTGTCCCTCTCCACCGCACCTGAAACAGTTTTCGGCTCTGTTTGGGCCATCGCATGCATCCCTACTATGATTGTAGCTCCAGCACTTGGTGCACCTAGGGACGTAGATCCGTTTCTCGGCCTTGCATCTGGCCAGGCCAATCCTGATGCCATCCTTCCGAAGAATGGTTGCAGCTGCGGACCGTGGTAGCGTAATGGTGACTGCGGCCGTGTCGTCCCGCGAGAGTCTTATCCTGGTCATCTTGTAGTCCTCTGTCCACTCGCCTGTTTCTTTCCTGACGGCCTCCATTACCTCCTCATCGGTGATATTCCAAGGCATCCCTCTCAGATGGATGAGATCCCTCTGCTCCTCACCCACTCTTTTGGTCTTCAAAGTCCCCTGGCCGTTCAAGGCCTCTCTCAGTTTATCACAAGCCGCCTGATCATTTTCGAGGGTCAGGAGCAGGTTTCCGTCCCTGGTGCTCCTGACTCCCCTGATTGCCTGGGCTGCCTCGGTGCCTCCTATGGTGCTTTTTACTTTACCCAGTATCTCTCGGTACGATTTTCCTCCTTCGCTGATCACCAGGCCGCGTGGTTTTTTATTTGTCAGCGGCTGCGCGGTTGTATGAATCTCTATTCCAGTGGCACTACCGTGGAAGACCGCTTCTGCCATCTTCCGGAAAACATCCACGCTTGTCGTTTTAACATTATGCAGGTGTACCCTGTCGTCTCGGTCGGTTTCGGCCTTAAGTTGTATTAGTTTGTTCCACAGGCCTCGTGTGGTTCCATCGTAGGACATCTTTACGATCTTCTTTCTCGAGGTGGCTCCAGTCCCTCTCACTCTAGTGGTCTGTTCGATCACATCAAAGTCCCCCTCCAGTTGTGCGAGCTCGGGGAATTTATCCCTATACTGCTTCTGGATGCTGGCTGTCATCTCGGGGTCGTCGGGCTCCACAATCACAACCTTTACCGCGTCGTTTTCATTTCCTAGCGGGTTTCCTAAGGTAATTTTTGTGTTTGTAAACACAGTGTCCTCCCACTGTAATCTTTGTATCCGATCGAAGGCGTCGTGGTCTACCATCGCTACTATGCTCTCTGGGTGGCTCAGTCTTGAGGCCTCGCACGTGCACGTACAGGTGCATGGTCTCTTTAGGTGCGTCTCGCGAACGGTTATCTCCGCAACTTCATTGTCGTCGCTCCTACTTGAGCTCTTCCTCTCGCGGTTCCCCTCTGCTGTTCTTAAACGTTCCTCCAGTGCCTCGATGATTTCTTTCATTTCGTCTACTCGTTTTGCGGCGCTCTTCACTTTTTTTTTGGCCTCCTGATTTTCTTTCTCGATTCTATCTATCTGGTCTGTACCCCTTCCGTCCTCGTTTTCCCTGGTTTCCTTTAGTTCCCTCAGGCTGTCTTGAACGCTGATGAGGAAGCCGGTTCTAATCTTCAGGTCCTGCGTCTCTTCACTCAAGCTTTTGGAGAGCTTTTTTATTTCCACCTTGGTATTAACATTGGCCTTTACCAGATCCATCAGCTGTTCGGCCATCTCCACAACGTTGTCCACCGTGTTTCTGAGTTTGGTGAACTCCCGAGTTTTTTCATCTACCTTCTCTGTTCGCTTTTCTGGGGTGCCCCTTCTTCTCCTCTTTTTTGGGTTCTCCGAACCTTCACAATCTGAATCTGCTGTTAGATCGTAGATTGGACTCTTATGCATCTCTTCATCTAGGTACCAGTCCGTCGGTGTCGACACGCTCTGCCTTGGCGTTCCGAAGACTTCCTCGTCATTCTGTTCGCTTTGGTCCGTTGTGTTGTCCACCGTCTCAGAGGCTTTCTGTTCCTCGTCGTTCTGGCCGCTTTTGTCCGTTGTATCATTCACCGTCTCAGAGACATTTGGAGATCTCAATACTCTGTTTTGTATCGCTCTTTCAAGGGCTTTTTCGAACTCCTCCCTCTCCTTTTTTGCATCTTCCGATTCCTCTCCTCTTTTGTTTTTATTGGTTTCCATGTATCGTCCCACGAGTAGCTAGGGATCGTCGGTCCACCCCTGCAGAGCCCCGCATGCAGGGGTAAGGCATCTTCCCCGCCGGGTTGCCTGGTCCGGCGGGCATCGCTTGCGACACACGTAGTCACCCCTGTGCCATGCATCCCTGCGGCGCGATGGTGCTACACCGTTGGATTGGGGGACGCGGTAGCCCCCTGCCTCCAGTGTCCCAGCTTGGGACACCGGAGGCAGAAAGGACTGGAAGATAAGAGGACATAGCCGCCTCCCCTATGCCCGGTAGTGAGGAAAAGAGTGACCCCTAGCCCTCGAATGCTCTAATAGCGTCGGGGTCGGAAAAGAGCAAGAGTTGGCCCAGTGTGGTCGACAGAAAGATAAAAGAGAGTGGTCCTGCTCCAGTCTAGATGAAACAAAGTAGGACCAAGCTATAGTACTCCCAGGATCGCCAACCCTGCACACTAGGTGTGTGTCTCTAGGAGGGCCTTTTTATCGAGGTGTTCCCCCCTCTAGATCCATTGGGTTCAGTAAGAGACAGGCCCGCCACGAGTAGGCACCCAACGGTCTTGCTTGTGGAGAGGCTCTATGTTATGATGTACGCTTCACACTCGCCTGGGAAGACCCCCGAGCCCAACCTATCCTAACCTAACCTAACCTAACCTAACCTAACCTACCTAAGGTTAGGTTAGATCAATTTCAAATCCAAATTTTCGAAATAAAAAAAATGAACAAAAAAATCAAAAAAAAAAAATTATGGCCATGTAACCCAACTTGACTATCAACCTAACCTGACTAACTAACCCAACCTGACTTTCTAACCTAACTTAACCTAACCTAACTCAGGTTGGCTTAGATCAATTTCAAATTCGAATTTTCAAAATGAAATAAAATATTTAAGAATAATCGAAATTATTACCATGTAACCTAACTTGACTATCTAACCTAACCTGACTATCTGAATCAACCTGACTATCTAACCTAAGCTAATTAGGTTGGGTTAGATCACTTTCAAAATTTTCGAATCGAGTCGCAAGTACCATTTTCTTGAAGTGGAGCATTGGACTTGAAAAAATAGAAATTTTGACCATGTAACTCAACTTGACTATCAACCTAACCTGAATAACAAACCCAACCTGACTCTAACCTAACCTAACCTAACCTAACTCATGTTGGGTTAGATTAATTTCAAATTCGAATTTTGCAACCCAACTTGACTATCAACCTAACCTGACTAACTAACCCAACCTGCCTATCTAACCCAACCTAACCTAACCTAACCTAACTCAGGTTGGGTTAGATCAATTTCAAATCCGAATTTTCAAAATGAAAAACAAAATTCAAGAAAAATCGAAATCATGACCATGTAACCCAACTTGACTATCAACCTGACCTGAATAACTAACCCAACGACTATCTAACCTATCCTAACCTAACCTAACCTAACCTAACTAAGGTTGGGTTAGATCAATTTCAAATCCAAATTTTCAAAATAAAAAATATAAACAAAAAAATCAAAATTATGGCCATGTAACCCAACTTGACTATCAACCTAACCTGACTATCTAACCCAACCTGCCTATCTAACCCAACCTAACCTAACCTAACCTAACTCAGGTTGGGTTAGATCAATTTCAAATCCGAATTTTCAAAATGAAAAACAAAATTCAAGAAAAATCGAAATCATGACCATGTAACCCAACTTGACTATCAACCTGACCTGAATAACTAACCCAACGACTATCTAACCTAACCTAACCTAACCTATCCTTACTTAGCTCAGGTTGGGTTAGATCAATTTCAAATTTGAATTTTCAAAAAAAATAAAAAAAAAATCGAAAATATGACCATCTGACCCAACTTCACTATCTAACCTATCCTAACCTAACCTAACCTAACCTAACTAAGGTTGGGTTAGATCAATTTCAAATCCAAATTTTCAAAATAAAAAATATACACAAAAATATCAAAATTATGGCCATGTAACCCAACTTGACTATCAACCTAATCTGACTATCTAACCCAACCTGACTATCTAACCTAACCTAACCTAAATTAACCTAACCTAACTCAGGTTGGGTTAGATCAATTTCAAATCCGAATTTTCAGAATGAAAAACAAAATTCAAGAAAAATCGAAATCATGACTATATAACCCAACTTGACTATCAACCTGACCTGAATAACTAACCCAACGACTATCTAACCTATCCTAACCTAACCTAACCTAACTCAGGTTGGGTTAGATCAATTTCAAATCCGAATTTTCAGAATGAAAAACAAAATTCAAGAAAAATCGAAATTATGACCATGTAACCCAACTTCACTATCTAACCTATCCTAACCTAACCTAACCTGACCTAACTCAGGTTGGGTTAGATCAATTTCAAATTCGAATTTTCGAAATGAAAGGGAAATTCAAGAAAAATTGAAATTATGACCATGTAACTCAACTTGACTATCTAACCCAACCTGACTATCTAACCCAACCTAACCTAACCTAACTCAGGTTGGGTAAGAATAATTTCAAATTCAAATTTTCAAAATGAGAAAAAAATATTTAAGATTCATCAAAATTATGACCATATAACCTAACTTGACTATCTAACCTAACCTGACTATCTAAATCAACCTGACTATCTAACCTAAGGTTGGGTTAGATCACTTTCAAACTCAAATTTTCGAATCGAGTCGCAAGTACTATTTTCTTGAAGTGGAACATTGGACTTGAAAAAATGGAAATTATGACCATGTAACTCAACTTGACTATCAACCTAACCTGACTAACCCAACCTGACTATCTAACCTATCCTAACCTAACCTATCCTAACCTAACTCAGGTTGGGTTAGATCAATATCAAATTCAAATTTTCAAAATGAACAAAAAAATCAAAATTATGACCATCTAACCTCACTTGACTAGATAGTCAAGTAGGGTTAGGTTAGGTTAGGTTAGATCACTTCCAAAATTTTCGAATCGAGTCGCAATTACGATTTTCTTGAAATGGAGCATTGGACTTGAAAAATTGGAAATTATGACCATGTAACTCAACTTGACTATCAACCTAACCTGAATAACAAACCCAACCTGACTCTAACCTAACCTAACCTAACCTAACTCAGGTTGGGTTAGATCAATTCCAAATTCGAATTTTGCAACCCAACTTGACTATCAACCTAACCTGACTAACTAACCCAACCTGCCTATCTAACCCAACCTAACCCAACCTAACCTAACTCAGGTTGGGTTAGATCAATTTCAAATCCGAATTTTCAAAATGAAAAACAAAATTCAAGAAAAATCGAAATCATGACCATGTAACCCAACTTGACTATCAACCTGAACTGAATTACTAACCCAACGACTATCTAACCTAACCTAACCTAACTTATTCTTACTCAACTCAGGTTGGGTTAGATCAATTTCAAATTTGAATTTTCAAAAAAAAATCAAACAAAAATCGAAATTATGACCATGTAACCCAACTTGACTATCTAACCTATCCTAACCTAACCTAACCTGACCTAACTCAGGTTGGGTTAGATCAATTTCAAATTTGAATTTTCAAAAAAAAATCAAACAAAAATCGTAAATATGACCATCTGACCCAACTTCACTATCTAACCTATCCTAACCTAACCTAACCTAACCTAACCTAACCTACCTAAGGTTAGGTTAGATCAATTTCAAATCCAAATTTTCGAAATAAAAAAAATTAACAAAAAAATCAAAATTATGGCCATGTAACCCAACTTGACTATCAACCTAACCTGACTAACTAACCCAACCTGCCTATCTAACCCAACCTAACCTAACCTAACCTAACTCAGGTTGGGTTAGATCAATTTCAAATCCGAATTTTCAAAATGAAAAACAAAATTCAAGAAAAATCGAAATCATGACCATGTAACCCAACTTGACTATCAACCTGAACTGAATTACTAACCCAACGACTATCTAACCTAACCTAACCTAACTTATTCTTACTCAACTCAGGTTGGGTTAGATCAATTTCAAATTTGAATTTTCAAAAAAAAATCAAACAAAAATCGAAATTATGACCATGTAACCCAACTTCACTATCTAACCTATCCTAACCTAACCTAACCTGACCTAACTCAGGTTGGGTTAGATCAATTTCAAATTTGAATTTTCAAAAAAAAATCAAACGAAAATCGTAAATATGACCATCTGACCCAACTTCACTATCTAACCTAACCTAACCTAACCTTTTTTTTTTTTTTTTTTGTAGGGGGGGAAATCGCTTGACACCATGGCCTTTCTTTCAATCGGCCAAGGTAGTGTCGGGCGCTACTCCGACTAAAACCCTCCCATGCCCTCTCTCGCGTCCGGAAAATCGTCCTAAGACACACCTCGGCGCGAGCGGCATTTCTGCTACATCTCTTATGTTTTCCTCAAAGTTGTCCAGTCCTGTGTAATTTTTCTTCTTCTTCTTTCTTCTTCATGATTTTGCATATAGTGCTTGCGATGGTGTTCCACCATGCGGGATTACGCGTCATTATATCTATTATGTTGTCTGCATTGATGTCTTCTCCTATTGCATTCTCGAGGTCCAGCCGCTCATGGTGCCATCTGTCACACCCGAAGATCGTGTGTTCCGCCGTGTCTATTTGTTCGCAGTAGATACAGCAGTCGTCCTCAGTTTTCCCGATTCTCTTTGTGTAGGCGCGGAAGGATCCGTGTCCTGTCAAGAATTGTGTGATATGGTAATTCAAGTTTCTGAAGTTGCAACCGGTCCATGTTTCAATATTTGGTATCAGGCGCTTTGTCCATTGGGCTACTGTTTGTATTTCGTTCCATCGTGCTTGCCACCGTTTTCTTGTCTCCAGTTGTTCTCTAGCTACGCTCTGTTCTCTGTCCCCTCTCTCCCTAAAAATCCGTGTTCTCTCATCCACGAGCAACTCAATTGGAGGGACCCCGGCAAGAACACAGGTTGCCTCGAAAGATACTGTTCTGAATGATGCTATGGTTCTGAGTAACATTTTTCTCTGTGTGCTAGCCATCATGTTTCTGTACTTGTCTACGCTCATTACCCTTTCCCATACCGGTGCTCCGTATAGGAGTACCGATTGTGTTACTCCATATAGCATTTTTTTCTTAGCGGAGCTAATGCAGTTCGTGTTTGGGAGCAGTCGCGTGAGGGCGGTCACCGATTTCTCTGCCTTTTCTACTGTTCTTCTGATATGTTCGTTAAATATGCTTTTATCATCGAGCCAGATGCCTAGGCATTTAAGGAATTTTCGGGGCTGTATTTCAGTATTTCCCACTCGGAATGCGATGCCATCCCTTTTCCTTGGGCCTCTAACAATGATGGCTTCTGTCTTGTGAGCAGCAATTTTCAATTCGCTTTCCTCCATCCAGTTCGTGATCACTCTTAGGGCTGCATTTGCAGAGTTTACCAGATTCTGTTTATCATTATTTCTAACTATTAAGGTCAGATCGTCTGCATATGCTACGGTTTGGCACCCGGGAGGCAGGTTTAGCCTCAGGACTGGGTCGTATAGGATGTTCCACAGAGTGGGTCCAAGGACTGATCCCTGCGGAACACCCTGGGTCATATAGATGTGTTCCTTGTTTTGAATGTTCAGACGACGTCCCTGGAAGTAACTCTCTATCGTTCTAATCAGGTATGGGCTTATTCCTAAGTCCTTCAGTCTCCTCACGATGATGCTCCAGCCCGCGGTATTAAATGCGTTCTCCACATCAATCGTGATGATTGCGCTCCATTTCATCCGGCTATTTGCTGCCTCTCCGAGAACTCGTTCCACTGCGTGCACCGTCGACATTTCTCTCCTGAAGCCGAATTGTCTCCCGGATATGCCATTTTTTTCCTTCAGTTCTTCCTCTAGGCGATTTTTGATGATGTGTTCCATCATTTTCCCGAGTGTGTCTAGTAGGCATATCGTCCTGTGTTTGTTCCCAGGTTTCGGAAACAGCACCACTGTAGCTATTTTCCACTCTGCAGGGAATTTCTGCCTGCGTAAAATCTGGTTAGCCATTGCTAGAAGGGAGTCTGGTATCATGACAGCTGCTTCTTTTATAGTTTCCGCCGCGAGGCCGTCGGGGCCAGGAGCCTTCCGGGACTTAAGTCTTCCGCACGCTATATTCAGTTCTTCTGCGGTGATTTCCGGGGCTGGATATACGTTATCGTTCATCGTCCAGGCGTCGACTTTTCGGGGAAAGAGTTTGTGTATGGTCTTTCTCCTCTGGTCTGAGTCCATATCATACGGTGAGCCGTTTTTTTTGAGTTGGCTCGTGACGAGTCTGTACCCCTGCCCCCACAGATCGCCGTCGAGTTCTTTACATATTTGTGTCCAGTGCTCTTTTTTCCCCTTGTTTATAGCTTTTTTAAATTCTTTTCTGCAGGTTTCGTATTGTTCTTCTAGCCTGTCTATGTTCGGCGGGTTTTTTTTCCTGGCCCTGGTCAGGAAACGCCTGCTTTTATTGCAGGCTTCCTTTAGCGTTTGCATATCCCGGTTCCACCAGTAAGGTTGTAATCGTGGTTGTTTGCCTCGTCTGTGTGTGGTAGCAGCTTTTTGCGCATTTTTCAGCTGCCTGACTAGATCACCTGGCTCGGTTTCAGCGGGGTCGTGCACTAGCGATATCGCGGCTCGGAGAGTATCTCTGTCTATGTATGGCCTTGCTTTCGTTACTGGTTTGCTTTTCGGCGTACTGTGTTCTACGTTTATGACGATCATGCCATGGTAGCTCATGGAGTCCTCTTCGAGTACTTCCCACTCTGTTATTCTTTGTGCCATGTTGTTTGAGGCGAAAGTTATGTCTATAAAAGACGAGCTGTTTCCTCTGTTGAAGGTCGGCCGATCTCCTTTGTTCACCACCGCGAGGTCAAGTGTGGCAAGCCATTCCGCGATGTACTCCCCCCTTCTATCTGAGAAGCTTGACCCCCAGAGCGGGGATTTGGCATTTAGGTCCCCGAGTATTACTACCCCTAGGTTCTCTTGCTGGATGCTTATCATGATCTCGTCTACATACTCGTGGAAGTCTTGTAATGAGATGTTTGGTGACACATAGCAGTTATACAGCGTCCAGTCAGCGAAGTAAATCTTGGTGTACCCTCTGCATATTTCGTGATTTTTGACCCCAATGTTTCGGTTAAGGAAGTACGTGGCGACATTTACATCCTTATCGGTGATCCACTTTTGGCCTTTGCTCTTATTCTTATTGGGCTCTTGAAGGCATATCATATCACATTTCAGCCTCATGGCCGTTTCGAGTCCTGCGCAGCTCTGCCTCGATCCACGTTGATTTGAAGAAGTCGTATCGGCATTATTGGAGGTTGACGCTGGTCCGCCTGCCCCCGTTCAGTGTAGCTGTGTTTCTGTCTTTTATGATGGCTCTGAATTTCGGGCAGCTGGTGGTGCCCGCTCTATGTCCTTTACTTCCGCAACTGAGGCAGCTTGGCGTTTCGCGGCAGTCTTTTAACCTATGCCCATCTTTACCGCATTTGCTACAGGTATCAGACCTATCTGTGCCATTGCATTCGTTTCTTGAATGCCCAAATTCCAAACATCTATAACATCTTGCGACATGCACCTTCAATCTTATACGTCCTTGGCCCCAACCCATGGGGATGGCTCCATTGCCCATTATCCTCCTGGCTATGTACATGTTCTCTGCGGCTACTATGGCCGTCAAGTTTCCGTTCTTGTTCTCTTTGAGCTCCTTTATGTAAAAGCGCCCGCTGTCTACTCCTGGCCTATTTTCCAAGATACGCTCTTTGACCTGGTCTTCGCTAAGGTCAGCGTTTATGCCACTCAGGTGCAGCAGAATTTCTTTCCTCTTGATATCTACCTTGCAGTTGGGATCTTTTTCCCTAATTGCTTCTTTCAGCAATTCCGATTCTGTCCTCCCTCCTTCTAGCTCTAGCATAAGGTCTCCTTTGGCTGTTTTCCTCATCTGTTTAATCTTAACGCCTACGTCCTCGATGCACACCGAGGACTTTACGGATCTTACCAGGTCTGCGAATGATTTCCCATCCGCCATGATGATCACCTTGTTTGGTCTGGTTAACTTTGGCCCTTGGTGGTTCCCGTCTCAATAGAGTGATCTTCGTGTCTTCTTCCGCGAAGACGTATTCACAACACTTTCTAATGGGGGTGCTTTCGGCTTCCTCGGTTTCCCATATGGTTATTTCTTTTTTCCCGTTTTGCACTAGTATGTCCTTCAGTGTCCTCATCAGCTTGTAAGACTTTTCGAGGTCCCCTCCGGGGTCCGCTGCATTCCAGGTCAGGGGTAGCAGAAGCGTCATGCAGCTTTTTCCGGTGCTGCCGCCCCTGCTACTCATGACTTCCGTAACATTACCTAACCTAACCTAACCTAACCTAACCTAACCTAACCTAACCTAACCTAACCTTTTTTTTTTTTTTTTTTTTTCTGTGGGGTGGAAATGCTGCATGCACGATGGCCGCTCGGTGTCCATCACGAGCCAACAGTGCCGGACTCCTACCGGCTAAAACCACCCCGGAGCCCGCCTGTACCCGGAGCTGTCCCTAAGGATATTACAGGTACAGGTGACTTTTCTTGATGCTATCATCTGCCTATCTATCTGTGATCAGCTCTGTCCCTTGCTTGGCTTTCCCTCTCCTCTTTCTCCTTCGCCTTCATCACTGCCCGGAGGTACGTTGCTCCTTCCTTCCATAGCCTACCGTTTTCCAGCATTGTTTGTACCAGGGTCCCTGGTGTTATGTTATCTCCAAAAGAGATCTCAATGCTCCTTCTCTCTGCATGCCACCTATTGCACTCGAAGACGGTGTGTTGCGGGTCATCTCTCTCTCCACAATATATGCAGAGGTCGTCGCGGGACTTTCCTATTCTCAGCGTGTATGTTCTGAATGAACCATGTCCGGTGAGGGCTTGTGTGCTGTAGTAATCCAGGGTCTTGTGTCTGCAGTCCGTCCATGCTTGGATGTTGGGTATTAAGCGTTTCGTCCACTGCGCCGTCTCCTGGTTGTTTTCCCACCTTCTCTGCCATTCGTTCATGGTAGACTGTCTTTCATTTCTTTTGTCTTCCTCATTTATTCTGCCTATTTCATCAAGGCGTTGTCTTTCCTTGAGAAGTAGGTCTATCGGTGGGGTGCCCGTTATGACACATATGGCGTCTGCTGAGGTGGTTCTGTATGCGGATGCGACCCGGATCAACATCCTCCTTTGTATTGCTATAAGCATCTTACGGTATTTTGCCACGTCCACGACTCGTGCCCACACCGGTGCAACGTAGAGAAGCACGGACTGGACCACACCGTAGAGTACTCTCCTTTTATAGGCTCCTGGTCCTCTGATGTTTGGGAGAATCCTGGTCAAGGCGGCCACCTGTCTGTCCGCCTTTTCACAGGTTTTTTTTACATGCTGGTTGTAAATCAACTTTTCGTCTATCCAGACGCCTAGATATTTGATCGATTTCTTTGGTTCAATTGCTCTCCCGTTCATATCGAAGGACACTCCTGCCCTGTTTCTTGGTCCTTTAATGATTATCGCTTCCGTCTTTTCAGTCGCGACTTCTAGACCATTATCTCTTACCCATTTACTCACCTGGCTTAGCGCTCTGTTTGCCCTTTCTACCAGCTCTTCTTTCGTCCTGGCGTTGATGGTCAACGCTAGGTCGTCTGCATATGCTACTGCGGCGCAGCTTGTCGGGAAGTCTAAACGTAGGACTCCGTCGTATAGGACGTTCCACAGGGTCGGACCGAGGACCGAGCCCTGCGGGACTCCCTGCATCATTTCCTGCTTGTACCCTCTGATTTCGAGGCTTCTGTCCGACAGATATGCTCGAATAGTGTTTGTGATATACTTGCTTATTCCCATCTGTGATATCCTGTCGGTAATTCGTCCCCATTTGGCCGTGTTGAATGCGTTCTTGATATCCACCGCCACTATTGCTCCCCATGTTCTTGGGTCACTCCTGATCTTGTCCAGTACTTCTTTGGCGGCCGCGACTGTAGACTTGCCAGACCTAAATCCGAACTGGTTCATGCTGATGCCCCCTTTCTCGTCGAGTTCGCTTTCAAGCCTTGCCTTTATAAGATGTTCATACAGCTTTCCAATGGTGTCCAGGAGACAGATGGTTCTGTATTTGGTCGTGTCCTTCGGAATCAGCACCACTCCTGCGGTTTTCCATCTTCTAGGGAAGCCGTTTGTCCTGAGCAGGTTGTTTAGGCAGCTGGCGAAGGTATCCGGTGCCACCGATACAGCAGTCTTTATGACCTCCGCCGCTATTCTGTCTGGCCCGGGTGCCTTCCTGTTCTTCAGCCTAGAGGCCGCTATTTTTATCTCTTCTATGGTGAAAAGTGGTGGGTTCTCCTCGATGTCGTGTACAATTCTGTCGTGATTTACTGTCACTTCGTCCGTGTCTGGGAAGAGCTCCTTTATTACCTGTATCTTTTTTTGCTGATCTATGTAGTACGGGGTCCTTGGGCGATTCAGGTCGCTCATCACTATTTTGTACCCCTGTCCCCAGGGGTCATCCTCCAGCTTGTCGCACAGTGTTTTCCACTCCTCTTTCTTGGCCCTGTTAATGAGTTTCCTAAGTTCCCTTCGGCTCTCTTTATACTCTAACTCTGCTTCGTCTACGATCGTCTGATTGCGCCTCAGCCCTCTGAGTCTGGCAAGTCGTCTTTTGGCTTGCTTGCACTCCTTCCACAAACCGTCTATTTCCGGGTTCCACCAGACTGGCTGTGTCCTCGCCTCTCCCCGTGTGCTCATTGTGCTAATGTCACTGGCCTGTTTTAGCATATCCTGTAGCTCCTCGACATTCGCTCTGCCTGGGGCCAGCAGCGTGAGTGCATTCCTCAGCATTTCCATGTTTATATATTTGTTGTTTTTCCAAACTACGGGTTCTAGGGCGTTTGCGTCCGCGATTTTGTATACTATGTAGCGATGGAGGCTCAGGCTTTCGTCTTCCAGGACCTTCCACCCAGTTATCCTCCTGCCTATGTTCTTCGTGGATATAGTAATGTCGATGTATGACTTCTGATTCCCTCTCGAGAAGGTAGGGATATCGCCGCAGTTATGCACTGTCAGATCAAGCGAGTCAATCCATTCAATAAGATACTGGCCTCTTGCGTCGGTGTATCCAGAATTCCATAAGTTTGCCTTTGCATTGAAATCCCCGGCTATTATTGCCTCGACTCCGCCATCTCTAACTCGTTGCATAATATCATCAACACGGCGTTTATACTCTTCAAGGGTGCAGTTCGGAGAAAAGTAGCAATTGTAGATTGACCACGTCCTAAAGGCCAAACAGGTGAAACCGTTACCGGTTGAGTGGCTAACCGCGCCACAGTTCTTGTTCCTACAGAGGGTTGCAGTAGCCTCCTCCTGGTCCCTAATCCATTCCATGTTCTTTCTGATGTTTGTTTTATTTGGTTCTTGTGTCAATATCAGGTCGGCTTTTATTTCAAGTGCCTTCTTCTGTATGAGTTGGTAGGCCCCTACCCTTCTATCCGTATTTATTTGCAGAATTACAAGCTCTGCGCCGAGTGGGCAACCGAGGGGGTTGTGGCGGTTATTGTTGTTGTTGTTGTTGTTGTTATTGGGGTGCCTGTGATGGGTTGAGAGACGGGGACGGTGGCGATAGTTTGGGAGCGCTGTTTAGCGGTTCTTGTTCTCGCTGTTTTATCTCTGGTCCTAGCTATTCGTAGGGCATCTTTGAAAGCCGGGCACTTGCCACTTCCAACCCTGTGCCCTGTTTCCTCGCAGACCGGGCAGGCTTCCTCCTCCGTGCAGTCACTGGCAATGTGCCCTCCTTTGCCGCACTTGTAACATGCCTCTGCTCTATCCGGGCCATCGCAGCTTTCTCTGGTGTGGCTGAAGCTCCAACACTTTGAGCACCTGGGGACATGGACTCGCTTCTCAGCCTTGCATAGAACCATCCCGATCCTAATGCCCTCCTTTTCAATGAGGGTCGCCGCATCGGACCTCGGTAAGGTGATCGTGACCGCCGCCGTATCATTTTGCGAGATTCTTATGTTGGACATTTTGCATTCCTCTGTCCATCTACCAGTTTCTCTTTCGATCGCCCCGGCGATCTCATCCTCCGTGACATTCCACGGCATCCCCCTCAGGTGGATGAGATCCCTTGGTTCCTCTCCCAGCCTCCTGGTTTTTAGACCCCCCTGCCCATGCAGGGCGTCCTTCAGATTGGTACAGGCCGCCGGGTCTTTTTCCAGGGTTAGGAGCAGGTTCCCCTCCTTAGTGCTCCTCATCCCTCTGATCGCGCTAGCTGCCTCCGTTCCTCCTATGGCTTCACTAACCTTCCCCAAGATTTCTCGATATGACTTGCAAGCTTCGCTAATTACCATTCCACAGGTATTTTTGTCCCTCCTGTTGCCTGCCTGCTGTTGGGAGTTCGTGAAGATTTCGACCCCTGTGCCTCTGTCATGGAATATCATCTCCGTCATTTTTTGCAGGGCATCCGCGCTCATAGCTTTGACTTGATGTATGAGTACTCGTTTGTCTGTGCTGGTTTCATCCCTCAGCTGCACTAGTTTTTCCCATAAGTCTCGTGGGGTACCATCATAGGCTAACTTGATAATTTTTTTACGTGAGACAGCTCCAGTTCCTCGCACTCTTGTGGTCTGTTCCACCACCTCGAAGGCCCCGGTCAGTTGCGAGAGCTCCGGGAACTTCTCTTTATACATCTTCTGAATGCTGGTTTTCATCTCGGTGTCATCAGGTTCTGCTATGACCACCTTCACCACGTCTCCTTCTATCGTTAGTGGGTTTCCCGTGGTGATCACTGTGTTTGTGAAGACCGATTTATGCCATTGCAATTGCTGGACCTTACCATATACGTCGTACTCAGTTGTTGCCTCCAGCTCCTTTGGGGAGTTTAGTCTGGACGCTGGGCATGTACATGCGCAGATGCACGCTACCCCCTGGGGATTTGGAGTTGGGGGTGCGTCTGGGGTCATGTCCTTCTCGGTTTCCGTCTGTGTCCCGGCGCTGATTTTGTTCATGTCCTCGGGTTGGTGGTGGGTTTCAGTGATGGTGGTGTCTTTAGATGTCTCTGGATCACTCGGTTCCATGAAGCGATCGCTTCTTTTTTTCAGACTTCTAACTTCCTCGTCTATTTCCCTGGAGATGGCTTTTATCTCGACCTTAGTATTTACGTTTCTCTTGATCAAGGCCATTAGTGTATTTGTTTTCCTCATCAGTTTCTCCACTGCCTTCTGCATTTTGCTCACCTCGTCGTTCCCCTTCTTCGTTGGAGATACCTGCCATTTCCTCTTTTCTCCCGGTTGGGTGGCTACGTCATCCAGATCTATCCATATGATCTCCCCTTCCGTCCCTTGGTCTGGCGCTGCCGGCTTCTCGCCGAATAGCTCCAAAGCTAGGCTCTTGTTCGGGTCCTCATTTGAGAAACCATCGTGTGTCCTTCCACCTGCCCCCTCGCCAGGAGTTTCGTTACCTGGTCCCTGGGGGGTCGTAAATACCTCGTCGGTCTCGCTGTTCGCCTCACTCTTCTTGGATGTTTCGGTTAGGATAGGTTTTTTGTCCAACAGGTTTCCTTGCGCCCCTAGCTGCTTGCCAGGCCCAGGGGATCTCACGAGCTTCCTGCTCCTCCGCTCTGCCATGCTTGCCAGTTCAATCTCGAACTTCTCCCTATCCATTCTCTGCTCATCGGTTTCTTCATTTGCATTTTTGTTTATATTCATGTTGTTCCCACGAGTAGCTAGGGAAATTATCAGTCAGCCCCTGCAGAGCCCCGCTTGCAGGGGTAAGGCATCTACCCCGCCGGGTTGCCTGGTCCGGCGGGCATCGCTTTCGACACACTTAATCACCCCTGTGCCATGCATCCCTACGGCGCGATGGTGCTACACCGTTGGATTGGGGGACGCGGTAGCCCCTCTGCATCCAGAGCCCCAGCTTGGGACTCGGAAACAGAAGAGGGACTGGAAGATAAGAAGACATAGCCGCCTCCCCTATGTCCTGGTAGTGAGAAAAGGAGTGACTCCTAGCCCTCGAATGCTCTAATAGCGTCGGGATCGGAAAAGAACAAGAGTTGGCCCAGTGTGGCCGACAGAAAGATAAAAGAGAGTGGTCCTACTCCAGTCTAGATGAAACAGAGTAGGACTAAGCTGTAGTACTCCCAGGGTCGCCAACCCTGCACACTAGATGTGTGTCTCTTGGAGGGCCTTTTTATCGAGGTGTTCCCCCCTCTAGATCCATTGGGTTCAGTAAGAGACAGGCCCGCCACGAGTAGGCACCCAACAGTCTTGCTTGTGGAGTGGCTCTATGTTATGATGTACGCTTCACACTCGCCTGGGAAGACCCCCGAGCCCAACCTAACCTAACCTAACCTAACCTAACCTAACCTAACCTAACCTAACCTAACCTAACCTTTTTTTTTTTTTTTTTTTTTTTTTTTTTTTGTGAAGGGGGAAACCGCTTGGCACCAGGGCATTGTGTCTACCGCCCTGGTAGTGTCGGTCGCCAACCCGACTAAAACCCCCCTCTTGCCCTCTCCTGCGCTTGGATCTATCTTGCGATATCTCGTCAAGCGTAGGCGGCGGTCTGTAGATCATATGTCGTCATCAG
This sequence comes from Chrysolina haemoptera, assembly GCA_958298965.1. Lineage (NCBI taxonomy): Eukaryota > Metazoa > Arthropoda > Insecta > Coleoptera > Chrysomelidae > Chrysolina > Chrysolina haemoptera. The sequence continues at coordinate 370,035 of OY282593.1, read as the reverse complement.
GTCCTGTGTCGTCATCATCGTAGATTGCATGTGCTATATTCATTTCTTGCCTTTGGGCCTCCCTCTCCTCACGCTCTTTCGTTTCCATGACCGTTTTCAGGAAGTTATACCCTGCCTCCCAATTAGGTACTGTGTCCATCATGAGCCCAGTAAGGTTATCCGGGGTGAGTATTTCACCTATAGCCGCTTCAGCCTGCTGTCGCTCTCGTACCCACCTTCCACATTCAAAGATGGTGTGGCGTGGGTCGTCCCTGTCTCCGCAGTAGGCACATATCTCGTTCTCTGTCTTTCCTATTTTGTGGGTATACTTCCTGAATGAGCCATGCCCGCTGAGGGCTTGGGTTACATAGTAGCTGGTGCTTTTATGTTTGCATCTCATCCACGTGCTTATATCGGGTATCAAAATTTTAGTCCACTGTGCAGTGGAAGTGTTGTCGTTCCACCTTGTTTGCCATCTCTCTATAGTCCTATGTCTTTCTTCAGCTATTACCCTTAAGTTCAAGTCGTGCATGTTATCTAGACGTATTTTCTCCTCGATCAAGAGGTCAATTGGTGGTATCGCCGCTATTACACATAGTGCCTCAGCCGACACGGTTCTGTACGCCATGGCGACACGCAGCAACATCTTTCGCTGAGTCGATATCAGCATGTCCTTGTATCTGTTTACTCTGATGACATGTCCCCACACTGGTGCTGCAAACAAGAGGACTGATTGGACTACACCGTACATGACTTTTCTTTTGAAAAGGCCCGGTCCTCTGATGTTCGGTAGGATTTTGGTTAGCGCTGTAACCTGCCTATTAGCCTTCTCGCAAGTTTTCCTAACATGCTCATTGAAGATTTGCTTATCGTCCAGGTGCACCCCCAAGTATTTGACATATTTGCTTGGTGTGATCTCCGTGTTTCCTATCGCAAAACTAATGTCATCACGTTTCCTGGGTCCTCTCATTATGATAGCCTCTGTTTTTTGGGGTGCGATCTCGAGTCCGTTTTCTATGGTCCATTGATTGATCGTTGTTAGGCACTCGTTTGTCTTTTGTATCAACTCCTCTCTCTTTTGGGCAGTGACGATCAGCGCGAGATCGTCCGCATATGCTACAGTTGTGCAGTTACTTGGTAGTTCAAGCGTGAGAATTCCGTTGTACGCCACATTCCACAGTGTGGGGCCGAGTACTGATCCCTGTGGGACTCCCTGCGATATGCTCATGCTTATTTTCCCGGAGCTCACCTTTCTCCCGGAGAGGTAGCTGGTTATCGCTCGTCTTAGGTATGCGCTGATTTGCAATCGGCTCAGTTCCCGGTTTATGAGGTGCCATTTCGCCGTGTTAAAGGCGTTTTTTACGTCTATCATGACGACCACCCCCCATGTCTTCCGGTCTCTGTTCACTGCATCTATTACGTGCTTGACTGCCCCTATTACCGATCTCTTTGATCTAAACCCGAACTGGGTGTCGGCAATACCTCCTCTTTCGTCCAGCTCCTCTTCCAGCCTGGCCTTCAACATATATTCATAGATTTTTCCGAATCCGTCAAGTAGACATATCGGTCGGTGTTTTTCTTCTATCCTTGGGTCTCCTTTAGGGATCAGTACCACCTTGCCGTTCTTCCATGTGTCTGGGAAGGTTCCCTGATTGAGTTCTTCATTCATCACTTTCAGAATGGTATCTGGCATTTCCTCTATGGCGAGCTTGACTGTTTCTGGTAGGATCCCGTCGGGGCCCGGAGATCTCTTGCTCTTTAGCTTTAGCGCCGCCTCTTTCAGTTCCCCCACCGTGAACAGGGGAGGTTGTAGCTCCTCAGCGGGTTGCTGGGCTTCGATGTCAACTTCGTCCGCGTCCGGAAATAATTCTCTTATTATGTTTTCCTTTCGGCAGCGATCGAGCTCGTATGGGGCCCTAAAACCCTTCAGGTTCCTGACCGCTATACGGTATCCCTGTCCCCATGGGTCCTGCTCCAGCCCGTCACACAGTCGTCTCCACTCCTCCTTTTGGGACCTGTTTATTTCTTTATTGAGTGTTCTTCTAGCTTCCTTGTATTCTCTTTCTAGATCCTCAAGGCGTCCAAGTGGGGTGCGGGCCTGACGTCTTGTTCTAGTTAGTAACCTCCTGGCTTTTCCACACCTCAGTCTCAGTGCGCTAATGGTGTCATTCCACCACACCGGTTGCTCCCTGGGTATTCCTTGGTTATTACGTATCGTGCTGGCTTCCTGGGCATTCTTAATCGTCTTCGTGAGCCTTTGCGTATCCGTGATATTGTGTTGTGTCAGTTGGAGGGTGTTTTTGAAGGTTGGGAGGTCCATTCTTATCTCGCAGGATTGTTCTGCCCTCTTGACGTGGGAGCCTGTCCCTACCCTAAACGTGATATATCTGTGAAGACTGCCACTTTCCTCGTTTGATACATGCCACTCGGATATTCTAGAGCCGATTTCGTCAGTGGATAGTGTGAGGTCAATGACGGATGACTGTGCCGCCCTAACGAACGTTGGTTGCCCATTTGTGTTGTGAACCGTCATGTTTGACGCGTTCACCCAATCCTCGATGTAGTGACCTCTTTTATCTGAGGCGTTGCCTGTCCACAGGGGGGATTTCGCGTTGAAATCGCCTACGATGATGGCCTCTTTGTTTCCTGTCCTCACGTGCTCTGCCAGTCTGTCGATATACTCTCGGAAGTCCGTTTGCGTAGTGTTTGGGGAGATATAACAGTTATATATGTTCCACTTCTCAAAGTTCAAGCAGGTAAAGCCATTTTCGACTGAGTGGCTGGTGACTCCGCACGATCTATTCCTGCACCACGCCGCCGTGTTCTCGTCCAGGTCCATGATCCACCTTGCGTCCGCACGGGCGATGGACAGGTTTGGTTCCTGGACGAGAACCAGGTCGGCGTCTGCTTCCTCTGCCTTCCTCCTCAACAGGTGATGCGCATTTCTGCGCCTATCCATGTTGACTTGTATGATTCTTAGTTCGGTGACGAGCTTCCCCCCTCGATCCCCTGTGTGTCGGTGTGACTGGTCCCTACAGGGTTTTCGGGTCGTTCTTCAGTGTTATCTTCACCTTCTTCTTCAGTGTTATCTTCTGATCTGTTCTCTCCTGTTGTCAATACTTGCTGTAATACCTCACCCATTTGCATGTTCGTGAGCCTAGAGGAGGTGCTAGGCCGTCTTCTGTGTTCTTCTCTGTCTCTGACCTTGTTAAGGGCCCCTTTGAAGACTGGGCATCTCATGGAGCTTGTCTTGTGTCCATTTTCTCTACAAATAGGACAGAATTCGTTGTTTTTACAGTCCCTGGCCGCGTGACCTTCCTCTCCGCATCTGAAACACAGCGCAGATCTGTCGGGCCCGACGCAGTCCTCGGTCCTATGCTCGAAACCCCAACATTTGTTGCACCTGGGTACCTTCAACCTTTTTTCAACTCTGACTCGGGCCAGCCCTATCCTAATATTATCTCTTTGGAGCATATGGTCTGCCATTGTTCTTGGCAGAGTGAGGGTGACTGCCTTCTTATCATTCTGCAGCGGTCTGATGTCGCTAATTATACAGTCGTTAGTCCACGTCCCTATTTCTGCCTCGACTGCCTCAATAATCTCCTTCTCTGTGACGTCGCCTGTCATTCCTCTCAGGTTGACCACTCCGGTATTTTCTCGTCCCATGCTCCGTGTTTTCAACGTGCCCTCTCCCTCAATCACAGATTTTAGTTTTTTGAGTGCGTCTAGGTCCTTCTCTACTGTAAGTAGGAGTTTTCCATCTCTTGTCTCCCTCACATCTCTAATTGCTTTTAGTGATTCGGAGCCTCTAACCACTGTTTTCACTCTACCGAGAATGTCCCTATATGTGGAGTCGCCATCGCTTATTATGACGCCGTAGGTGTTCCTAGCTCTTGCGTTTCCAGTTTGTTGCTTGGGGGTCGTGTAGATCTCCACAGTCGTGTCACTATCGTGGAATATGGCCTCAGTCATCTTCTGTAGATTTTTTTTATCGATCCCATTGATGTGGTGGATGCACACCATCCTGTCGTCTTTTGTTTCCTCTCTAAGCGCAACAAGCTTCTCCCATATTCCCAATTGGGATCCATCAAATCGCAGTTTAATTATTTTCTTATTCGAGGCATTGCTAGTGCCCCTGATTCTTGTGGTTTGTTCCATAACCTCGATATCTCCTGTTAGCTTACCTAGCTCCGGAAACTTGTCTTTATATAGCTTCTGTATGCCATTTTCCATCTCTGGATCCTGCGGTTCAGTTATTACGACTTTCACTACGCCATCCCCAGTGCTTAGTGGGTTTCCAACTTTAACTGTGGTATTTGTGAATACCGTTTTGTCCCATATCAGCTCCTCGATTAACTTGAATTCAGTAAGATTTCGCATTGGCTTGAGTTCTTCCGAGGAGGCCAGCAGCGAGGCCCGGCACTTGCAGGAGCATGTGCATTTGCCCTTTCCAATGTTTTCCGGTTTTCCCTGGCCTGAATCCGTTGCGCCTTCCTTTATGTTCTCAAGAGCCGCCACCTTTTCCCTCAGGAGAGCTACTTCCTTGTTTGCCTCTTCTGCTTTTTTTTTGGCAGCGTCGCGCTCCTCCTCGAGCTTCTCGACCATTTTGCTAATCTCATCGTCCATTGCTTTTTCCTCGCGCATCTCTTTTAGCGTGTCCTGTACCTGTCCTAAGAATGTGGCTCTGTCCTTTAGTTGCCCTGTCTCCGTACTAATCTTCTTTGTGAGTTTCTTGATCTCAACCTTAGTGTTGACGTTTTCCTTGATGAGGGTCATCATCTGATCAGACATCTGCACGAGGTTTGTTACCGTCTTCTGTAGCGCCGTGAACTCTCGCTCTCGTTCTGGAATCGCTCTCTTCCTACTCTCTTCTTCCGGAGATCCTCTCCATTTCCTTTTTTTTTTAGGGTTTCCTTCCTTCCCTACTTCACTGCTTGTCAGGTCAATGATTGATCTCATACTATCCTCATCCAGGAGCTCTTCCGAGACACTCTGTCTTGGTGTTTTGAGCACGTCGTCGTCGGTGCCGTCTCCGTCCTTCCGAGCTTTTGGTGATCTAGTTACTAGGTTCTTCTTCTGTGTTTCAAGCAACTGCCTTTCAAACTCTTCTCTTTCTTTGTCTATCTTTTCCATTTCCTCTCTCATCTTGCTCTCTAATTCGTATGTGGTGTCAAAATCCATATATGTTCCCACGAGTCGGGTCGTCTTGCATGTCCAGCAGGGCAGTGCGCCCCTACCCTGCTAAGGCTGCGTACTCCGAGAGGTCGCCATTTCCCCGAAGGCTCCGTTCGCGACCATATCACGCCTGGTCATTCACCCCTCAGCACGGGTCGCATGACACCTTGGGTTGCGGATTTTTGGAAGGGTTTACTCCCTGGGCGAAGTAGTCCTGAAAGGAGTGTCCCCTAGCCCTCGAATGCTCTAATAGCGTCGGGGACGGAAAAGAACAAGAGTTGGTCAAGGGTGACCGATAGATCAAAGCTAATAGAGAAGGCGAATACACCCAAGACATGTTGAAACAAAGTGCGATTCGTTGCTGGGAAGAGCCGGACGGTAGTCGTGCAATGTCCGGATTCCTAGCGATAGGCCACTCCTCCTTTATCCGGGCTTGTGACCTAACCTAACCTAACCTAACCTAACCTAACCTAACCTAACCTAACCTAACCTAACTTAACCTAACCTAACCCAACCTGACTAACTAACCTAACCTAACCTAACTCAGGTTGGGTTAGATCAATTTCAAATTTGAATTTTCAAAAAAAAATCAAACAAAAATCGAAATTATGACCATGTAACCCAACTTCACTATCTAACCTATCCTAACCTAACCTAACCTGGCCTAACTCAGGTTGGGTTAGATCAATTTCAAATTCGAATTTTGCAACCCAACTTGACTATCAACCTAACCTGACTAACTAACCCAACCTGCCTATCTAACCCAACCTAACCTAACCTAACTCAGGTTGGGTTAGATCAATTTCAAATCCGAATTTTCAAAATGAAAAACAAAATTCATGAAAAATCGAAATCATGACCATGTAACCCAACTTGACTATCAACCTGACCTGAATAACTAACCCAACGACTATCTAACCTAACCTAACCTAACCTATTCTTACTCAACTCAGGTTGGGTTAGATCAATTTCAAATTTGAATTTTCAAAAAAAAATCAAACAAAAATCGAAATTATGACCATGTAACCCAACTTCACTATCTAACCTATCCTAACCTAAATTAACCTGACCTAACTCAGGTTGGGTTAGATCAATTTCAAATTTGAATTTTCAAAAAAAAATCAAACAAAAATCGTAAATATGACCATCTGACCCAACTTCACTATCTAACCTATCCTAACCTAACCTTACCTAACCTAACCTAACCTAACCTAACCTAACCTAACCTAACCTACCTAAGGTTAGGTTAGATCAATTTCAAATCCAAATTTTCAAAATAAAAAATATAAACAAAAAAATCAAAATTATGGCCATGTTACCCAACTTGACTATCAACCTAACCTGACTATCTAACCCAACCTGACTATCTAACCTAACCTAACCTAAATTAACCTAACCTAACTCAGGTTGGCTTAGATCAATTTCAAATTCGAATTTTCAAAATGAAATAAAATATTTAAGAATAATCGAAATTATTACCATGTAACCTAACTTGACTATCTAACCTAACCTGACTATCTGAATCAACCTGACTATCTAACCTAAGCTAATTAGGTTGGGTTAGATCACTTTCAAAATTTTCGAATCGAGTCGCAAGTACTATTTTCTTGAAGTGGAGCATTGGACTTGAAAAAATAGAAATTTTGACCATGTAACTCAACTTGACTATCAACCTAACCTGAATAACAAACCCAACCTGACTCTAACCTAACCTAACCTAACCTAACTCATGTTGGGTTAGATCAATTTCAAATTCGAATTTTGCAACCCAACTTGACTATCAACCTAACCTGACTAACTAACCCAACCTGCCTATCTAACCCAACCTAACCTAACCTAACTCAGGTTGGGTTAGATCAATTTCAAATCCGAATTTTCAAAATGAAAAACAAAATTCAAGAAAAATCGAAATCATGACCATGTAACCCAACTTGACTATCAACCGGACCTGAATAACTAACACAACGACTATCTAACCTAACCTAACCTAACCTATCCTTACTTAACTCAGGTTGGGTTAGATCAATTTCAAATTTGAATTTTCAAAAAAAATAAAAAAAAAATCGAAAATATGACCATCTGACCCAACTTCACTATCTAACCTATCCTAACCTAACCTAACCTAACCTAACCTAACCTAACTAAGGTTGGGTTAGATCAATTTCAAATTTGAATTTTCAAAAAAAAATTAAACAAAAATCGAAATTATGACCATGTAACCCAACTTCACTATCTAACCTATCCTAACCTAACCTAACCTGACCTAACTCAGGTTGGGTTAGATCAATTTCAAATTTGAATTTTCAAAAAAAAATCAAACAAAAATCGTAAATATGACCATCTGACCCAACTTCACTATCTAACCTATCCTAACCTAACCTAACCTAACCTTACCTAACCTAACCTACCTAAGGTTAGGTTAGATCAATTTCAAATCCAAATTTTCGAAATAAAAAAAATGAACAAAAAAATCAAAATTATGGCCATGTAACCCAACTTGACTATCAACCTAACCTGACTATCAACCCAACCTGACTATCTAACCTAACCTAACCTAAATTAACCTAACCTAACTCAGGTTGGCTTAGATCAATTTCAAATTCGAATTTTCAAAATGAAAAAAAATATTTAAGAATAATCGAAATTATTACCATGTAACCCAACTTGACTATCAACCTGACCTGAATAACTAACCCAACGACTATCTAACCTAACCTAACCTAACCTATCCTTACTTAACTCAGGTTGGGTTAGATCAATTTCAAATTTGAATTTTCAAAAAAAATAAAAAAAAAATCGAAAATATGACCATCTGACCCAACTTCACTATCTAACCTATCCTAACCTAACCTAACCTAACCTAACTAAGGTTGGGTTAGATCAATTTCAAATCCAAATTTTCGAAATAAAAAAAAAGAACAAAAAAATCAAAATTATGGCCATGTAACCCAACTTGACTATCAACCTAACCTGACTAACTAACCCAACCTGCCTATCTAACCCAACCTAACCTAACCTAACCTAACTCAGGTTGGGTTAGATCAATTTCAAATCCGAATTTTCAAAATGAAAAACAAAATTCAAGAAAAATCGAAATCATGACCATGTAACCCAACTTGACTATCAACCTGAACTGAATTACTAACCCAACGACTATCTAACCTAACCTAACCTAACTTATTCTTACTCAACTCAGGTTGGGTTAGATCAATTTCAAATTTGAATTTTCAAAAAAAAATCAAACAAAAATCGAAATTATGACCATGTAACCCAACTTCACTATCTAACCTATCCTAACCTAACCTAACCTGACCTAACTCAGGTTGGGTTAGATCAATTTCAAATTTGAATTTTCAAAAAAAAATCAAACAAAAATCGTAAATATGACCATCTGACCCAACTTCACTATCTAACCTATCCTAACCTTTTTTTTTTTTTTTTTTTTTGTGAGGGGGAAATCGCTTGACACCCAGGCCTGTCTGTCAATCAGCCTGGGTAGTGTAAGGCGCTACTCCTACTAAAACCCCCCCGGAGCCCCCTCCCACACCCGGTGCTGTCCAAGGGATATTACAGGTGTGGGCGGCTTGTTCTTCTCCTCTTTACTCCCGTCTATCCCGAGCTTGTCTCTCTCTCTCTTCCCTTTCTTTTTTTCCATCACCTCCCGAAGATATCTGGCACCTTCGGCCCATGACCTACGGTTCCTTACCATTTTCTCCAGTATATTGTCTGGTGTTATCTGGGCTGCCAGATGCATCTCTATACCTGTTCTCTGGGCATGCCACCTGTCGCACTCAAAAACTGTGTGCATTGGGTCGTCCCTTTCCCCGCAGTATATGCAGCGATCGTCTCTGGATTTTTTAATCCTCAAGGTATATGTTCTGAAGGACCCGTGTCCGGTTAGCACTTGCGTCATGTAGTAGTTAAGGGTCCTGAAATCGCATTGCAGCCAGGGTCTTATGAGGGGTATCAGGCGTTTCGTCCATTGTGCCGTTGTCTGATTACTATCCCATCTTTGCTGCCATTCGTTGATGGTGACTTCCCTTTCCCTAGCTTTGTCTGCCTCGGTTACTCTACCAATGGTATCTAGGCGTACCCTTTCCCTTACGAGTAGATCTATTGGTGGTATTCCTGTCACGACCCCTATGGCTTCTGCCGATACTGTTCTGTATGCAGACGCCACCCTTATCAGCATTCTTCTTTGCGTCGCTGTGACCATTTTCCTATATTTATCTACATCCATCACCCGCGCCCAAACCGGCGCCGCATATAGCAGGACGGATTGGACCACTCCGTACAACACTCTTCGTTTTTGAGGCCCTGGGCCTCTTATGTTTGGCAGGATTTTCGTTAGGGCAGTTACTTGCCTGTCTGCTTTCTCGCACGTCCTTTTTATGTGTTCGTTGAAGATGCATTTATCATCTATCCAAATCCCTAGGTACTTCATGTATTTCTTTGGGGTGATAATGGTTTCCCCCATGAGAAAGGTCACCCCGTCTCTCTTCCTAGGACCCTTGATTATTATGGCCTCCGTCTTTTCCGTCGCTATTTCTAGGCCGTTTTCACCTATCCATTGTCTAACCTGTTCCATTGATATATTTGCCTTCTCTATCAGCTCTTCCTTAGTGCCTGCGTTGATGATCAGTGCTAGGTCATCAGTGTAGGCTTGTGCTTGGCAGTCCGCCGGGAGTTCCATTCGCAGAACATCGTCGTACAGGATGTTCCACAGAGTGGGGCCGAGGACTGACCCTTGTGGGACTCCCTGTGTCATTTTTTGACTATACCCCCTGGTTTCCAGACTGCGATCTGTCAGGTATGCCTGGATGGTGTTCGTAAGGTACCTGCTTATGTTTAGGCGTTTAATTTTTCCGATGATGTTTCCCCACTTCGCAGTATTGAAGGCATTTTTAATATCTACCGCGACGATGGCTCCCCATCTTTTTCTGCTGGATCTGACGTTTTCCAAGGCCTGTTTTGCTGCGGAAACCGTTGATTTTCCCGATCTGAAACCGAACTGGTTTGGGCAAATGCCTCCGGTCTCTTCCAGCTCGGTTTCTAATCTCGCTTTGATGAGGTGTTCATACATTTTCCCGATGGTGTCTAGAAGGCATATTGTCCTGTGCTTGTTCTTACTCTTTGGTATGAGGACGACGTTTGCTATCTTCCATTTTTGGGGGAAAACGTTAGTCTTAACGAGGTTGTTAAAGCAATCGGCAAAGGTGTCAGGCGACAAAGTGACCACTGTTTTTATTACTTCGGCCGGTAGTCTGTCTGGCCCTGGGGCCTTCTTATTTTTTAGCTTTGCTGCTGCTAATTTAACCTCTTCCAGTGTGAAGAGAGGTGGATCATGGTCAATGCCCTCTTGAGGGCCTGGTTCTTCTTCGATGTCGGGAAAAAGTTCCTTTATGACCTGAATCTTGCTTTCCTGGTCAATTTCATATGGTGTTCTCGGTCTCTTCAGGTCGCTCATAACGATTTTGTATCCCTGCCCCCAGGGATCGTCCTCTAGCCTGTCACACAGGGCTCCCCATTCCTCTTTTTTGGCTCTACTTATCGATCTCCTGAGCACTCTTCTAATTTCCTTGTACTCCTCTTCTAGTGCCTCTATAGCCACCCGACCTCTATCCCCGTCTCTTCCACGGCCTAGGTATCGTGACCTCATTCTTGCTAGTTGTCTTTTGGCTTTCTTGCAGTTATTCCACAGGATGTTTATTTCGGGATTCCACCATATTGGTTGCCTTGGGGTCTCGTCCCGTTCGTTTGTGGTGCTGATAGTGCTGGCCTGTTTCAGGGCTTCTTGCAGATTCTCAATATCTCTTTTACCTGGTATTAGGAGTGCCAGCGCGTCGTTTAGAGTTTTATTGTCGATGTACGTGGTATTCTTCCAGAGAACTGGATCCTGAGTTTTGCCTTCCGAGATTTTGTACACTATGTATCGGTGCAAGCTGAGGCTCTCGTCTTCTAGCACCCTCCATCCGGAGATCTTTCTACCTATACCCCTGGTGGATAATGTGATATCTATATAAGACTTCTGTTCTCTTCTGACGAAGGTTGGCGTATCCCCTTGGTTGTGGACTGTGAGGTCCAATGAGTCGATCCATTCGTTGATGTGCTGTCCTCTCTCGTCAGTGTATCCTGATTTCCAGAGGTTTGACTTGGCGTTAAAGTCGCCGGCGATGACTGCCTCGACTCCGCAGTCTCTGACGTTTTCCATAATGGTGTCCACGTATTGTTTGAAATCAACCAGGGTAGAGTTTGGGGAAATATAGCAGTTGAAGATTTTCCATGTTCCGAAATTTAGGAACGTATGGCTGTTACCAATTGCATGTCCGGTGACTCCACAGCTTTTATTGGCACATAGAATTGCAGTGTTTTCCTCGTGGTCCCTGATCCACTCTTCATTTCTCCTAATGTTGGTTTTATTTGGTTCCTGTACCAAAATGAGATCCGCCATTTCTTCTTGGGCTTTCTTTTGTAGAAGTGGGAGGGCGGCTGCCCTCCTATCCGTGTTTATTTGTATTATAGTTAGTTCTGTAATGGTAGGGCGCTCTCTTTGCCGCTACCCGTTTCTGAACCGTGAGCATTTTGGGGCCCCCGGCCAAGTTTCTGCTGTCCCCTTGTTCTGCCTTCGGTCCTTGCCCTTTGGAGGGCGTTTCTAAAGGCGGGGCATTTGTTAGTTCCCACCCTGTGTCCCTTTTCTTCGCATACCGGGCATTCATCTTCCTCTCCACAGTCCTTTGCGACGTGTCCCTCTCCACCGCACCTGAAACAGTTTTCGGCTCTGTTTGGGCCATCGCATGCATCCCTACTATGATTGTAGCTCCAGCACTTGGTGCACCTAGGGACGTAGATCCGTTTCTCGGCCTTGCATCTGGCCAGGCCAATCCTGATGCCATCCTTCCGAAGAATGGTTGCAGCTGCGGACCGTGGTAGCGTAATGGTGACTGCGGCCGTGTCGTCCCGCGAGAGTCTTATCCTGGTCATCTTGTAGTCCTCTGTCCACTCGCCTGTTTCTTTCCTGACGGCCTCCATTACCTCCTCATCGGTGATATTCCACGGCATCCCTCTCAGATGGATGAGATCCCTCTGCTCCTCACCCACTCTTTTGGTCTTCAAAGTCCCCTGGCCGTTCAAGGCCTCTCTCAGTTTATCACAAGCCGCCTGATCATTTTCGAGGGTCAGGAGCAGGTTTCCGTCCCTGGTGCTCCTGACTCCCCTGATTGCCTGGGCTGCCTCGGTGCCTCCTATGGTGCTTTTTACTTTACCCAGTATCTCTCGGTACGATTTTCCTCCTTCGCTGATCACCAGGCCGCGTGGTTTTTTATTTGTCAGCGGCTGCGCGGTTGTATGAATCTCTATTCCAGTGGCACTACCGTGGAAGACCGCTTCTGCCATCTTCCGGAAAACATCCACGCTTGTCGTTTTAACATTATGCAGGTGTACCCTGTCGTCTCGGTCGGTTTCGGCCTTAAGTTGTATTAGTTTGTTCCACAGGCCTCGTGTGGTTCCATCGTAGGACATCTTTACGATCTTCTTTCTCGAGGTGGCTCCAGTCCCTCTCACTCTAGTGGTCTGTTCGATCACATCAAAGTCCCCCTCCAGTTGTGCGAGCTCGGGGAATTTATCCCTATACTGCTTCTGGATGCTGGCTGTCATCTCGGGGTCGTCGGGCTCCACAATCACAACCTTTACCGCGTCGTTTTCATTTCCTAGCGGGTTTCCTAAGGTAATTTTTGTGTTTGTAAACACAGTGTCCTCCCACTGTAATCTTTGTATCCGATCGAAGGCGTCGTGGTCTACCATCGCTACTATGCTCTCTGGGTGGCTCAGTCTTGAGGCCTCGCACGTGCACGTACAGGTGCATGGTCTCTTTAGGTGCGTCTCGCGAACGGTTATCTCCGCAACTTCATTGTCGTCGCTCCTACTTGAGCTCTTCCTCTCGCGGTTCCCCTCTGCTGTTCTTAAACGTTCCTCCAGTGCCTCGATGATTTCTTTCATTTCGTCTACTCGTTTTGCGGCGCTCTTCACTTTTTTTTTGGCCTCCTGATTTTCTTTCTCGATTCTATCTATCTGGTCTGTACCCCTTCCGTCCTCGTTTTCCCTGGTTTCCTTTAGTTCCCTCAGGCTGTCTTGAACGCTGATGAGGAAGCCGGTTCTAATCTTCAGGTCCTGCGTCTCTTCACTCAAGCTTTTGGAGAGCTTTTTTATTTCCACCTTGGTATTAACATTGGCCTTTACCAGATCCATCAGCTGTTCGGCCATCTCCACAACGTTGTCCACCGTGTTTCTGAGTTTGGTGAACTCCCGAGTTTTTTCATCTACCTTCTCTGTTCGCTTTTCTGGGGTGCCCCTTCTTCTCCTCTTTTTTGGGTTCTCCGAACCTTCACAATCTGAATCTGCTGTTAGATCGTAGATTGGACTCTTATGCATCTCTTCATCTAGGTACCAGTCCGTCGGTGTCGACACGCTCTGCCTTGGCGTTCCGAAGACTTCCTCGTCATTCTGTTCGCTTTGGTCCGTTGTGTTGTCCACCGTCTCAGAGGCTTTCTGTTCCTCGTCGTTCTGGCCGCTTTTGTCCGTTGTATCATTCACCGTCTCAGAGACATTTGGAGATCTCAATACTCTGTTTTGTATCGCTCTTTCAAGGGCTTTTTCGAACTCCTCCCTCTCCTTTTTTGCATCTTCCGATTCCTCTCCTCTTTTGTTTTTATTGGTTTCCATGTATCGTCCCACGAGTAGCTAGGGATCGTCGGTCCACCCCTGCAGAGCCCCGCATGCAGGGGTAAGGCATCTTCCCCGCCGGGTTGCCTGGTCCGGCGGGCATCGCTTGCGACACACGTAGTCACCCCTGTGCCATGCATCCCTGCGGCGCGATGGTGCTACACCGTTGGATTGGGGGACGCGGTAGCCCCCTGCCTCCAGTGTCCCAGCTTGGGACACCGGAGGCAGAAAGGACTGGAAGATAAGAGGACATAGCCGCCTCCCCTATGCCCGGTAGTGAGGAAAAGAGTGACCCCTAGCCCTCGAATGCTCTAATAGCGTCGGGGTCGGAAAAGAGCAAGAGTTGGCCCAGTGTGGTCGACAGAAAGATAAAAGAGAGTGGTCCTGCTCCAGTCTAGATGAAACAAAGTAGGACCAAGCTATAGTACTCCCAGGATCGCCAACCCTGCACACTAGGTGTGTGTCTCTAGGAGGGCCTTTTTATCGAGGTGTTCCCCCCTCTAGATCCATTGGGTTCAGTAAGAGACAGGCCCGCCACGAGTAGGCACCCAACGGTCTTGCTTGTGGAGAGGCTCTATGTTATGATGTACGCTTCACACTCGCCTGGGAAGACCCCCGAGCCCAACCTATCCTAACCTAACCTAACCTAACCTAACCTAACCTACCTAAGGTTAGGTTAGATCAATTTCAAATCCAAATTTTCGAAATAAAAAAAATGAACAAAAAAATCAAAAAAAAAAAATTATGGCCATGTAACCCAACTTGACTATCAACCTAACCTGACTAACTAACCCAACCTGACTTTCTAACCTAACTTAACCTAACCTAACTCAGGTTGGCTTAGATCAATTTCAAATTCGAATTTTCAAAATGAAATAAAATATTTAAGAATAATCGAAATTATTACCATGTAACCTAACTTGACTATCTAACCTAACCTGACTATCTGAATCAACCTGACTATCTAACCTAAGCTAATTAGGTTGGGTTAGATCACTTTCAAAATTTTCGAATCGAGTCGCAAGTACCATTTTCTTGAAGTGGAGCATTGGACTTGAAAAAATAGAAATTTTGACCATGTAACTCAACTTGACTATCAACCTAACCTGAATAACAAACCCAACCTGACTCTAACCTAACCTAACCTAACCTAACTCATGTTGGGTTAGATTAATTTCAAATTCGAATTTTGCAACCCAACTTGACTATCAACCTAACCTGACTAACTAACCCAACCTGCCTATCTAACCCAACCTAACCTAACCTAACCTAACTCAGGTTGGGTTAGATCAATTTCAAATCCGAATTTTCAAAATGAAAAACAAAATTCAAGAAAAATCGAAATCATGACCATGTAACCCAACTTGACTATCAACCTGACCTGAATAACTAACCCAACGACTATCTAACCTATCCTAACCTAACCTAACCTAACCTAACTAAGGTTGGGTTAGATCAATTTCAAATCCAAATTTTCAAAATAAAAAATATAAACAAAAAAATCAAAATTATGGCCATGTAACCCAACTTGACTATCAACCTAACCTGACTATCTAACCCAACCTGCCTATCTAACCCAACCTAACCTAACCTAACCTAACTCAGGTTGGGTTAGATCAATTTCAAATCCGAATTTTCAAAATGAAAAACAAAATTCAAGAAAAATCGAAATCATGACCATGTAACCCAACTTGACTATCAACCTGACCTGAATAACTAACCCAACGACTATCTAACCTAACCTAACCTAACCTATCCTTACTTAGCTCAGGTTGGGTTAGATCAATTTCAAATTTGAATTTTCAAAAAAAATAAAAAAAAAATCGAAAATATGACCATCTGACCCAACTTCACTATCTAACCTATCCTAACCTAACCTAACCTAACCTAACTAAGGTTGGGTTAGATCAATTTCAAATCCAAATTTTCAAAATAAAAAATATACACAAAAATATCAAAATTATGGCCATGTAACCCAACTTGACTATCAACCTAATCTGACTAACTAACCCAACCTGACTATCTAACCTAACCTAACCTAAATTAACCTAACCTAACTCAGGTTGGGTTAGATCAATTTCAAATCCGAATTTTCAGAATGAAAAACAAAATTCAAGAAAAATCGAAATCATGACTATATAACCCAACTTGACTATCAACCTGACCTGAATAACTAACCCAACGACTATCTAACCTATCCTAACCTAACCTAACCTAACTCAGGTTGGGTTAGATCAATTTCAAATCCGAATTTTCAGAATGAAAAACAAAATTCAAGAAAAATCGAAATTATGACCATGTAACCCAACTTCACTATCTAACCTATCCTAACCTAACCTAACCTGACCTAACTCAGGTTGGGTTAGATCAATTTCAAATTCGAATTTTCGAAATGAAAGGGAAATTCAAGAAAAATTGAAATTATGACCATGTAACTCAACTTGACTATCTAACCCAACCTGACTATCTAACCCAACCTAACCTAACCTAACTCAGGTTGGGTAAGAATAATTTCAAATTCAAATTTTCAAAATGAGAAAAAAATATTTAAGATTCATCAAAATTATGACCATATAACCTAACTTGACTATCTAACCTAACCTGACTATCTAAATCAACCTGACTATCTAACCTAAGGTTGGGTTAGATCACTTTCAAACTCAAATTTTCGAATCGAGTCGCAAGTACTATTTTCTTGAAGTGGAACATTGGACTTGAAAAAATGGAAATTATGACCATGTAACTCAACTTGACTATCAACCTAACCTGACTAACCCAACCTGACTATCTAACCTATCCTAACCTAACCTATCCTAACCTAACTCAGGTTGGGTTAGATCAATATCAAATTCAAATTTTCAAAATGAACAAAAAAATCAAAATTATGACCATCTAACCTCACTTGACTAGATAGTCAAGTAGGGTTAGGTTAGGTTAGGTTAGATCACTTCCAAAATTTTCGAATCGAGTCGCAATTACGATTTTCTTGAAATGGAGCATTGGACTTGAAAAATTGGAAATTATGACCATGTAACTCAACTTGACTATCAACCTAACCTGAATAACAAACCCAACCTGACTCTAACCTAACCTAACCTAACCTAACTCAGGTTGGGTTAGATCAATTCCAAATTCGAATTTTGCAACCCAACTTGACTATCAACCTAACCTGACTAACTAACCCAACCTGCCTATCTAACCCAACCTAACCCAACCTAACCTAACTCAGGTTGGGTTAGATCAATTTCAAATCCGAATTTTCAAAATGAAAAACAAAATTCAAGAAAAATCGAAATCATGACCATGTAACCCAACTTGACTATCAACCTGAACTGAATTACTAACCCAACGACTATCTAACCTAACCTAACCTAACTTATTCTTACTCAACTCAGGTTGGGTTAGATCAATTTCAAATTTGAATTTTCAAAAAAAAATCAAACAAAAATCGAAATTATGACCATGTAACCCAACTTGACTATCTAACCTATCCTAACCTAACCTAACCTGACCTAACTCAGGTTGGGTTAGATCAATTTCAAATTTGAATTTTCAAAAAAAAATCAAACAAAAATCGTAAATATGACCATCTGACCCAACTTCACTATCTAACCTATCCTAACCTAACCTAACCTAACCTAACCTAACCTAACCTACCTAAGGTTAGGTTAGATCAATTTCAAATCCAAATTTTCGAAATAAAAAAAATTAACAAAAAAATCAAAATTATGGCCATGTAACCCAACTTGACTATCAACCTAACCTGACTAACTAACCCAACCTGCCTATCTAACCCAACCTAACCTAACCTAACCTAACTCAGGTTGGGTTAGATCAATTTCAAATCCGAATTTTCAAAATGAAAAACAAAATTCAAGAAAAATCGAAATCATGACCATGTAACCCAACTTGACTATCAACCTGAACTGAATTACTAACCCAACGACTATCTAACCTAACCTAACCTAACTTATTCTTACTCAACTCAGGTTGGGTTAGATCAATTTCAAATTTGAATTTTCAAAAAAAAATCAAACAAAAATCGAAATTATGACCATGTAACCCAACTTCACTATCTAACCTATCCTAACCTAACCTAACCTGACCTAACTCAGGTTGGGTTAGATCAATTTCAAATTTGAATTTTCAAAAAAAAATCAAACAAAAATCGTAAATATGACCATCTGACCCAACTTCACTATCTAACCTAACCTAACCTAACCTTTTTTTTTTTTTTTTTTGTAGGGGGGGAAATCGCTTGACACCATGGCCTTTCTTTCAATCGGCCAAGGTAGTGTCGGGCGCTACTCCGACTAAAACCCTCCCATGCCCTCTCTCGCGTCCGGAAAATCGTCCTAAGACACACCTCGGCGCGAGCGGCATTTCTGCTACATCTCTTATGTTTTCCTCAAAGTTGTCCAGTCCTGTGTAATTTTTCTTCTTCTTCTTTCTTCTTCATGATTTTGCATATAGTGCTTGCGATGGTGTTCCACCATGCGGGATTACGCGTCATTATATCTATTATGTTGTCTGCATTGATGTCTTCTCCTATTGCATTCTCGAGGTCCAGCCGCTCATGGTGCCATCTGTCACACCCGAAGATCGTGTGTTCCGCCGTGTCTATTTGTTCGCAGTAGATACAGCAGTCGTCCTCAGTTTTCCCGATTCTCTTTGTGTAGGCGCGGAAGGATCCGTGTCCTGTCAAGAATTGTGTGATATGGTAATTCAAGTTTCTGAAGTTGCAACCGGTCCATGTTTCAATATTTGGTATCAGGCGCTTTGTCCATTGGGCTACTGTTTGTATTTCGTTCCATCGTGCTTGCCACCGTTTTCTTGTCTCCAGTTGTTCTCTAGCTACGCTCTGTTCTCTGTCCCCTCTCTCCCTAAAAATCCGTGTTCTCTCATCCACGAGCAACTCAATTGGAGGGACCCCGGCAAGAACACAGGTTGCCTCGAAAGATACTGTTCTGAATGATGCTATGGTTCTGAGTAACATTTTTCTCTGTGTGCTAGCCATCATGTTTCTGTACTTGTCTACGCTCATTACCCTTTCCCATACCGGTGCTCCGTATAGGAGTACCGATTGTGTTACTCCATATAGCATTTTTTTCTTAGCGGAGCTAATGCAGTTCGTGTTTGGGAGCAGTCGCGTGAGGGCGGTCACCGATTTCTCTGCCTTTTCTACTGTTCTTCTGATATGTTCGTTAAATATGCTTTTATCATCGAGCCAGATGCCTAGGCATTTAAGGAATTTTCGGGGCTGTATTTCAGTATTTCCCACTCGGAATGCGATGCCATCCCTTTTCCTTGGGCCTCTAACAATGATGGCTTCTGTCTTGTGAGCAGCAATTTTCAATTCGCTTTCCTCCATCCAGTTCGTGATCACTCTTAGGGCTGCATTTGCAGAGTTTACCAGATTCTGTTTATCATTATTTCTAACTATTAAGGTCAGATCGTCTGCATATGCTACGGTTTGGCACCCGGGAGGCAGGTTTAGCCTCAGGACTGGGTCGTATAGGATGTTCCACAGAGTGGGTCCAAGGACTGATCCCTGCGGAACACCCTGGGTCATATAGATGTGTTCCTTGTTTTGAATGTTCAGACGACGTCCCTGGAAGTAACTCTCTATCGTTCTAATCAGGTATGGGCTTATTCCTAAGTCCTTCAGTCTCCTCACGATGATGCTCCAGCCCGCGGTATTAAATGCGTTCTCCACATCAATCGTGATGATTGCGCTCCATTTCATCCGGCTATTTGCTGCCTCTCCGAGAACTCGTTCCACTGCGTGCACCGTCGACATTTCTCTCCTGAAGCCGAATTGTCTCCCGGATATGCCATTTTTTTCCTTCAGTTCTTCCTCTAGGCGATTTTTGATGATGTGTTCCATCATTTTCCCGAGTGTGTCTAGTAGGCATATCGTCCTGTGTTTGTTCCCAGGTTTCGGAAACAGCACCACTGTAGCTATTTTCCACTCTGCAGGGAATTTCTGCCTGCGTAAAATCTGGTTAGCCATTGCTAGAAGGGAGTCTGGTATCATGACAGCTGCTTCTTTTATAGTTTCCGCCGCGAGGCCGTCGGGGCCAGGAGCCTTCCGGGACTTAAGTCTTCCGCACGCTATATTCAGTTCTTCTGCGGTGATTTCCGGGGCTGGATATACGTTATCGTTCATCGTCCAGGCGTCGACTTTTCGGGGAAAGAGTTTGTGTATGGTCTTTCTCCTCTGGTCTGAGTCCATATCATACGGTGAGCCGTTTTTTTTGAGTTGGCTCGTGACGAGTCTGTACCCCTGCCCCCACAGATCGCCGTCGAGTTCTTTACATATTTGTGTCCAGTGCTCTTTTTTCCCCTTGTTTATAGCTTTTTTAAATTCTTTTCTGCAGGTTTCGTATTGTTCTTCTAGCCTGTCTATGTTCGGCGGGTTTTTTTTCCTGGCCCTGGTCAGGAAACGCCTGCTTTTATTGCAGGCTTCCTTTAGCGTTTGCATATCCCGGTTCCACCAGTAAGGTTGTAATCGTGGTTGTTTGCCTCGTCTGTGTGTGGTAGCAGCTTTTTGCGCATTTTTCAGCTGCCTGACTAGATCACCTGGCTCGGTTTCAGCGGGGTCGTGCACTAGCGATATCGCGGCTCGGAGAGTATCTCTGTCTATGTATGGCCTTGCTTTCGTTACTGGTTTGCTTTTCGGCGTACTGTGTTCTACGTTTATGACGATCATGCCATGGTAGCTCATGGAGTCCTCTTCGAGTACTTCCCACTCTGTTATTCTTTGTGCCATGTTGTTTGAGGCGAAAGTTATGTCTATAAAAGACGAGCTGTTTCCTCTGTTGAAGGTCGGCCGATCTCCTTTGTTCACCACCGCGAGGTCAAGTGTGGCAAGCCATTCCGCGATGTACTCCCCCCTTCTATCTGAGAAGCTTGACCCCCAGAGCGGGGATTTGGCATTTAGGTCCCCGAGTATTACTACCCCTAGGTTCTCTTGCTGGATGCTTATCATGATCTCGTCTACATACTCGTGGAAGTCTTGTAATGAGATGTTTGGTGACACATAGCAGTTATACAGCGTCCAGTCAGCGAAGTAAATCTTGGTGTACCCTCTGCATATTTCGTGATTTTTGACCCCAATGTTTCGGTTAAGGAAGTACGTGGCGACATTTACATCCTTATCGGTGATCCACTTTTGGCCTTTGCTCTTATTCTTATTGGGCTCTTGAAGGCATATCATATCACATTTCAGCCTCATGGCCGTTTCGAGTCCTGCGCAGCTCTGCCTCGATCCACGTTGATTTGAAGAAGTCGTATCGGCATTATTGGAGGTTGACGCTGGTCCGCCTGCCTCCGTTCAGTGTAGCTGTGTTTCTGTCTTTTATGATGGCTCTGAATTTCGGGCAGCTGGTGGTGCCCGCTCTATGTCCTTTACTTCCGCAACTGAGGCAGCTTGGCGTTTCGCGGCAGTCTTTTAACCTATGCCCATCTTTACCGCATTTGATACAGATATCAGACCTATCTGTGCCATTGCATTCGTTTCTTGAATGCCCAAATTCCAAACATCTATAACATCTTGCGACATGCACCTTCAATCTTATACGTCCTTGGCCCCAACCCATGGGGATGGCTCCATTGCCCATTATCCTCCTGGCTATGTACATGTTCTCTGCGGCTACTATAGCCGTCAAGTTTCCGTTCTTGTTCTCTTTGAGCTCCTTTATGTAAAAGCGCCCGCTGTCTACTCCTGGCCTATTTTCCAAGATACGCTCTTTGACCTGGTCTTCGCTAAGGTCAGCGTTTATGCCACTCAGGTGCAGCAGAATTTCTTTCCTCTTGATATCTACCTTGCAGTTGGGATCTTTTTCCCTAATTGCTTCTTTCAGCAATTCCGATTCTGTCCTCCCTCCTTCTAGCTCTAGCATAAGGTCTCCTTTGGCTGTTTTCCTCATCTGTTTAATCTTAACGCCTACGTCCTCGATGCACACCGAGGACTTTACGGATCTTACCAGGTCTGCGAATGATTTCCCATCCGCCATGATGATCACTTTGTCACCTTGTTTGGTCTGGTTAACTTTGGCCCTTGGTGGTTCCCGTCTCAATAGAGTGATCTTCGTGTCTTCTTCCGCGAAGACGTATTCACAACACTTTCTAATGGGGGTGCTTTCGGCTTCCTCGGTTTCCCATATGGTTATTTCTTTTTTCCCGTTTTGCACTAGTATGTCCTTCAGTGTCCTCATCAGCTTGTAAGACTTTTCGAGGTCCCCTCCGGGGTCCGCTGCATTCCAGGTCAGGGGTAGCAGAAGCGTCATGCAGCTTTTTCCGGTGCTGCCGCCCCTGCTACTCATGACTTCCGTAACATTACCTAACCTAACCTAACCTAACCTAACCTAACCTAACCTAACCTTTTTTTTTTTTTTTTTTTTCTGTGGGGTGGAAATGCTGCATGCACGATGGCCGCTCGGTGTCCATCACGAGCCAACAGTGCCGGACTCCTACCGGCTAAAACCACCCCGGAGCCCGCCTGTACCCGGAGCTGTCCCTAAGGATATTACAGGTACAGGTGACTTTTCTTGATGCTATCATCTGCCTATCTATCTGTGATCAGCTCTGTCCCTTGCTTGGCTTTCCCTCTCCTCTTTCTCCTTCGCCTTCATCACTGCCCGGAGGTACGTTGCTCCTTCCTTCCATAGCCTACCGTTTTCCAGCATTGTTTGTACCAGGGTCCCTGGTGTTATGTTATCTCCAAAAGAGATCTCAATGCTACTTCTCTCTGCATGCCACCTATTGCACTCGAAGACGGTGTGTTGCGGGTCATCTCTCTCTCCA
Organism: Chrysolina haemoptera; assembly: GCA_958298965.1. NCBI lineage: Eukaryota > Metazoa > Arthropoda > Insecta > Coleoptera > Chrysomelidae > Chrysolina > Chrysolina haemoptera. The sequence goes on along the minus strand of OY282593.1, from coordinate 347,355 downwards.
CAATATATGCAGAGGTCGTCGCGGGACTTTCCTATTCTCAGCGTGTATGTTCTGAATGAACCATGTCCGGTGAGGGCTTGTGTGCTGTAGTAATCCAGGGTCTTGTGTCTGCAGTCCGTCCATGCTTGGATGTTGGGTATTAAGCGTTTCGTCCACTGCGCCGTCTCCTGGTTGTTTTCCCACCTTCTCTGCCATTCGTTCATGGTAGACTGTCTTTCATTTCTTTTGTCTTCCTCATTTATTCTGCCTATTTCATCAAGGCGTTGTCTTTCCTTGAGAAGTAGGTCTATCGGTGGGGTGCCCGTTATGACACATATGGCGTCTGCTGAGGTGGTTCTGTATGCGGATGCGACCCGGATCAACATCCTCCTTTGTATTGCTATAAGCATCTTACGGTATTTTGCCACGTCCACGACTCGTGCCCACACCGATGCAGCGTAGAGAAGCACGGACTGGACCACACCGTAGAGTACTCTCCTTTTATAGGCTCCTGGTCCTCTGATGTTTGGGAGAATCCTGGTCAAGGCGGCCACCTGTCTGTCCGCCTTTTCACAGGTTTTTTTTACATGCTGGTTGTAAATCAACTTTTCGTCTATCCAGACGCCTAGATATTTGATCGATTTCTTTGGTTCAATTGCTCTCCCGTTCATATCGAAGGACACTCCTGCCCTGTTTCTTGGTCCTTTAATGATTATCGCTTCCGTCTTTTCAGTCGCGACTTCTAGACCATTATCTCTTACCCATTTACTCACCTGGCTTAGCGCTCTGTTTGCCCTTTCTACCAGCTCTTCTTTCGTCCTGGCGTTGATGGTAAACGCTAGGTCGTCTGCATATGCTACTGCGGCGCAGCTTGTCGGGAAGTCTAAACGTAGGACTCCGTCGTATAGGACGTTCCACAGGGTCGGACCGAGGACCGAGCCCTGCGGGACTCCCTGCATCATTTCCTGCTTGTACCCTCTGATTTCGAGGCTTCTGTCCGACAGATATGCTCGAATAGTGTTTGTGATATACTTGCTTATTCCCATCTGTGATATCCTGTCGGTAATTCGTCCCCATTTGGCCGTGTTGAATGCGTTCTTGATATCCACCGCCACTATTGCTCCCCATGTTCTTGGGTCACTCCTGATCTTGTCCAGTACTTCTTTGGCGGCCGCGACTGTAGACTTGCCAGACCTAAATCCGAACTGGTTCATGCTGATGCCCCCTTTCTCGTCGAGTTCGCTTTCAAGCCTTGCCTTTATAAGATGTTCATACAGCTTTCCAATGGTGTCCAGGAGACAGATGGTTCTGTATTTGGTCGTGTCCTTCGGAATCAGCACCACTCCTGCGGTTTTCCATCTTCTAGGGAAGCCGTTTGTCCTGAGCAGGTTGTTTAGGCAGCTGGCGAAGGTATCCGGTGCCACCGATACAGCAGTCTTTATGACCTCCGCCGCTATTCTGTCTGGCCCGGGTGCCTTCCTGTTCTTCAGCCTAGAGGCCGCTATTTTTATCTCTTCTATGGTGAAAAGTGGTGGGTTCTCCTCGATGTCGTGTACAATTCTGTCGTGATTTACTGTCACTTCGTCCGTGTCTGGGAAGAGCTCCTTTATTACCTGTATCTTTTTTTGCTGATCTATGTAGTACGGGGTCCTTGGGCGATTCAGGTCGCTCATCACTATTTTGTACCCCTGTCCCCAGGGGTCATCCTCCAGCTTGTCGCACAGTGTTTTCCACTCCTCTTTCTTGGCCCTGTTAATGAGTTTCCTAAGTTCCCTTCGGCTCTCTTTATACTCTAACTCTGCTTCGTCTACGATCGTCTGATTGCGCCTCAGCCCTCTGAGTCTGGCAAGTCGTCTTTTGGCTTGCTTGCACTCCTTCCACAAACCGTCTATTTCCGGGTTCCACCAGACTGGCTGTGTCCTCGCCTCTCCCCGTGTGCTCATTGTGCTAATGTCACTGGCCTGTTTTAGCATATCCTGTAGCTCCTCGACATTCGCTCTGCCTGGGGCCAGCAGCGTGAGTGCATTCCTCAGCATTTCCATGTTTATATATTTGTTGTTTTTCCAAACTACGGGTTCTAGGGCGTTTGCGTCCGCGATTTTGTATACTATGTAGCGATGGAGGCTCAGGCTTTCGTCTTCCAGGACCTTCCACCCAGTTATCCTCCTGCCTATGTTCTTCGTGGATATAGTAATGTCGATGTATGACTTCTGATTCCCTCTCGAGAAGGTAGGGATATCGCCGCAGTTATGCACTGTCAGATCAAGCGAGTCAATCCATTCAATAAGATACTGGCCTCTTGCGTCGGTGTATCCAGAATTCCATAAGTTTGCCTTTGCATTGAAATCCCCGGCTATTATTGCCTCGACTCCGCCATCTCTAACTCGTTGCATAATATCATCAACACGGCGTTTATACTCTTCAAGGGTGCAGTTCGGAGAAAAGTAGCAATTGTAGATTGACCACGTCCTAAAGGCCAAACAGGTGAAACCGTTACCGGTTGAGTGGCTAACCGCGCCACAGTTCTTGTTCCTACAGAGGGTTGCAGTAGCCTCCTCCTGGTCCCTAATCCATTCCATGTTCTTTCTGATGTTTGTTTTATTTGGTTCTTGTGTCAATATCAGGTCGGCTTTTATTTCAAGTGCCTTCTTCTGTATGAGTTGGTAGGCCCCTACCCTTCTATCCGTATTTATTTGCAGAATTACAAGCTCTGCGCCGAGTGGGCAACCGAGGGGGTTGTGGCGGTTATTGTTGTTGTTGTTGTTGTTGTTATTGGGGTGCCTGTGATGGGTTGAGAGACGGGGACGGTGGCGATAGTTTGGGAGCGCTGTTTAGCGGTTCTTGTTCTCGCTGTTTTATCTCTGGTCCTAGCTATTCGTAGGGCATCTTTGAAAGCCGGGCACTTGCCACTTCCAACCCTGTGCCCTGTTTCCTCGCAGACCGGGCAGGCTTCCTCCTCCGTGCAGTCACTGGCAATGTGCCCTCCTTTGCCGCACTTGTAACATGCCTCTGCTCTATCCGGGCCATCGCAGCTTTCTCTGGTGTGGCTGAAGCTCCAACACTTTGAGCACCTGGGGACATGGACTCGCTTCTCAGCCTTGCATAGAACCATCCCGATCCTAATGCCCTCCTTTTCAATGAGGGTCGCCGCATCGGACCTCGGTAAGGTGATCGTGACCGCCGCCGTATCATTTTGCGAGATTCTTATGTTGGACATTTTGCATTCCTCTGTCCATCTACCAGTTTCTCTTTCGATCGCCCCGGCGATCTCATCCTCCGTGACATTCCACGGCATCCCCCTCAGGTGGATGAGATCCCTTGGTTCCTCTCCCAGCCTCCTGGTTTTTAGACCCCCCTGCCCATGCAGGGCGTCCTTCAGATTGGTACAGGCCGCCGGGTCTTTTTCCAGGGTTAGGAGCAGGTTCCCCTCCTTAGTGCTCCTCATCCCTCTGATCGCGCTAGCTGCCTCCGTTCCTCCTATGGCTTCACTAACCTTCCCCAAGATTTCTCGATATGACTTGCAAGCTTCGCTAATTACCATTCCACAGGTATTTTTGTCCCTCCTGTTGCCTGCCTGCTGTTGGGAGTTCGTGAAGATTTCGACCCCTGTGCCTCTGTCATGGAATATCATCTCCGTCATTTTTTGCAGGGCATCCGCGCTCATAGCTTTGACTTGATGTATGAGTACTCGTTTGTCTGTGCTGGTTTCATCCCTCAGCTGCACTAGTTTTTCCCATAAGTCTCGTGGGGTACCATCATAGGCTAACTTGATAATTTTTTTACGTGAGACAGCTCCAGTTCCTCGCACTCTTGTGGTCTGTTCCACCACCTCGAAGGCCCCGGTCAGTTGCGAGAGCTCCGGGAACTTCTCTTTATACATCTTCTGAATGCTGGTTTTCATCTCGGTGTCATCAGGTTCTGCTATGACCACCTTCACCACGTCTCCTTCTATCGTTAGTGGGTTTCCCGTGGTGATCACTGTGTTTGTGAAGACCGATTTATGCCATTGCAATTGCTGGACCTTACCATATACGTCGTACTCAGTTGTTGCCTCCAGCTCCTTTGGGGAGTTTAGTCTGGACGCTGGGCATGTACATGCGCAGATGCACGCTACCCCCTGGGGATTTGGAGTTGGGGGTGCGTCTGGGGTCATGTCCTTCTCGGTTTCCGTCTGTGTCCCGGCGCTGATTTTGTTCATGTCCTCGGGTTGGTGGTGGGTTTCAGTGATGGTGGTGTCTTTAGATGTCTCTGGATCACTCGGTTCCATGAAGCGATCGCTTCTTTTTTTCAGACTTCTAACTTCCTCGTCTATTTCCCTGGAGATGGCTTTTATCTCGACCTTAGTATTTACGTTTCTCTTGATCAAGGCCATTAGTGTATTTGTTTTCCTCATCAGTTTCTCCACTGCCTTCTGCATTTTGCTCACCTCGTCGTTCCCCTTCTTCGTTGGAGATACCTGCCATTTCCTCTTTTCTCCCGGTTGGGTGGCTACGTCATCCAGATCTATCCATATGATCTCCCCTTCCGTCCCTTGGTCTGGCGCTGCCGGCTTCTCGCCGAATAGCTCCAAAGCTAGGCTCTTGTTCGGGTCCTCATTTGAGAAACCATCGGGTGTCCTTCCACCTGCCCCCTCGCCAGGAGTTTCGTTACCTGGTCCCTGGGGGGTCGTAAATACCTCGTCGGTCTCGCTGTTCGCCTCACTCTTCTTGGATGTTTCGGTTAGGATAGGTTTTTTGTCCAACAGGTTTCCTTGCGCCCCTAGCTGCTTGCCAGGCCCAGGGGATCTCACGAGCTTCCTGCTCCTCCGCTCTGCCATGCTTGCCAGTTCAATCTCGAACTTCTCCCTATCCATTCTCTGCTCATCGGTTTCTTCATTTGCATTTTTGTTTATATTCATGTTGTTCCCACGAGTAGCTAGGGAAATTATCAGTCAGCCCCTGCAGAGCCCCGCTTGCAGGGGTAAGGCATCTACCCCGCCGGGTTGCCTGGTCCGGCGGGCATCGCTTTCGACACACTTAATCACCCCTGTGCCATGCATCCCTACGGCGCGATGGTGCTACACCGTTGGATTGGGGGACGCGGTAGCCCCTCTGCATCCAGAGCCCCAGCTTGGGACTCGGAAACAGAAGAGGGACTGGAAGATAAGAAGACATAGCCGCCTCCCCTATGTCCTGGTAGTGAGAAAAGGAGTGACCCCTAGCCCTCGAATGCTCTAATAGCGTCGGGATCGGAAAAGAACAAGAGTTGGCCCAGTGTGGCCGACAGAAAGATAAAAGAGAGTGGTCCTACTCCAGTCTAGATGAAACAGAGTAGGACTAAGCTGTAGTACTCCCAGGGTCGCCAACCCTGCACACTAGATGTGTGTCTCTTGGAGGGCCTTTTTATCGAGGTGTTCCCCCCTCTAGATCCATTGGGTTCAGTAAGAGACAGGCCCGCCACGAGTAGGCACCCAACAGTCTTGCTTGTGGAGTGGCTCTATGTTATGATGTACGCTTCACACTCGCCTGGGAAGACCCCCGAGCCCAACCTAACCTAACCTAACCTAACCTAACCTAACCTAACCTAACCTAACCTAACCTAACCTAACCTAACCTAACCTAACCTAACCTAACCTAACTTAACCTAACCTAACCCAACCTGACTAACTAACCTAACCTAACCTAACTCAGGTTGGGTTAGATCAATTTCAAATTTGAATTTTCAAAAAAAAATCAAACAAAAATCGAAATTATGACCATGTAACCCAACTTCACTATCTAACCTATCCTAACCTAACCTAACCTGGCCTAACTCAGGTTGGGTTAGATCAATTTCAAATTCGAATTTTGCAACCCAACTTGACTATCAACCTAACCTGACTAACTAACCCAACCTGCCTATCTAACCCAACCTAACCTAACCTAACTCAGGTTGGGTTAGATCAATTTCAAATCCGAATTTTCAAAATGAAAAACAAAATTCATGAAAAATCGAAATCATGACCATGTAACCCAACTTGACTATCAACCTGACCTGAATAACTAACCCAACGACTATCTAACCTAACCTAACCTAACCTATTCTTACTCAACTCAGGTTGGGTTAGATCAATTTCAAATTTGAATTTTCAAAAAAAAATCAAACAAAAATCGAAATTATGACCATGTAACCCAACTTCACTATCTAACCTATCCTAACCTAAATTAACCTGACCTAACTCAGGTTGGGTTAGATCAATTTCAAATTTGAATTTTCAAAAAAAAATCAAACAAAAATCGTAAATATGACCATCTGACCCAACTTCACTATCTAACCTATCCTAACCTAACCTTACCTAACCTAACCTAACCTAACCTAACCTAACCTAACCTAACCTAACCTACCTAAGGTTAGGTTAGATCAATTTCAAATCCAAATTTTCAAAATAAAAAATATAAACAAAAAAATCAAAATTATGGCCATGTTACCCAACTTGACTATCAACCTAACCTGACTATCTAACCCAACCTGACTATCTAACCTAACCTAACCTAAATTAACCTAACCTAACTCAGGTTGGCTTAGATCAATTTCAAATTCGAATTTTCAAAATGAAATAAAATATTTAAGAATAATCGAAATTATTACCATGTAACCTAACTTGACTATCTAACCTAACCTGACTATCTGAATCAACCTGACTATCTAACCTAAGCTAATTAGGTTGGGTTAGATCACTTTCAAAATTTTCGAATCGAGTCGCAAGTACTATTTTCTTGAAGTGGAGCATTGGACTTGAAAAAATAGAAATTTTGACCATGTAACTCAACTTGACTATCAACCTAACCTGAATAACAAACCCAACCTGACTCTAACCTAACCTAACCTAACCTAACTCATGTTGGGTTAGATCAATTTCAAATTCGAATTTTGCAACCCAACTTGACTATCAACCTAACCTGACTAACTAACCCAACCTGCCTATCTAACCCAACCTAACCTAACCTAACTCAGGTTGGGTTAGATCAATTTCAAATCCGAATTTTCAAAATGAAAAACAAAATTCAAGAAAAATCGAAATCATGACCATGTAACCCAACTTGACTATCAACCGGACCTGAATAACTAACACAACGACTATCTAACCTAACCTAACCTAACCTATCCTTACTTAACTCAGGTTGGGTTAGATCAATTTCAAATTTGAATTTTCAAAAAAAATAAAAAAAAAATCGAAAATATGACCATCTGACCCAACTTCACTATCTAACCTATCCTAACCTAACCTAACCTAACCTAACCTAACCTAACTAAGGTTGGGTTAGATCAATTTCAAATTTGAATTTTCAAAAAAAAATTAAACAAAAATCGAAATTATGACCATGTAACCCAACTTCACTATCTAACCTATCCTAACCTAACCTAACCTGACCTAACTCAGGTTGGGTTAGATCAATTTCAAATTTGAATTTTCAAAAAAAAATCAAACAAAAATCGTAAATATGACCATCTGACCCAACTTCACTATCTAACCTATCCTAACCTAACCTAACCTAACCTTACCTAACCTAACCTACCTAAGGTTAGGTTAGATCAATTTCAAATCCAAATTTTCGAAATAAAAAAAATGAACAAAAAAATCAAAATTATGGCCATGTAACCCAACTTGACTATCAACCTAACCTGACTATCAACCCAACCTGACTATCTAACCTAACCTAACCTAAATTAACCTAACCTAACTCAGGTTGGCTTAGATCAATTTCAAATTCGAATTTTCAAAATGAAAAAAAATATTTAAGAATAATCGAAATTATTACCATGTAACCCAACTTGACTATCAACCTGACCTGAATAACTAACCCAACGACTATCTAACCTAACCTAACCTAACCTATCCTTACTTAACTCAGGTTGGGTTAGATCAATTTCAAATTTGAATTTTCAAAAAAAATAAAAAAAAAATCGAAAATATGACCATCTGACCCAACTTCACTATCTAACCTATCCTAACCTAACCTAACCTAACCTAACTAAGGTTGGGTTAGATCAATTTCAAATCCAAATTTTCGAAATAAAAAAAAAGAACAAAAAAATCAAAATTATGGCCATGTAACCCAACTTGACTATCAACCTAACCTGACTAACTAACCCAACCTGCCTATCTAACCCAACCTAACCTAACCTAACCTAACTCAGGTTGGGTTAGATCAATTTCAAATCCGAATTTTCAAAATGAAAAACAAAATTCAAGAAAAATCGAAATCATGACCATGTAACCCAACTTGACTATCAACCTGAACTGAATTACTAACCCAACGACTATCTAACCTAACCTAACCTAACTTATTCTTACTCAACTCAGGTTGGGTTAGATCAATTTCAAATTTGAATTTTCAAAAAAAAATCAAACAAAAATCGAAATTATGACCATGTAACCCAACTTCACTATCTAACCTATCCTAACCTAACCTAACCTGACCTAACTCAGGTTGGGTTAGATCAATTTCAAATTTGAATTTTCAAAAAAAAATCAAACAAAAATCGTAAATATGACCATCTGACCCAACTTCACTATCTAACCTATCCTAACCTTTTTTTTTTTTTTTTTTTTGGTGAGGGGGAAATCGCTTGACACCCAGGCCTGTCTGTCAATCAGCCTGGGTAGTGTAAGGCGCTACTCCTACTAAAACCCCCCCGGAGCCCCCTCCCACACCCGGTGCTGTCCAAGGGATATTACAGGTGTGGGCGGCTTGTTCTTCTCCTCTTTACTCCCGTCTATCCCGAGCTTGTCTCTCTCTCTCTTCCCTTTCTTTTTTTCCATCACCTCCCGAAGATATCTGGCACCTTCGGCCCATGACCTACGGTTCCTTACCATTTTCTCCAGTATATTGTCTGGTGTTATCTGGGCTGCCAGATGCATCTCTATACCTGTTCTCTGGGCATGCCACCTGTCGCACTCAAAAACTGTGTGCATTGGGTCGTCCCTTTCCCCGCAGTATATGCAGCGATCGTCTCTGGATTTTTTAATCCTCAAGGTATATGTTCTGAAGGACCCGTGTCCGGTTAGCACTTGCGTCATGTAGTAGTTAAGGGTCCTGAAATCGCATTGCAGCCAGGGTCTTATGAGGGGTATCAGGCGTTTCGTCCATTGTGCCGTTGTCTGATTACTATCCCATCTTTGCTGCCATTCGTTGATGGTGACTTCCCTTTCCCTAGCTTTGTCTGCCTCGGTTACTCTACCAATGGTATCTAGGCGTACCCTTTCCCTTACGAGTAGATCTATTGGTGGTATTCCTGTCACGACCCCTATGGCTTCTGCCGATACTGTTCTGTATGCAGACGCCACCCTTATCAGCATTCTTCTTTGCGTCGCTGTGACCATTTTCCTATATTTATCTACATCCATCACCCGCGCCCAAACCGGCGCCGCATATAGCAGGACGGATTGGACCACTCCGTACAACACTCTTCGTTTTTGAGGCCCTGGGCCTCTTATGTTTGGCAGGATTTTCGTTAGGGCAGTTACTTGCCTGTCTGCTTTCTCGCACGTCCTTTTTATGTGTTCGTTGAAGATGCATTTATCATCTATCCAAATCCCTAGGTACTTCATGTATTTCTTTGGGGTGATAATGGTTTCCCCCATGAGAAAGGTCACCCCGTCTCTCTTCCTAGGACCCTTGATTATTATGGCCTCCGTCTTTTCCGTCGCTATTTCTAGGCCGTTTTCACCTATCCATTGTCTAACCTGTTCCATTGATATATTTGCCTTCTCTATCAGCTCTTCCTTAGTGCCTGCGTTGATGATCAGTGCTAGGTCATCAGTGTAGGCTTGTGCTTGGCAGTCCGCCGGGAGTTCCATTCGCAGAACATCGTCGTACAGGATGTTCCACAGAGTGGGGCCGAGGACTGACCCTTGTGGGACTCCCTGTGTCATTTTTTGACTATACCCCCTGGTTTCCAGACTGCGATCTGTCAGGTATGCCTGGATGGTGTTCGTAAGGTACCTGCTTATGTTTAGGCGTTTAATTTTTCCGATGATGTTTCCCCACTTCGCAGTATTGAAGGCATTTTTAATATCTACCGCGACGATGGCTCCCCATCTTTTTCTGCTGGATCTGACGTTTTCCAAGGCCTGTTTTGCTGCGGAAACCGTTGATTTTCCCGATCTGAAACCGAACTGGTTTGGGCAAATGCCTCCGGTCTCTTCCAGCTCGGTTTCTAATCTCGCTTTGATGAGGTGTTCATACATTTTCCCGATGGTGTCTAGAAGGCATATTGTCCTGTGCTTGTTCTTACTCTTTGGTATGAGGACGACGTTTGCTATCTTCCATTTTTGGGGGAAAACGTTAGTCTTAACGAGGTTGTTAAAGCAATCGGCAAAGGTGTCAGGCGACAAAGTGACCACTGTTTTTATTACTTCGGCCGGTAGTCTGTCTGGCCCTGGGGCCTTCTTATTTTTTAGCTTTGCTGCTGCTAATTTAACCTCTTCCAGTGTGAAGAGAGGTGGATCATGGTCAATGCCCTCTTGAGGGCCTGGTTCTTCTTCGATGTCGGGAAAAAGTTCCTTTATGACCTGAATCTTGCTTTCCTGGTCAATTTCATATGGTGTTCTCGGTCTCTTCAGGTCGCTCATAACGATTTTGTATCCCTGCCCCCAGGGATCGTCCTCTAGCCTGTCACACAGGGCTCCCCATTCCTCTTTTTTGGCTCTACTTATCGATCTCCTGAGCACTCTTCTAATTTCCTTGTACTCCTCTTCTAGTGCCTCTATAGCCACCCGACCTCTATCCCCGTCTCTTCCACGGCCTAGGTATCGTGACCTCATTCTTGCTAGTTGTCTTTTGGCTTTCTTGCAGTTATTCCACAGGATGTTTATTTCGGGATTCCACCATATTGGTTGCCTTGGGGTCTCGTCCCGTTCGTTTGTGGTGCTGATAGTGCTGGCCTGTTTCAGGGCTTCTTGCAGATTCTCAATATCTCTTTTACCTGGTATTAGGAGTGCCAGCGCGTCGTTTAGAGTTTTATTGTCGATGTACGTGGTATTCTTCCAGAGAACTGGATCCTGAGTTTTGCCTTCCGAGATTTTGTACACTATGTATCGGTGCAAGCTGAGGCTCTCGTCTTCTAGCACCCTCCATCCGGAGATCTTTCTACCTATACCCCTGGTGGATAATGTGATATCTATATAAGACTTCTGTTCTCTTCTGACGAAGGTTGGCGTATCCCCTTGGTTGTGGACTGTGAGGTCCAATGAGTCGATCCATTCGTTGATGTGCTGTCCTCTCTCGTCAGTGTATCCTGATTTCCAGAGGTTTGACTTGGCGTTAAAGTCGCCGGCGATGACTGCCTCGACTCCGCAGTCTCTGACGTTTTCCATAATGGTGTCCACGTATTGTTTGAAATCAACCAGGGTAGAGTTTGGGGAAATATAGCAGTTGAAGATTTTCCATGTTCCGAAATTTAGGAACGTATGGCTGTTACCAATTGCATGTCCGGTGACTCCACAGCTTTTATTGGCACATAGAATTGCAGTGTTTTCCTCGTGGTCCCTGATCCACTCTTCATTTCTCCTAATGTTGGTTTTATTTGGTTCCTGTACCAAAATGAGATCCGCCATTTCTTCTTGGGCTTTCTTTTGTAGAAGTGGGAGGGCGGCTGCCCTCCTATCCGTGTTTATTTGTATTATAGTTAGTTCTGTAATGGTAGGGCGCTCTCTTTGCCGCTACCCGTTTCTGAACCGTGAGCATTTTGGGGCCCCCGGCCAAGTTTCTGCTGTCCCCTTGTTCTGCCTTCGGTCCTTGCCCTTTGGAGGGCGTTTCTAAAGGCGGGGCATTTGTTAGTTCCCACCCTGTGTCCCTTTTCTTCGCATACCGGGCATTCATCTTCCTCTCCACAGTCCTTTGCGACGTGTCCCTCTCCACCGCACCTGAAACAGTTTTCGGCTCTGTTTGGGCCATCGCATGCATCCCTACTATGATTGTAGCTCCAGCACTTGGTGCACCTAGGGACGTAGATCCGTTTCTCGGCCTTGCATCTGGCCAGGCCAATCCTGATGCCATCCTTCCGAAGAATGGTTGCAGCTGCGGACCGTGGTAGCGTAATGGTGACTGCGGCCGTGTCGTCCCGCGAGAGTCTTATCCTGGTCATCTTGTAGTCCTCTGTCCACTCGCCTGTTTCTTTCCTGACGGCCTCCATTACCTCCTCATCGGTGATATTCCACGGCATCCCTCTCAGATGGATGAGATCCCTCTGCTCCTCACCCACTCTTTTGGTCTTCAAAGTCCCCTGGCCGTTCAAGGCCTCTCTCAGTTTATCACAAGCCGCCTGATCATTTTCGAGGGTCAGGAGCAGGTTTCCGTCCCTGGTGCTCCTGACTCCCCTGATTGCCTGGGCTGCCTCGGTGCCTCCTATGGTGCTTTTTACTTTACCCAGTATCTCTCGGTACGATTTTCCTCCTTCGCTGATCACCAGGCCGCGTGTTTTTTTATTTGTCAGCGGCTGCGCGGTTGTATGAATCTCTATTCCAGTGGCACTACCGTGGAAGACCGCTTCTGCCATCTTCCGGAAAACATCCACGCTTGTCGTTTTAACATTATGCAGGTGTACCCTGTCGTCTCGGTCGGTTTCGGCCTTAAGTTGTATTAGTTTGTTCCACAGGCCTCGTGTGGTTCCATCGTAGGACATCTTTACGATCTTCTTTCTCGAGGTGGCTCCAGTCCCTCTCACTCTAGTGGTCTGTTCGATCACATCAAAGTCCCCCTCCAGTTGTGCGAGCTCGGGGAATTTATCCCTATACTGCTTCTGGATGCTGGCTGTCATCTCGGGGTCGTCGGGCTCCACAATCACAACCTTTACCGCGTCGTTTTCATTTCCTAGCGGGTTTCCTAAGGTAATTTTTGTGTTTGTAAACACAGTGTCCTCCCACTGTAATCTTTGTATCCGATCGAAGGCGTCGTGGTCTACCATCGCTACTATGCTCTCTGGGTGGCTCAGTCTTGAGGCCTCGCACGTGCACGTACAGGTGCATGGTCTCTTTAGGTGCGTCTCGCGAACGGTTATCTCCGCAACTTCATTGTCGTCGCTCCTACTTGAGCTCTTCCTCTCGCGGTTCCCCTCTGCTGTTCTTAAACGTTCCTCCAGTGCCTCGATGATTTCTTTCATTTCGTCTACTCGTTTTGCGGCGCTCTTCACTTTTTTTTTGGCCTCCTGATTTTCTTTCTCGATTCTATCTATCTGGTCTGTACCCCTTCCGTCCTCGTTTTCCCTGGTTTCCTTTAGTTCCCTCAGGCTGTCTTGAACGCTGATGAGGAAGCCGGTTCTAATCTTCAGGTCCTGCGTCTCTTCACTCAAGCTTTTGGAGAGCTTTTTTATTTCCACCTTGGTATTAACATTGGCCTTTACCAGATCCATCAGCTGTTCGGCCATCTCCACAACGTTGTCCACCGTGTTTCTGAGTTTGGTGAACTCCCGAGTTTTTTCATCTACCTTCTCTGTTCGCTTTTCTGGGGTGCCCCTTCTTCTCCTCTTTTTTGGGTTCTCCGAACCTTCACAATCTGAATCTGCTGTTAGATCGTAGATTGGACTCTTATGCATCTCTTCATCTAGGTACCAGTCCGTCGGTGTCGACACGCTCTGCCTTGGCGTTCCGAAGACTTCCTCGTCATTCTGTTCGCTTTGGTCCGTTGTGTTGTCCACCGTCTCAGAGGCTTTCTGTTTCTCGTCGTTCTGGCCGCTTTTGTCCGTTGTATCATTCACCGTCTCAGAGACATTTGGAGATCTCAATACTCTGTTTTGTATCGCTCTTTCAAGGGCTTTTTCGAACTCCTCCCTCTCCTTTTTTGCATCTTCCGATTCCTCTCCTCTTTTGTTTTTATTGGTTTCCATGTATCGTCCCACGAGTAGCTAGGGATCGTCGGTCCACCCCTGCAGAGCCCCGCATGCAGGGGTAAGGCATCTTCCCCGCCGGGTTGCCTGGTCCGGCGGGCATCGCTTGCGACACACGTAGTCACCCCTGTGCCATGCATCCCTGCGGCGCGATGGTGCTACACCGTTGGATTGGGGGACGCGGTAGCCCCCTGCCTCCAGTGTCCCAGCTTGGGACACCGGAGGCAGAAAGGACTGGAAGATAAGAGGACATAGCCGCCTCCCCTATGCCCGGTAGTGAGGAAAAGAGTGACCCCTAGCCCTCGAATGCTCTAATAGCGTCGGGGTCGGAAAAGAGCAAGAGTTGGCCCAGTGTGGTCGACAGAAAGATAAAAGAGAGTGGTCCTGCTCCAGTCTAGATGAAACAAAGTAGGACCAAGCTATAGTACTCCCAGGATCGCCAACCCTGCACACTAGGTGTGTGTCTCTAGGAGGGCCTTTTTATCGAGGTGTTCCCCCCTCTAGATCCATTGGGTTCAGTAAGAGACAGGCCCGCCACGAGTAGGCACCCAACGGTCTTGCTTGTGGAGAGGCTCTATGTTATGATGTACGCTTCACACTCGCCTGGGAAGACCCCCGAGCCCAACCTATCCTAACCTAACCTAACCTAACCTAACCTAACCTACCTAAGGTTAGGTTAGATCAATTTCAAATCCAAATTTTCGAAATAAAAAAAATGAACAAAAAAATCAAAAAAAAAAAATTATGGCCATGTAACCCAACTTGACTATCAACCTAACCTGACTAACTAACCCAACCTGACTTTCTAACCTAACTTAACCTAACCTAACTCAGGTTGGCTTAGATCAATTTCAAATTCGAATTTTCAAAATGAAATAAAATATTTAAGAATAATCGAAATTATTACCATGTAACCTAACTTGACTATCTAACCTAACCTGACTATCTGAATCAACCTGACTATCTAACCTAAGCTAATTAGGTTGGGTTAGATCACTTTCAAAATTTTCGAATCGAGTCGCAAGTACCATTTTCTTGAAGTGGAGCATTGGACTTGAAAAAATAGAAATTTTGACCATGTAACTCAACTTGACTATCAACCTAACCTGAATAACAAACCCAACCTGACTCTAACCTAACCTAACCTAACCTAACTCATGTTGGGTTAGATTAATTTCAAATTCGAATTTTGCAACCCAACTTGACTATCAACCTAACCTGACTAACTAACCCAACCTGCCTATCTAACCCAACCTAACCTAACCTAACCTAACTCAGGTTGGGTTAGATCAATTTCAAATCCGAATTTTCAAAATGAAAAACAAAATTCAAGAAAAATCGAAATCATGACCATGTAACCCAACTTGACTATCAACCTGACCTGAATAACTAACCCAACGACTATCTAACCTATCCTAACCTAACCTAACCTAACCTAACTAAGGTTGGGTTAGATCAATTTCAAATCCAAATTTTCAAAATAAAAAATATAAACAAAAAAATCAAAATTATGGCCATGTAACCCAACTTGACTATCAACCTAACCTGACTATCTAACCCAACCTGCCTATCTAACCCAACCTAACCCAACCTAACCTAACTCAGGTTGGGTTAGATCAATTTCAAATCCGAATTTTCAAAATGAAAAACAAAATTCAAGAAAAATCGAAATCATGACCATGTAACCCAACTTGACTATCAACCTGACCTGAATAACTAACCCAACGACTATCTAACCTAACCTAACCTAACCTATCCTTACTTAACTCAGGTTGGGTTAGATCAATTTCAAATTTGAATTTTCAAAAAAAATAAAAAAAAAATCGAAAATATGACCATCTGACCCAACTTCACTATCTAACCTATCCTAACCTAACCTAACCTAACCTAACTAAGGTTGGGTTAGATCAATTTCAAATCCAAATTTTCAAAATAAAAAATATACACAAAAATATCAAAATTATGGCCATGTAACCCAACTTGACTATCAACCTAATCTGACTATCTAACCCAACCTGACTATCTAACCTAACCTAACCTAAATTAACCTAACCTAACTCAGGTTGGGTTAGATCAATTTCAAATCCGAATTTTCAGAATGAAAAACAAAATTCAAGAAAAATCGAAATCATGACTATATAACCCAACTTGACTATCAACCTGACCTGAATAACTAACCCAACGACTATCTAACCTATCCTAACCTAACCTAACCTAACTCAGGTTGGGTTAGATCAATTTCAAATCCGAATTTTCAGAATGAAAAACAAAATTCAAGAAAAATCGAAATTATGACCATGTAACCCAACTTCACTATCTAACCTATCCTAACCTAACCTAACCTGACCTAACTCAGGTTGGGTTAGATCAATTTCAAATTCGAATTTTCGAAATGAAAGGGAAATTCAAGAAAAATTGAAATTATGACCATGTAACTCAACTTGACTATCTAACCCAACCTGACTATCTAACCCAACCTAACCTAACCTAACTCAGGTTGGGTAAGAATAATTTCAAATTCAAATTTTCAAAATGAGAAAAAAATATTTAAGATTCATCAAAATTATGACCATATAACCTAACTTGACTATCTAACCTAACCTGACTATCTAAATCAACCTGACTATCTAACCTAAGGTTGGGTTAGATCACTTTCAAACTCAAATTTTCGAATCGAGTCGCAAGTACTATTTTCTTGAAGTGGAACATTGGACTTGAAAAAATGGAAATTATGACCATGTAACTCAACTTGACTATCAACCTAACCTGACTAACCCAACCTGACTATCTAACCTATCCTAACCTAACCTATCCTAACCTAACTCAGGTTGGGTTAGATCAATATCAAATTCAAATTTTCAAAATGAACAAAAAAATCAAAATTATGACCATCTAACCTCACTTGACTAGATAGTCAAGTAGGGTTAGGTTAGGTTAGGTTAGATCACTTCCAAAATTTTCGAATCGAGTCGCAATTACGATTTTCTTGAAATGGAGCATTGGACTTGAAAAATTGGAAATTATGACCATGTAACTCAACTTGACTATCAACCTAACCTGAATAACAAACCCAACCTGACTCTAACCTAACCTAACCTAACCTAACTCAGGTTGGGTTAGATCAATTCCAAATTCGAATTTTGCAACCCAACTTGACTATCAACCTAACCTGACTAACTAACCCAACCTGCCTATCTAACCCAACCTAACCCAACCTAACCTAACTCAGGTTGGGTTAGATCAATTTCAAATCCGAATTTTCAAAATGAAAAACAAAATTCAAGAAAAATCGAAATCATGACCATGTAACCCAACTTGACTATCAACCTGAACTGAATTACTAACCCAACGACTATCTAACCTAACCTAACCTAACTTATTCTTACTCAACTCAGGTTGGGTTAGATCAATTTCAAATTTGAATTTTCAAAAAAAAATCAAACAAAAATCGAAATTATGACCATGTAACCCAACTTGACTATCTAACCTATCCTAACCTAACCTAACCTGACCTAACTCAGGTTGGGTTAGATCAATTTCAAATTTGAATTTTCAAAAAAAAATCAAACAAAAATCGTAAATATGACCATCTGACCCAACTTCACTATCTAACCTATCCTAACCTAACCTAACCTAACCTAACCTAACCTAACCTACCTAAGGTTAGGTTAGATCAATTTCAAATCCAAATTTTCGAAATAAAAAAAATTAACAAAAAAATCAAAATTATGGCCATGTAACCCAACTTGACTATCAACCTAACCTGACTAACTAACCCAACCTGCCTATCTAACCCAACCTAACCTAACCTAACCTAACTCAGGTTGGGTTAGATCAATTTCAAATCCGAATTTTCAAAATGAAAAACAAAATTCAAGAAAAATCGAAATCATGACCATGTAACCCAACTTGACTATCAACCTGAACTGAATTACTAACCCAACGACTATCTAACCTAACCTAACCTAACTTATTCTTACTCAACTCAGGTTGGGTTAGATCAATTTCAAATTTGAATTTTCAAAAAAAAATCAAACAAAAATCGAAATTATGACCATGTAACCCAACTTCACTATCTAACCTATCCTAACCTAACCTAACCTGACCTAACTCAGGTTGGGTTAGATCAATTTCAAATTTGAATTTTCAAAAAAAAATCAAACAAAAATCGTAAATATGACCATCTGACCCAACTTCACTATCTAACCTAACCTAACCTAACCTTTTTTTTTTTTTTTTTTGTAGGGGGGGAAATCGCTTGACACCATGGCCTTTCTTTCAATCGGCCAAGGTAGTGTCGGGCGCTACTCCGACTAAAACCCTCCCATGCCCTCTCTCGCGTCCGGAAAATCGTCCTAAGACACACCTCGGCGCGAGCGGCATTTCTGCTACATCTCTTATGTTTTCCTCAAAGTTGTCCAGTCCTGTGTAATTTTTCTTCTTCTTCTTTCTTCTTCATGATTTTGCATATAGTGCTTGCGATGGTGTTCCACCATGCGGGATTACGCGTCATTATATCTATTATGTTGTCTGCATTGATGTCTTCTCCTATTGCATTCTCGAGGTCCAGCCGCTCATGGTGCCATCTGTCACACCCGAAGATCGTGTGTTCCGCCGTGTCTATTTGTTCGCAGTAGATACAGCAGTCGTCCTCAGTTTTCCCGATTCTCTTTGTGTAGGCGCGGAAGGATCCGTGTCCTGTCAAGAATTGTGTGATATGGTAATTCAAGTTTCTGAAGTTGCAACCGGTCCATGTTTCAATATTTGGTATCAGGCGCTTTGTCCATTGGGCTACTGTTTGTATTTCGTTCCATCGTGCTTGCCACCGTTTTCTTGTCTCCAGTTGTTCTCTAGCTACGCTCTGTTCTCTGTCCCCTCTCTCCCTAAAAATCCGTGTTCTCTCATCCACGAGCAACTCAATTGGAGGGACCCCGGCAAGAACACAGGTTGCCTCGAAAGATACTGTTCTGAATGATGCTATGGTTCTGAGTAACATTTTTCTCTGTGTGCTAGCCATCATGTTTCTGTACTTGTCTACGCTCATTACCCTTTCCCATACCGGTGCTCCGTATAGGAGTACCGATTGTGTTACTCCATATAGCATTTTTTTCTTAGCGGAGCTAATGCAGTTCGTGTTTGGGAGCAGTCGCGTGAGGGCGGTCACCGATTTCTCTGCCTTTTCTACTGTTCTTCTGATATGTTCGTTAAATATGCTTTTATCATCGAGCCAGATGCCTAGGCATTTAAGGAATTTTCGGGGCTGTATTTCAGTATTTCCCACTCGGAATGCGATGCCATCCCTTTTCCTTGGGCCTCTAACAATGATGGCTTCTGTCTTGTGAGCAGCAATTTTCAATTCGCTTTCCTCCATCCAGTTCGTGATCACTCTTAGGGCTGCATTTGCAGAGTTTACCAGATTCTGTTTATCATTATTTCTAACTATTAAGGTCAGATCGTCTGCATATGCTACGGTTTGGCACCCGGGAGGCAGGTTTAGCCTCAGGACTGGGTCGTATAGGATGTTCCACAGAGTGGGTCCAAGGACTGATCCCTGCGGAACACCCTGGGTCATATAGATGTGTTCCTTGTTTTGAATGTTCAGACGACGTCCCTGGAAGTAACTCTCTATCGTTCTAATCAGGTATGGGCTTATTCCTAAGTCCTTCAGTCTCCTCACGATGATGCTCCAGCCCGCGGTATTAAATGCGTTCTCCACATCAATCGTGATGATTGCGCTCCATTTCATCCGGCTATTTGCTGCCTCTCCGAGAACTCGTTCCACTGCGTGCACCGTCGACATTTCTCTCCTGAAGCCGAATTGTCTCCCGGATATGCCATTTTTTTCCTTCAGTTCTTCCTCTAGGCGATTTTTGATGATGTGTTCCATCATTTTCCCGAGTGTGTCTAGTAGGCATATCGTCCTGTGTTTGTTCCCAGGTTTCGGAATCAGCACCACTGTAGCTATTTTCCACTCTGCAGGGAATTTCTGCCTGCGTAAAATCTGGTTAGCCATTGCTAGAAGGGAGTCTGGTATCATGACAGCTGCTTCTTTTATAGTTTCCGCCGCGAGGCCGTCGGGGCCAGGAGCCTTCCGGGACTTAAGTCTTCCGCACGCTATATTCAGTTCTTCTGCGGTGATTTCCGGGGCTGGATATACGTTATCGTTCATCGTCCAGGCGTCGACTTTTCGGGGAAAGAGTTTGTGTATGGTCTTTCTCCTCTGGTCTGAGTCCATATCATACGGTGAGCCGTTTTTTTTGAGTTGGCTCGTGACGAGTCTGTACCCCTGCCCCCACAGATCGCCGTCGAGTTCTTTACATATTTGTGTCCAGTGCTCTTTTTTCCCCTTGTTTATAGCTTTTTTAAATTCTTTTCTGCAGGTTTCGTATTGTTCTTCTAGCCTGTCTATGTTCGGCGGGTTTTTTTTCCTGGCCCTGGTCAGGAAACGCCTGCTTTTATTGCAGGCTTCCTTTAGCGTTTGCATATCCCGGTTCCACCAGTAAGGTTGTAATCGTGGTTGTTTGCCTCGTCTGTGTGTGGTAGCAGCTTTTTGCGCATTTTTCAGCTGCCTGACTAGATCACCTGGCTCGGTTTCAGCGGGGTCGTGCACTAGCGATATCGCGGCTCGGAGAGTATCTCTGTCTATGTATGGCCTT
This sequence comes from Chrysolina haemoptera, assembly GCA_958298965.1. Lineage (NCBI taxonomy): Eukaryota > Metazoa > Arthropoda > Insecta > Coleoptera > Chrysomelidae > Chrysolina > Chrysolina haemoptera. The sequence goes on along the minus strand of OY282593.1, from coordinate 326,875 downwards.
GCTTTCGTTACTGGTTTGCTTTTCGGCGTACTGTGTTCTACGTTTATGACGATCATGCCATGGTAGCTCATGGAGTCCTCTTCGAGTACTTCCCACTCTGTTATTCTTTGTGCCATGTTGTTTGAGGCGAAAGTTATGTCTATAAAAGACGAGCTGTTTCCTCTGTTGAAGGTCGGCCAATCTCCTTTGTTCACCACCGCGAGGTCAAGTGTGGCAAGCCATTCCGCGATGTACTCCCCCCTTCTATCTGAGAAGCTTGACCCCCAGAGCGGGGATTTGGCATTTAGGTCCCCGAGTATTACTACCCCTAGGTTCTCTTGCTGGATGCTTATCATGATCTCGTCTACATACTCGTGGAAGTCTTGTAATGAGATGTTTGGTGACACATAGCAGTTATACAGCGTCCAGTCAGCGAAGTAAATCTTGGTGTACCCTCTGCATATTTCGTGATTTTTGACCCCAATGTTTCGGTTAAGGAAGTACGTGGCGACATTTACATCCTTATCGGTGATCCACTTTTGGCCTTTGCTCTTATTCTTATTGGGCTCTTGAAGGCATATCATATCACATTTCAGCCTCATGGCCGTTTCGAGTCCTGCGCAGCTCTGCCTCGATCCACGTTGATTTGAAGAAGTCGTATCGGCATTATTGGAGGTTGACGCTGGTCCGCCTGCCTCCGTTCAGTGTAGCTGTGTTTCTGTCTTTTATGATGGCTCTGAATTTCGGGCAGCTGGTGGTGCCCGCTCTATGTCCTTTACTTCCGCAACTGAGGCAGCTTGGCGTTTCGCGGCAGTCTTTTAACCTATGCCCATCTTTACCGCATTTGATACAGGTATCAGACCTATCTGTGCCATTGCATTCGTTTCTTGAATGCCCAAATTCCAAACATCTATAACATCTTGCGACATGCACCTTCAATCTTATACGTCCTTGGCCCCAACCCATGGGGATGGCTCCATTGCCCATTATCCTCCTGGCTATGTACATGTTCTCTGCGGCTACTATAGCCGTCAAGTTTCCGTTCTTGTTCTCTTTGAGCTCCTTTATGTAAAAGCGCCCGCTGTCTACTCCTAGCCTATTTTCCAAGATACGCTCTTTGACCTGGTCTTCGCTAAGGTCAGCGTTTATGCCACTCAGGTGCAGCAGAATTTCTTTCCTCTTGATATCTACCTTGCAGTTGGGATCTTTTTCCCTAATTGCTTCTTTCAGCAATTCCGATTCTGTCCTCCCTCCTTCTAGCTCTAGCATAAGGTCTCCTTTGGCTGTTTTCCTCATCTGTTTAATCTTAACGCCTACGTCCTCGATGCACACCGAGGACTTTACGGATCTTACCAGGTCTGCGAATGATTTCCCATCCGCCATGATGATCACTTTGTCACCTTGTTTGGTCTGGTTAACTTTGGCCCTTGGTGGTTCCCGTCTCAATAGAGTGATCTTCGTGTCTTCTTCCGCGAAGACGTATTCACAACACTTTCTAATGGGGGTGCTTTCGGCTTCCTCGGTTTCCCATATGGTTATTTCTTTTTTCCCGTTTTGCACTAGTATGTCCTTCAGTGTCCTCATCAGCTTGTAAGACTTTTCGAGGTCCCCTCCGGGGTCCGCTGCATTCCAGGTCAGGGGTAGCAGAAGCGTCATGCAGCTTTTTCCGGTGCTGCCGCCCCTGCTACTCATGACTTCCGTAACATTACCTAACCTAACCTAACCTAACCTAACCTAACCTAACCTAACCTTTTTTTTTTTTTTTTTTTTCTGTGGGGTGGAAATGCTGCATGCACGATGGCCGCTCGGTGTCCATCACGAGCCAACAGTGCCGGACTCCTACCGGCTAAAACCACCCCGGAGCCCGCCTGTACCCGGAGCTGTCCCTAAGGATATTACAGGTACAGGTGACTTTTCTTGATGCTATCATCTGCCTATCTATCTGTGATCAGCTCTGTCCCTTGCTTGGCTTTCCCTCTCCTCTTTCTCCTTCGCCTTCATCACTGCCCGGAGGTACGTTGCTCCTTCCTTCCATAGCCTACCGTTTTCCAGCATTGTTTGTACCAGGGTCCCTGGTGTTATGTTATCTCCAAAAGAGATCTCAATGCTACTTCTCTCTGCATGCCACCTATTGCACTCGAAGACGGTGTGTTGCGGGTCATCTCTCTCTCCACAATATATGCAGAGGTCGTCGCGGGACTTTCCTATTCTCAGCGTGTATGTTCTGAATGAACCATGTCCGGTGAGGGCTTGTGTGCTGTAGTAATCCAGGGTCTTGTGTCTGCAGTCCGTCCATGCTTGGATGTTGGGTATTAAGCGTTTCGTCCACTGCGCCGTCTCCTGGTTGTTTTCCCACCTTCTCTGCCATTCGTTCATGGTAGACTGTCTTTCATTTCTTTTGTCTTCCTCATTTATTCTGCCTATTTCATCAAGGCGTTGTCTTTCCTTGAGAAGTAGGTCTATCGGTGGGGTGCCCGTTATGACACATATGGCGTCTGCTGAGGTGGTTCTGTATGCGGATGCGACCCGGATCAACATCCTCCTTTGTATTGCTATAAGCATCTTACGGTATTTTGCCACGTCCACGACTCGTGCCCACACCGATGCAGCGTAGAGAAGCACGGACTGGACCACACCGTAGAGTACTCTCCTTTTATAGGCTCCTGGTCCTCTGATGTTTGGGAGAATCCTGGTCAAGGCGGCCACCTGTCTGTCCGCCTTTTCACAGGTTTTTTTTACATGCTGGTTGTAAATCAACTTTTCGTCTATCCAGACGCCTAGATATTTGATCGATTTCTTTGGTTCAATTGCTCTCCCGTTCATATCGAAGGACACTCCTGCCCTGTTTCTTGGTCCTTTAATGATTATCGCTTCCGTCTTTTCAGTCGCGACTTCTAGACCATTATCTCTTACCCATTTACTCACCTGGCTTAGCGCTCTGTTTGCCCTTTCTACCAGCTCTTCTTTCGTCCTGGCGTTGATGGTAAACGCTAGGTCGTCTGCATATGCTACTGCGGCGCAGCTTGTCGGGAAGTCTAAACGTAGGACTCCGTCGTATAGGACGTTCCACAGGGTCGGACCGAGGACCGAGCCCTGCGGGACTCCCTGCATCATTTCCTGCTTGTACCCTCTGATTTCGAGGCTTCTGTCCGACAGATATGCTCGAATAGTGTTTGTGATATACTTGCTTATTCCCATCTGTGATATCCTGTCGGTAATTCGTCCCCATTTGGCCGTGTTGAATGCGTTCTTGATATCCACCGCCACTATTGCTCCCCATGTTCTTGGGTCACTCCTGATCTTGTCCAGTACTTCTTTGGCGGCCGCGACTGTAGACTTGCCAGACCTAAATCCGAACTGGTTCATGCTGATGCCCCCTTTCTCGTCGAGTTCGCTTTCAAGCCTTGCCTTTATAAGATGTTCATACAGCTTTCCAATGGTGTCCAGGAGACAGATGGTTCTGTATTTGGTCGTGTCCTTCGGAATCAGCACCACTCCTGCGGTTTTCCATCTTCTAGGGAAGCCGTTTGTCCTGAGCAGGTTGTTTAGGCAGCTGGCGAAGGTATCCGGTGCCACCGATACAGCAGTCTTTATGACCTCCGCCGCTATTCTGTCTGGCCCGGGTGCCTTCCTGTTCTTCAGCCTAGAGGCCGCTATTTTTATCTCTTCTATGGTGAAAAGTGGTGGGTTCTCCTCGATGTCGTGTACAATTCTGTCGTGATTTACTGTCACTTCGTCCGTGTCTGGGAAGAGCTCCTTTATTACCTGTATCTTTTTTTGCTGATCTATGTAGTACGGGGTCCTTGGGCGATTCAGGTCGCTCATCACTATTTTGTACCCCTGTCCCCAGGGGTCATCCTCCAGCTTGTCGCACAGTGTTTTCCACTCCTCTTTCTTGGCCCTGTTAATGAGTTTCCTAAGTTCCCTTCGGCTCTCTTTATACTCTAACTCTGCTTCGTCTACGATCGTCTGATTGCGCCTCAGCCCTCTGAGTCTGGCAAGTCGTCTTTTGGCTTGCTTGCACTCCTTCCACAAACCGTCTATTTCCGGGTTCCACCAGACTGGCTGTGTCCTCGCCTCTCCCCGTGTGCTCATTGTGCTAATGTCACTGGCCTGTTTTAGCATATCCTGTAGCTCCTCGACATTCGCTCTGCCTGGGGCCAGCAGCGTGAGTGCATTCCTCAGCATTTCCATGTTTATGTATTTGTTGTTTTTCCAAACTACGGGTTCTAGGGCGTTTGCGTCCGCGATTTTGTATACTATGTAGCGATGGAGGCTCAGGCTTTCGTCTTCCAGGACCTTCCACCCAGTTATCCTCCTGCCTATGTTCTTCGTGGATATAGTAATGTCGATGTATGACTTCTGATTCCCTCTCGAGAAGGTAGGGATATCGCCGCAGTTATGCACTGTCAGATCAAGCGAGTCAATCCATTCAATAAGATACTGGCCTCTTGCGTCGGTGTATCCAGAATTCCATAAGTTTGCCTTTGCATTGAAATCCCCGGCTATTATTGCCTCGACTCCGCCATCTCTAACTCGTTGCATAATATCATCAACACGGCGTTTATACTCTTCAAGGGTGCAGTTCGGAGAAAAGTAGCAATTGTAGATTGACCACGTCCTAAAGGCCAAACAGGTGAAACCGTTACCGGTTGAGTGGCTAACCGCGCCACAGTTCTTGTTCCTACAGAGGGTTGCAGTAGCCTCCTCCTGGTCCCTAATCCATTCCATGTTCTTTCTGATGTTTGTTTTATTTGGTTCTTGTGTCAATATCAGGTCGGCTTTTATTTCAAGTGCCTTCTTCTGTATGAGTTGGTAGGCCCCTACCCTTCTATCCGTATTTATTTGCAGAATTACAAGCTCTGCGCCGAGTGGGCAACCGAGGGGGTTGTGGCGGTTATTGTTGTTGTTGTTGTTGTTGTTATTGGGGTGCCTGTGATGGGTTGAGAGACGGGGACGGTGGCGATAGTTTGGGAGCGCTGTTTAGCGGTTCTTGTTCTCGCTGTTTTATCTCTGGTCCTAGCTATTCGTAGGGCATCTTTGAAAGCCGGGCACTTGCCACTTCCAACCCTGTGCCCTGTTTCCTCGCAGACCGGGCAGGCTTCCTCCTCCGTGCAGTCACTGGCAATGTGCCCTCCTTTGCCGCACTTGTAACATGCCTCTGCTCTATCCGGGCCATCGCAGCTTTCTCTGGTGTGGCTGAAGCTCCAACACTTTGAGCACCTGGGGACATGGACTCGCTTCTCAGCCTTGCATAGAACCATCCCGATCCTAATGCCCTCCTTTTCAATGAGGGTCGCCGCATCGGACCTCGGTAAGGTGATCGTGACCGCCGCCGTATCATTTTGCGAGATTCTTATGTTGGACATTTTGCATTCCTCTGTCCATCTACCAGTTTCTCTTTCGATCGCCCCGGCGATCTCATCCTCCGTGACATTCCACGGCATCCCCCTCAGGTGGATGAGATCCCTTGGTTCCTCTCCCAGCCTCCTGGTTTTTAGACCCCCCTGCCCATGCAGGGCGTCCTTCAGATTGGTACAGGCCGCCGGGTCTTTTTCCAGGGTTAGGAGCAGGTTCCCCTCCTTAGTGCTCCTCATCCCTCTGATCGCGCTAGCTGCCTCCGTTCCTCCTATGGCTTCACTAACCTTCCCCAAGATTTCTCGATATGACTTGCAAGCTTCGCTAATTACCATTCCACAGGTATTTTTGTCCCTCCTGTTGCCTGCCTGCTGTTGGGAGTTCGTGAAGATTTCGACCCCTGTGCCTCTGTCATGGAATATCATCTCCGTCATTTTTTGCAGGGCATCCGCGCTCATAGCTTTGACTTGATGTATGAGTACTCGTTTGTCTGTGCTGGTTTCATCCCTCAGCTGCACTAGTTTTTCCCATAAGTCTCGTGGGGTACCATCATAGGCTAACTTGATAATTTTTTTACGTGAGACAGCTCCAGTTCCTCGCACTCTTGTGGTCTGTTCCACCACCTCGAAGGCCCCGGTCAGTTGCGAGAGCTCCGGGAACTTCTCTTTATACATCTTCTGAATGCTGGTTTTCATCTCGGTGTCATCAGGTTCTGCTATGACCACCTTCACCACGTCTCCTTCTATCGTTAGTGGGTTTCCCGTGGTGATCACTGTGTTTGTGAAGACCGATTTATGCCATTGCAATTGCTGGACCTTACCATATACGTCGTACTCAGTTGTTGCCTCCAGCTCCTTTGGGGAGTTTAGTCTGGACGCTGGGCATGTACATGCGCAGATGCACGCTACCCCCTGGGGATTTGGAGTTGGGGGTGCGTCTGGGGTCATGTCCTTCTCGGTTTCCGTCTGTGTCCCGGCGCTGATTTTGTTCATGTCCTCGGGTTGGTGGTGGGTTTCAGTGATGGTGGTGTCTTTAGATGTCTCTGGATCACTCGGTTCCATGAAGCGATCGCTTCTTTTTTTCAGACTTCTAACTTCCTCGTCTATTTCCCTGGAGATGGCTTTTATCTCGACCTTAGTATTTACGTTTCTCTTGATCAAGGCCATTAGTGTATTTGTTTTCCTCATCAGTTTCTCCACTGCCTTCTGCATTTTGCTCACCTCGTCGTTCCCCTTCTTCGTTGGAGATACCTGCCATTTCCTCTTTTCTCCCGGTTGGGTGGCTACGTCATCCAGATCTATCCATATGATCTCCCCTTCCGTCCCTTGGTCTGGCGCTGCCGGCTTCTCGCCGAATAGCTCCAAAGCTAGGCTCTTGTTCGGGTCCTCATTTGAGAAACCATCGGGTGTCCTTCCACCTGCCCCCTCGCCAGGAGTTTCGTTACCTGGTCCCTGGGGGGTCGTAAATACCTCGTCGGTCTCGCTGTTCGCCTCACTCTTCTTGGATGTTTCGGTTAGGATAGGTTTTTTGTCCAACAGGTTTCCTTGCGCCCCTAGCTGCTTGCCAGGCCCAGGGGATCTCACGAGCTTCCTGCTCCTCCGCTCTGCCATGCTTGCCAGTTCAATCTCGAACTTCTCCCTATCCATTCTCTGCTCATCGGTTTCTTCATTTGCATTTTTGTTTATATTCATGTTGTTCCCACGAGTAGCTAGGGAAATTATCAGTCAGCCCCTGCAGAGCCCCGCTTGCAGGGGTAAGGCATCTACCCCGCCGGGTTGCCTGGTCCGGCGGGCATCGCTTTCGACACACTTAATCACCCCTGTGCCATGCATCCCTACGGCGCGATGGTGCTACACCGTTGGATTGGGGGACGCGGTAGCCCCTCTGCATCCAGAGCCCCAGCTTGGGACTCGGAAACAGAAGAGGGACTGGAAGATAAGAAGACATAGCCGCCTCCCCTATGTCCTGGTAGTGAGAAAAGGAGTGACCCCTAGCCCTCGAATGCTCTAATAGCGTCGGGATCGGAAAAGAACAAGAGTTGGCCCAGTGTGGCCGACAGAAAGATAAAAGAGAGTGGTCCTACTCCAGTCTAGATGAAACAGAGTAGGACTAAGCTGTAGTACTCCCAGGGTCGCCAACCCTGCACACTAGATGTGTGTCTCTTGGAGGGCCTTTTTATCGAGGTGTTCCTCCCTCTAGATCCATTGGGTTCAGTAAGAGACAGGCCCGCCACGAGTAGGCACCCAACAGTCTTGCTTGTGGAGTGGCTCTATGTTATGATGTACGCTTCACACTCGCCTGGGAAGACCCCCGAGCCCAACCTAACCTAACCTAACCTAACCTAACCTAACCTAACCTAACCTAACCTAACCTAACCTAACCTAACCTAACCTAACCTAACCTAACCTAACCTAACTTAACCTAACCTAACCCAACCTGACTAACTAACCTAACCTAACCTAACTCAGGTTGGGTTAGATCAATTTCAAATTTGAATTTTCAAAAAAAAATCAAACAAAAATCGAAATTATGACCATGTAACCCAACTTCACTATCTAACCTATCCTAACCTAACCTAACCTGGCCTAACTCAGGTTGGGTTAGATCAATTTCAAATTTGAATTTTCAAAAAAAAATCAAACAAAAATCGTAAATATGACCATCTGACCCAACTTCACTATCTAACCTATCCTAACCTAACCTAAGCTAACCTAACCTAACCTAACCTACCTGAGGTTAGGTTAGATCAATTTCAAATCCAAATTTTCAAAATAAAAAAAATGAACAAAAAAATCAAAATTATGGCCATGTAACCCAACTTGACTCTCAACCTAACCTGACTAACTAACCCAACCTGACTTTCTAACCTAACTTAACCTAACCTAACTCAGGTTGGCTTAGATCAATTTCAAATTCGAATTTTCAAAATGAAATAAAATATTTAAGAATAATCGAAATTATTACCATGTAACCTAACTTGACTATCTAACCTAACCTGACTATCTGAATCAACCTGACTATCTAACCTAAGCTAATTAGGTTGGGTTAGATCACTTTCAAAATTTTCGAATCGAGTCGCAAGTACTATTTTCTTGAAGTGGAGCATTGGACTTGAAAAAATAGAAATTTTTACCATGTAACTCAACTTGACTATCAACCTAACCTGAATAACAAACCCAACCTGACTCTAACCTAACCTAACCTAACCTAACTCATGTTGGGTTAGATCAATTTCAAATTCGAATTTTGCAACCCAACTTGACTATCAACCTAACCTGACTAACTAACCCAACCTGCCTATCTAACCCAACCTAACCTAACCTAACCTAACTCAGGTTGGGTTAGATCAATTTCAAATTCGAATTTTCAAAATGAAAAACAAAATTCAAGAAAAATCGAAATCATGACCATGTAACCCAACTTGACTATCAACCTGACCTGAATAACTAACCCAACGACTATCTAACCTAACCTAACCTAACCTATTCTTACTTAACTCAGGTTGGGTTAGATCAATTTCAAATTTGAATTTTCAAAAAAAAATCAAACAAAAATCGAAATTATGACCATGTAACCCAACTTCACTATCTAACCTATCCTAACCTAACTTAACCTAACCTAACTCAGGTTGGCTTAGATCAATTTCAAATTCGAATTTTCAAAATGAAAAAAAAAATTTAAGAATAATCGAAATTATTACCATGTAACCCAACTTGACTATCAACCTAACCTGACTAACTAACCCAACCTGACTAACTACCCTAACCTAACCTAACTCAGGTTGGGTTAGATCAATTTCAAATTCGAATTTTCGAAATGAAAGGGAAATTCAAGAAAAATTGAAATTATGACCATGTAACTCAACTTGACTATCTAACCCAACCTGACTATCTAACCCAACCTAACCTAACCTAACTCAGGTTGGGTAAGATTAATTTCAAATTCAAATTTTCAAAATGAGAAAAAAAATATTTAAGATTCATCAAAATTATGACCATATAACCTAACTTGACTATCTAACCTAACCTGACTATCTAAATCAACCTGACTATCTAACCTAAGGTTGGGTTAGATCACTTTCAAACTCAAATTTTCGAATCGAGTCGCAAGTACTATTTTCTTGAAGTGGAACATTGGACTTGAAAAAATGGAAATTATGACCATGTGACTCAACTTGACTATCAACCTAACCTGAATAACAAACCCAACCTGACTCTGACCTAACCTAACCTAACCTAACTCAGGTTGGGTTAGATCAATTTCAAATTCGAATTTTGCAACCCAACTTGACTATCAACCTAACCTGACTAACTAACCCAACCTGCCTATCTAACCCAACCTAACCTAACCTAACCTAACTCAGGTTGGGTTAGATCAATTTCAAATCCGAATTTTCAAAATGAAAAACAAAATTCATGAAAAATCGAAATCATGACCATGTAACCCAACTTGACTATCAACCTGACCTGAATAACTAACCCAACGACTATCTAACCTAACCTAACCTAACCTATTCTTACTCAACTCAGGTTGGGTTAGATCAATTTCAAATTTGAATTTTCAAAAAAAAATCAAACAAAAATCGAAATTATGACCATGTAACCCAACTTCACTATCTAACCTATCCTAACCTAACCTAACCTGACCTAACTCAGGTTGGGTTAGATCAATTTCAAATTCGAATTTTCGAAATGAAAGGGAAATTCAAGAAAAATTGAAATTATGACCATGTAACTCAACTTGACTATCTAACCCAACCTGACTATCTAACCCAACCTAACCTAACCTAACTCAGGTTGGGTAAGATTAATTTCAAATTCAAATTTTCAAAATGAGAAAAAAAATATTTAAGATTCATCAAAATTATGACCATATAACCTAACTTGACTATCTAACCTAACCTGACTATCTAAATCAACCTGACTATCTAACCTAAGGTTGGGTTAGATCACTTTCAAACTCAAATTTTCGAATCGAGTCGCAAGTACTATTTTCTTGAAGTGGAACATTGGACTTGAAAAAATGGAAATTATGACCATGTAACTCAACTTGACTATCAACCTAACCTGAATAACAAACCCAACCTGACTCTGACCTAACCTAACCTAACCTAACTCAGGTTGGGTTAGATCAATTTCAAATTCGAATTTTGCAACCCAACTTGACTATCAACCTAACCTGACTAACTAACCCAACCTGCCTATCTAACCCAACCTAACCTAACCTAACCTAACTCAGGTTGGGTTAGATCAATTTCAAATCCGAATTTTCAAAATGAAAAACAAAATTCATGAAAAATCGAAATCATGACCATGTAACCCAACTTGACTATCAACCTGACCTGAATAACTAACCCAACGACTATCTAACCTAACCTAACCTAACCTATTCTTACTCAACTCAGGTTGGGTTAGATCAATTTCAAATTTGAATTTTCAAAAAAAAATCAAACAAAAATCGAAATTATGACCATGTAACCCAACTTCACTATCTAACCTATCCTAACCTAAATTAACCTGACCTAACTCAGGTTGGGTTAGATCAATTTCAAATTTGAATTTTCAAAAAAAAATCAAACAAAAATCGTAAATATGACCATCTGACCCAACTTCACTATCTAACCTATCCTAACCTTTTTTTTTTTTTTTTTTTTTTTTTTCTGGTGGGGTGGAAATCCTGCATAGGACACTGACCGCTTGGTATCCATCACGAGTCAGTAGTGTCAGACTCCTACTGACTAAAACCACCCCTAACCCTCTCCTATGCCTGGGACGTGTCTAACTAAAGATTTCGCTTCAGGCATAGGCGGTTTCCTGCTGGTCTCTCTGTTTCTCTATCTGTTTAGCAGTTTAGCCGTTTGAGTTCGTCAACGCCCTTCCCTCTGAAGATTTCTCTCCTCTCTCTCTTTCTGCTCCATAACTTTCCGTAAGAATTTTGCTCCGGCGTTCCAATTTTCCCTTGTCATGAGCATATTTTGAACCAGGTTTTCTGGAGTTGCCGCGACGCCTAGAAGCTGTTCCAGGTGGAACCTCTCCTCTTGCCATCTGGGGCAAGAGAACAGGGTATGCTCAGGGTCGTCTCTTTCCCCGCAGTTAATGCACTCTTCATCCTCCGTCTTGCCTATCCTGAAGGTGTAGGTTCTGAAGGCGCCGTGCCCACTCAGGGCCTGTGTGATGTAATAGTTAGACTTCCGGTAGGTGCTATTTAGCCACGGCTCTAGTCTTGGTATGAGCCTTTTCGTCCATTGGGAGTTACTTTCGTTTGATTGCCATCTGCGTTGCCAATTAATGATCGTATTTAATCTCTCCTCCTTTTTGGTCACGTTACTTGCTTCCGGCCTCTCTGCCAGGGTGATCCTTTCTTGCACTAGAAGGTCTAAAGGGGGTACTGCGGTGATCACACAGAGCGCCTCCGCTGCTACTGTGCGATATGCCATTGCAACCCTCAAGAGCATCTTTCTTTGCGTAGATTCGAACATCTTTTTGTACTTTTTGACTCTCATCACGACGCCCCAGACGGGGGCTGCGTATAGCAGAACAGACTGCGTCACTCCATACAATACCCTCCTTTTGTGTTCCCCTGGTCCTCTTATATTTGGGAGGATCCTGACTAGAGCCGCGACTTGTTTATTGGCCTTGCTAACCACGTTCCTAACGTGTTCGTTGTAGATCAACTTGTCGTCAAGCCAGACCCCAAGGTATTTAACATACTTTTTAGGAGTGATGACTGTATTTCCCAATGTGAATCTAATGTCCTCTCTTTTCCTTGGGCCCTTCAATATGATGGCCTCTGTCTTCTCGGGGGCTATGTCTAGACCAGTGTCGGACATCCATTTCTTGACCAGTTCCAGGCATTCGTTACCGTTGTCCATCAGGGTTTGTTTATCCCTGGCCGTGATTACAATTGCCAGGTCGTCCGCATATGCTGCCGAGTAGCAGCCTATCGGAAGGTTCATTTTAATTACATCATCGTATAGCACGTTCCACAGGGTCGGTCCTAGGACCGAGCCCTGCGGGACTCCTTGGGTCATCCTCTGGGAGTATGTCCCACTTCTCAGGCTCCTGTCGGTCAGGTATGCGTCGACCAGCTTTAAAAGGTAACCCGCTATCCTCAAACCCTTCAGTGTTTTAAGTATTTTCCCCCACTTTGCTGTGTTGAAGGCATTCCTAACGTCTATCAGCACAACCGATCCCCAAGTGATGTTTCTTCCTGTTGCCCTCTGGATTACATATCTGATGGCATCAACCGTGGACTTCCCTGATCTGAAACCGAATTGGGTTGCCGAAATCCCCCGATGCTCGGTTAGTTCTGCCTCCAGCCTGTTCTTAATCAGGTGCTCATAAAGCTTTCCAAAGCCGTCCAACAGACAAATGGGCCTGTACTTCTCGTCCTCCGGATTGCCCTTCGGGATCAGGGCTACATTTGCTGCCTTCCATCTCTCAGGGAAAAGGCATTCGGTGACCTGTCTGTTCATGATGTCTAGTATAACTTCGGGGATGGCTGCTGCTGCTATCCTAATAGACTCCGGGAGTATACCGTCTGGGCCTGGTGCCTTTTTCTCTTTTATCTTCCCTGTTGCGGCCTCTAGTTCCATCATGGTGAAAAGGGGGGGTTGTGTTTGGCTGTCTGCGACCGGGTCTCTAATTTCCACGTGGAGTGGGAATAGTGTCTCAATCTTGGTGGCCTTGACCTGGTGGTCCAGTTCGTAAGGGGTTCTCAGCTGTTTCAGTCCATCCATCACTATTTTATATCCCTGCCCCCATGGGTCCTCATCAAGTGCGTCACACAGTAGTCTCCACTGTTCCTTTTTGGATTTTTTAATCTCGTTCCCCATTTCCCTCCTGCGGTTTTTGTAGGTGATTTCTTTCGCCGGAATGGTGGTGTCAAATGGACGACGTTTCCTTGCCCTCTGGAGGTTTCTCCTGAGCTTATTGCACTCCGTTTTCAGTGCTTCTATGGCCTCGTTCCACCATATCGGGCGCGCTCTTTGTCTCCCAGATTTGGTTCGGGAGCTGGACTTCTGTGCCTCCTTGACTGCCACGGTGAGGTCGTCCAGGGAGTTTATACTGTGTCTCATCAGTTGGAGGCTTCCGGCGAGAGCCTTTCTGTCCAGGTAGGTCTTGTTTATTTCTCCGTACCATTTCCTTTTGTTAGTTGAGGCAATGTTGAAACGTATATGTTTATGCAGGCTCAGAGTTTCGCCTGCCAGGACGTGCCAATTCCTTATCTTCTGTGCTATTTGTGGGGTTGCCAAAGTAATGTCAATTATCGAATGTTGTTCTCTTCTCTCGAAGGTGGGCGTTGAGCCTTCATTTAGGACGACGAGATTCAGGGACTGTATCCACTCGAATAGGTAGTCTCCTCTTCTGTCTGTTGTGTCGGAGTTCCACAAAGACGATTTAGAGTTGAAGTCGCCAGCAATGACGGCCTCCGTACCACCAGTTCGAACATGGTCGAAGATTGTATCCACGTACGTTTCAAATTCTGTCTGAGAGACGTTTGGTGAGACGTAGCAATTGTACAGGGACCAAGTGCCCAGATTGATACATACGAAGCCCGTACCTGAGGTATGTCCGATAACGCCCACTGCTCGGTTCCTGCACCAAGTGGCGGTGTTGGTATATTTATCCTTTATCCATCTAGGGTCCTTATCAATGAGCTTTTTATTCGGTTCCTGCACAATCACTACGTCTGCGTCATTTTCTTCGGCGACCCTCAGGAGGAGATTATGTGCGTTTCTCCGCCTGTCGGTGTTAATTTGTAAAATTACTAGCTCCGTGACGACACGGGCGCTTCCTGGGGGCTGCTGTCTGTTGGTGGGCCTGTTATTGCCGTTCTAGTTTGAGTAGCTCCGCTTCTCGCTTTTTCTCTAGCTCTGGCCCTTTGAAGGGCTTCCCTGAAGGCTGGGCATTTTTGTGTGCCAACTCTATGTCCAACCTCGTTACAAATCGGACATGATTCTTCGTCCTTGCAGTCCTTGGCGCTATGACCTTCCTTGCCGCAGTTGTAACATGTATTGTTTCTGTCTGGGCCTGTACACTTCTCGCTGCTATGATTATATTCCCAGCATTTAGAGCATTTAGGTACGTAGACACGCTTTTCCACTTTACAACGGGCTAATCCGATTCTTATACTCTCCTTTTTTACCAGAGACGTTGCGGCGCTCCGTGGGAGGGTAATAATGGCCGCGGCGGTGTCGTCGGAGGAGACTCTCACTCTGTTCAATTTATATTCTTCTGTCCAATTTCCGGTTTCCTTCCTGACAGCGTCTTTTATTTCCTCTTCTGTAACATTCCATGGCATTCCCTTGAGATGTATGAGCTCCTTTTGCTCCTCTCCTAAAGTCTTAGTTTTGAGGGTTCCTTGAGCGTTGAGAGCCTCTCTCAATTTGGTGCAGGCCTCCCTGTCTTTGTCCAATGTTAGGAGCAAGCTTCCTTCTTTGGTACTCCTAACCCCTCTTATGGCGAGAGCAGCGTCTGTACCCCCAACCGCTCCCGTTACCTTGTCTAGGATATCTCTGTAAGATTTCCCACCATCGCTAATTACGAATCCGTAAGTGTTTTTCCCTGTGTTTGGTGCGTTCTGCTGGGTGGTCGTGTATATGTCGACCCTAGTCTGACTGCCGTGGTAGATGGATTCTGTCATTTTCCTAAGTTCCATTACACTCATTTTCCTGACATGATGCAGGTTTACCCTGCTATCTTGACCGGTTTCTTCTTTAAGCTGGATCAGTCTACCCCACAAATCCCGTGGGGTCCCATCATAGGTTATTTTAACTATCTTTTTGGATGAAATGGCGCCGGTACCTTTTACCCTTGTAGTCTGTTCCAGTACATCGAAACCCCCCTCCAGTTCTGTGAGCTCGGGAAACTTTTCTCTATATAATTTTTGTATGCTTGATTTCATTCCAAGGTCGTCAGACTCAGCTATAACTACCTTGACTGCGTCGTTTTCCGTATTTATAGGGTTTCCTACTATTATCTCGGTGTTGGTGAAAACCGAGTCCTCCCATTGCAGTCTTTGCACCCTTTCGTATGTGCCGTAATCATCTGCAGCTGTCAGGCTCTCTGGGGAGCTCAGCCTTGATGCTTCACACGTGCATATGCATGTGCAGGCTTTCTCGGGGCGCGCCTCCATTGTGGAGGTCTCCGCTGTTCTTGGGGTGTTGTCCATATTTGATTTTGTCTCCTCCCGGCTAGCTTCTGCTCTTAGTAGTCTTTCCTCCAGTTTACGTATATTTTCCTCTAGTTCTCCAACTCTCATTATGGCTCTCTCGGCCTTTTTTACCGCCACAGCTTTTTCTTTCTCAGCCAAACCGATTTTCTCCTTCATTGCGATTTCTACGTCTTCTCTCTCCCTGTCTTCGTTCGATTCCTTCAGGAAGTCCTGTACCTGAGTGAGGAACTCCGTTCTCCTCCTCAGTATACCAGTCTCCCTGCTGATACATCCTGTGAGTTTCTTTATCTCGACCTTGGTATTAGTGTTGGCTTTAACCAGGTCGGTCATCTGGGCGGCCATCTCCACCACGTTTTTAACCGTCTCTTGCAGTTTGGTGAAATCCTTGGTTCTATCGTCAAGATGTTGCCTCTCTGGTTTTTTTGGGGATCTCCTCCACTTTCTTTTCTTCTTGGGTTGCTCCATGCCTTCCTTTTCGGAATCTTCTTCCGTGATGGTTAGGTCGTATATAGGGCTTTTCGTCAGTTCTTCGTCCAAGAACCATGTGGGTGGTGGTGACGTACTCTGTCCAGGCATGCTGTAAACTTCCTCTTTGTCCCTATTGGTCTTATCTGCGTTGGAAGTCCCTGGTGACCTCGCTAGTTTATTCTTTGCCTGCGCGGCTATCAGATTCTTTTCGAACTCCTCCCTAAGTTCCCTATCTTCCTTACTCTCCTCATTTCTCTCGATATTTGTATTTTTTTCCATTTGTGTTCCCACGAGAAGCAAGGGAAGAATCGGTCCACCCCTGCAGAGCCCCGCATGCAGGGGTAAGGCATCTTCCCCGCCGGATTGCCTGGTCCGGCGGGCATCGCTTGCGACACACTTAATCACCCCTGTGCCATGCATCCCTGCGGCGCGATGGTGCTACACCGTTGGATTGGGGGACGCGGTAGCCCCCCTTCCTCCGGTTCCCCAGCTTGGGGCAAGGAGGCAGAAAAGGACTGGAAGATAAGAGGACATAGCCGCCTCCCCTATGTCCTGGTAGTGAGAAAAGGAGTGACCCCTAGCCCTCGAATGCTCTAATAGCGTCGGGGTCGGAAAAGAACAAGGGTTGGCCCAGTGTGGCCGACAGAAAGATAAAAGAAAGTGGTCCTGCTTCAGTCTAGGTGAAACAAAGTAGGACCAAGCTATAGTACTCCCAGGGTCGCCATTCCTGCACACTAGGTGTGTGTCTCTAGGAGGGCCTTTTTATCGAGGTTTTCCCCCCTCTAGATCCATTGGGTTCGGTAAGAGACAGGCCCGCCGCGAGTAGGCACCCAACAGTCTTGCTTGTGGAGAGGCTCTATGTTATGATGTACGCTTCACACTCGCCTGGGAAGACCCCTGGACCCAACCTATCCTAACCTAACCTAACCTAACCTAACCTAACCTAACCTAACCTAACCTAACCTAACCTAACCTAACCTACCTAAGGTTAGGTTAGATCAATTTCAAATCCAAATTTTCAAAATAAAAAATATAAACAAAAAAATCAAAATTATGGCCATGTAACCCAACTTGACTATCAACCTAACCTGACTATCTAACCCAACCTGACTATCTAACCTAACCTAACCTAAATTAACCTAACCTAACTCAGGTTGGCTTAGATCAATTTCAAATTCGAATTTTCAAAATGAAATAAAATATTTAAGAATAATCGAAATTATTACCATGTAACCTAACTTGACTATCTAACCTAACCTGACTATCTGAATCAACCTGACTATCTAACCTAAGCTAATTAGGTTGGGTTAGATCACTTTCAAAATTTTCGAATCGAGTCGCAAGTACTATTTTCTTGAAGTGGAGCATTGGACTTGAAAAAATAGAAATTTTGACCATGTAACTCAACTTGACTATCAACCTAACCTGAATAACAAACCCAACCTGACTCTAACCTAACCTAACCTAACCTAACTCATGTTGGGTTAGATCAATTTCAAATTCGAATTTTGCAACCCAACTTGACTATCAACCTAACCTGACTAACTAACCCAACCTGCCTATCTAACCCAACCTAACCTAACCTAACTCAGGTTGGGTTAGATCAATTTCAAATCCGAATTTTCAAAATGAAAAACAAAATTCAAGAAAAATCGAAATCATGACCATGTAACCCAACTTGACTATCAACCTGACCTGAATAACTAACACAACGACTATCTAACCTAACCTAACCTAACCTATCCTTACTTAACTCAGGTTGTGTTAGATCAATTTCAAATTTGAATTTTCAAAAAAAATAAAAAAAAAAATCGAAAATATGACCATCTGACCCAACTTCACTATCTAACCTATCCTAACCTAACCTAACCTAACCTAACCTAACCTAACTAAGGTTGGGTTAGATCAATTTCAAATCCAAATTTTCAAAATAAAAAATATAAACAAAAAAATCAAAATTATGGCCATGTAACCCAACTTGACTATCAACCTAACCTGACTATCTAACCCAACCTGACTATCTAACCTAACCTAAATTAACCTAACCTAACTCAGGTTGGCTTAGATCAATTTCAAATTCGAATTTTCAAAATGAAAAAAAATATTTAAGAATAATCGAAATTATTACCATGTAACCCAACTTGACTATCAACCTGACCTGAATAACTAACCCAACGACTATCTAACCTAACCTAACCTATCCTTACTTAACTCAGGTTGGGTTAGATCAATTTCAAATTTGAATTTTCAAAAAAAATAAAAAAAAAATCGAAAATATGACCATCTGACCCAACTTCACTATCTAACCTATCCTAACCTAACCTAACCTAACCTAACTAAGGTTGGGTTAGATCAATTTCAAATCCATATTTTCAAAATAAAAAATATACACAAAAATATCAAAATTATGGCCATGTAACCCAACTTGACTATCAACCTGACCTGACTATCTAACCCAACCTGACTATCTAACCTAACCTAACCTAAATTAACCTAACCTAACTCAGGTTGGGTTAGATCAATTTCAAATCCGAATTTCAGAATGAAAAACAAAATTCAAGAAAAATCGAAATCATGACTATATAACCCAACTTGACTATCAACCTGACCTGACTAACCCAACCTGACTATCTAACCTATCCTAACCTAACCTATCCTAACCTAACTCAGGTTGGGTTAGATCAATATCAAATTCAAATTTTCAAAATGAACAAAAAAATCAAAATTATGACCATCTAACCTCACTTGACTAGATAGTCAAGTAGGGTTAGGTTAGGTTAGGTTAGATCACTTCCAAAATTTTCGAATCGAGTCGCAATTACGATTTTCTTGAAGTGGAGCATTGGACTTGAAAAAATTGAAATTATGACCATGTAACTCAACTTGACTATCAACCTAACCTGAATAACAAACCCAACCTGACTCTAACCTAACCTAACCTAACCTAACTCATGTTGGGTTAGATCAATTTCAAATTCGAATTTTGCAACCCAACTTGACTATCAACTTAACCTGACTAACTAACCCAACCTGCCTATCTAACCCAACCTAACCTAACCTAACCTAACTCAGGTTGGGTTAGATCAATTTCAAATCCGAATTTTCAAAATGAAAAACAAAATTCAAGAAAAATCGAAATCATGACCATGTAACCCAACTTGACTATCAACCTGACCTGAATAACTAACCCAACGACTATCTAACCTAACCTTACCCAACTTATTCTTACTTAACTCAGGTTGGGTTAGATCAATTTCAAATCCGAATTTTCAAAATGAAAAACAAAATTCAAGAAAAATCGAAATCATGACCATGTAACCCAACTTGACTATCAACCTGACCTGAATAACTAACCCAACGACTATCTAACCTAACCTAACCTATCCTTACTTAACTCAGGTTGGGTTAGATCAATTTCAAATTTGAATTTTCAAAAAAAATAAAAAAAAAATCGAAAATATGACCATCTGACCCAACTTCACTATCTAACCTATCCTAACCTAACCTAACCTAACCTAACTAAGGTTGGGTTAGATCAATTTCAAATCCAAATTTTCAAAATAAAAAATATAAACAAAAAAATCAAAATTATGGCCATGTAACCCAACTTGACTATCAACCTAACCTGACTATCTAACCCAACCTGACTATCTAACCTAACCTAACCTAAATTAACCTAACCTAACTCAGGTTGGCTTAGATCAATTTCAAATTCGAATTTTCAAAATGAAAAAAAATATTTAAGAATAGTCGAAATTATTACCATGTAACCCAACTTGACTATCAACCTGACCTGAATAACTAACCCAACGACTATCTAACATAACCTAACCTAACCTATCCTTACTTAACTCAGGTTGGGTTAGATCAATTTCAAATTTGAATTTTCAAAAAAAATAAAAAAAAAATCGAAAATATGACCATCTGACCCAACTTCACTATCTAACCTATCCTAACCTAACCTAACCTAACTAATGTTGGGTTAGATCAATTTCAAATCCAAATTTTCAAAATAAAAAATATACACAAAAATATCAAAATAATGGCCATGTAACCCAACTTGACTATCAACCTAACCTGACTATCTAACCTAACCTAACCTAAATTAACCTAACCTAACTCAGGTTGGGTTAGATCAATTTCAAATCCGAAATTTCAGAATGAAAAACAAAATTCAAGAAAAATCGAAATTATGACCATGTAACCCAACTTCACTATCTAACCTATCCTAACCTAACCTAACCTGACCTAACTCAGGTTGGGTTAGATCAATTTCAAATTCGAATTTTCGAAATGAAAGGGAAATTCAAGAAAAATTGAAATTATGACCATGTAACTCAACTTGACTATCTAACCCAACCTGACTATCTAACCCAACCTAACCTAACCTAACTCAGGTTGGGTAAGATTAATTTCAAATTCAAAATTTCAAAATGAGAAAAAAAATATTTAAGATTCATCAAAATTATGACCATATAACCTAACTTGACTATCTAACCTAACCTGACTATCTAAATCAACCTGACTATCTAACCTAAGGTTGGGTTAGATCACTTTCAAACTCAAATTTTCGAATCGAGTCGCAAGTACTATATTCTTGAAGTGGAACATTGGACTTGAAAAAATGGAAATTATGACCATGTAACTCAACTTGACTATCAACCTAACCTGAATAACAAACCCAACCTGACTCTAACCTAACCTAAGCTAACCTAACTCAGGTTGGGTGAAATCAGTTTAAAATTCGAATTTTCAAGAAAAAATTAAAAAATCCAAATTATGACCATGTAACCCAACTTGACTATCTAACCTAACCTGACTAACCCAACCTGACTATCTAACCTATCCTAACCTAACCTATCCTAACCTAACTCAGGTTGGGTTAGATCAATATCAAATTCAAATTTTCAAAATGAACAAAAAAATCAAAATTATGACCATCTAACCTCACTTGACTAGATAGTCAAGTAGGGTTAGGTTAGGTTAGGTTAGATCACTTCCAAAATTTTCGAATCGAGTCGCAATTACGATTTTCTTGAAGTGGAGCATTGGACTTGAAAAAATTGAAATTATGACCATGTAACTCAACTTGACTATCAACCTAACCTGAATAACAAACCCAACCTGACTCTAACCTAACCTAACCTAACCTAACTCATGTTGGGTTAGATCAATTTCAAATTCGAATTTTGCAACCCAACTTGACTATCAACTTAACCTGACTAACTAACCCAACCTGCCTATCTAACCCAACCTAACCTAACCTAACCTAACTCAGGTTGGGTTAGATCAATTTCAAATCCGAATTTTCAAAATGAAAAACAAAATTCAAGAAAAATCGAAATCATGACCATGTAACCCAACTTGACTATCAACCTGACCTGAATAACTAACCCAACGACTATCTAACCTAACCTTACCCAACTTATTCTTACTTAACTCAGGTTGGGTTAGATCAATTTCAAATCCGAATTTTCAAAATGAAAAACAAAATTCAAGAAAAATCGAAATCATGACCATGTAACCCAACTTGACTATCAACCTGACCTGAATAACTAACCCAACGACTATCTAACCTAACCTAACCTATCCTTACTTAACTCAGGTTGGGTTAGATCAATTTCAAAGTTGAATTTTCAAAAAAAATAAAAAAAAAAATCGAAAATATGACCATCTGACCCAACTTCACTATCTAACCTATCCTAACCTAACCTAACCTAACCTAACTAAGGTTGGGTTAGATCAATTTCAAATCCAAATTTTCAAAATAAAAAATATAAACAAAAAAATCAAAATTATGGCCATGTAACCCAACTTGACTATCAACCTAACCTGACTATCTAACCCAACCTGACTATCTAACCTAACCTAACCTAAATTAACCTAACCTAACTCAGGTTGGCTTAGATCAATTTCAAATTCGAATTTTCAAAATGAAAAAAAATATTTAAGAATAATCGAAATTATTACCATGTAACCCAACTTGACTATCAACCTGACCTGAATAACTAACCCAACGACTATCTAACATAACCTAACCTAACCTATCCTTACTTAACTCAGGTTGGGTTAGATCAATTTCAAATTTGAATTTTCAAAAAAATAAAAAAAAAATCGAAAATATGACCATCTGACCCAACTTCACTATCTAACCTATCCTAACCTAACCTAACCTAACTAATGTTGGGTTAGATCAATTTCAAATCCAAATTTTCAAAATAAAAAATATACACAAAAATATCAAAATAATGGCCATGTAACCCAACTTGACTATCAACCTAACCTGACTATCTAACCCAACCTGACTATCAAACCTAACCTAACCTAAATTAACCTAACCTAACTCAGGTTGGGTTAGATCAATTTCAAATCCGAATTTTCAGAATGAAAAACAAAATTCAAGAAAAATCGAAATCATGACTATATAACCCAACTTGACTATCAACCTGACCTGAATAACTAACCCAACGACTATCTAACCTATCCTAACCTAACCTAACCTAACTCAGGTTGGGTTAGATCAATTTCAAATCCGAAATTTCAGAATGAAAAACAAAATTCAAGAAAAATCGAAATTATGACCATGTAACCCAACTTCACTATCTAACCTATCCTAACCTAACCTAACCTGACCTAACTCAGGTTGGGTTAGATCAATTTCAAATTCGAATTTTCGAAATGAAAGGAAAATTCAAGAAAAATTGAAATTATGACCATGTAACTCAACTTGACTATCTAACCCAACCTGACTATCTAACCCAACCTAACCTAACCTAACTCAGGTTGGGTAAGATTAATTTCAAATTCAAAATTTCAAAATGAGAAAAAAAATATTTAAGATTCATCAAAATTATGACCATATAACCTAACTTGACTATCTAACCTAACCTGACTATCTAAATCAACCTGACTATCTAACCTAAGGTTGGGTTAGATCACTTTCAAACTCAAATTTTCGAATCGAGTCGCAAGTACTATTTTCTTGAAGTGGAACATTGGACTTGAAAAAATGGAAATTATGACCATGTAACTCAACTTGAGTATCAACCTAACCTGAATAACAAACCCAACCTGACTCTAACCTAACCTAAGCTAACCTAACTCAGGTTGGGTGAAATCAGTTTAAAATTCGAATTTTCAAGAAAAAATTAAAAAATCCAAATTATGACCATGTAACCCAACTTGACTATCTAACCTAACCTGACTAACCCAACCTGACTATCTAACCTATCCTAACCTAACCTATCCTAACCTAACTCAGGTTGGGTTAGATCAATATCAAATTCAAATTTTCAAAATGAACAAAAAAATCAAAATTATGACCATCTAACCTCACTTGACTAGATAGTCAAGTAGGGTTAGGTTAGGTTAGGTTAGATCACTTCCAAAATTTTCGAATCGAGTCGCAATTACGATTTTCTTGAAGTGGAGCATTGGACTTGAAAAAATTGAAATTATGACCATGTAACTCAACTTGACTATCAACCTAACCTGAATAACAAACCCAACCTGACTCTAACCTAACCTAACCTAACCTAACTCAGGTTGGGTTTGATCAATTTCAAATTCGAATTTTGCAACCCAACTTGACTATCAACCTAACCTGACTAACTAACCCAACCTGCCTATCTAACCCAACCTAACCTAACCTAAACTAACTCAGGTTGGGTTAGATCAATTTCAAATCCGAATTTTCAAAATGAAAAACAAAATTCAAGAAAAATCGAAATCATGACCATGTAACCCAACTTGACTATCAACCTGAACTGAATAACTAACCCAACGACTATCTAACCTAACCTAACCTAACTTATTCTTACTTAACTCAGGTTGGGTTGGATCAATTTCAAATTTGAATTTTCAAAAAAAAATCAAACAAAAATCGAAATTATGACCATGTAACCCAACTTCACTATCTAACCTATCCTAACCTTTTTTTTTTTTTTTTTTTTTTTTTTATTTTTTTTTTTTTTTTTTGGGGTGGAAATCCTGCATAGGACACTGAACGCTTGGTGTCCATCACGTTTCAGTAGTGTCAGACTTCTACTGACTAAAACCACCCCTCGCCCTCTCCCTTACCTGGAATTGCCTAGGTAGACATTTCCTCAGGTACGGGCGGCGTGTGTCCGTATCGGTCTCTTTTGTTATTCGAGTATTATGAAGCCTTCCCTCTGTAGATTCAGCTCTTCTTTCCCCTTGGTCTCCATGATTTCACGCATGAGGTTCCCTATTATTGCCCAGTGCCTGCTGCTACTTGTGATAAGATCGCCGATGTTGCCTACTGTGAGCGTTGTGCCGATCTCGTGTTCTGCTTTGTGGCGCGAGACAATCCATCTGGGGCAGTCGAAGAGGGTGTGCTCGGCGTCGTCCCTCTGGCCGCAGTATATACAGTTATCGTCTGGGCTTTTACCTATTTCGTACGTGTAGCTCCTGAATGAGCCGTGTCCGGTCAGGGCCTGAGTTATGAAATAGTCAACGTTCCTATTTCCCAGTTTTACCCATTCTCTTATGTCCGGAATCACCTTATTCGTCCACTTATCTAGTCTTGACCACTCCTGTTGCCATTTTCCGTACGTCGCCATTCTTTCTGTGTGTCCAGAGCATTGCGTTCGCAGACGACCTGGCCCTGCTGGTGTGTGCGGACAATAAGGCGGAACTTGAAATACGCGCGGAGACCGCACTATACCTAACGGAAGAGTGGATAGCAGACCACAAACTAACGGTAGAGCCTCGTAAAACGGAGCTGCTAATTCTTAGAGGACATGGCTGGTACGGCGTGAGGGACAGTGTCCTACTCAACTTCAGGGGAAAGCAGATAAGACCCAAAAGACACATAAAATACCTGGGTGTGACACTAGACACCTCCGGTTGCTATGGACCGCACATAGAGAGCACGGCCCTGAGAGCAGAGGAACGAGCGGGGGCACTCTCTAGGCTGATGACGAATACCAGGGGACCTACCAGCGGGAAAAGACTTGTCCTGTCCGGAGTAGTCCACTCCATTCTGCTGTACGCTGCACCTATATGGGCCGGAGCAATGGCAGTGCAGAAATATAGGAAGAGACTAGAAAGAGTCCAAAGGAAGATTGCCCTGCGAGTGGGCAGCGCCTATAGAACGGTGTCACTGGAGGCGATCCAAGTAGTGTGTGGGATAACCCCCATCCACCTCATGGTAGAGGAGAGGGTAAGGATACACAACCTGGGACATACACCAAATAACATAGAAAGGTCACACAGAACCTATCCTAACCTAACTTACCCTAACCTAACTCAGGTTGGCTCAGATCAATTTCAAATTAGAATTTTCAAAATGAAAAAAAATATTTAAGAATAATCGAAATTTTTACCATGTAACCCAACTTGACTATCAACCTAACCTGACTAACTAACCCAACCTGACTAACTAACCTAACCTAACCTAACTCAGGTTGGGTTAGATCAATTTCAAATCCGAATTTTCAGAATGAAAAACAAAATTCAAGAATAATCGAAATCATGACTATATAACCCAACTTGACTATCAACCTGACCTGAATAACTAACCCAACGACTATCTAACCTATCCTAACCTAACCTAACCTAACTCAGGTTGGGTTAGATCAATTTCAAATTCAAATTTTCAGAATGAAAAACAAAATTCAAGAAAAATCGAAATTATGACCATGTAACCCAACTTCACTATCTAACCTATCCTAACCTAACCTAACCTGACCTAACTCAGGTTGGGTTAGATCAATTTCTAATTCGAATTTTCGAAATGAAAGAGAAATTCAAGAAAAATTGAAATTATGACCATGTAACTCTACTTGACTATCTAACCCAACCTGACTATCTAACCCAACCTAACCTAACCTAACTCAGGTTGGGTAAGATTAATTTCAAATTCAAATTTTCAAAATGAAAAAAAAATATGTAAGATTCATCAAAATTATGACCATATAACCTAACTTGACTATCTAACCTAACCTGACTATCTAAATCAACCTGACTATCTAACCTAAGGTTGGGTTAGATCACTTTCAAACTCAAATTTTCGAATCGAGTCGCAAGTACTATTTTCTTGAAGTGGAACATTGGACTTGAAAAAATGGAAATTATGACCATGTAACTCAACTTGACTATCAACCTAACCTGAATAACAAACCCAACCTGACTCTAACCTAACCTAAGCTAACCTAACTCAGGTTGGGTGAAATCAGTTTAAAATTCGAATTTTCAAGAAAAAATTAAAAAATCCAAATTATGACCATGTAACCCAACTTGACTATCTAACCTAACCTGACTAACCCAACCTGACTATCTAACCTATCCTAACCTAACCTATTCTAACCTAACTCAGGTTGGGTTAGATCAATATCAAATTCAAATTTTCAAAATGAACAAAAAAATCAAAATTATGACCATCTAACCTCACTTGACTAGATAGTCAAGTAGGGTTAGGTTAGGTTAGGTTAGATCACTTCCAAAATTTTTGAATCGAGTCGCAATTACGATTTTCTTGAAGTGGAGCATTGGACTTGAAAAAATGGAAATTATGACCATGTAACTCAACTTGACTATCAACCTAACCTGAATAACAAACCCAACCTGACTCTAACCTAACCTAACCTAACCTAACTCAGGTTGGGTTAGATCAATTTCAAATTCGAATTTTGCAACCCAACTTGACTATCAACCTAACCTGACTAACTAACCCAACCTGCCTATCTAACCCAACCTAACCTAACCTAACCTAACTCAGGTTGGGTTAGATCAATTTCAAATCCGAATTTTCAAAATGAAAAACAAAATTCAAGAAAAATCGAAATCATGACCATGTAACCCAACTTGACTATCAACCTGACCTGAATAACTAACCCAACGACTATCTAACCTAACCTTACCCAACTTATTCTTACTTAACTCAGGTTGGGTTAGATCAATTTCAAATCCGAATTTTCAAAATGAAAAACAAAATTCAAGAAAAATCGAAATCATGACCATGTAACCCAACTTGACTATCAACCTGACCTGAATAACTAACCCAACGACTATCTAACCTAACCTAACCTATCCTTACTTAACTCAGGTTGGGTTAGATCAATTTCAAAGTTGAATTTTCAAAAAAAATAAAAAAAAAAATCGAAAATATGACCATCTGACCCAACTTCACTATCTAACCTATCCTAACCTAACCTAACCTAACCTAACTAAGGTTGGGTTAGATCAATTTCAAATCCAAATTTTCAAAATAAAAAATATAAACAAAAAAATCAAAATTATGGCCATGTAACCCAACTTGACTATCAACCTAACCTGACTATCTAACCCAACCTGACTATCTAACCTAACCTAACCTAAATTAACCTAACCTAACTCAGGTTGGCTTAGATCAATTTCAAATTCGAATTTTCAAAATGAAAAAAAATATTTAAGAATAATCGAAATTATTACCATGTAACCCAACTTGACTATCAACCTGACCTGAATAACTAACCCAACGACTATCTAACATAACCTAACCTAACCTATCCTTACTTAACTCAGGTTGGGTTAGATCAATTTCAAATTTGAATTTTCAAAAAAATAAAAAAAAAATCGAAAATATGACCATCTGACCCAACTTCACTATCTAACCTATCCTAACCTAACCTAACCTAACTAATGTTGGGTTAGATCAATTTCAAATCCAAATTTTCAAAATAAAAAATATACACAAAAATATCAAAATAATGGCCATGTAACCCAACTTGACTATCAACCTAACCTGACTATCTAACCCAACCTGACTATCAAACCTAACCTAACCTAAATTAACCTAACCTAACTCAGGTTGGGTTAGATCAATTTCAAATCCGAATTTTCAGAATGAAAAACAAAATTCAAGAAAAATCGAAATCATGACTATATAACCCAACTTGACTATCAACCTGACCTGAATAACTAACCCAACGACTATCTAACCTATCCTAACCTAACCTAACCTAACTCAGGTTGGGTTAGATCAATTTCAAATCCGAAATTTCAGAATGAAAAACAAAATTCAAGAAAAATCGAAATTATGACCATGTAACCCAACTTCACTATCTAACCTATCCTAACCTAACCTAACCTGACCTAACTCAGGTTGGGTTAGATCAATTTCAAATTCGAATTTTCGAAATGAAAGGAAAATTCAAGAAAAATTGAAATTATGACCATGTAACTCAACTTGACTATCTAACCCAACCTGACTATCTAACCCAACCTAACCTAACCTAACTCAGGTTGGGTAAGATTAATTTCAAATTCAAAATTTCAAAATGAGAAAAAAAATATTTAAGATTCATCAAAATTATGACCATATAACCTAACTTGACTATCTAACCTAACCTGACTATCTAAATCAACCTGACTATCTAACCTAAGGTTGGGTTAGATCACTTTCAAACTCAAATTTTCGAATCGAGTCGCAAGTACTATTTTCTTGAAGTGGAACATTGGACTTGAAAAAATGGAAATTATGACCATGTAACTCAACTTGAGTATCAACCTAACCTGAATAACAAACCCAACCTGACTCTAACCTAACCTAAGCTAACCTAACTCAGGTTGGGTGAAATCAGTTTAAAATTCGAATTTTCAAGAAAAAATTAAAAAATCCAAATTATGACCATGTAACCCAACTTGACTATCTAACCTAACCTGACTAACCCAACCTGACTATCTAACCTATCCTAACCTAACCTATCCTAACCTAACTCAGGTTGGGTTAGATCAATATCAAATTCAAATTTTCAAAATGAACAAAAAAATCAAAATTATGACCATCTAACCTCACTTGACTAGATAGTCAAGTAGGGTTAGGTTAGGTTAGGTTAGATCACTTCCAAAATTTTCGAATCGAGTCGCAATTACGATTTTCTTGAAGTGGAGCATTGGACTTGAAAAAATTGAAATTATGACCATGTAACTCAACTTGACTATCAACCTAACCTGAATAACAAACCCAACCTGACTCTAACCTAACCTAACCTAACCTAACTCAGGTTGGGTTTGATCAATTTCAAATTCGAATTTTGCAACCCAACTTGACTATCAACCTAACCTGACTAACTAACCCAACCTGCCTATCTAACCCAACCTAACCTAACCTAAACTAACTCAGGTTGGGTTAGATCAATTTCAAATCCGAATTTTCAAAATGAAAAACAAAATTCAAGAAAAATCGAAATCATGACCATGTAACCCAACTTGACTATCAACCTGAACTGAATAACTAACCCAACGACTATCTAACCTAACCTAACCTAACTTATTCTTACTTAACTCAGGTTGGGTTGGATCAATTTCAAATTTGAATTTTCAAAAAAAAATCAAACAAAAATCGAAATTATGACCATGTAACCCAACTTCACTATCTAACCTATCCTAACCTTTTTTTTTTTTTTTTTTTTTTTTTTATTTTTTTTTTTTTTTTTTGGGGTGGAAATCCTGCATAGGACACTGAACGCTTGGTGTCCATCACGTTTCAGTAGTGTCAGACTTCTACTGACTAAAACCACCCCTCGCCCTCTCCCTTACCTGGAATTGCCTAGGTAGACATTTCCTCAGGTACGGGCGGCGTGTGTCCGTATCGGTCTCTTTTGTTATTCGATTATTATGAAGCCTTCCCTCTGTAGATTCAGCTCTTCTTTCCCCTTGGTCTCCATGATTTCACGCATGAGGTTCCCTATTATTGCCCAGTGCCTGCTGCTACTTGTGATAAGATCGCCGATGTTGCCTACTGTGAGCGTTGTGCCGATCTCGTGTTCTGCTTTGTGGCGCGAGACAATCCATCTGGGGCAGTCGAAGAGGGTGTGCTCGGCGTCGTCCCTCTGGCCGCAGTATATACAGTTATCGTCTGGGCTTTTACCTATTTCGTACGTGTAGCTCCTGAATGAGCCGTGTCCGGTCAGGGCCTGAGTTATGAAATAGTCAACGTTCCTATTTCCCAGTTTTACCCATTCTCTTATGTCCGGAATCACCTTATTCGTCCACTTATCTAGTCTTGACCACTCCTGTTGCCATTTTCCGTACGTCGCCATTCTTTCTGTGTGTCCAGAGCATTGCGTTCGCAGACGACCTGGCCCTGCTGGTGTGTGCGGACAATAAGGCGGAACTTGAAATACGCGCGGAGACCGCACTATACCTAACGGAAGAGTGGATAGCAGACCACAAACTAACGGTAGAGCCTCGTAAAACGGAGCTGCTAATTCTTAGAGGACATGGCTGGTACGGCGTGAGGGACAGTGTCCTACTCAACTTCAGGGGAAAGCAGATAAGACCCAAAAGACACATAAAATACCTGGGTGTGACACTAGACACCTCCGGTTGCTATGGACCGCACATAGAGAGCACGGCCCTGAGAGCAGAGGAACGAGCGGGGGCACTCTCTAGGCTGATGACGAATACCAGGGGACCTACCAGCGGGAAAAGACTTGTCCTGTCCGGAGTAGTCCACTCCATTCTGCTGTACGCTGCACCTATATGGGCCGGAGCAATGGCAGTGCAGAAATATAGGAAGAGACTAGAAAGAGTCCAAAGGAAGATTGCCCTGCGAGTGGGCAGCGCCTATAGAACGGTGTCACTGGAGGCGATCCAAGTAGTGTGTGGGATAACCCCCATCCACCTCATGGTAGAGGAGAGGGTAAGGATACACAACCTGGGACATACACCAAATAACATAGAAAGGTCACACAGAACCTATCCTAACCTAACTTACCCTAACCTAACTCAGGTTGGCTCAGATCAATTTCAAATTAGAATTTTCAAAATGAAAAAAAATATTTAAGAATAATCGAAATTTTTACCATGTAACCCAACTTGACTATCAACCTAACCTGACTAACTAACCCAACCTGACTAACTAACCTAACCTAACCTAACTCAGGTTGGGTTAGATCAATTTCAAATCCGAATTTTCAGAATGAAAAACAAAATTCAAGAATAATCGAAATCATGACTATATAACCCAACTTGACTATCAACCTGACCTGAATAACTAACCCAACGACTATCTAACCTATCCTAACCTAACCTAACCTAACTCAGGTTGGGTTAGATCAATTTCAAATTCAAATTTTCAGAATGAAAAACAAAATTCAAGAAAAATCGAAATTATGACCATGTAACCCAACTTCACTATCTAACCTATCCTAACCTAACCTAACCTGACCTAACTCAGGTTGGGTTAGATCAATTTCTAATTCGAATTTTCGAAATGAAAGAGAAATTCAAGAAAAATTGAAATTATGACCATGTAACTCTACTTGACTATCTAACCCAACCTGACTATCTAACCCAACCTAACCTAACCTAACTCAGGTTGGGTAAGATTAATTTCAAATTCAAATTTTCAAAATGAAAAAAAAATATGTAAGATTCATCAAAATTATGACCATATAACCTAACTTGACTATCTAACCTAACCTGACTATCTAAATCAACCTGACTATCTAACCTAAGGTTGGGTTAGATCACTTTCAAACTCAAATTTTCGAATCGAGTCGCAAGTACTATTTTCTTGAAGTGGAACATTGGACTTGAAAAAATGGAAATTATGACCATGTAACTCAACTTGACTATCAACCTAACCTGAATAACAAACCCAACCTGACTCTAACCTAACCTAAGCTAACCTAACTCAGGTTGGGTGAAATCAGTTTAAAATTCGAATTTTCAAGAAAAAATTAAAAAATCCAAATTATGACCATGTAACCCAACTTGACTATCTAACCTAACCTGACTAACCCAACCTGACTATCTAACCTATCCTAACCTAACCTATTCTAACCTAACTCAGGTTGGGTTAGATCAATATCAAATTCAAATTTTCAAAATGAACAAAAAAATCAAAATTATGACCATCTAACCTCACTTGACTAGATAGTCAAGTAGGGTTAGGTTAGGTTAGGTTAGATCACTTCCAAAATTTTTGAATCGAGTCGCAATTACGATTTTCTTGAAGTGGAGCATTGGACTTGAAAAAATGGAAATTATGACCATGTAACTCAACTTGACTATCAACCTAACCTGAATAACAAACCCAACCTGACTCTAACCTAACCTAACCTAACCTAACTCAGGTTGGGTTAGATCAATTTCAAATTCGAATTTTGCAACCCAACTTGACTATCAACCTAACCTGACTAACTAACCCAACCTGCCTATCTAACCCAACCTAACCTAACCTAACCTAACTCAGGTTGGGTTAGATCAATTTCAAATCCGAATTTTCAAAATGAAAAACAAAATTCAAGAAAAATCGAAATCATGACCATGTAACCCAACTTGACTATCAACCTGAACTGATTAACTAACCCAACGACTATCTAACCTAACCTAACCTAACTTATTCTTACTTAACTCAGGTTGGGTTAGATCAAATTCAAATTTGAATTTTCAAAAAAAAATCAAACAAAAATCGAAATTATGACCATGTAACCCAACTTCACTATCTAACCTATCCTAACCTAACCTAACCTGACCTAACTCAGGTTGGGTTAGATCAATTTCAAATTTGAATTTTCAAAAAAAAATCAAACAAAAATCGTAAATATGACCATCTGACCCAACTTCACTATCTAACCTATCCTAACCTAACCTAACCTAACCTAACCTACCTAAGGTTAGGTTAGATCAATTTCAAATCCAAATTTTCAAAATAAAAAAAATGAACAAAAAAATCAAAATTATGGCCATGTAACCCAACTTGACTATCAACCTAACCTGACTAACTAACCCAACCTGACTTTCTAACCTAACTTAACCTAACCTAACTCAGGTTGGCTTAGATCAATTTCAAATTCGAATTTTCAAAATGAAATAAAATATTTAAGAATAATCGAAATTATTACCATGTAACCTAACTTGACTATCTAACCTAACCTGACTATCTGAATCAACCTGACTATCTAACCTAAGCTAATTAGGTTGGGTTAGATCACTTTCAAAATTTTCGAATCGAGTCGCAAGTACTATTTTCTTTAAGTGGAGCATTGGACTTGAAAAAATAGAAATTTTGACCATGTAACTCAACTTGATTATCAACCTAACCTGAATAACAAACCCAACCTGACTCTAACCTAACCTAACCTAACCTAACTCATGTTGGGTTAGATCAATTTCAAATTCGAATTTTGCAACCCAACTTGACTATCAACCTAACCTGACTAACTAACCCAACCTGCCTATCTAACCCAACCTAACCTAACCTAACCTAACTCAGGTTGGGTTAGATCAATTTCAAATCCGAATTTTCAAAATGAAAAACAAAATTCAAGAAAAATCGAAATCATGACCATGTAACCCAACTTGACTATCAACCTGACCTGAATAACTAACCCAACGACTATCTAACCTAACCTAACCCAACTTATTCTTACTTAACTCAGGTTGGGTTAGATCAATTTCAAATTTGAATTATCAAAAAAAAAATCAAACAAAAATCTAAAATATGACCATCTGACCCAACTTCACTATCTAACCTATCCTAACCTAACCTAACCTAACCTACCTAAGGTTAGGTTAGATCAATTTCAAATCCAAATTTTCAAAATAAAAAAATAAACAAAAAAATCAAAATTATGGCCATGTAACCCAACTTGACTATCAACCTAACCTGACTATCTACTCCAACCTGACTATCTAACCTAACCTAACCTAAATTAACCTAACCTAACTCAGGTTGGGTTAGATCAATTTCAAATCCGAATTTTCAGAATGAAAAACAAAATTCAAGAAAAATCGAAATCATGACCATGTAACCCAACTTGACTATCAACCTGAACTGAATAACTAACCCAACGACTATCTAACCTAACCTAACCTAACTTATTCTTACTTAACTCAGGTTGGGTTAGATCAATTTCAAATTTGAATTTTCAAAAAAAATCAAACAAAAATCGAAATTATGACCATGTAACCCAACTTCACTATCTAACCTATCCTAACCTAACCTAACCTGACCTAACTCAGGTTGGGTTAGATCAATTTCAAATTTGAATTTTCAAAAAAAAATCAAACAAAAATCGTAAATATGACCATCTGACCCAACTTCACTATCTAACCTATCCTAACCTAACCTAACCTAACCTAACCTACCTAAGGTTAGGTTAGATCAATTTCAAATCCAAATTTTCAAAATAAAAAAAATGAACAAAAAAATCAAAATTATGGCCATGTAACCCAACTTGACTATCAACCTAACCTGACTAACTAACCCAACCTGACTTTCTAACCTAACCTAACCTAACTTAACCTAACCTAACTCAGGTTGGCTTAGATCAATTTCAAATTCGAATTTTCAAAATGAAATAAAATATTTAAGAATAATCGAAATTATTACCATGTAACCTAACTTGACTATCTAACCTAACCTGACTATCTGAATCAACCTGACTATCTAACCTAAGCTAATTAGGTTGGGTTAGATCACTTTCAAAATTTTCGAATCGAGTCGCAAGTACTATTTTCTTGAAGTGGAGCATTGGACTTGAAAAAATAGAAATTTTGACCATGTAACTCAACTTGACTATCAACCTAACCTGAATAACAAACCCAACCTGACTCTAACCTTTTTTTTTTTTTTCTTCCGAGAGGGGGAAAATCTTCCAAAGACGACTGGGAAGTTACCCAGACAGTGCTGGATTCTGCTTGGGAGGCCATGCAGCCTACCAGCTAAAAAAACCCCTCTCCTTCACCTCACCTGACATTCCGGGATCATCGTTAAACATGCGTCTAGGAATGCCAAGCGTGACGAACTATACCACCTGGTTCTGAGCTACCCTCTCCTCTTCTTCCTTTTTCCTCATCATTTCCTTGATTCCTTGGTGGATCCTGTCCCAATCACCTTTGTCTGCAATCATACGTGCCACCATGCCAGCCGGTGTTATTACCTCTCCGACATCAAGTGCCATAGAGGTCCGGATGTCTTCCCATCTAGGGCAGTGGAACAGTGTGTGTTCCGGTGAGTCCACCTCCTCCTCGCAGTACCTGCAATTTGGGGTTGCTGTCTTACCTATCCTGTTCGTGTAGGTGCCAAAGGAACCGTGGCCTGTGAGAGCCTGTGTCAGATAGTATTCCGAGCTCCTGTGGGCGCATAGCACCCACGGTCTGAGGACGGGAATCAGCCTTTTCGTCCATTGCGCCGTTTCCGTGTTTCTATTCCAGTCCTCCTGCCACTTGCCAATAGTCCTATCTCTTTCCTCTCTGCGACGCTCCTCCAAATGCCCTTCCCTATTTCGGTCCAGATTGCTCCTCTCCTCCGCTAGTAGGCTAATGGGTGGAGAGCCTGTCACCACCTGGATGGCGCTTGCGGAGACAGTCCGGTATCCGCTTGCTACCCTCAATAGCATCCTGCGTTGTACTGAGATATACCGCTGTTTGTAGGTCCCCACTCTCATAGCTCCTCCCCATACTGGGGCCCCGTACAATAGGATTGACTGTACAGCTCCGCTCATTGTCGCTCTTTTCTCGCTACACGGTCCGCCTATGTTTGGCATGAGCCTTGTTAGTGCTGCCACGCACTCCTCTGCCTTCTTAACCGTTCTCTTCGTGTGCTCTCCGAAACTTTGTTGGTCATCCAGCACTATGCCCAGGTACTTCACAGCCTTTTGTGGTCTGATCTGCTCTCCTCCGATGTTGAGGGTCAGGTCACGTTTCCGTGGGCCTCTCAATACCACCGCCTCCGTTTTTTCCGTCGCCAACTCTAGGTGGTTCTCCGCCATCCACTCTCCTATTCTCCTCGCCGATTCTTCCGCTCTTTCCACTAGTTCCTCCTTCGTCTTTGCTGTTACTACTATGGCCAGGTCATCCGCGTAGGCAATCGAGTAGGTGCCTGGTGTAAGGTTCACCTCTAAAACACTGTCATAGAGAATCCGGTCCCAGGACCGATCCCTGTGGCACGCCCGCCGTAACCGGCATGTCCCGGTTCCCAACCCTGATCCTTCTGTTCTCGAAGTACTTCCGGATAATGGCTGTCAGGTAACCTGGGCCAAGCCACTCTTCCAGCCTTTCCACTATTATGCTCCAAGTTGCCAGATTGAAGGCGTTTCTCACGTCCAGCGTGATGAGTAAACACCACCTGTTTCTGAAGTTGCTCGCAATGTTCATTACAGCTTTTACTGCGTCCATTGTCGAACGGTTCTTCCTAAAACCATACTGGTTCTCAGACAGCTCATGGTTTTCCTCTATTGCCAATCTCAGCCTTTCCCTAACCATACTCTCGTATAGCTTGCTTATCGCATTCAGCAGACATAGTGGCCTGTGCGCTGTAGGATCATCCACGTCTCTCCCCTTCCCTTTTGGGATGAGTACAAGGCGTGCAGTCTTCCACTGGTCCGGGAAATCCCGCGTTGCCAGCAGGCCATTCATAACACCTAACATCCAATCGGGGTTCGTTCTTATTGCCATTTTTATGGCTTCCGCCGGGACTCCGTCTAGTCCTGGGGCCTTGCCATTTTTTAGACGTTCCGCAGCCAATTCCATTTCCTCGGCCGTGAATGGCTCGGCTCTAGCGTCTGTACCTTCTGGGGCGCGGTGGATTACGTCCCGCGGGAAGAGACTATGAGCGATTCGCATCTTCAAGTCGTCTGCCAGGGGGACCGGATGCAGTGTCGTGAGCCGTCTCATGACGATCTGATAGCCCTTTCCCCATACATCTTCATTCAGCTCGTCGCAAAGACTCTTCCAATGCCCCTTCTTGGACGATGCGATTAGCTGTTTTAGCTCCCTTCTGGCTTCTTTATATCTCTCAACTAGTCGAGCCTTCTCTTCCTCGGTAGCTGCTGCGCGGCTGTTCGTTCTGATGGACTGCCTTCTTGCCCGCGTGCACTCAGCGCGTTTCCTACCGATCTCGTCATTCCACCAGTATGGCTGCCTA
Source organism: Chrysolina haemoptera (assembly GCA_958298965.1). Classification (NCBI taxonomy): domain Eukaryota; kingdom Metazoa; phylum Arthropoda; class Insecta; order Coleoptera; family Chrysomelidae; genus Chrysolina; species Chrysolina haemoptera. Next base: position 290,013 of record OY282593.1, on the reverse strand, counting down.
TAGGGGGTGTTATTCACTGTTCTGACACAATTTCGATATGCCTCCTTGATGTGGGCCGTGCATTGGTCTAGTGAGCAGGTACGCTCTTCCGTACTTAGTCTCCATTCTAGGGTAGTCCTGAAAGCCTCCCAGTCGTGGGTGATGACCTGTCTCTCCGTCCTTTTCTTCGCTTTCCGTTTTACCTCGTAGTAAATGAGGGCGTGATCGCTGAGTGACTCAGCGTCCATCACTTCCCATTTACTCACGTTTCTGGCTATCCTCCTGGTCGAACAGGTTATGTCCACATACGACGTTTGGTTTCCCCTTCTGAAGGTTGGCTTATCCCCAATATTGTGCATCACCATATCCTGGGTGGCCATCCACTCCAGCAGATACTCACCCCTCGCGTCAGTGACTGGAGACCCTCACAGGTGTGCTTTAGCGTTTAGATCTCCGACGATTAGGAACTCCTCTCCGTTTGCCATGCCGTATTGCATGGCTTCGTCCAGTTGACTCTTATAGGCTGCCATACCGGTATTGGTAGAGATATACATCGCAATCACGCAGCAGTGGCTCAGGTGTACGCACACAAAGCCTTGCTTCTGCGCAGTTTTCTTGACTTCCACGCCTCTATTCCTGAACAAAACCGCCACATCTCCTCTCTTATCCTTCAGCCATTTCCCCTCCTGAATTAGCTTTCTATTCGGCTCACTCACCACCATGATGTCCACGTTCCGTTCAACCGCTGCTACAAGGGCTAGATCGTGCGCAGCCCTTGAGCGGTTAAGGTTGGCTTGTATTATTTTTAACGCCATTTCTTACAAGAGAAGGCGTGCCCGTCTCTTGCGCTCCACTAGTTTTCTAAACACAGGGCATCTGATCTGATCTGCCGTGTGGCCATCCACGTTACAAGTTTGGCAGTGCCTATCCTGCACTCTGCACTCTTTGGCTTTGTGGCCATCTTTGCCGCACCTCAGGCATTGATCCCTTTTATCGGCGCCTTTGCAGTCCGTTGTCTTGTGCCCGTACTCTAGGCACCTATAGCACCTGAGCAGTTGCACCCTCTCTCGTGCTACGCAACCCAGCCACCCTATTTTGATGCGGCCTTGTCTTAGTAGTGGCATTGCTTGGTCCCTGGGCATCTCTATTATGGCTATCATCTCATCGTACCTGCCGCTTCTCAAGGATTTCATAGTGACTTTTTCCCTTTCCACCCCCGGCATAGCCGCCACCGCATCAATGATCTCTTCCGGCGTCGTCGTAATGTCCATCCCAGAGATTGTGATAACAGTGCCCCCTGTCCTTACATTAACTTCAGTATCGGACACCTTTCTTCTTATCTCTTCGCCCAGGGTGCTAGCCATACCCTTACCCCCTTCTACCGTGAGGCGAATCGAGTCGTCCGCGGCCTTCTGTATGCCCGTCACCTTGACTCCCATATTCTGGATGTCAACGTTATCCTTAATCGCCTTCAGCAGGTCCGCGTAGGTCTTACCTGTGGCTCGGACTGTGACCGTCTCTTTGGTAGGCTTCTCTGTTCCGGTGGGGCCCCTGTTGGCTGGGGTCAGGTATTTTACCTTCGCATGGCTGTTTGCAAAAACGCATTCTAATATCTTCCTGTATCGCTGCCTGCTCAGTCCCTCGGGCGTGGCCACCTGTATCTCGTGTCGGTCTTCCTTAACGCTTGCTTCCCTCAGTCTAACAGCCAGTTTGTACAGCTTTTCCGTTTCAGCCTCGAGATCAAGACTCTCTTCGTGAGCCATTAGAAATGTTATCCTTTTCTTCTCCTGTTCGCCTCCTCTGCTCGTCATGGTTTTGGTAACCGTTGTCACAGATTCAACGTCTCCGTCCGCTATATTTCCCAAAAAAAATTCAATTTCCGGGATTTTCTCGCTGAGAATCTTGAGCGGGCCCGTTTCCCCTTTGTCATTGGGACTAACCATTAGGGCAATGTCTCCTTTGGCAAATGCCTTAAGAGGATTGCCTACCTCCATCTCTACTGCCTCGAAAACTGCCTCCGGCCAGTCTCTATCGAGGAGCCTTCTCGCCGTCTCGTAGTCTACTGCGCTCCTAATTTCCTCCACATCGAGCTCCCCCGTCTGTGTCCCTATTTCCTTTGTTTGGCTAGGCCTTTCCACTGGCAGTGGTGGTGCAGGTTCCAGCGTCAGTGTCAGTGTCTGCGTCTCCGCTACGCAAGTCTTGCCCTTTACTCGTTCTTCTCCCCCGCGCTTCATCACCTTGTCTCGAGTGGATAGGGTTTCCTGGTAGACACGGAGCCAGCTTGGCCAACTCTTTTACACCCTTTTTGATCTCAACCTTAGTGTTGGAATTCTCCGTCACCAGGGTTGTAAGTCCGCAGCTCAGCTTAGCCAGCATCTCAACCGTCCTGCGCAGGTCCGCTGCCTCTCTTGCCTCTTTTGTAGGGCTTCTTTTTCGTTCAGAATGAAAAACAAAATTCAAGAAAAATCGAAATTATGACCATGTAACCCAACTTCACTATCTAACCTATCCTAACCTAACCTAACCTGACCTAACTCAGGTTGGGTTAGATCAATTTCTAATTCGAATTTTCGAAATGAAAGAGAAATTCAAGAAAAATTGAAATTATGACCATGTAACTCTACTTGACTATCTAACCCAACCTGACTATCTAACCCAACCTAACCTAACCTAACTCAGGTTGGGTAAGATTAATTTCAAATTCAAATTTTCAAAATGAAAAAAAAATATGTAAGATTCATCAAAATTATGACCATATAACCTAACTTGACTATCTAACCTAACCTGACTATCTAAATCAACCTGACTATCTAACCTAAGGTTGGGTTAGATCACTTTCAAACTCAAATTTTCGAATCGAGTCGCAAGTACTATTTTCTTGAAGTGGAACATTGGACTTGAAAAAATGGAAATTATGACCATGTAACTCAACTTGACTATCAACCTAACCTGAATAACAAACCCAACCTGACTCTAACCTAACCTAAGCTAACCTAACTCAGGTTGGGTGAAATCAGTTTAAAATTCGAATTTTCAAGAAAAAATTAAAAAATCCAAATTATGACCATGTAACCCAACTTGACTATCTAACCTAACCTGACTAACCCAACCTGACTATCTAACCTATCCTAACCTAACCTATTCTAACCTAACTCAGGTTGGGTTAGATCAATATCAAATTCAAATTTTCAAAATGAACAAAAAAATCAAAATTATGACCATCTAACCTCACTTGACTAGATAGTCAAGTAGGGTTAGGTTAGGTTAGGTTAGATCACTTCCAAAATTTTTGAATCGAGTCGCAATTACGATTTTCTTGAAGTGGAGCATTGGACTTGAAAAAATGGAAATTATGACCATGTAACTCAACTTGACTATCAACCTAACCTGAATAACAAACCCAACCTGACTCTAACCTAACCTAACCTAACCTAACTCAGGTTGGGTTAGATCAATTTCAAATTCGAATTTTGCAACCCAACTTGACTATCAACCTAACCTGACTAACTAACCCAACCTGCCTATCTAACCCAACCTAACCTAACCTAACCTAACTCAGGTTGGGTTAGATCAATTTCAAATCCGAATTTTCAAAATGAAAAACAAAATTCAAGAAAAATCGAAATCATGACCATGTAACCCAACTTGACTATCAACCTGAACTGATTAACTAACCCAACGACTATCTAACCTAACCTAACCTAACTTATTCTTACTTAACTCAGGTTGGGTTAGATCAAATTCAAATTTGAATTTTCAAAAAAAAATCAAACAAAAATCGAAATTATGACCATGTAACCCAACTTCACTATCTAACCTATCCTAACCTAACCTAACCTGACCTAACTCAGGTTGGGTTAGATCAATTTCAAATTTGAATTTTCAAAAAAAAATCAAACAAAAATCGTAAATATGACCATCTGACCCAACTTCACTATCTAACCTATCCTAACCTAACCTAACCTAACCTAACCTACCTAAGGTTAGGTTAGATCAATTTCAAATCCAAATTTTCAAAATAAAAAAAATGAACAAAAAAATCAAAATTATGGCCATGTAACCCAACTTGACTATCAACCTAACCTGACTAACTAACCCAACCTGACTTTCTAACCTAACTTAACCTAACCTAACTCAGGTTGGCTTAGATCAATTTCAAATTCGAATTTTCAAAATGAAATAAAATATTTAAGAATAATCGAAATTATTACCATGTAACCTAACTTGACTATCTAACCTAACCTGACTATCTGAATCAACCTGACTATCTAACCTAAGCTAATTAGGTTGGGTTAGATCACTTTCAAAATTTTCGAATCGAGTCGCAAGTACTATTTTCTTTAAGTGGAGCATTGGACTTGAAAAAATAGAAATTTTGACCATGTAACTCAACTTGATTATCAACCTAACCTGAATAACAAACCCAACCTGACTCTAACCTAACCTAACCTAACCTAACTCATGTTGGGTTAGATCAATTTCAAATTCGAATTTTGCAACCCAACTTGACTATCAACCTAACCTGACTAACTAACCCAACCTGCCTATCTAACCCAACCTAACCTAACCTAACCTAACTCAGGTTGGGTTAGATCAATTTCAAATCCGAATTTTCAAAATGAAAAACAAAATTCAAGAAAAATCGAAATCATGACCATGTAACCCAACTTGACTATCAACCTGACCTGAATAACTAACCCAACGACTATCTAACCTAACCTAACCCAACTTATTCTTACTTAACTCAGGTTGGGTTAGATCAATTTCAAATTTGAATTATCAAAAAAAAAATCAAACAAAAATCTAAAATATGACCATCTGACCCAACTTCACTATCTAACCTATCCTAACCTAACCTAACCTAACCTACCTAAGGTTAGGTTAGATCAATTTCAAATCCAAATTTTCAAAATAAAAAAATAAACAAAAAAATCAAAATTATGGCCATGTAACCCAACTTGACTATCAACCTAACCTGACTATCTACTCCAACCTGACTATCTAACCTAACCTAACCTAAATTAACCTAACCTAACTCAGGTTGGGTTAGATCAATTTCAAATCCGAATTTTCAGAATGAAAAACAAAATTCAAGAAAAATCGAAATCATGACCATGTAACCCAACTTGACTATCAACCTGAACTGAATAACTAACCCAACGACTATCTAACCTAACCTAACCTAACTTATTCTTACTTAACTCAGGTTGGGTTAGATCAATTTCAAATTTGAATTTTCAAAAAAAATCAAACAAAAATCGAAATTATGACCATGTAACCCAACTTCACTATCTAACCTATCCTAACCTAACCTAACCTGACCTAACTCAGGTTGGGTTAGATCAATTTCAAATTTGAATTTTCAAAAAAAAATCAAACAAAAATCGTAAATATGACCATCTGACCCAACTTCACTATCTAACCTATCCTAACCTAACCTAACCTAACCTAACCTACCTAAGGTTAGGTTAGATCAATTTCAAATCCAAATTTTCAAAATAAAAAAAATGAACAAAAAAATCAAAATTATGGCCATGTAACCCAACTTGACTATCAACCTAACCTGACTAACTAACCCAACCTGACTTTCTAACCTAACCTAACCTAACTTAACCTAACCTAACTCAGGTTGGCTTAGATCAATTTCAAATTCGAATTTTCAAAATGAAATAAAATATTTAAGAATAATCGAAATTATTACCATGTAACCTAACTTGACTATCTAACCTAACCTGACTATCTGAATCAACCTGACTATCTAACCTAAGCTAATTAGGTTGGGTTAGATCACTTTCAAAATTTTCGAATCGAGTCGCAAGTACTATTTTCTTGAAGTGGAGCATTGGACTTGAAAAAATAGAAATTTTGACCATGTAACTCAACTTGACTATCAACCTAACCTGAATAACAAACCCAACCTGACTCTAACCTTTTTTTTTTTTTTCTTCCGAGAGGGGGAAAATCTTCCAAAGACGACTGGGAAGTTACCCAGACAGTGCTGGATTCTGCTTGGGAGGCCATGCAGCCTACCAGCTAAAAAAACCCCTCTCCTTCACCTCACCTGACATTCCGGGATCATCGTTAAACATGCGTCTAGGAATGCCAAGCGTGACGAACTATACCACCTGGTTCTGAGCTACCCTCTCCTCTTCTTCCTTTTTCCTCATCATTTCCTTGATTCCTTGGTGGATCCTGTCCCAATCACCTTTGTCTGCAATCATACGTGCCACCATGCCAGCCGGTGTTATTACCTCTCCGACATCAAGTGCCATAGAGGTCCGGATGTCTTCCCATCTAGGGCAGTGGAACAGTGTGTGTTCCGGTGAGTCCACCTCCTCCTCGCAGTACCTGCAATTTGGGGTTGCTGTCTTACCTATCCTGTTCGTGTAGGTGCCAAAGGAACCGTGGCCTGTGAGAGCCTGTGTCAGATAGTATTCCGAGCTCCTGTGGGCGCATAGCACCCACGGTCTGAGGACGGGAATCAGCCTTTTCGTCCATTGCGCCGTTTCCGTGTTTCTATTCCAGTCCTCCTGCCACTTGCCAATAGTCCTATCTCTTTCCTCTCTGCGACGCTCCTCCAAATGCCCTTCCCTATTTCGGTCCAGATTGCTCCTCTCCTCCGCTAGTAGGCTAATGGGTGGAGAGCCTGTCACCACCTGGATGGCGCTTGCGGAGACAGTCCGGTATCCGCTTGCTACCCTCAATAGCATCCTGCGTTGTACTGAGATATACCGCTGTTTGTAGGTCCCCACTCTCATAGCTCCTCCCCATACTGGGGCCCCGTACAATAGGATTGACTGTACAGCTCCGCTCATTGTCGCTCTTTTCTCGCTACACGGTCCGCCTATGTTTGGCATGAGCCTTGTTAGTGCTGCCACGCACTCCTCTGCCTTCTTAACCGTTCTCTTCGTGTGCTCTCCGAAACTTTGTTGGTCATCCAGCACTATGCCCAGGTACTTCACAGCCTTTTGTGGTCTGATCTGCTCTCCTCCGATGTTGAGGGTCAGGTCACGTTTCCGTGGGCCTCTCAATACCACCGCCTCCGTTTTTTCCGTCGCCAACTCTAGGTGGTTCTCCGCCATCCACTCTCCTATTCTCCTCGCCGATTCTTCCGCTCTTTCCACTAGTTCCTCCTTCGTCTTTGCTGTTACTACTATGGCCAGGTCATCCGCGTAGGCAATCGAGTAGGTGCCTGGTGTAAGGTTCACCTCTAAAACACTGTCATAGAGAATCCGGTCCCAGGACCGATCCCTGTGGCACGCCCGCCGTAACCGGCATGTCCCGGTTCCCAACCCTGATCCTTCTGTTCTCGAAGTACTTCCGGATAATGGCTGTCAGGTAACCTGGGCCAAGCCACTCTTCCAGCCTTTCCACTATTATGCTCCAAGTTGCCAGATTGAAGGCGTTTCTCACGTCCAGCGTGATGAGTAAACACCACCTGTTTCTGAAGTTGCTCGCAATGTTCATTACAGCTTTTACTGCGTCCATTGTCGAACGGTTCTTCCTAAAACCATACTGGTTCTCAGACAGCTCATGGTTTTCCTCTATTGCCAATCTCAGCCTTTCCCTAACCATACTCTCGTATAGCTTGCTTATCGCATTCAGCAGACATAGTGGCCTGTGCGCTGTAGGATCATCCACGTCTCTCCCCTTCCCTTTTGGGATGAGTACAAGGCGTGCAGTCTTCCACTGGTCCGGGAAATCCCGCGTTGCCAGCAGGCCATTCATAACACCTAACATCCAATCGGGGTTCGTTCTTATTGCCATTTTTATGGCTTCCGCCGGGACTCCGTCTAGTCCTGGGGCCTTGCCATTTTTTAGACGTTCCGCAGCCAATTCCATTTCCTCGGCCGTGAATGGCTCGGCTCTAGCGTCTGTACCTTCTGGGGCGCGGTGGATTACGTCCCGCGGGAAGAGACTATGAGCGATTCGCATCTTCAAGTCGTCTGCCAGGGGGACCGGATGCAGTGTCGTGAGCCGTCTCATGACGATCTGATAGCCCTTTCCCCATACATCTTCATTCAGCTCGTCGCAAAGACTCTTCCAATGCCCCTTCTTGGACGATGCGATTAGCTGTTTTAGCTCCCTTCTGGCTTCTTTATATCTCTCAACTAGTCGAGCCTTCTCTTCCTCGGTAGCTGCTGCGCGGCTGTTCGTTCTGATGGACTGCCTTCTTGCCCGCGTGCACTCAGCGCGTTTCCTACCGATCTCGTCATTCCACCAGTATGGCTGCCTATAGGGGGTGTTATTCACTGTTCTGACACAATTTCGATATGCCTCCTTGATGTGGGCCGTGCATTGGTCTAGTGAGCAGGTACGCTCTTCCGTACTTAGTCTCCATTCTAGGGTAGTCCTGAAAGCCTCCCAGTCGTGGGTGATGACCTGTCTCTCCGTCCTTTTCTTCGCTTTCCGTTTTACCTCGTAGTAAATGAGGGCGTGATCGCTGAGTGACTCAGCGTCCATCACTTCCCATTTACTCACGTTTCTGGCTATCCTCCTGGTCGAACAGGTTATGTCCACATACGACGTTTGGTTTCCCCTTCTGAAGGTTGGCTTATCCCCAATATTGTGCATCACCATATCCTGGGTGGCCATCCACTCCAGCAGATACTCACCCCTCGCGTCAGTGACTGGAGACCCTCACAGGTGTGCTTTAGCGTTTAGATCTCCGACGATTAGGAACTCCTCTCCGTTTGCCATGCCGTATTGCATGGCTTCGTCCAGTTGACTCTTATAGGCTGCCATACCGGTATTGGTAGAGATATACATCGCAATCACGCAGCAGTGGCTCAGGTGTACGCACACAAAGCCTTGCTTCTGCGCAGTTTTCTTGACTTCCACGCCTCTATTCCTGAACAAAACCGCCACATCTCCTCTCTTATCCTTCAGCCATTTCCCCTCCTGAATTAGCTTTCTATTCGGCTCACTCACCACCATGATGTCCACGTTCCGTTCAACCGCTGCTACAAGGGCTAGATCGTGCGCAGCCCTTGAGCGGTTAAGGTTGGCTTGTATTATTTTTAACGCCATTTCTTACAAGAGAAGGCGTGCCCGTCTCTTGCGCTCCACTAGTTTTCTAAACACAGGGCATCTGATCTGATCTGCCGTGTGGCCATCCACGTTACAAGTTTGGCAGTGCCTATCCTGCACTCTGCACTCTTTGGCTTTGTGGCCATCTTTGCCGCACCTCAGGCATTGATCCCTTTTATCGGCGCCTTTGCAGTCCGTTGTCTTGTGCCCGTACTCTAGGCACCTATAGCACCTGAGCAGTTGCACCCTCTCTCGTGCTACGCAACCCAGCCACCCTATTTTGATGCGGCCTTGTCTTAGTAGTGGCATTGCTTGGTCCCTGGGCATCTCTATTATGGCTATCATCTCATCGTACCTGCCGCTTCTCAAGGATTTCATAGTGACTTTTTCCCTTTCCACCCCCGGCATAGCCGCCACCGCATCAATGATCTCTTCCGGCGTCGTCGTAATGTCCATCCCAGAGATTGTGATAACAGTGCCCCCTGTCCTTACATTAACTTCAGTATCGGACACCTTTCTTCTTATCTCTTCGCCCAGGGTGCTAGCCATACCCTTACCCCCTTCTACCGTGAGGCGAATCGAGTCGTCCGCGGCCTTCTGTATGCCCGTCACCTTGACTCCCATATTCTGGATGTCAACGTTATCCTTAATCGCCTTCAGCAGGTCCGCGTAGGTCTTACCTGTGGCTCGGACTGTGACCGTCTCTTTGGTAGGCTTCTCTGTTCCGGTGGGGCCCCTGTTGGCTGGGGTCAGGTATTTTACCTTCGCATGGCTGTTTGCAAAAACGCATTCTAATATCTTCCTGTATCGCTGCCTGCTCAGTCCCTCGGGCGTGGCCACCTGTATCTCGTGTCGGTCTTCCTTAACGCTTGCTTCCCTCAGTCTAACAGCCAGTTTGTACAGCTTTTCCGTTTCAGCCTCGAGATCAAGACTCTCTTCGTGAGCCATTAGAAATGTTATCCTTTTCTTCTCCTGTTCGCCTCCTCTGCTCGTCATGGTTTTGGTAACCGTTGTCACAGATTCAACGTCTCCGTCCGCTATATTTCCCAAAAAAAATTCAATTTCCGGGATTTTCTCGCTGAGAATCTTGAGCGGGCCCGTTTCCCCTTTGTCATTGGGACTAACCATTAGGGCAATGTCTCCTTTGGCAAATGCCTTAAGAGGATTGCCTACCTCCATCTCTACTGCCTCGAAAACTGCCTCCGGCCAGTCTCTATCGAGGAGCCTTCTCGCCGTCTCGTAGTCTACTGCGCTCCTAATTTCCTCCACATCGAGCTCCCCCGTCTGTGTCCCTATTTCCTTTGTTTGGCTAGGCCTTTCCACTGGCAGTGGTGGTGCAGGTTCCAGCGTCAGTGTCAGTGTCTGCGTCTCCGCTACGCAAGTCTTGCCCTTTACTCGTTCTTCTCCCCCGCGCTTCATCACCTTGTCTCGAGTGGATAGGGTTTCCTGGTAGACACGGAGCCAGCTTGGCCAACTCTTTTACACCCTTTTTGATCTCAACCTTAGTGTTGGAATTCTCCGTCACCAGGGTTGTAAGTCCGCAGCTCAGCTTAGCCAGCATCTCAACCGTCCTGCGCAGGTCCGCTGCCTCTCTTGCCTCTTTTGTAGGGCTTCTTTTTCGTTTCACTCCGCCTTCCGCTGCATCCGCCGTTGGACCGCTAGGCGCACGTTCAAAATTGGTGTTTGACCCTGTGCCAGTCCATTCATCGTCTGAGAGTTCCACGTTTGCCTCTGCCCCGGCTTTGGTCAATCTTGGCTTTCCCCCAGCGCTCTCCACTTTGGAATGCGTTTTCCAAACGAGTGGTGGCGTTCTCGGTAGCGAAGACCTTCTTTCTGAGATGTCCACATACTCAGAGGATTGCTCCTTGTTTATTTTTGCCAGCACACTTAGGGCTTTTTCAAATTTTTCCCTTTCTAGTCTTTCTTCTTCGGTTTCTATCTGGGTTTTTTTTGTTGTACTCATTTTATTCCCACGAGTAGCTAGGGAAAATTCAGTCCACCCCTGCAGAGCCCCGCATGCAGGGGTAAGGCATCTTCCCCGCCGGGTTGCCCGATCCGGCGGGCATCGCTTGCGACACACTTTATCACCCCTGTGCCATGCATCCCTGTGGCGCGATGGTGCTACACCGTTGGATTGGGGGACGCGGTAGCCCCCTGCCTCCAGTGCCCCAGCGCCCCAGCCTGGGACTCTAACCTAACCTAACCTAACCTAACTGATGTTGGGTTAGATCAATTTCAAATTCGAATTTTGCAACCCAACTTGACTATCAACCTAACCTGACTAACTAACCCAACCTGCCTATCTAACCCAACCTAACCTGACCTAACTCAGGTTGGGTTAGATCAATTTCAAATTTGAATTTTCAAAAAAAAATCAAACAAAAATCGTAAATATGACCATCTGACCCAACTTCACTATCTAACCTATCCTAACCTAACCTAACCTAACCTAACCTAACCTAACCTACCTAAGGTTAGGTTAGATCAATTTCAAATCCAAATTTTCAAAATAAAAAAAAATGAACAAAGAAATCAAAATTATGGCCATGTAACCCAACTTGACTATCAACCTAACCTGACTAACTAACCCAACCTGACTTTCTAACCTAACCTAACCTAACTTAACCTAACCTAACTCAGGTTGGCTTAGATCAATTTCAAATTCGAATTTTCAAAATGAAATAAAATATTTAAGAATAATCGAAATTATTACCATGTAACCTAACTTGACTATCTAACCTAACCTGACTATCTGAATCAACCTGACTATCTAACCTAAGCTAATTAGGTTGGGTTAGATCACTTTCAAAATTTTCGAATCGAGTCGCAAGTACTATTTTCTTGAAGTGGAGCATTGGACTTGAAAAAATAGAAATTTTGACCATGTAACTCAACTTGACTATCAACCTAACCTGAATAACAAACCCAACCTGACTCTAACCTAACCTAACCTAACCTAACTAATGTTGGGTTGGATCAATTTCAAATTCGAATTTTGCAACCCAACTTGACTATCAACCTAACCTGACTAACTAACCCAACCTGCCTATCTAACCCAACCTAACCTAACCTAACCTAACTCAGGTTGGGTTAGATGAATTTCAAATCCGAATTTTCAAATTGAAAAACAAAATTCAAGAAAAATCGAAATCATGACCATGTAACCCAACTTGACTATCAACCTGACCTGAATAACTAACCCAACGACTATCTAACCTAACCCAACCTAACCTATTCTTACTTAACTCAGGTTGGGTTAGATCAATTTCAAATTTGAATTTTCAAAAAAAAAATCAAACAAAAATCTAAAATATGACCATCTGAACCAACTTCACTATCTAACCTATCCTAACCTAACCTAACCTAACCTAACTAAGGTTGGGTTAGATCAATTTCAAATCCAAATTTTCAAAATAAAAAATGTAAACAAAAAAATCAAAATTATGGCCATGTAACCCAACTTGACTATCAACCTAACCTGACTATCTAACCCAACCTGACTATCTAACCTAACCTAACCTAAATTAACCTAACCTAACTCAGGTTGGGTTAGATCAATTTCAAATCCGAATTTTCAGAATGAAAAACAAAATTCAAGAAAAATCGAAATCATGACCATATAACCCAACTTGACTATCAACCTGACCTGAATAACTAACCCAACGACTATCTAACCTAACCTAACCTAACCTATCCTTACTTAACTCAGGTTGGGTTAGATCAATTTCAAATTTGAATTTTCAAAAAAAATAAAAAAAAATCGAAAATATGACCATCTGACCCAACTTCACTATCTAACCTATCCTAACCTAACCTAACCTAACCTAACCTAAGTAAGGTTGGGTTAGATCAATTTCAAATCCAAATTTTCAAAATAAGAAATATAAACAAAAAAATCAAAATTATGGCCATGTAAGCCAACTTGACTATCAACCTAACCTGACTATCTAACCCAACCTGACTATCTAACCTAACCTAACCTAAATTAACCTAACCTAACTCAGGTTGGGTTAGATCAATTTCAAATCCGAATTTTCAAAATGAAAAACAAAATTCTAGAAAAATCGAAATCATGACCATGTAACCCAACTTGACTATCAACCTGAACTGAATAACTAACCCAACGACTATCTAACCTAACCTAACCTAACTTATTCTTACTTAACTCAGGTTGGGTTAGATCAATTTCAAATTTGAATTTTCAAAAAAAAATCAAACAAAAATCGAAATTATGACCATGTAACCCAACTTCACTATCTAACCTATCCTAACCTAACCTAACCTGACCTAACTCAGGTTGGGTTAGATCAATTTCAAATTTGAATTTTCAAAAAAAAATCAAACAAAAATCGTAAATATGACCATCTGACCCAACTTCACTATCTAACCTATCCTAAACTAACCTAACCTAACCTAACCTAACCTACCTAAGGTTAGGTTAGATCAATTTCAAATCCAAATTTTCAAAATAAAAAAAATGAACAAAAAAATCAAAATTATGGCCATGTAACCCAACTTGACTATCAACCTAACCTGACTAACTAACCCAACCTGACTTTCTAACCTAACCTAACCTAACTTAACCTAACCTAACTCAGGTTGGCTTAGATCAATTTCAAATTCGAATTTTCAAAATGAAATAAAATATTTAAGAATAATCGAAATTATTACCATGTAACCTAACTTGACTATCTAACCTAACCTGACTATCTGAATCAACCTGACTATCTAACCTAAGCTAATTAGGTTGGGTTAGATCACTTTCAAAATTTTCGAATCGAGTCGCAAGTACTATTTTCTTGAAGTGGAGCATTGGACTTGAAAAAATAGAAATTTTGACCATGTAACTCAACTTGACTATCAACCTAACCTGAATAACAAACCCAACCTGACTCTAACCTAACCTAACCTAACCTAACTCATGTTGGGTTAGATCAATTTTAAATTGGAATTTTGCAACCCAACTTGACTATCAACCTTACCTGACTAACTAACCCAACCTGCCTATCTACCCAACCTAACCTAACCTAACCTAACTCATGTTGGGTTAGATCAATTTCAAATCCGAATTTTCAAAATGAAAAACAAAATTCAAGAAAAATCGAAATCATGACCATGTAACCCAACTTGACTATCAACCTGACCTGAATAACTAACCCAACGACTATCTAACCTAACCTAACCTATCCTTACTTAACTCAGGTTGGGTTAGATCAATTTCAAATTTGAATTTTCAAAAAAAATAAAAAAAAATCGAAAATATGACCATCTGACCCAACTTCACTATCTAACCTATCCTAACCTAACCTAACCTAACCTAACCTAACTAAGGTTGGGTTAGATCAATTTCAAATCCAAATTTTCAAAATAAAAAATATAAACAAAAAAATCAAAATTATGGCCATGTAACCCAACTTGACTATCAACCTAACCTGACTATCTAACCCAACCTGACTATCTAACCTAACCTAACCTAAATTAACCTAACCTAACTCAGGTTGGGTTAGATCAATTTCAAATCCGAATTTTCAAAATGAAAAACAAAATTCAAGAAAAATCGAAATCATGACCATGTAACCCAACTTGACTATCAACCTGAACTGAATAACTAACCCAACGACTATCTAACCTAACCTAACCTAACTTATTCTTACTTAACTCAGGTTGGGTTAGATCAATTTCAAATTTGAATTTTCAAAAAAAAATCAAACAAAAATCGAAATTATGACCATGTAACCCAACTTCACTATCTAACCTATCCTAACCTAACTTAACCTAACCTAACTCAGGTTGGCTTAGATCAATTTCAAATCCGAATTTTCAGAATGAAAAACAAAATTCAAGAAAAATCGAAATCATGACCATATAACCCAACTTGACTATCAACCTGACCTGAATAACTAACCCAACGACTATCTAACCTATCCTAACCGAACCTATCCTAACCTAACTCAGGTTGGGTTAGATCAATTTCAAATTCAAATTTTCAAAATGAACAAAAAAATCAAAATTATGACCATCTAACCTCACTTGACTAGATAGTCAAGTAGGGTTAGGTTAGATCACTTTCAAAATTTTCGAGTCGAGTCGCAATTACGATTTTCTTGAAGTGGAGCATTGGATTTGAAAAAATGGAAATTATGACCATGTAACTCAACTTGACTATCAACCTAACCTGAATAACAAACCCAACCTGACTCTAACCTAACCTAACCTAACCTAACCTAACTCAGGTTGGGTTAGATCAATTTCAAATTCAAATTTTGCAACCCAACCTGACTAACTAACCTAACCTAACCTAACTCAGGTTGGGTTAGATCAATTTCAAATCCGAATTTTCAGAATAAAAAACAAAATTCAAGAAAAATCGAAATCATGACCATATAACCCAACTTGACTATCAACCTGACCTGAATAACTAACCCCACGACTATCTAACCTAACCTAACCTAACCTATCCTTACTTAACTCAGGTTGGGTTAGATCAATTTCAAATTTGAATTATTAAAAAAAATAAAAAAAAAATCGAAAATATGACCATCTGACCCAACTTCACTATCTAACCTATCCTAACCTAACCTAACCTAACCTAACCTAACTCAGGTTGGGTTAGATCAATTTCAAATCCGAATTTTCAAAATGAAAAGCAAAATTCAAGAAAAATCGAAATCATGACCATGTAACCCAACTTGACTATCAACCTGAACTGAATAACTAACCCAACGACTATCTAACCTAACCTAACCTAACTTATTCTTACTTAACTCAGGTTGGGTTTGATCAATTTCAAATTTGAATTTTCAAAAAAAAATCATACATAAATCGAAATTATGACCAGGTAACCCAACTTCACTATCTAACCTATCCTAACCTGACCTAACCTGACCTAACTCAGGTTGGGTTAGATCAATTTCAAATTTGAATTTTCAAAAAAAAATCAAACAAAAATCGTAAATATGACCATCTGACCCAACTTCACTATCTAACCTATCCTAACCTATCCTAACCTAACCTAACCTAACCTAACTCAGGTTGGCTTAGATCAATTTCAAATTCGAATTTTCAAAATGAAAAAAAATATTTAAGAATAATCGAAATTATTACCATGTAACCCAACTTGACTATCAACCTAACCTAAGCTAACCTAACCTAACCTTTTTTTTTTCTTTTTTGGGTTGGGGGGGAAATCCTCATAGGACACCGACCACTTGTTGTTCTATCGTGGCCGGTAGTGCCGGACTTTTACCGGCTAAAACCCCCCCCGGCTGCATCGGAAAGGACCGCCTAGTACCCCCGTTACCGGTTAGCGTCAGACGGTTCCTTGCAGTTATTCCCCTCTCTTCCTCTCTTCCTCGTTCCTTTTCTCCATAATCTTCCTTACCCTTCTGTATATGACCTCGTACTTCCCTTCGTCCTCCAACATTATACTCACTATGTTTTCTGCCGTTATAGCTTCTCCTATTTCCTTTTCCATCCTATTCCGTTCGTCCTCATGCTTTATGCACTCAAATACCGCGTGGTTTGGGGTGTCCATGTCTCCACAGTTGACACATCTGTCATCCTCCGCCTTCCCGATACTCTCCGTATACTTCCTGAAGGATCCGTGTCCCGTCAGGAACTGGGTGAAGTGATAATCCGTTTTCCTATATTTGCAGCTTACCCACGGCTCCAATTCTGGGATCAGTACCCTCGTCCACTTTGCTCTTCTGCTGTCTTCTTTCCATTCCTCCTGCCATCTCTTCATTGTCTCCTCCCTGGCTGCCTTTCTTACCTCTTTACCGTTCCCGTCTGAGTTGGTATATATATATATGCGCTTTCCTCTGCTAATAGGTGGATCGGTGGGATTCCCGCTATAACCTGTAGGGCTACTGCAGACACGGTTTTATACGCGCTGCATACCCTTAGTAACGACTTCCTTTGCACCCCAGTTATCTTTTCTTTATATCTTTTAATTGTGAGTGCGCCATGCCATACAGGAGCTCGATAGAGCAGTATTGACTGAACAACCCCGTACAGCATCCTCCTTCTATTACTCCCGGGCCCTCCTATGTTTGGCAGCAGTCTTGCTAGTGTGGCCATCCTGTTTTCCGCCTTCTTGGCTATTTCGGTGACGTGATCCCCGAAGGTACCTTGGTGGTCAATATATATTCCCAGATACTTTAGGCTCCTGCTTGGTCTAATTGTGTCGGCCCCTATCTTGAATCTGATCTTTTCCCTCATCCTTGCCTGCTTCGTACCTTTCAGAATTACGGCCTCTGTCTTATGGCTTGCGATCTTTAAGTCGTGTTCCACCATCCACCGTTCCACCTTTCCTATGGTAACGTTGGCCTTTTTCACCATTCCTTCCCTTGTGTTGGATTCTACAAGGATAACCAAGTCGTCCGCAAACGCCATTGTTCTTGCGCCCTGGTCCAGTGGGAGGTTGAGGACCCCGTCATATACCACATTCCATAGTATCGGACCCAGCACCGATCCCTGTGGTACTCCTGTACTTATCTTCATGTCCGTTCCGTTTCCTATGATTATCCGCCTATTCTTAAGGTATTCATTTATGATATTTACCATGTAATCATCCACTCTCTTCCTGACCAGTGCCTGTATTATCAGGCTCCACGTTGCCGTATTGAACGCATTCTCCACATCCACCGTAACCATTGCCATCCAGTTGTTGTCGCTTGTCTCTACTAACTCCCTTATCTTCATCGCTGCCTGGACTGTCGATCTTCCTTTCCTGAATCCATATTGCTGATCCGACAGTTGCCCCATTTCTTCCAGCTTTCTCTCCAGCCTGTTCTTTATCACTGTTTCGTATAGCTTTCCGGGTACGTTTGTCAGGCATATGGGTCTGTATGCCCTTGGATCTTCTACGGGTTTCCCATTCTTCCATATCAGGACTAGCTTCGCCACCTTCCAGATGTCCGGGAATTCCTGTTCTTTTATGAGTTTGTTAAGTACGCTGAGAATCGTTTCGGGTATCTGTTCCACCATCACTCTCATCACCTCCGTTGTGATTCCGTCAGGTCCTGGGGCCTTCTTCTTCATTCCTGTTATCGCTTCTTGAATTTCTTTTTCTGTTATATCTGGTACCTGCTCCACTCTCTCCCTGCCCTCCTCTATATCCTCCTTTTCTGGGAACAGCATTTTGGCCGACTCCTTCATGTTCTCCTCGCTTTGTCTGTATGGCGGTGAGGGGTTTAGCTCCCGCATCACTATTTTATAGCCCTGCCCCCATATGTCCGTCTCAAGATCTTCGCATATCTTCCCCCATAATTCTCTTTTCGATTTGTTTATGTTTCAACATTTTTTTCCCTTCCTTCAGTCCTTGGTGTCTTACTCTCCTCTGCTCCTCCGTGTCCGTTCTGTGTGCTCTCGTCATTGCTCTTCTCATTCCCAGGCACTGCCTTTTTAGGTCAAATATTTCCTGGTTCCACCAGTATGGGGTTCTCCTTTCGTGCTCATCTCTATTACTGATTTTTGCCTTTTCCATTCCCTTTCTTATTTGCCCAATCAGGTTCTTCTCCTGTATGTCCTTCGTCACTCCTATTTTTGCTATTTCCTGTGTTAGTTTATTCATATCGTACATTTTCCGTGGTTTCCCTTTGTTGGCTTTTACATTCTGATCCATTTGTATATCGAATCTTATATGGGTGTGATACGTTAGTATATTTTCCTCTTCGCTTCTCCAATTTATTATTTTGTTCGCTTTTCTAGCCTCGCAGCAGGTGACGTCTATGTGCGTTCTGGATTCTCCCCTCACGAATGTCGGCTCTCCCGTGTTCACGGCGACCAGGTCGAGTGTACTCATCCACTCCGTCCAAATCTCTCCTCTATTGTCCGTTTCCGGTGCCCCCCATTGTGATGACTTGGCATTGATATCTCCTGCCACTACCTTCCACTTACCATTTCTGTCATTTACGTCTTCCATGATATTCTTAACTTTTGCTTCATACTCTTCTAGTGTCATATTGGGGGGTAGGTAGCACGCTATTAGTTCTATTTTTTTGAATTTTACCCTAATATAGCCTTCCTTCCTCACCACTTGTTCTATACCGCAGTTTCTATTTCTTACGTGTACCGCGACCAGATTTGCCCTGTCCAATATCCACCCCTGCTTACTTGCTCGTGCTGTGTTTGGTTCCGAGGCTATTACCAAATCCACCCCTTCTCTTAATGCCGACTCCTCCACCATATCGTGCGCCAATGACGCCCTCCCCACGTTTACTTGCATTACCCTTAGTTCTGTAGATTGTACCCTTCGCTCTCCTCAACATTGTCTTCCTGCACCTTATCTTCCAAATCGAATTCTTCCTTTTCTGGTTCTTTCGGCCCTCTTTCACTTCTTTCCTCTTCCTTTCTTGCTTCTGCTTCCCTGTACGCAGTTTCTATGGCCATCTGCATATTGTATCCCAAGTACCCTCCTTCCTTTTGCCTTACCTCTCTCCTTTCTTCCATTTCTCTTCCCCGGTTGTATCGCTTCCTCGTTTCCTTTAATGCTGTCTTGAATGCTTGGCATCCTCTTGTTCCCTGCTTGTGCCCTTCGACGTTGCACGCTAGGCAGTAGGTTGGGTTCTCGCATTCTGCTACCCTATGTCCCTCCTTTCCGCATTTGTAGCAGTTACCTGACCTGTCCTGCCCATTGCATCCGTCTGTGAGGTGCTCGTAACTCCAGCATCTTTTGCAGTATGCCACCTTGTGTCTTCGCTCCATCCTGCACCTTGCCAGTCCTATTCTTATATAGCCCTTAGTTGCCAGTTCTTCGGCTTCTTTCCTGGGAACCCTTACTGTTGTTGCCAGGGTATCTCCCTCCAATGGTCTCGCCTCGCTGATTCCCCAACCTTCTTCCCACTTTCCCACACATCCCTCTATTGCTTTCCTGATATCTTCCTTTGTGGTATCACACAGCATTCCTCTGATGTGCACATTTTCGAGGTCCCTTTCCCCGCCCAGAGTAGTGACCTTCATGGTTCCTCTCTCGTCTAGGGCGCTTTTTATTTCCTTCAGTGCTCCATGGTCCTTGTCCAGGGTCAGGAGAGTCCTCCCATCCTTGGTGCTCCTGATCTCCCTTATACATTGGGCAGCTCCCCTTCCATTCATAGCGGTTTTTATATTTTCCAGTACCTCCTTATGGGTCTTTTCTCCTTCCGAAATAAGGACTCCGTATGTAATCCTTTCCCTCCTCTTCGTTACGTCTTCCCCTCTAGTTGGTGTATATATCGCTACTTTTGTCTTGCCTTGGTGGAATACTGCTTCTACCATCTTTTGTAGGGTTTTTAGTTTCGGTCCTTTGATGTGGTGAACACAAATCTCCTCATCCTCCTTCGTTTCCTCTCTCAGTTGTTTCAATCTTCTCCACGTGCCTTCATGCGTTCCGTCCAGCTTCATTTTTATCACTTTTTTCCTCGTTTGTTTGCCGGTTCTTTTCATTTTGATGATCTGTTCCATCACCTCTATTTGTTCTGTTAGACCTGTAAGTTCCGGGTATTTCTCCCTATACATCTTCTGTATTCCGGTATTCATTTCTTCGTCTCCAGGTTCTATCATCACCACCTTTGTCACCTCATCGCCCGTTTCCAGGGGGTTTCCTACTATGGTTCTCGTTTTCTTGAATATTTCCTCCGCCCATTCGTAGGTCTCCATTTCCTTGTAGTTCTCGTAGTCTATTTCGGTGTCCGGTATTTCTGCTATAATCTTGTTTCCACATTTGCACTCACCTTCTCTTTTTTTTCTGACTTCTTTTTCGCTTTTCAATTCCTCTTCCAATTTCTTTATGGTTTTTTCCATTTCTTCTATTTTGTCTGCTGCTTTTTTAGCTTCTTCCTCGGCTTCTTTCTTTTCTTCTTCGGTTTCTTGTCCTTCTCTCTCGCTTTCCTTCCTCATCCCTGTCAGTATCTCCTCTACCTGTTCCAGGAATTGCGCTCCTTCCTTGAGGCGACCTGTCTCCATATTCATCTTCTTCGCCATTTTTTTATTTCCACTTTAGTGTTGGTGTTGTCCCTGACAAGCGTCATCAGCTGTTCTCCCATGTCGGCCAGTTTTTCGACCATTTTCTTTAGGTTTAGGATCTCTCTCGCTTTTTCGTCTACTGTCGTTCTCTTTCTGCTCTCCTCCTCCGGAGTCCCTTTCCGTTTCCTCTTCCTCTTTTTTTCTTCTACCTGTGTCTCATCTATTAGTTTGAAGATGGGGGTATCTTGATCTTCGTCGATTAGTACTACTTCTGGTGTGTACTCTCCTTGGTTCCCCTGTGGCGTCTTGGAGATGTCCTCCCTTTGTGCTTCCGCTTTGGTGGGAGTTCGTGCCAGAGACGATCTGCGCACGGTCGGATCTATGTCACTATTCCACTCGTACATTTTATTTGTCTTTTGGTTTTGCTCCATAATTGTTCCCACGAGTAGCTAGGGAAATCTCAGTCCGCCCCTGCAGAGCCCCGCGTGCAGGGGTAAGGCTTCCTACAGCAGGAGGGCGCCAATTTCCCACCGGCTCCGTTAGAGACCATATATCGCCTGGCCATTCACCCCTCGGCACGGGTCGCTTAACACCTTAGGTTGCGGATTTTTGGAGGGGTTTACTCCCTGGGCGAAGATAGGTGGAGGGTAAGAAAGAAGACGGAAGAGAACAAGAGTTTGCCAAGTAAGGCCTAGGGAAAGTTTAAAGTTATCTCACCCAAGACAAGAAGAAGAAAGGTAAGATAGGCCAGAGAACTCCCAGGGTCCGCCATCCCTGCACACCAGATGTGTGTCTCCAGGAGGGTTTTTTTTCGAGTATTCCCCCTCTAGATCCAATTGGGTTCTGTAAGAGACAGTCCGGCCACGAGTAGGCACCCAACGGTCTTGCCGGTGGAGAGGCTATACGTCTCCGCATCACACCAGCCTGGGAAAGGTAGATGTTGCCACCTACCTCGATACCCCCACCTTTTTTTTTGAGCAGTGGGTTTATCCCAAGTCCCTCGGACCAACCTAACCTAACCTAACCTAACCTAACCTAACCTAACCTAACCTGACTAACTAACCCAACCTGACTAACTAACCCAACCTGACTAACTAACCTAACCTAACCTAACTCAGGTTGGGTTAGATCAATTTCAAATCCGAATTTTCAGAATGAAAAACAAAATTCAAGAAAAATCGAAATCATGACCATATAACCCAACTTGACTATCAACCTGACCTGAATAACTAACCCAACGACTATCTAACCTAACCTAACCTAACCTATCCTTACTTAACTCAGGTTGGGTTAGATCAATTTCAAATTTGAATTTTCAAAAAAAATAAAAAAAAATCGAAAATATGACCATCTGACCCAACTTCACTATCTAACCTATCCTAACCTAACCTAACCTAACCTAACCTAAGTAAGGTTGGGTTAGATCAATTTCAAATCCAAATTTTCAAAATAAGAAATATAAACAAAAAAATCAAAATTATGGCCATGTAAGCCAACTTGACTATCAACCTAACCTGACTATCTAACCCAACCTGACTATCTAACCTAACCTAACCTAAATTAACCTAACCTAACTCAGGTTGGGTTAGATCAATTTCAAATCCGAATTTTCAAAATGAAAAACAAAATTCTAGAAAAATCGAAATCATGACCATGTAACCCAACTTGACTATCAACCTGAACTGAATAACTAACCCAACGACTATCTAACCTAACCTAACCTAACTTATTCTTACTTAACTCAGGTTGGGTTAGATCAATTTCAAATTTGAATTTTCAAAAAAAAATCAAACAAAAATCGAAATTATGACCATGTAACCCAACTTCACTATCTAACCTATCCTAACCTAACTTAACCTAACCTAACTCAGGTTGGCTTAGATCAATTTCAAATTCGAATTTTCAAAATGAAAAAAAATATTTAAGAATAATCGAAATTATTACCATGTAACCCAACTTGACTATCAACCTAACCTGACTAACTAACCCAACCTGACTAACTAACCTAACCTAACCTAACTCAGGTTGGGTTAGATCAATTTCAAATCCGAATTTTCAGAATGAAAAACAAAATTCAAGAAAAATCGAAATCATGACCATATAACCCAACTTGACTATCAACCTGACCTGAATAACTAACCCAACGACTATCTAACCTCACTTGACTAGATAGTCAAGTAGGGTTAGGTTAGATCACTTTCAAAATTTTCGAATCGAGTCGCAATTACGATTTTCTTGAAGTGGAGCATTGGACTTGAAAAAATGGAAATTATGACCATGTAACTCAACTTGACTATCAACCTAACCTGAATAACGAACCCAACCTGACTCTAACCTAACCTAACCTAACCTAACCTAACTCAGGTTGGGTTAGATCAATTTCAAATTCGAATTTTGCAACCCAACCTGACTAACTAACCTAACCTAACCTAACTCAGGTTGGGTTAGATCAATTTCAAATCCGAATTTTCAGAATGAAAAACAAAATTCAAGAAAAATCGAAATCATGACCATATAACCCAACTTGACTATCAACCTGACCTGAATAACTAACCCAACGACTATCTAACCTATCCTAACCGAACCTATCCTAACCTAACTCAGGTTGGGTTAGATCAATTTCAAATTCAAATTTTCAAAATGAACAAAAAAATCAAAATTATGACTATCTAACCTCACTTGACTAGATAGTCAAGTAGGGTTAGGTTAGATCACTTTCAAAATTTTCGAATCGAGTCGCAATTACGATTTTCTTGAAGTGGAGCATTGGACTTGAAAAAATGGAAATTATGACCATGTAACTCAACTTGACTATCAACCTAACCTGAATAACGAACCCAACCTGACTCTAACCTAACCTAACCTAACCTAACTCAGGTTGGGTTAGATCAATTTCAAATTCGAATTTTGCAACCCAACCTGACTAACTAACCTAACTTAACCTAACTCAAGTTGGGTTAGATCAATTTCAAATCCGAATTTTCAGAATGAAAAACAAAATTCTAGAAAAATCGAAATCATGACCATATAACCCAACTTGACTATCAACCTGACCTGAATAACTAACCCAACGACTATCTAACCTATCCTAACCGAACCTATCCTAACCTAACTCAGGTTGGGTTAGATCAATTTCAAATTCAAATTTTCAAAATGAACAAAAAAATCAAAATTATGACTATCTAACCTCACTTGACTAGATAGTCAAGTAGGGTTAGGTTAGATCACTTTCAAAATTTTAGAATCGAGTCGCAATTACGATTTTCTTGAAGTGGAGCATTGGACTTGAAAAAATGGAAATTATGACCATGTAACTCAACTTGACTATCAACCTAACCTGAATAACGAACCCAACCTGACTCTAACCTAACCTAACCTAACCTAACCTAACTCAGGTTGGGTTAGATCAATTTCAAATTCGAATTTTGCAACCCAACCTGACTAACTAACCTAACCTAACCTAACTCAGGTTGGGTTAGATCAATTTCAAATCCGAATTTTCAGAATGAAAAACAAAATTCAAGAAAAATCGAAATCATGACCATATAACCCAACTTGACTATCAACCTGACCTGAATAACTAACCCAACGACTATCTAACCTAACCTAACCTAACCTATCCTTACTTAACTCAGGTTGGTTTAGATCAATTTCAAATTTGAATTTAAAAAAAAATAAAAAAAAAATCGAAAATATGACCATCTGACCCAACTTCCCTATCTAACCTATCCTAACCTAACCTAACATAACCTAACCTAACTAAGGTTGGGTTAGATCAATTTCAAATCCAAATTTTCAAAATAAAAAATATAAACAAAAAAATCAAAATTATGGCCATGTAACCCAACTTGACTATCAACCTAACCTGACTATCTAACCTAACCTAACCTAAATTAACCTAACCTAACTCAGGTTGGGTTAGATCAATTTCAAATCCGAATTTTCAAAATGAAAAACAAAATTCAAGAAAAATCGAAATCATGACCATGTAACCCAACTTGACTATCAACCTGAACTGAATAACTAACCCAACGACTATCTAACCTAACCTAACCTAACTTATTCTTACTTAACTCAGGTTGGGTTAGATCAATTTCAAATTTGAATTTTCAAAAAAAAATCAAACAAAAATCGAAATTATGACCATGTAACCCAACTTCACTATCTAACCTATCCTAACCTAACTTAACCTAACCTAACTCAGGTTGGCTTAGATCAATTTCAAATTCGAATTTTCAAAATGAAAAAAAATATTTAAGAATAATCGAAATTATTACCATGTAACCCAACTTGACTATCAACCTAACCTGACTAACTAACCCAACCTGACTAACTAACCTAACCTAACCTAACTCAGGTTGGGTTAGATCAATTTCAAATCCGAATTTTCAGAATGAAAAACAAAATTCAAGAAAAAACGAAATCATGACCATATAACCCAACTTGACTATCAACCTGACCTGAATAACTAACCCAACGACTATCTAACCTATCCTAACCGAACCTATCCTAACCTAACTCAGGTTGGGTTAGATCAATTTCAAATCCGAATTTTCAGAATGAAAAACAAAATTCAAGAAAAATCGAAATCATGACCATATAACCCAACTTGACTATCAACCTGACCTGAATAACTAACCCATCGACTATCTAACCTATCCTAACCGAACCTATCCTAACCTAACTCAGGTTGGGTTAGATCAATTTCAAATTCAAATTTTCAAAATGAACAAAAAAATCAAAATTATGACTATCTAACCTCACTTGACTAGATAGTCAAGTAGGGTTAGGTTAGATCACTTTCAAAATTTTCGAATCGAGTCGCAATTACGATTTTCTTGAAGTGGAGCATTGGACTTGAAAAAATGGAAATTATGACCATGTAACTCAACTTGACTATCAACCTAACCTGAATAACGAACCCAACCTGACTCTAACCTAACCTAACCTAACCTAACCTAACTCAGGTTGGGTTAGATCAATTTCAAATTCGAATTTTGCAACCCAACCTGACTAACTAACCTAACCTAACCTAACTCAGGTTGGGTTAGATCAATTTCAAATCCGAATTTTCAGAATGAAAAACAAAATTCAAGAAAAATCGAAATCATGACCATATAACCCAACTTGACTATCAACCTGACCTGAATAACTAACCCAACGACTATCTAACCTATCCTAACCGAACCTATCCTAACCTAACTCAGGTTGGGTTAGATCAATTTCAAATTCAAATTTTCAAAATGAACAAAAAAATCAAAATTATGACTATCTAACCTCACTTGACTAGATAGTCAAGTAGGGTTAGGTTAGATCACTTTCAAAATTTTCGAATCGAGTCGCAATTACGATTTTCTTGAAGTGGAGCATTGGACTTGAAAAAATGGAAATTATGACCATGTAACTCAACTTGACTATCAACCTAACCTGAATAACGAACCCAACCTGACTCTAACCTAACCTAACCTAACCTAACTCAGGTTGGGTTAGATCAATTTCAAATTCGAATTTTGCAACCCAACCTGACTAACTAACCTAACTTAACCTAACTCAGGTTGGGTTAGATCAATTTCAAATCCGAATTTTCAGAATGAAAAACAAAATTCAAGAAAAATCGAAATCATGACCATATAACCCAACTTGACTATCAACCTGACCTGAATAACTAACCCAACGACTATCTAACCTATCCTAACCGAACCTATCCTAACCTAACTCAGGTTGGGTTAGATCAATTTCAAATTCAAATTTTCAAAATGAACAAAAAAATCAAAATTATGACTATCTAACCTCACTTGACTAGATAGTCAAGTAGGGTTAGGTTAGATCACTTTCAAAATTTTCGAATCGAGTCGCAATTACGATTTTCTTGAAGTGGAGCATTGGACTTGAAAAAATGGAAATTATGACCATGTAACTCAACTTGACTATCAACCTAACCTGAATAACGAACCCAACCTGACTCTAACCTAACCTAACCTAACCTAACCTAACTCAGGTTGGGTTACATCAATTTCAAATTCGAATTTTGCAACCCAACCTGACTAACTAACCTAACCTAACCTAACTCAGGTTGGGTTAGATCAATTTCAAATCCGAATTTTCAGAATGAAAAACAAAATTCAAGAAAAATCGAAATCATGACCATATAACCCAACTTGACTATCAACCTGACCTGAATAACTAACCCAACGACTATCTAACCTAACCTAACCTAACCTATCCTTACTTAACTCAGGTTGGTTTAGATCAATTTCAAATTTGAATTTAAAAAAAAAATAAAAAAAAAATCGAAAATATGACCATCTGACCCAACTTCCCTATCTAACCTATCCTAACCTAACCTTTTTTTTTTTTTTTTTTTTTTTTTTTTTTTTTTTTTTTTTTTTTTTTTCGGTGGGGGGGAAATCGCTTGACACCCAGGCCTATCTGTCAATCAGCCTGGGTAGTGTAAGGCGCTACTCCTACTAAAACCCCCCCTGCGCCAGTATGGCCTGGAACTAGCTTTCAAAAGAAATGCATCAGGCTACCTGCGTACCGGTGTCTCATCTCCGTCTCCCCTCCATCTCATTTTGATATCTTCTTTCTTCCTGCTCTTTTTTTATCATTATTTCTCTTAGGAAAGTCTCCCCCCTTTTCCAGTTCGCTCTATCTCCGATCATTAAATTTATCAGGTTTCCTGGTGTTACGTCATAACCGATGTCATTATTTAATCTGGTCCTTTCTCTGACCCATCTAGGACAGTGAAAGATGGTATGCTCTGGGTCGTCCCTATCTCCGCAGTATATGCAGGTATCGTCAGGCGATTTCCCTATTCTGAACGTGAACGATCTAAAAGATCCGTGTCCCGTTAGTGTCTGTGTTAGAAAGTAATTCGTTGTTTTAAAATTACAGTCCAGCCACAGCTTTATATTGGGTATGAGTTTTTTGGTCCACTGCGCCTTTTCTTGCAATGCATCCCATCTTTCCTGCCAAATGCGTATGGTCGTGTCCCTTTCGGTTTGTTTTATTTCCTCCGTGGTATATTCATGAGCTGCAATTCTTGCTCGTTCTTCTACTAGCAGGTCCATGGGAGGGATCCCTGCGACAACCGCTGTCGCTTCGGCTGATACTGTCTTATATGCGGAGATCACCCTCAGTAGTATCCGTCTCTGCGTCGAGATCATCATCCCTTTGTATCTGTCCACCCTCATTGCTATCTTCCATACGGGCGCCGCGTAAAGGAGTGTTGATTGTACCGCGCCGTACATCAGTCGCCTCTTATGGTACCCAGGCCCTCTGATATTTGGTAACAGCCTTGATAGTGCCGTGCATTGTCTTTCTGCTTTCTGACAGACTTTCCGCACGTGCTCGTTATAAATGATCTTGTCATCCAGCCATACGCCGAGATACTTTACGTATTTCTTCGGTATGGTCTGGACTCCAGCAATCGTGAACACAATATCTTCTCTCTTACGCGGTCCTTTCAGAATTATCGCTTCTGTTTTCTGCGTTGCCATGTCCAGTTTGTTTTCGACCATCCAGTTATATATGCTCGCGAGTGCTGTGTTTGCTCTCACGATGAGATCTTGTTTTTTATTTGCTGTGACTGTGAGTGCCAGATCGTCCGCGTACGCGACCGTATTGCATCCTTCTGGTAGTTTTATTCTAAGGATCCCATCGTAGAGCACGTTCCAGAGGGTGGGCCCAAGCACGGATCCCTGCGGGACGCCCTGCGTCAGTCCCTGCCTATATTTTTTGCAAATTATTGCTCTTTCATTCAAATAGCTAGCGATGATATTTTGTAAATATCCACTGATATCCATCTGGGCTAAGTTTGTCTTGATTATGCCCCACCTGGCAGTATTAAAGGCATTCTTTATGTCTATAAATATGGCCGTTCCCCACGTCGCTCTGGTGTCCGTCGTTTGTCGCAACACCCTTTGTATCGCCTGTGGAGCAGACCTCCTAGTGCGAAAACCATATTGCTTTGCGGAGATGGCACCTCTTTCCTCAAGTTCAGCCTCGAGTCTGGCCTTAATCATTTGCTCAAACAACTTCCCTAGGGAGTCTAGGAGGCAAATTGGTCTGTACTTGGTTTCGGGTCCATCTGTACTTCCCTTCGGTATGAGCACTGCCCTGGCCACTTTCCATGGCCGCGGAAAAGATTCAGTAGCGAGTAAATGGTTCATAATATTCAATATGTTCTCAGGCATTGTCCGGGCTGCTATCTTCACTGTTTCCGGCAATATGCCGTCTGGTCCTGACGACTTTTTACTTTTTATTTTTTCTGCAGCAGTCTGCAATTCCTCCCTTGTGAAGGGTACTAAATTCGCCGGTTCTTTGCGTTGTCCCCTGTATTCCTCATCGCAGTTTGGGAATAGTTCCGCTAGCTTGTCTGCCTCCTGTTGTGGGTCGAGTTCGTATTGCTGTCTTGCTATGCCCAATTGCTTTGTCGCTATCTGGTATCCCTGTCCCCACGGGTCGTCTTCCAGGGCATCGCACAAAGCCTTCCAGCTTTCCCTTTGTGCGCGGTTTATTTGCCGCCTCAGCTCCCTTCTTGCGTTTTTGTAAGTCTCCTCTTTGTCCCTAATGTCCACCGGGTCCCCATTTCTTCCTCTCGCCCTTATTAGTTTTCTCCTGATTCGGTTGCATTCGTGTCTGGCATTTTGAATATCGTTATTCCACCAGGTAGGTTGTTCCTTTCTCCTACCGCTCGAGTCTTTGCTCACGGAGGCATCTTGGGCATCTTGTAGTACGTTATTTATGTCGTCTAATTGGTATAGATTACTCTCTACCGTTTGAAACATGCCAGTAAGAATATCCTTGTCGATTTTATGAGTTTTGAAACCTTCTTTCCTTTTAACTTTTCCTGATGTTTCCACTGTATAGAATATGTGTCGATGCAGACTCATACTTTCTTCCGTGGACACCTCCCAATTTCTTGTTTTGTTTGCCAGCCTCTGGGTCGACAATGTGATATCGATTATGGAGTTCTGTGGTCCTCTTACAAACGTTGGCGTGTGCCCCTGGTTTTGTACCGTGAGATTTAGCGACTGCACCCATTCTGCCAGGTATTCTCCTCTTCTATCCGTAGTGGCTGCATTCCAGAGTGCTGACTTTGAATTAAAATCCCCCGCGATTATAGCCTCACTTCCTCCATTCCTAACGTGGTCCATGACCGTATCTACATATGCTTCGAAGGTTCTCTGTTCGGTATTCGGGGAAATATAGCAGTTGTATATGGCCCAGTCGCCGAACTTCAAGCACACAAAGCCGTTTGCGCTTTCATGCCCTTTTATTCCGCATGCGCGGTTTCTGCACCAGATTGCTGTATTCTTGTCTTTTCCTATTATCCATTTCTGATCTTTTGTTACTATCGCTTTGTTCGGCTCCTGGACCAGTATAATGTCAGCGTCCTTCTCTTCTGCTACCTTTTGTAGCAGATGGTGGGCGTTACGTCTTCTGTCCACGTTTATTTGAAGGATTTTGAGGGGCATTGGAGGAAGGTTTCTACATTTTTTCGAGGCGTGCCTTGCGGCGCGCTTCAACCATTCGTTTAAAGGAGGGGCATCTCATTTGGTCTGCCCTATGTCCGGCTCGTGTGCACTTCCAGCAATAAGCTTGTTCTATGCATTCCTTTGCCTTATGGCCGTCTTTTCCGCAATTCACGCACAAATCCGTCCTATCCTCCCCCCGGCAGTCTGTCGTTCTATGCCCAAAATCTAGGCATCTGTAGCACCTCGGGAGCGCTACCTTTTCCGCTACTCGGCATTGCGGGAGACCAATGCGTATTGTTCCTTTTTTCAAAATACTGCCTATCGCGTCCTTTGGCATTTCTACAATTGCCGTTAGCTCGTCATATTGCCCAGTCCTAGTATGTTTTATATCTACATCCCCGGCGTCTATACCCGCTGCTTTTGCCAATGCATTGACTATTTCCTCGTCCGTTGCCGTTATCTCCATGCCGGTTACAATTATCGTGGCTTTATTGCTGGCCACCTTCACCTGCAGGTCGTTAGTTTTACTGTATATTTTATCCCTCAGATCTCTTGCTTTCCCTTCCCCTCCGTCTATGTTTAGAAGCATATGTCCTGCTGCCGTTTTTCTTATCCTGGTGATTTTTACCCCAGTCTCCTCTCCTGTCATTCCATCCTTCACTATTTTTACTAGTTCAGCATAGGACTTCTGTCCACTCTTTATTGAGATGGCACAGTTTTCCTCTCGAGTCTGTTTTGTCTTCCGAGCTTTCGTTTGTGGGTCTGTAGCGGTCAGGATGGTTATTGTAACACCGTGCTTCCTGGCTGTCCCCTCCAGGATCTTCCTTGCGTATTCTGAGTTCACTCCGTCCGGTATCACGACCTGCAGTCCATCTCTGCCCTCGCTCCGTGTCGTTTGCATGAGCTTATCCATGGTGTTATAGAACAGCTCCATATCATTCATTCCGCCTGCCTTGTCTACCTCGTACACTGCTACGAAGACGTACCTGACCTGTTTTTGTTCGTTGCCATTCCCCTTGCTTCTCATTGACTTTATCTCGTTTTTTAGGTACTCTACGTCTCCGTTCGATGCCGTCTCCATAATTTCCGTAATTTCCGGGTACCTGTCCCTCAGTCCTTTTAGGTACTTTTCAGCCACTGCTTGTTTTCCGCCGATTACGGCTACGTCTCCCTTGTCGCTGGCCTTCATTAGGCCGCCCATTTGCAGCTGTGTGTTCTTGTACCACTCTTCTGGCCAGTCCATATCTAGTATCCTGGATATTCCGCGAAAATCCACGAGGTCCTCATCAGTGATCTCGTCTAAATCTGTTTGAGTCCCGCCTTCCTTGGTAACCTTCTTCTTGTCCTTTATAGAATCCTCATAGCAGTCTAGCTCTTCACTGATCGTGTCGGTGATTGCATTAATGTCCCAGGCCGTTTCGGCTAAATGCTTATTTCTACCCTTCATCTCACCCACCCCCTGGACTAGGGCTTTCACTTTGCGTTCCAGCCGGCGTACCGCCGTGCGCAGTTGGGACAGATGGTCTGTTTGTTTGTTCCGTTTCGTTACCTTAGGACTGTCTCCAGACCTCTTGCGCTTCGTCTTTTCTGTCTTGGTCGCCTTTTTCCTCTGTTCGTCCCCAGAGCTCACCAGGCCGAACAGTACAATACTCTCGTCGTTTGGATCATTTTCCTCTTGGTGTGGACGCACCTCGTGCGTAGCCTCGCCCGGAAATATGCATCCTGCGCCCTCCTCTATTGTTCCGATAATTATTGCATCTGAAGATGCGCTTTCCTCGATTGCTTCCTCTGTACTTGTTGCAGGTGCTTCCGGAGATCTCATCGAACGTGTCTCCTTTAACCTCTGCCTCTCGAGTTCCCTCTCGAAGCGCTTTCTTTCCTCCATTTCCCTAATTGTTTCAACAATTGACTGATTCGTATTTTTTGAAGATTTTTTCATGTTAGATCCCACGAGTAGCTAGGGAAAAATCGGTCCACCCCTGCAGAGCCCCGCATGCAGGGGTAAGGCATCTTCCCCGCCGGGTTGCCCGGTCCGGCGGGCATCGCTTGCGACACACTTTATCACCCCTGTGCCATGCATCCCTGCGGCGCGATGGTGCTACACCGTTGGATTGGGGGACGCGGTAGCCCCCTGCCTCCAATGCCCCGGCTTGGGACACAGGTGCAGAAAGGACTGGAAGATAAGAAGACATAGCCGCCTCCCCTATGTCTTGATAGTGAGAAAAAGAGTGACCCCTAGCCCTCGAATGCTCTAATAGCGTCGGGGTCGGAAAAGAACAAGAGTTGGCCCAGTGTGACCGACAGAAAGATAAAAGAGAGTGGTCCTGCTCCAGTCTAGATGAAACAAAGTAGGGCCAAGCTAAAGTACTCCCAGGGTCGCCAGCCCTGCACACTAGGTGTGTGTCTCTAGGAGGGCCTTTTTATCGAGGTTTTCCCCCCTCTAGATCCATTGGGTTCGGTAAGAGACAGGCCCGCCACGTGTAGGCACCCAACAGTCTTGCTTGTGGAGAGGCTCTATGTTATGATGTGCGCTTCACACTCGCCTGGGAAGACCCCCGAGCCCATCCTAACCTAACCTAACATAACCTAACCTAACTAAGGTTGGGTTAGATCAATTTCAAATCCAAATTTTCAAAATAAAAAATATAAACAAAAAAATCAAAATTATGGCCATGTAACCCAACTTGACTATCAACCTAACCTGACTATCTAACCCAACCTGACTATCTAACCTAACCTAACCTAAATTAACCTAACCTAACTCAGGTTGGGTTAGATCAATTTCAAATCCGAATTTTCAAAATGAAAAACAAAATTCAAGAAAAATCGAAATCATGACCATGTAACCCAACTTGACTATCAACCTGAACTGAATAACTAACCCAACGACTATCTAACCTAACCTAACCTAACTTATTCTTACTTAACTCAGGTTGGGTTAGATCAATTTCAAATTTGAATTTTCAAAAAAAAATCAAACATAAATCGAAATTATGACCATGTAACCCAACTTCACTATCTAACCTATCCTAACCTAACCTAACCTGACCTAACTCAGGTTGGGTTAGATCAATTTCAAATTTGAATTTTCAAAAAAAAATCAAACAAAAATCGTAAATATGACCATCTGACCCAACTTCACTATCTAACCTATCCTAACCTAACCTAACCTAACCTAACTCAGGTTGGCTTAGATCAATTTCAAATTCGAATTTTCAAAATGAAAAAAAATATTTAAGAATAATCGAAATTATTACCATGTAACCCATTGACTATCAACCTAACCTAACCTAACCTAACCTAACCTAACCTAACCTAACCTAACTCAGGTTGGGTTACATCAATTTCAAATTCGAATTTTGCAACCCAACCTGACTAACTAACCTAACCTAACCTAACTCAGGTTGGGTTAGATCAATTTCAAATCCGAATTTTCAGAATGAAAAACAAAATTCAAGAAAAATCGAAATCATGACCATATAACCCAACTTGACTATCAACCTGACCTGAATAACTAACCCAACGACTATCTAACCTAACCTAACCTAACCTATCCTTACTTAACTCAGGTTGGTTTAGATCAATTTCAAATTTGAATTTAAAAAAAAAATAAAAAAAAAATCGAAAATATGACCATCTGACCCAACTTCCCTATCTAACCTATCCTAACCTAACCTAACCTAACCTAACCTAACTAAGGTTGGGTTAGATCAATTTCAAATCCAAATTTTCAAAATAAAAAATATAAACAAAAAAATCAAAATTATGGCCATGTAACCCAACTTGACTATCAACCTAACCTGACTATCTAACCCAACCTGACTATCTAACCTAACCTAACCTAAATTAACCTAACCTAACTCAGGTTGGGTTAGATCAATTTCAAATCCGAATTTTCAAAATGAAAAACAAAATTCAATAAAAATCGAAATCATGACCATGTAACCCAACTTGACTATCAACCTGAACTGAATAACTAACCCAACGACTATCTAACCTAACCTAACCTAACTTATTCTTACTTAACTCAGGTTGGGTTAGATCAATTTCAAATTTGAATTTTCAAAAAAAAATCAAACATAAATCGAAATTATGACCATGTAACCCAACTTCACTATCTAACCTATCCTAACCTAACCTAACCTGACCTAACTCAGGTTGGGTTAGATCAATTTCAAATTTGAATTTTCAAAAAAAAATCAAACAAAAATCGTAAATATGACCATCTGACCCAACTTCACTATCTAACCTATCCTAACCTAACCTAACCTAACCTAACTCAGGTTGGCTTAGATCAATTTCAAATTCGAATTTTCAAAATGAAAAAAAATATTTAAGAATAATCGAAATTATTACCATGTAACCCATTGACTATCAACCTAACCTAACCTAACCTAACCTAACCTAACCTAACCTAACTCAGGTTGGGTTAGATCAATTTCAAATCCGAATTTTCAGAATGAAAAACAAAATTCAAGAAAAATCGAAATCATGACCATATAACCCAACTTGACTATCAACCTGACCTGAATAACTAACCCAACGACTATCTAACCTATCCTAACCGAACCTATCCTAACCTAACTCAGGTTGGGTTAGATCAATTTCAAATTCAAATTTTCAAAATGAACAAAATAATCAAAATTATGACTATCTAACCTCACTTGACTAGATAGTCAAGTAGGGTTAGGTTAGATCACTTTCAAAATTTTCGAATCGAGTCGCAATTACGATTTTCTTGAAGTGGAGCATTGGACTTGAAAAAATGGAAATTATGACCATGTAACTCAACTTGACTATCAACCTAACCTGAATAACGAACCCAACCTGACTCTAACCTAACCTAACCTAACTCAGGTTGGGTTAGATCAATTTCAAATTCGAATTTTGCAACCCAACCTGACTAACTAACCTAACTTAACCTAACTCAGGTTGGGTTAGATCAATTTCAAATCCGAATTTTCAGAATGAAAAACAAAATTCAAGAAAAATCGAAATCATGACCATATAACCCAACTTGACTATCAACCTGACCTGAATAACTAACCCAACGACTATCTAACCTATCCTAACCGAACCTATCCTAACCTAACTCAGGTTGGGTTAGATCAATTTCAAATTCAAATTTTCAAAATGAACAAAAAAATCAAAATTATGACTATCTAACCTCACTTGACTAGATAGTCAAGTAGGGTTAGGTTAGATCACTTTCAAAATTTTCGAATCGAGTCGCAATTACGATTTTCTTGAAGTGGAGCATTGGACTTGAAAAAATGGAAATTATGACCATGTAACTCAACTTGACTATCAACCTAACCTGAATAACGAACCCAACCTGACTCTAACCTAACCTAACCTAACCTAACCTAACTCAGGTTGGGTTACATCAATTTCAAATTCGAATTTTGCAACCCAACCTGACTAACTAACCTAACCTAACCTAACTCAGGTTGGGTTAGATCAATTTCAAATCCGAATTTTCAGAATGAAAAACAAAATTCAAGAAAAATCGAAATCATGACCATATAACCCAACTTGACTATCAACCTGACCTGAATAACTAACCCAACGACTATCTAACCTATCCTAACCGAACCTATCCTAACCTAACTCAGGTTGGGTTAGATCAATTTCAAATTCAAATTTTCAAAATGAACAAAAAAATCAAAATTATGACTATCTAACCTCACTTGACTAGATAGTCAAGTAGGGTTAGGTTAGATCACTTTCAAAATTTTCGAATCGAGTCGCAATTACGATTTTCTTGAAGTGGAGCATTGGACTTGAAAAAATGGAAATTATGACCATGTAACTCAACTTGACTATCAACCTAACCTGAATAACGAACCCAACCTGACTCTAACCTAACCTAACCTAACCTAACTCAGGTTGGGTTAGATCAATTTCAAATTCGAATTTTGCAACCCAACCTGACTAACTAACCTAACTTAACCTAACTCAGGTTGGGTTAGATCAATTTCAAATCCGAATTTTCAGAATGAAAAACAAAATTCAAGAAAAATCGAAATCATGACCATATAACCCAACTTGACTATCAACCTGACCTGAATAACTAACCCAACGACTATCTAACCTATCCTAACCGAACCTATCCTAACCTAACTCAGGTTGGGTTAGATCAATTTCAAATTCAAATTTTCAAAATGAACAAAAAAATCAAAATTATGACTATCTAACCTCACTTGACTAGATAGTCAAGTAGGGTTAGGTTAGATCACTATCAAAATTTTCGAATCGAGTCGCAATTACGATTTTCTTGAAGTGGAGCATTGGACTTGAAAAAATGGAAATTATGACCATGTAACTCAACTTGACTATCAACCTAACCTGAATAACGAACCCAACCTGACTCTAACCTAACCTAACCTAACCTAACCTAACTCAGGTTGGGTTACATCAATTTCAAATTCGAATTTTGCAACCCAACCTGACTAACTAACCTAACCTAACCTAACTCAGGTTGGGTTAGATCAATTTCAAATCCGAATTTTCAGAATGAAAAACAAAATTCAAGAAAAATCGAAATCATGACCATATAACCCAACTTGACTATCAACCTGACCTGAATAACTAACCCAACGACTATCTAACCTAACCTAACCTAACCTATCCTTACTTAACTCAGGTTGGTTTAGATCAATTTCAAATTTGAATTTAAAAAAAAAATAAAAAAAAAATCGAAAATATGACCATCTGACCCAACTTCCCTATCTAACCTATCCTAACCTAACCTAACATAACCTAACCTAACTAAGGTTGGGTTAGATCAATTTCAAATCCAAATTTTCAAAATAAAAAATATAAACAAAAAAATCAAAATTATGGCCATGTAACCCAACTTGACTATCAACCTAACCTGACTATCTAACCCAACCTGACTATCTAACCTAACCTAACCTAAATTAACCTAACCTAACTCAGGTTGGGTTAGATCAATTTCAAATCCGAATTTTCAAAATGAAAAACAAAATTCAATAAAAATCGAAATCATGACCATGTAACCCAACTTGACTATCAACCTGAACTGAATAACTAACCCAACGACTATCTAACCTAACCTAACCTAACTTATTCTTACTTAACTCAGGTTGGGTTAGATCAATTTCAAATTTGAATTTTCAAAAAAAAATCAAACAAAAATCGAAATTATGACCATGTAACCCAACTTCACTATCTAACCTATCCTAACCTAACCTAACCTGACCTAACTCAGGTTGGGTTAGATCAATTTCAAATTTGAATTTCCAAAAAAAAATCAAACAAAAATCGTAAATATGACCATCTGACCCAACTTCACTATCTAACCTATCCTAACCTTTTTTTTTTTTTTTTTTGGTGGGGGGAAATCGCTTGACACCTCGGCCTATTTGTCAATCAGCCGAGGTAGTGTCGGGCGCCACTCCGACTAAAACCCCCCTAAGCCCTCTCCTATACCTGGTACTGTCAATCGACCTTCAGCAGGTATAGGCGGCTCCGTAGATCATCCTCGTTGTTCGTTCTGATACATTCTCTCCTCCCTTTCCTTACTCTCCATTACCTCCTTTAAGAAACGCGCTCCAGCGTTCCAGTTTTCCCTTGTGAGCAACATGGACGGTATCAGGTTCGCAGGAGTTAGGACATAGCCTGTGACCTGCTCCAGCCGGAATCTTTGATCCTGCCATCTAATGCATACAAATAGCGTGTGCTCTGGATCATCCCTCTCACCGCAGTAAATGCAATTTTCGTTTTCTGATTTACCAATTTTGCAGGTGTATGTCCTGAAAGAGCCGTGACCGCACAGGGCCTGCGTCATGTAGTACTCCGTTTTCCTGTAGGCACAGTTTATCCAGGGCTCAATCTGTGGTATTAGACGTTTCGTCCACTGTGAGTTGCTGTCGTTCGCGGTCCATCTGAGTTGCCAAGCCTCAACGGTGGAGGATCTGACGTTCCTCTTTTCTGCATTGTTTACTAAAGGTCTTTTGGACACTAGGAGATCCATGGGTGGGATTGCTGTAATTACACACAGCGCTTCCGCCGCTGCCGTGCGATAGGCCTGCGCTTCCCTCAGTAGCATCTTCCGCTGCGTGGACTCCATCATTTGCCTGTACCTTTTAACCCGCATCACCTGGCCCCATACCGGCGCTGCATACAGGAGTACGGACTGTGTAACACCGTACAGAATCCTTCTTTTATGTTCCCCTGGGCCCCTTATGTTTGGGAGTATTTTAACCAGAGCGGCGACTTGCTTGTTGGCTTTTTCCGTGGCTTTCCTGACCTGTTCGTTAAAAATCAACTTATCGTCTAGCCAGACGCCCAAATATTTCACATATTCACTCGGCGTAATCGTCGCGTGTCCCATCGTGAATACTATTCCCTCCCTATTCCTCGGGCCCTTTAAAACGATGGCTTCCGTTTTCTCGGGGGCTACCTCCAATCCAGCATCCGACATCCATGCACCCACTTCCTGCAGACATGTGTTTCCCTTCTCGACTAGGGAGTTTTTGTCCTTGGCCGTTATTATGAGTGCCAGGTCGTCGGCATACGCCACCGTGTGACATCCTGCGGGGAGATCGATATTCAATACGCCGTCGTAGAGAGCGTTCCACAGTGTCGGCCCCAGAACCGAACCCTGTGGAACTCCCTGTGTCATCTCCTGGCAGTGGGCTCCGCTACTTAACTCTCTTTCTGATAGGAACGCATCGACAAGTTCGACGAGATAACTCTTTGTCCCTAGGTCCTTGAGTGTGTCTAAAATCCTTCCCCATTTCGCCGTGTTGAAGGCGTTTTTGACGTCGACGAACACCACTGACCCCCAGGCAAGCTTATTTCTTTCCGTCGCCTTCCCTATAACGTGCCCTATAGCGTCCACTGTGGATTTCCCCGGTCTGAAGCCGAATTGCGTGTCTGTGATCCCTCCACATTCCGTCAGATCATCTTCCAATCGGGCCTTGATTAAGTGCTCGTATACCTTCCCCAGACCGTCCAGAAGGCAGATGGGCCTGTGTTTCCCGTCCCGTGGGTCTCCCTTTGGGATCAGGACCACCTTGGCTGTCTTCCATCTCCTGGGGAACTGGCAGTCGGTAATCTGTGCATTTAGTGTATCTAAAATGACATCCGGGATGGCAATCACTGCTGTCTTCACAGATTCCGGAAGTATCCCGTCTGGTCCCGGGGACTTTCTCTCTTTTATTTTCTGTGCTGCCGCATTTAATTCTGCTCTAGTAAACATGGGTGGTGGATGTGCGCGGGTTCTCGCTACCGGCTCTCTGACTTCCGCATGGGGTGGGAATAGTGCCCTAATTTTGTTGATCCTGGTCATGGGGTCCATGTCATACGGTGTCCTCAGGTGCCTTATGCAGTCTGTCACGATCTTATACCCTTGCCCCCATGGGTCGTCGTCCAGAGCGTCGCACATTGTTCTCCAGTGTTCTTTTTTGGACCTACCTATCTTCCTTCTGAGTTCCCTCCTGTTACTCTTGTAGTCAGCATCCAGGTCTGGGATGTCGTTATCGCGGCGTGCTCTGGCCCTCTGCAGGTTCCTTCTGCTCCTGTTGCACCTATTCCTCACTGTTTGAATGGTATCGTTCCACCACAGCGGGCGCGCTCTTAGTCTTCCATCCTGTTCCCTCGTTAAGCTGGCCTTCTGCGCATCCTTTATGGCTGTCGTGAGATCGCCCAGGGTTCTTATTTCCGGTTGTAAGATTTGTAGAGACGCTGTAAAGATTTCTTTATTCAAAAACCACGCATTTGGTCCGTTTTCCCTACTCTTGCTGTTTCCTGTAATGTCGATGGTGTACAATATGTATTTGTGTAAGCTCAGGGTTTCTCCTGGCAGAACTTGCCACCTTTTGATACTATTTGTTATCCGAGGGGTTGCCAGCGTTATATCTATTATAGAATTCTGCGCGCCTCTTTCGAAGGTTGGGGATGCTCCTTCGTTAATCACAGATAGGTTCGAGGATTGTATCCATTCGGACAGGTACTCACCTCTGCGATCGTTCGTGGCAGAGTTCCATAGGAAAGATTTAGCGTTAAAATCGCCCGCAATGATCGCCTCGGTTCCTCCTGTCCGAACGTGCTCCA
The DNA here is from genome assembly GCA_958298965.1 of Chrysolina haemoptera. Classification (NCBI taxonomy): domain Eukaryota; kingdom Metazoa; phylum Arthropoda; class Insecta; order Coleoptera; family Chrysomelidae; genus Chrysolina; species Chrysolina haemoptera. The sequence continues at coordinate 249,499 of OY282593.1, read as the reverse complement.
TCACCGAATCTACGAAGGTTTCAAAGGCTACCTGGGGAATGTTTGGCGAGACGTAGCAATTGTACAGGGACCATTCGCCGATTGTGAGGCACACGAAGCCGTCACCCGCAATGTGTCCGGTTACACCGATGCTCCGGTTTCTGCACCAAATCGCCGTATTGATCTCGGTGTCTGTGATCCATCTGGGATCCTTCGTTGCAAATTTCTTATTTGGTTCCTGTACGATCACTACGTCGGCGTCGTTCTCTTCTGCGGCTTTCATCAGGAGATGGTGAGCGTCTCTTCGCCTATCCAAGTTGATTTGGAGAATCTTGATAGGCATCTTGGGGTGGGATTCTTCTTCAGTTATAGTCTGGCGAGCCTGGCCTTTCGGCGCTCCTCAACCAGTCTTTTAAACGCTGGACACTTCATCTGGTCGGACCTATGGCCCGCTCGGTCGCACTTCCAGCAGTGCGGCTCCTCGACACAATCTTTGGCTCTGTGGCCGTCCTTGCCGCATTTCGCGCACAGGTCAGATCTGTCCACGCCTTGACATTCGGAGGTCCTATGTCCGTAGTCCAGGCACCTATATATAGCATCTGGCCAAGACCACTTTCTCGACCACCCTGCACGGAACTAAACCGATCTGTATTTGACCTCTCGTCAGTATCTGTGCCGAGTTATCCCTCGGAATCTCTATGATGGCCGTCAGTTCTTGGTACTGCCCATTCCTCACCTGTTTGATATCCACCCTCTCGACGGGGGTACCAGTTTCCTCCCCAATAGCTTTTTTGATTTCTTCGTCCCGCGTTGTTACATCCATCCCCGTCACTATTAACGTTACGTTATTTCCTACCACCTTCGCCTGTATGTCGTTTGTCCTTCTGTGTATATAATCCCTAAGATCCTGTGCCTTGGCCTCTCCCCCTTTGACGTTCAGCAGCATGTGTCCGGCTGCCGACCTTCTGATCCTCGTTATAGTGACTCCGGTATCTTCTCCCGCTATGCCCTCCTTTACCGCCTTTACCAAGTCGGCATAGGATTTCTGGCCTCCCTTTACCGTGACTACCCCTTGATCACGCTGGATGCGGGCTTTCTTGGGCTCTCCCGCGACCATCTCCGTCTGTGTCAGAAGCGTGACTTTGATGTCGGTTTTCTGGCGTAATCTAAATTTATACCTTCTGGGATAGCCATTTGTATTTCCCGCCTATCTTCCCTCTGGATCGTTTCTAGCAGATTACCTAGAGCGTTATATAGAGCCCCCATGTCATTTATTCCGGTGAGGTCATAGTTATAAGGCACCACGAATATGTACCTCGTTTGGTTTCTGTCGGTTCCTCTGCTCGAGACTATCTTAGTTTCGTTCTTTACAAATTCTGCTACCCCCTCCGTCGCCGTGTCCATCAAGTCCCTGACCGCTGGATATCGGTCTCTCAGGCCCTTGAGGTGCTTTTCGTCCGTGTTATTTGGCCTCACGATGACCGCAACGTCGCCCTTTCCGCTTGCCTTCAGCAGCCCTCCCACATGTGTGTTGGTGTTCTTATACATTTCGCTAGGCCAGTCCCTGTCAAGGATTTTGGTCAGCTCTTGGAAGTCTTTCAATAGGTCCTCCGTGATTTCTTTATCCGGGTCCTCCGTCTGCGTGCTGGCTTCGTTTACTTTGCCCAGGCAGCATTCTTCGTAACTCTCCCAATCATCCCTTATAGTGGTAGATATAGCTCCGATATCCCAGGCCGCTTCTTTGATATCCGTCCTCTTCGTAGGAAGGTCTTTGACCAGCTCCGCTAGGGCCCTTGCTCTCCTTTCCAGTCTTCTTATTGCCATGCGGAGTGAGACAACATAGCCTGATTCCCTGGGTTTTTTTGCTTCCTTCGGGCTTTCCCTGGACCTTTTTCTCTTTGCCCGCTCTGTCTCCTTCTGTTTGGCTCCGGTTTTGCCCTCCTCGTCAGAGCATACCAGGTTCGCCAACCAAGTCTCCTGTTCGTGTTGTAGGTCTGCTAACTTTCCTGCCTGCTTACCATTCCTAAAAGTTTCATTCATTAGCTCCTTCTGGAGCATGAGAATGGGGCTGTTGTCTAGATCTTCGTCCATCGATCCGTCCTCTGTTGTAACTTCTCCCTGGGTCCTCAGCGGGGTCCCAAAAACTTCCTCCCTCTGTGCCTCCTCGAATTTGGGAGGGGTTCTTACTAAGGACGATCTGCGGATCGTTGGATCTTCTTCCGGATTCCACTCATACTGATTTGTTTTTTGGTTCTGATTCATCTTGTTCCCACGAGCAGCTAGGGAAATATCGGTCCACCCCTGCAGAGCCCCGCTTGCAGGGGTAAGGCATCTTTCCCCGCCGGGTTGCCCGGTCCGGCGGGCATCGCTTGCGACACACTTAGTCACCCCTGTGCCATGCATCCCTACGGCGCGATGGTGCTACACCGTTGGATTGGGGGACGCGGTAGCCCCCCCTTGCCTCCACTGCCGCGGCTTGAGACACGGAGACAGGATAGGGCTGGAAGATAAGAGGACATAGCCGCCTCCCCTATGCCCTGGTAGTATGAAGAGAGGGAAGGTCCCCTAGCCCTCGAGTACTCTAATAGCATCGGGGACGGAAAAACAAGAGTTGGCTCAGTGTGGCCGACAGAAAGATAAAAGAAGAGTGGCTCCAGTCTAGATGAAACAAAGTAGGACTAAGCTGTAGTACTCCCAGGGTCGCTATCCCTGCACACTAGGTGTGTGTCTCTAGGAGGGCCTTTTTATCGAGGTGTTCCCCCCTCTAGATCCGTTGAGTTCGGTAAGAGACAGGCCCGCCACGAGTAGGCACCCAACAGTCTTGCTTGTGGAGAGGCTATATGTTATAATGTACGCTTCACACTTGCCTGGGAAGACCCCCGAGCCCAACCTATCCTAACCTAACCTAACCTAACCTAACCTAACCTAACCTAACCTAACCTAACCTAACCTACCTAAGGTTAGGTTAGATCAATTTCAAATCCAAATTTTCAAAATAAAAAAAATGAACAAAAAAATCAAAATTATGGCCATGTAACCCAACTTGACTATCAACCTAACCTGACTAACTAACCCAACCTGACTTTCTAACCTAACCTAACCTAACTTAACCTAACCTAACTCAGGTTGGCTTAGATCAATTTCAAATTCGAATTTTCAAAATGAAATAAAATATTTGAGAATAATCGAAATTATTACCATGTAACCTAACTTGACTATCTAACCAAACCTGACTATCTGAATCAACCTGACTATCTAACCTAAGCTAATTAGGTTGGGTTAGATCACTTTCAAAATTTTCGAATCGAGTCGCAAGTACTATTTTCTTGAAGTGGAGCATTGGACTTGAAAAAATCAAAAATATGACCATCTGACCCAACCTGACTTTCTAACCTAACCTAACCTAACTTAACCTAACCTAACTCAGGTTGGCTTAGATCAATTTCAAATTCGAATTTTCAAAATGAAATAAAATATTTGAGAATAATCGAAATTATTACCATGTAACCTAACTTGACTATCTAACCTAACCTGACTATCTGAATCAACCTGACTATCTAACCTAAGCTAATTAGGTTGGGTTAGATCACTTTCAAAATTTTCGAATCGAGTCGCAAGTACTATTTTCTTGAAGTGGAGCATTGGACTTGAAAAAATAGAAATTTTGACCATGTAACTCAACTTGACTATCAACCTAACCTGAATAACAAACCCAACCTGACTCTAACCTAACCTAACCTAACCTAACTCATGTTGGGTTAGATCAATTTTAAATTCGAATTTTGCAACCCAACTTGACTATCAACCTTACCTGACTAACTAACCCAACCTGCCTATCTAACCCAACCTAACCTAACCTAACCTAACTCATGTTGGGTTAGATCAATTTCAAATCCGAATTTTCAAAATGAAAAACAAAATTCAAGAAAAATCGAAATCATGACCATGTAACCCAACTTGACTATCAACCTGACCTGAATAACTAACCCAACGACTATCTAACCTAACCTAACCTATCCTTACTTAACTCAGGTTGGGTTAGATCAATTTCAAATTTGAATTTTCAAAAAAAATAAAAAAAAAATCGAAAATATGACCATCTAACCCAACTTCACTATCTAACCTATCCTAACCTAACCTAACCTAACCTAACCTAACTAAGGTTGGGTTAGATCAATTTCAAATCCAAATTTTCAAAATAAAAAATATAAACAAAAAAATCAAAATTATGGCCATGTAACCCAACTTGACTATCAACCTAACTTGACTATCTAACCCAACCTGACTATCTAACCTAACCTAACCTAAATTAACCTAACCTAACTCAGGTTGGGTTAGATCAATTTCAAATCCGAATTTTCAAAATGAAAAAACAAAATTCAAGAAAAATCGAAATCATGACCATGTAACCCAACTTGACTATCAACCTGAACTGAATAACTAACCCAACGACTATCTAACCTAACCTAACCTAACTTATTCTTACTTAACTCAGGTTGGGTTAGATCAATTTCAAATTTGAATTTTCAAAAAAAAATCAAACAAAAATCGAAATTATGACCATGTAACCCAACTTCACTATCTAACCTATCCTAACCTAACTTAACCTAACCTAACTCAGGTTGGCTTAGATCAATTTCAAATTCGAATTTTCAAAATGAAAAAAAATATTTAAGAATAATCGAAATTATTACCATGTAACCCAACTTGACTATCAACCTAACCTGACTAACTAACCCAACCTGACTAACTAACCTAACCTAACCTAACCTAACCTAACTCAGGTTGGGTTAGATCAATTTCAAATCCGAATTTTCAGAATGAAAAACAAAATTCAAGAAAAATCGAAATCATGACCATATAACCCAACTTGACTATCAACCTGACCTGAATAACTAACCCAACGACTATCTAACCTATCCTAACCGAACCTATCCTAACCTAACTCAGGTTGGGTTAGATCAATTTCAAATTCAAATTTTCAAAATGAACAAAAAAATCAAAATTATGACCATCTAACCTCACTTGACTAGATAGTCAAGTAGGGTTAGGTTAGTTCACATTCAAAATTTTCGAGTCGAGTCGCAATTACGATTTTCTTGAAGTGGAGCATTGGACTTGAAAAAATGGAAATTATGACCATGTAACTCAACTTGACCATCAACCTAACCTGAATAACAAACCCAACCGGACTCTAACCTAACCTAACCTAACCTAACCTAACTCAGGTTGGGTTAGATCAATTTCAAATTCAAATTTTGCAACCCAACCTGACTAACTAACCTAACCTAACCTAACTCAGGTTGGGTTAGATCAATTTCAAATCCGAATTTTCAGAATGAAAAACAAAATTCAAGAAAAATCGAAATCATGACCATATAACCCAACTTGACTATCAACCTGACCTGAATAACTAACCCAACGACTATCTAACCTAACCTAACCTAACCTATCCTTACTTAACTCAGGTTGGGTTAGATCAATTTCAAATTTGAATTTAAAAAAAAAATAAAAAAAAAATCGAAAATATGACCATCTGACCCAACTTCACTATCTAACCTATCCTAACCTAACCTAACCTAACTCAGGTTGGGTTAGATCAATTTCAAATCCGAATTTTCAAAATGAAAAACAAAATTCAAGAAAAATCGAAATCATGACCATGTAACCCAACTTGACTATCAACCTGAACTGAATAACTAACCCAACGACTATCTAACCTAACCTAACCTGACCTAACTCAGGTTGGGTTAGATCAATTTCAAATTTGAATTTTCAAAAAAAAATCAAACAAAAATCGTAAATATGACCATCTGACCCAACTTCACTATCTAACCTATCCTAACCTATCCTAACCTAACCTAACCTAACCTAACTCAGGTTGGCTTAGATCAATTTCAAATTCGAATTTTCAAAATGAAAAAAAATATTTAAGAATAATCGAAATTATTACCATGTAACCCAACTTGACTATCAACCTAACCTAAGCTAACCTAACCTAACCTTTTTTTTTTTTTTTGGGTTGGGGGGGAAATCCTCATAGGACACCGACCACTTGTTGTTCTATCGTGGCCGGTAGTGCCGGACTTTTACCGGCTAAAACCCCCCCCGGCTGCATCGGAAAGGACCGCCTAGTACCCCCGTTACCGGTTAGCGTCAGACGGTTCCTTGCAGTTATTCCCCTCTCTTCCTCTCTTCCTCGTTCCTTTTCTCCATAATCTTCCTTACCCTTCTGTATATGACCTCGTACTTCCCTTCGTCCTCCAACATTATACTCACTATGTTTTCTGCCGTTATAGCTTCTCCTATTTCCTTTTCCATCCTATTCCGTTCGTCCTCATGCTTTATGCACTCAAATACCGCGTGGTTTGGGGTGTCCATGTCTCCACAGTTGACACATCTGTCATCCTCCGCCTTCCCGATACTCTCCGTATACTTCCTGAAGGATCCGTGTCCCGTCAGGAACTGGGTGAAGTGATAATCCGTTTTCCTATATTTGCAGCTTACCCACGGCTCCAATTCTGGGATCAGTACCCTCGTCCACTTTGCTCTTCTGCTGTCTTCTTTCCATTCCTCCTGCCATCTCTTCATTGTCTCCTCCCTGGCTGCCTTTCTTACCTCTTTACCGTTCCCGTCTGAGTTGGTATATATATATATGCGCTTTCCTCTGCTAATAGGTGGATTGGTGGGATTCCCGCTATAACCTGTAGGGCTACTGCAGACACGGTTTTATACGCGCTGCATACCCTTAGTAACGACTTCCTTTGCACCCCAGTTATCTTTTCTTTATATCTTTTAATTGTGAGTGCGCCATGCCATACAGGAGCTCGATAGAGCAGTATTGACTGAACAACCCCGTACAGCATCCTCCTTCTATTACTCCCGGGCCCTCCTATGTTTGGCAGCAGTCTTGCTAGTGTGGCCATCCTGTTTTCCGCCTTCTTGGCTATTTCGGTGACGTGATCCCCGAAGGTACCTTGGTGGTCAATATATATTCCCAGATACTTTAGGCTCCTGCTTGGTCTAATTGTGTCGGCCCCTATCTTGAATCTGATCTTTTCCCTTATCCTTGCCTGCTTCGTACCTTTCAGAATTACGGCCTCTGTCTTATGGCTTGCGATCTTTAAGTCGTGTTCCACCATCCACCGTTCCACCTTTCCTATGGTAACGTTGGCCTTTTTCACCATTCCTTCCCTTGTGTTGGATTCTACAAGGATAACCAAGTCGTCCGCAAACGCCATTGTTCTTGCGCCCTGGTCCAGTGGGAGGTTGAGGACCCCGTCATATACCACATTCCATAGTATCGGACCCAGCACCGATCCCTGTGGTACTCCTGTACTTATCTTCATGTCCGTTCCGTTTCCTATGATTATCCGCCTATTCTTAAGGTATTCATTTATGATATTTACCATGTAATCATCCACTCCCTTCCTGACCAGTGCCTGTATTATCAGGCTCCACGTTGCCGTATTGAACGCATTCTCCACATCCACCGTAACCATTGCCATCCAGTTGTTGTCGCTTGTCTCTACTAACTCCCTTATCTTCATCGCTGCCTGGACTGTCGATCTTCCTTTCCTGAATCCATATTGCTGATCCGACAGTTGCCCCATTTCTTCCAGCTTTCTCTCCAGCCTGTTCTTTATCACTGTTTCGTATAGCTTTCCGGGTACGTTTGTCAGGCATATGGGTCTGTATGCCCTTGGATCTTCTACGGGTTTCCCATTCTTCCATATCAGGACTAGCTTCGCCACCTTCCAGATGTCCGGGAATTCCTGTTCTTTTATGAGTTTGTTAAGTACGCTGAGAATCGTTTCGGGTATCTGTTCCACCACCACTCTCATCACCTCCGTTGTGATTCCGTCAGGTCCTGGGGCCTTCTTCTTCATTCCTGTTATCGCTTCTTGAATTTCTTTTTCTGTTATATCTGGTACCTGCTCCACTCTCTCCCTGACCTCCTCTATATCCTCCTTTTCTGGGAACAGCATTTTGGCCGACTCCTTCATGTTCTCCTCGCTTTGTCTGTATGGCGGTGAGGGGTTTAGCTCCCGCATCACTATTTTATAGCCCTGCCCCCATATGTCCGTCTCAAGATCTTCGCATATCTTCCCCCATAATTCTCTTTTCGATTTGTTTATGGCCCTTTTCAACATTTTTTTTCCTTCCGTCAGTCCTTGGTGTCTTACTCTCCTCTGCTCCTCCGTGTCCGTTCTGTGTGCTCTCGTCATTGCTCTTCTCATTCCCAGGCACTGCCTTTTTAGGTCAAATATTTCCTGGTTCCACCAGTATGGGGTTCTCCTTTCGTGCTCATCTCTATTACTGATTTTTGCCTTTTCCATTCCCTTTCTTATTTGCCCAATCAGGTTCTTCTCCTGTATGTCCTTCCTCACTCCTATTTTTGCTATTTCCTGTGTTAGTTTATTCATATCGTACATTTTCCGTGGTTTCCCTTTGTTGGCTTTTACATTCTGATCCATTTGTATATCGAATCTTATATGGGTGTGATACGTTAGTATATTTTCCTCTTCGCTTCTCCAATTTATTATTTTGTTCGCTTTTCTAGCCTCGCAGCAGGTGACGTCTATGTGCGTTCTGGATTCTCCCCTCACGAATGTCGGCTCTCCCGTGTTCACGGCGACCAGGTCGAGTGTACTCATCCACTCCGTCCAAATCTCTCCTCTATTGTCCGTTTCCGGTGCCCCCCATTGTGATGACTTGGCATTGATATCTCCTGCCACTACCTTCCACTTACCATTTCTGTCATTTACGTCTTCCATGATATTCTTAACTTTTGCTTCATACTCTTCTAGTGTCATATTGGGGGGTAGGTAGCACGCTATTAGTTCTATTTTTTTGAATTTTACCCTAATATAGCCTTCCTTCCTCACCACTTGTTCTATACCGCAGTTTCTATTTCTTACGTGTACCGCGACCAGATTTGCCCTGTCCAATATCCACCCCTGCTTACTTGCTCGTGCTGTGTTTGGTTCCGAGGCTATTACCAAATCCACCCCTTCTCTTAATGCCGACTCCTCCACCATATCGTGCGCCAATGACGCCCTCCCCACGTTTACTTGCATTACCCTTAGTTCTGTAGATTGTACCCTTCGCTCTCCTCAACATTGTCTTCCTGCACCTTATCTTCCAAATCGAATTCTTCCACTTCTGGTTCTTTCGGCCCTCTTTCACTTCTTTCCTCTTCCTTTCTTGCTTCTGCTTCCCTGTACGCAGTTTCTATGGCCATCTGCATATTGTATCCCAAGTACCCTCCTTCCTTTTGCCTTACCTCTCTCCTTTCTTCCATTTCTCTTCCCCGGTTGTATCGCTTCCTCGTTTCCTTTAATGCTGTCTTGAATGCTTGGCATCCTCTTGTTCCCTGCTTGTGCCCTTCGACGTTGCACGCTAGGCAGTAGGTTGGGTTCTCGCATTCTGCTACCCTATGTCCCTCCTTTCCGCATTTGTAGCAGTTACCTGACCTGTCCTGCCCATTGCATCCGTCTGTGAGGTGCTCGTAACTCCAGCATCTTTTGCAGTATGCCACCTTGTGTCTTCGCTCCATCCTGCACCTTGCCAGTCCTATTCTTATATAGCCCTTAGTTGCCAGTTCTTCGGCTTCTTTCCTGGGAACCCTTACTGTTGTTGCCAGGGTATCTCCCTCCAATGGTCTCGCCTCGCTGATTCCCCAACCTTCTTCCCACTTTCCCACACATCCCTCTATTGCTTTCCTGATATCTTCCTTTGTGGTATCACACAGCATTCCTCTGATGTGCACATTTTCGAGGTCCCTTTCCCCGCCCAGAGTAGTGACCTTCATGGTTCCTCTCTCGTCTAGGGCGCTTTTTATTTCCTTCAGTGCTCCATGGTCCTTGTCCAGGGTCAGGAGAGTCCTCCCATCCTTGGTGCTCCTGATCTCCCTTATACATTGGGCAGCTCCCCTTCCATTCATAGCGGTTTTTATATTTTCCAGTACCTCCTTATGGGTCTTTTCTCCTTCCGAAATAAGGACTCCGTATGTAATCCTTTCCCTCCTCTTCGTTACGTCTTCCCCTCTAGTTGGTGTATATATCGCTACTTTTGTCTTGCCTTGGTGGAATACTGCTTCTACCATCTTTTGTAGGGTTTTTAGTTTCGGTCCTTTGATGTGGTGAACACAAATCTCCTCATCCTCCTTCGTTTCCTCTCTCAGTTGTTTCAATCTTCTCCACGTGCCTTCATGCGTTCCGTCCAGCTTCATTTTTATCACTTTTTTCCTCGTTTGTTTGCCGGTTCTTTTCATTTTGATGATCTGTTCCATCACCTCTATTTGTTCTGTTAGACCTGTAAGTTCCGGGTATTTCTCCCTATACATCTTCTGTATTCCGGTATTCATTTCTTCGTCTCCAGGTTCTATCATCACCACCTTTGTCACCTCATCGCCCGTTTCCAGGGGGTTTCCTACTATGGTTCTCGTTTTCTTGAATATTTCCTCCGCCCATTCGTAGGTCTCCATTTCCTTGTAGTTCTCGTAGTCTATTTCGGTGTCCGGTATTTCTGCTATAATCTTGTTTCCACATTTGCACTCACCTTCTCTTTTTTTTCTGACTTCTTTTTCGCTTTTCAATTCCTCTTCCAATTTCTTTATGGTTTTTTCCATTTCTTCTATTTTGTCTGCTGCTTTTTTAGCTTCTTCCTCGGCTTCTTTCTTTTCTTCTTCGGTTTCTTGTCCTTCTCTCTCGCTTTCCTTCCTCATCCCTGTCAGTATCTCCTCTACCTGTTCCAGGAATTGCGCTCCTTCCTTGAGGCGACCTGTCTCCATATTCATCTTCTTCGCCATTTTTTTTATTTCCACTTTAGTGTTGGTGTTGTCCCTGACAAGCGTCATCAGCTGTTCTCCCATGTCGGCCAGTTTTTCGACCATTTTCTTTAGGTTTAGGATCTCTCTCACTTTTTCGTCTACTGTCGTTCTCTTTCTGCTCTCCTCCTCCGGAGTCCCTTTCCGTTTCCTCTTCCTCTTTTTTTCTTCTACCTGTGTCTCATCTATTAGTTTGAAGATGGGGGTATCTTGATCTTCGTCGATTAGTACTACTTCTGGTGTGTACTCTCCTTGGTTCCCCTGTGGCGTCTTGGAGATGTCCTCCCTTTGTGCTTCCGCTTTGGTGGGAGTTCGTGCCAGAGACGATCTGCGCACGGTCGGATCTATGTCACTATTCCACTCGTACATTTTATTTGTCTTTTGGTTTTGCTCCATAATTGTTCCCACGAGTAGCTAGGGAAATCTCAGTCCGCCCCTGCAGAGCCCCGCGTGCAGGGGTAAGGCTTCCTACAGCAGGAGGGCGCCAATTTCCCACCGGCTCCGTTAGAGACCATATATCGCCTGGCCATTCACCCCTCGGCACGGGTCGCTTAACACCTTAGGTTGCGGATTTTTGGAAGGGTTTACTCCCTGGGCGAAGATAGGTGGAGGGTAAGAAAGAAGACGGAAGAGAACAAGAGTTTGCCAAGTAAGGCCTAGGGAAAGTTTAAAGTTATCTCACCCAAGACAAGAAGAAGAAAGGTAAGATAGGCCAGAGAACTCCCAGGGTCCGCCATCCCTGCACACCAGATGTGTGTCTCCAGGAGGGTTTTTTTTCGAGTATTCCCCCTCTAGATCCAATTGGGTTCTGTAAGAGACAGTCCGGCCACGAGTAGGCACCCAACGGTCTTGCCGGTGGAGAGGCTATACGTCTCCGCATCACACCAGCCTGGGAAAGGTAGATGTTGCCACCTACCTCGATACACCCACCTTTTTTTTTGAGCAGTGGGTTTATCCCAAGTCCCTCGGACCAACCTAACCTAACCTAACCTAACCTAACCTAACCTAACCTGACTAACTAACCCAACCTGACTAACTAACCCAACCTGACTAACTAACCTAACCTAACCTAACTCAGGTTGGGTTAGATCAATTTCAAATCCGAATTTTCAGAATGAAAAACAAAATTCAAGAAAAATCGAAATCATGACCATATAACCCAACTTGACTATCAACCTGACCTGAATAACTAACCCAACGACTATCTAACCTAACCTAACCTAACCTATCCTTACTTAACTCAGGTTGGGTTAGATCAATTTCAAATTTGAATTTTCAAAAAAAATAAAAAAAAAATCGAAAATATGACCATCTGACCCAACTTCACTATCTAACCTATCCTAACCTAACCCAACCTAACCTAACTAAGGTTGGGTTAGATCAATTTCAAATCCAAATTTTCAAAATAAAAAATATAAACAAAAAAATCAAAATTATGGCCATGTAACCCAACTTGACTATTTACCTAACCTGACTATCTAACCCAACCTGACTATCTAACCTAACCTAACCTAAATTAACCTAACCTAACTCAGGTTGGGTTAGATCAATTTCAAATCCGAATTTTCAAAATGAAAAACAAAATTCAAGAAAAATCGAAATCATGACCATGTAACCCAACTTGACTATCAACCTGAACTGAATAACTAACCCAACGACTATCTAACCTAACCTAACCTAACTTATTCTTACTTAACTCAGGTTGGGTTAGATCAATTTCAAATTTGAATTTTCAAAAAAAAATCAAACAAAAATCGAAATTATGACCATGTAACCCAACTTCACTATCTAACCTATCCTAACCTAACTTAACCTGACCTAACTCAGGTTGGGTTAGATCAATTTCAAATTTGAATTTTCAAAAAAAAATCAAACAAAAATCGTAAATATGACCATCTGACCCAACTTCACTATCTAACCTATCCTAACCTACCTAAGGTTAGGTTAGATCAATTTCAAATCCAAATTTTCAAAATAAAAAAAATGAACAAAAAAATCAAAATTATGGCAATGTAACCCAACTTGACTATCAACCTAACCTGACTAACTAACCCAACCTGACTATCTAACCTAACCTAACCTAACTTAACCTAACCTAACTCAGGTTGGCTTAGATCAATTTCAAATTCGAATTTTCAAAATGAAATAAAATATTTAAGAATAATCGAAATTATTACCATGTAACCTAACTTGACTATCTAACCTAACCTGACTATCTGAATCAACCTGACTATCTAACCTAAGCTAATTAGGTTGGGTTAGATCACTTTCAAAATTTTCGAATCGAGTCGCAAGTACTATTTTCTTGAAGTGGAGCATTGGACTTGAAAAAATAGAAATTTTGACCATGTAACTCAACTTGACTATCAACCTAACCTGAATAACAAACCCAACCTGACTCTAACCTAACCTAACCTAACCTAACTCATGTTGGGTTAGATCAATTTCAAATTCGAATTTTGCAACCCAACTTGACTATCAACCTAACCTGACTAACTAACCCAACCTGCCTATCTAACCCAACCTAACCTAACCTAACCTAACTCAGGTTGGGTTAGATCAATTTCAAATCCGAATTTTCAAAATGAAAAACAAAATTCAGGAAATATCGAAATCATGACCATGTAACCCAACTTGACTATCAACCTGACCTGAATAACTAACCCAACGACTATCTAACCTAACCTAACCTAACCTATTCTTACTTAACTCAGGTTGGGTTAAATCAATTTCAAATTTGAATTTTCAAAAAAAAATCAAACAAAAATCTAAAATATGACCATCTGACCCAACTTCACTATCTAACCTATCCTAACCTAACCTAACATAACCTACCTAAGGTTAGGTTAGATCAATTTCAAATCCAAATTTTCAAAATAAAAAAAATAAACAAAAAAATCAAAATTATGGCCATGTAACCCAACTTGACTATCAACCTAACCTGACTAACTAACCCAACCTGACTATCTAACCTAACCTAACCTAACTTAACCTAACCTAACTCAGGTTGGCTTAGATCAATTTCAAATTCGAATTTTCAAAATGAAAAAAAATATTTAAGAATAATCGAAATTATTACCATGTAACCCAACTTGACTTTCGACCTAACCTGACTAACTAACCCAACCTGACTAACAAACCTAACCTAACTCAGGTTGGGTTAGATCAATTTCAAATCCGAGTTTTCAGAATGAAAAACAAAATTCAAGAAAAATCGAAATCATGACCATATAACCCAACTTGACTATCAACCTGACCTGAATAACTAACCCAACGACTATCTAACCTAACCTAACCTAACTAAGGTTGGGTTAGATCAATTTCAAATCTAAATTTTCAAAATAAAAAATATAAACAAAAAAATCAAAATTATGGCCATGTAACCCAACTTGACTATCAACCTAACCTGACTATCTAACCCAACCTGACTATCTAACCTAACCTAACCTAAATTAACCTAACCTAACTCAGGTTGGCTTAGATCAATTTCAAATTCGATTTTTCAAAATGAAAAAAAAATATTTAAGAATAATCGAAATTATTACCATGTAACCTAACTTGACTATCTAACCTAAGCTAATTAGGTTGGGTTAGATCACTTTCAAACTCAAATTTTCGAATCGAGTCGCAAGTACTATTTTCTTGAAGTGGAGCATTGGACTTGAAAAAATGGAAATTATGACCATGCAACCCAACTTGACTATCAACCTAACCTGACTAACTAACCCAAACTGCCTATCTAACCCAACCTAACCTAACCTAACTCAGGTTGGGTTAGATCAATTTCAAATCCGAATTTTCAAAATGAAAAACAAAATTCAAGATAAATCGAAATCATGACCATGTAACCCAACTTGACTATCAACCTGACCTGACTAACTAACCCAACCTGTCTATTTAACCTAACCTGACCTTTTTTTTTTTTTTTTTTGGTGGGGGAAACCGCTTGGCACCGCTCTCGGCTTGATAGTCTCTTGGTTCTGGTAGTGTCGGGCGCTACTCCGACTAAAACCCCCGTGCCCTGTACCTATATCTGGAACTGTCTACGAACATCACAGATTATAGGCGGCGTCTTAATTAGTCATCTTGCGGTGGCTGTCTTTCGTTACGCTGGTGTTCCCTTTCCTCCGTCGCTTTAGTTTCCATTAGCTTGCTTACAAAGCTTGTGCCCCTTGCCCAGTTCATCTTGGATTTCATCATGAAAGCTATTAAACTTTCGGATGTTAACCCTATATTCATGTTCAATTCAATATCGTTACGCTCTCTGTGCCATCTATAACATACGCTTATCGTATGTTCGACATCATCAACTTGATTACAATAAATGCAGAGATTGTCTAGTGATTTTTGAATTTTATTGGTAAAGGTTCTGAATGAGCCGTGGGCGCTTAGAAACTGCGTCAGGTAGAATCCTGTGTTCCTGTGCTTACAGGGCAACCATGTCCCAATATGCGGTATCAGTCTCTTAGTCCATTGTGCGTTGTCCGTGTTCGCGTCCCATCTCCCTTGCCATATTTCTATGGTCCTATTCGTTCCTCATTCTTCAATGTCTGGTCGACTTCTACATATTCATCCAGCCGGCATCTCTCTTGGACTAAGAGGTCCATGGGTGGTATTCCGGCGATTACGCATAAGGCCTCTGCTGAGACTGTTCTATATGCTGCCGTTGTGCGCAGGAGCATTTTTCCATTTTTCTCTACGTAGACAGAACCATCGTCCGGTACCTTTCGACCATCATTGCCCTTTTCCATACAGGTGCAGCATATAATATTACCGACTGTACCACCCCATATAGGAGTCTTCTCTTGTGATAACCGGGTCCCCGAATGTTTGGCAGTATTTTCGCCAGTGCTGTGGTCTGCCTGACTGCCTTTTCACACTGTCGTCGAATATGTTCGTTGAATATTAATTTGTTGTCTAACCAGACACCGAGGTATTTTACGTATTTGCTAGGGACTATCCTTGTGCCGGATAGTTGAAAGAAGATATCGTGTCTTTTCCTGGGTCCTCTTAGTATTATGGCCTCAGTTTTGTTAGCTGCTATCTCAAGGCCCACCGAGTTCATCCAGAGCATAATGCTTTTAAGTGCTTGGTCTGCGTGAAGCATGAGAGAGGCTTTTTTTTTGCTGTAACCACCAGAGCCAAATCGTCAGCGTATGCCGCTGTATGGCATCCCACTGGCAAATTGAGATTTAATACCCCATCATACAAAGTATTCCATAATGTTGGCCCCAGAATGGACCCATGGGGGGACCCCTTGAGTCATGTCCATAGTGTATCGGCCGCAGGTTAGGGTTCGATGTGATAGATAGTTCCCAATTGCCTTTATCAAGTATTCGGTGATACCCAATCTTTGTACCTTGGTTAAGATTTCCCCCCCATTTGAAAGCATTTTTTACATCTATTAGTATGACAACTCCCCATGTAAAGTTCCCCTCTTGTACCTTCTCAATAACATGTTCAATGGCCTGGACCGTTGATCTTTTTGGCATGAATCCAAACTGTGTTCGAGAAATTCCTTCCCTCTCGGAGAGTTCTTCCTCGAGTCTTCCTTTAAGAAGGTACTCATATAATTTGCCGAAACAGTCAATCAGGAAAATTGGTCTGTGCTTACCAGTTGGTTCCGCTGTATTGCCCTTTGGTATAAGAATAACTTTGGCCCTCTTCCATTTTTCCGGAAATGAGCTATATCTAACCAGGTTGTTGCAGGTATCAAGAATTATTTCGGGGCACGTATCCGCCACTATCTTAACAGCCTCAGGGAGAATTCCATCAGGGCCAGGGGCCTTCTTCGCTTTTATTTTTTTGATGGCTATCTTCAATTCCTCTATAGTGAAAGGAGGTGGGGGATCGTGGTCTGGTAATCTAGCTATAGGCGGAGTATTGTCCAGAGGGAAAAGCTCCTTTATCTTTTGTATCATCTTTGTTGGGTGAAGTTCATATGGGTTTCTGTGGTATCTGACCTTCCCTGTGACAATTTGATAGCCCTGACCCCATGGGTCTTCCTCTAGTCTGTCACACAGCAGATTCCATTGGTTTCTTTGTGATGACTTTATTGCGTCCCTTAGATTCTTCCTACGTCTTTTATACTCCGCTTCCCGTCCTTCGACCTCGGCGTTGTCGTGCCTCCTACCTCGGGTTCTGCATAGCTTTCTCCTGGAGCGGTTACATAATACTCTCAAGTGAGCAATTTCCTCGTTCCACCATACTGGTTGTGGTTTTGAAGTACCCCTTGCGTCCCTGCTGGTGCTTGCTTCCTGTGCTAGCCTTGCCGTTTTTATAAGACTTTCTACATCGGTTATTCTTCCTGACAAGTTTCGGAATCTTGTTCTGAAGGTATCTTCACAAATTGTTTTTCTTGGGTGCCAGACTTGTTTACTCGTGTTCTTGTTATTTGCAATTTCAAACAGAATATACCTGTGTAGGCTCATAGTTTCTGTGATAGATACTTCCCAGGAGGTGACGTTTCTACTCATATTTTGGGTCGAGAACGTAATGTCCAAAAAGGAGCTTTGTGCACCCCTAACAAACGTTGGTGTGTCTCCGTCATTGTTGACAACCATATTCATGGCTTGTATACATTCCGTAAGATATATGCCTCGTTGGTCGGTTATGGGGGAATTCCACATTTGCGATTTGGCATTGAAATCTCCTGTCACGACTGCCTCCCTCTTGGCGTCAGTTAGGTGCTGGAAAAGGTTATCAACTTCTGCCTTGAATTGAGCAAGGGGGATATTGGGTGATATATAGCAGGTGTACAAATCCCATTTCTCAAAGTTTAGACATACGAAACCTTGTCTTTTTTCATGAGAGACAACTCCACACCTTGTGTTCGTACAGTAAACTGCGGTATTTCCTGTTTGGTCTACTATCCACCTATTGTTAAGTGAAACGAGGTGTTTGTTGGGCTCCTGAACCAGAGCTACATCCTGCTTCTCCTCAATGGTCTTGAGGAGAAGCTGGTGGGCTGCTCTCCGCGTGTCTGTGTTTATTTGTATAATTTTTAAGGGCATAGAGATTGGCTTGGGGTGGAATTCCTATAAGTCCTTTCTCTTTGGCCATCTTAAGTGCCTTTTTAAAGGCCGGGCAGTTGTATGCCCCTGCTTTATGTCCAGGTTCATTACAAATCGGGCAGAATAGGTCTTTATCACACTCATGGCCTCTATGGTCGCTGCTTCCACATTTATAGCACATTCCTGCCCTATCGGGTCCGTCACATTTGGACTTATGATGATCATAACTCCAACATTTACCACACCTGGGGACATTTACCCGTTTCTCGAGTCTACATTTTACCAGACCTACTCTGAGGTGGTCCGTGGCTAACAGCGTGGATGCGTGTTCTGTTGGTACTGTGATTGTTGCCGCGATGGTATCATTGTGTAAAGGTCTGGTTTTGGTGACTTTGTACTCCGCGTCCCATTTCCCGGTGACTTTGCTGACTGCTGTCTTAATTTCTTCCTCTGTGGTGTTCCACGCCATACCTTTGATATGAAAGGTCTCCTCAGAGCCCAGGTTCTTTGTAGTGAGGGATCCTTCCGTATTCAGTGCCGTTTTCAAGTTTTCGAAAGCAGTGAGGTCTTTGTCCACCGTCATAATCAGTTTACCGTCCTTTGTGCTTCTCAGGGATCTAATGATTTCGGAGTCCTTGTTTTTTCCCAGAACGTCGGTGACCTTCCCCAGGATGTCCTTGTAAGTAACGCCTGGGCTACTTACTATGACCCCATAGGTGGTTCTGTCTCGGCTTGCTACAGCCTTGCTCGGAGTGTTGGTGAAAATCTCAACTTTAGTTGGGAGTCCATGGAAAATGGCCTCTGTCATTTTCCGGAGTGTTTCAGTGGGTGTTCCTCTCAACTGGTGGATGCATATTCTCGCGTCCTGTTCTGTTTCCTTCCGGAGGTCTGTTAGCCTGTTCCATAGATTTCTAAGGGAGCCATCGAGAATAATTTTGATGATTTTTTTACTTCCCTGGACCGTACGTCCCCTTATTATAGTGGTCTGCTCAATGATTTCCAGGTCTCCTTCTAGTTCCTCCAGAACCGGGTGCCTTTCCCTGTATATTTTCTGGATACCATTTCTCATTTCTTTATCATCTGGTTCAGTGAAGACTACTTTGACAGTTGAATCATCAATGTCTAGGGGGTTGCCCCCCACAACCTTTGTGTTCTCATATGCATTCTCTTTCCATGCCGGCGCACTCATCTCTTGAAAGGACTTGTAATCTATCGTGTTAACGATCCAATCTAGCGGTTCTGTCCCCAAGTGCCACGGATAGGTTTGGGTGGCAGCTTGGTGTGTCATTATTGTGGCCAATTCATCTCCTACCTGTGTGTCTACGTCAAAACAGACCTTTTCGATCGGCTGAAATTTATGTTCTTCCAGCCATTTCTTCACAATGTCTTTTTGTAGTGTGTTAGTGGTACTTCTCATTTTACCCGTTATCTCTTTAATTTTCTTATGAGTATTCGGGTTTTCCAAAATTACCTTTTCCAGTGCTGCTAGAAGGACTTTATTCCTTTCCAAGGCTTCTATCAGAGTGTAAGCCTCCGGACTCTCCACCCTTTTATATGGGGACCCTGGGTCCACTATTTCTAGAGAGGTTTCATCAACTTTCCTTTTTTTTTCATTTGGCATAGACAAGCTTCTTTTAATTCTCACTGGCACATCTAGGCGGCTTGTTCCGGTGATGTACACGATTGGAATTTGTCTTTGTGTCTGGTTTATTTTTTGGTTTTCATTCATATCTGATCCCACGAGTTGGGACGAAAACAGGGTCCAGCAGGGTAGTGCGCCCTTGCCCTGCTAAGGCGGCCTACATCGGAAATTTGCCATGTTTCCGAAGGCTCCGTTCGCGACCATATAACGCCTGGCCATCCACCCCTCAGCACGGGTCGCATGACACCTTAGGTTGCGGATTTTTGGAAGGGTTTACTCCCTGGGCGAGTTAGTCCTGAAAGGAATGTCCCCTAGCCCTCGAATGCTCTAATAGCATCGGGAACGGAAAAGAACAAGGGTTGGTCAAGAATGACCGATAGATCAAAGCTAATAAAAAAGACGAATGCACCCAAGACATGTTGAAACAAAGTGCGATTCGTTGCAGGGAAGAGCCGGCCGGTAGACGTGCAATGTCCGGGTACCCAGCGATAGGCACTCCTCCTTTATCCGGGCTTGTGACCGGCATGAAATGATCCGCCCTCCTCATCAGAGAACTTCACGTCCCATGGCGGAGTTAACCTAACCTAACCTAACTTAACCTAACCTAACTCAGGTTGGTTTAGATCAATTTCAAATTCGAATTTTCAAAATGAAATAAAATATTTAAGAATAATCGAAATTATTACCATGTAACCTAAATTGACTATCTAACCTAACCTGACTATCTGAATCAACCTGACTATCTAACCTAAGCTAATTAGGTTGGGTTAGATCACTTTCAAAATTTTCGAATCGAGTCGCAAGTACTATTTTCTTGAAGTGGAGCATTGGACTTGAAAAAATGGAAATTATGACCATGTAACTCAACTTGACTATCAACCTAACCTGAATAACAAACCCAACCTGACTCTAACCTAACTCAGGTTGGGTTAGATCAATTTCAAATTCGAATTTTGCAACGCAACTTGACTATCAACCTAACCTGACTAACTAACCCAACCTGCCTATCTAACCCAACCTAACCTAACCTAACTCAGGTTGGGTTAGATCAATTTCAAATCTGAATTTTCAAAATGAAAAACAAAATTCAAGAAAAATCGAAATCATGACCATGTAACCCAACTTGACTATCAACCTGACCTGAATAATTAAACCAACGACTATCTAACCTAACCTAACCTAACCTATTCTTACTTAACTCACAATTTCAAATTTGAATTTAAAAAAAAAAATCAAACAAAAATCGAAAATATGACCATCTGACCCAACTTCACTATCTAACCTATCCTAACTTTTTTTTTTTTGGTGGAGGTGAAAACTCATGTTTCCCGTACGCTTTCGTTGTCTCCGTACGCTTTCGTTGTCTATCGCGTTACGGGTATGGCGGACTCGAGACGCGTCTCGCCTACCGACCAAAACACCTCCTTTCATTCCTCACCTGTGCCTTGAAAATCGCCTATTTCAGCAGGCTTAGCATCAACCTATCCTAACCTTTTTCTTTTTTTCAGTAGAGGTGAAAACTCATGTTTTCCATGCGCTTGGTGTCGATCGCGACATGGGTATGCTGGACTCAGGTTGCAATGTACCTGCCTACCAGCCAAAACACCTCCGGTTTCGTCACCACCTGTCTGGTACCCGCCGCTACCGGTTCCCGTCAATCAAGGTGATGCGGTCTCTTCAGTTCTTTGTCCTCTCCTCTTCGTTTCTCTCCTTGATAATTTTCCTCACCCTTTCGTATATTCTGTCGTATTCCTTTTTGTCATCGATCATTATTTGTATTATGTTGTCAGCGTTTATCGGCTCGCCAGCCTCTGCTATCATTCTTTCCCTCTCATCACCTGTTTTGGGGCACTCAAAGACTAGGTGCTCTTCTGTGTCCCTGGCTCCGCAATCCTCGCATATGTCGTCCTCCGTCTTGCCTATTCTCTCCGTATAAGTTCTAAACGCCCCATGTCCTGTCAGAAACTGGGTGAAATAGAAGTCCGTTCTTTTGTGACTGCACTTCATCCAGGGTTCTATATCCGGTATCAGTCTTTTCGTCCACTGAGCCTCCGTTCGGTTATTCTCCCATTCTTCCTGCCATTTCACTACTGTGTTGTTTTTTGCTTCACTTACCGAATTTTCATTTCCTGTTTCCCTTTTACTTGAGTATATATATGATCCCTCCTCGACCAGGAGATGGATAGGGGGGACTCCCGCTACCACCTGTAGCGCCTCTGCGGAGACTGTCCGGTATGCACTTGTCATTCTTATTAGGGCTTTCCTTTGCACTCCTCTTACCCTGTTTTTGTGTCTTTGAATATCCAATGCCTTATGCCATACCGGTGCTCCATAAAGGAGGATGGACTGCACCACCCCATAGAGCATGCTACTTGGACCCCCTATATTGGGAATCAGCCTTGTAATTATGGCCATCCTGTTTTCTGCTTTGGTCGCTGCTTGTTGGACATGTATGCCGAAGGTACCTTGGTGATCCAGATGGATGCCGAGATACTTCAGGCTCTTCTTCGGCTCGATCTCAGTCTGCCCCACCCTGATGCTTATTTGCTTTCTGATCCTTTCCTGTGTTGTCCCCTTCAGGATCACCGCCTCCGTTTTCTGACTTGCTATCCGTGGTTCATGTTCTTCCATCCATTTTTCCACTTTGATTATGCTTTGGTTTGACTTTTTTACCATTCCTTCCTTGGTTTCGGCTTGAATGAGTATAGCGAGGTCATCTGCGAATGCTATGGTTCGCGCTCCGTCGTCCATCTTCAGCTCAAGGACTCCATACAGGACATTCCACAACGTCGGGCCAAGTACTGACCCTTGTGGTACTCCGGCCTTTATCATGGTCTCCGTTCCATCTCTTAATAATATACTCCTCTCACTGAGGTACTCTTTATGATGTTAATCAGGTATTTACTTACCCCTTTCCTCACCAAATCTTGGATTATTAGGCTCCATGTAGCCGAGTTGAATGCGTTTTCTACGTCTATTGTAATCAAGGCCATCCATTTACTTCGGCTTTGCTTCACCTCATCTCTTATCCAGTTTGCTGCCTGTACGGTGGATCTCCCCTTCCTAAATCCAAACTGGTAACTGGATATGTTTCCCCGTTCTTCGAGTTCCCTCTCTAGTCGGTTCTTGATTATCGTCTCGTACAGTTTTCCGGGCACGTCTATAAGGTATATGGGCCTATACGATTTCGGGTCCTCATAGGGCTTTCCCTGCTTCCACACCAGCACCAGTTTTGCCACCTTCCATATTTTTGGGAATTGCTGTGTCTTTATCAGCTCGTTCATAACTCCGAGAACTGTGTTTGGGATGACGTTCACCACCCTTTTAATTACCTCCGCAGTTATTCCGTCCGGCCCTGGGGCCTTTTTATTTTTCATTCTTTCGGCCGCCTCCTTAAGTTCAGCGGGCGTGATCTCCGGTACCAGTTCTACTCTTTCTCTGTTCTCCACTACGTCTTCGTTGTCTGGGAATAAGGCCTTCACCGACTCTGCGACTTGCTCTATGCTCTGCTGGTACGGGGGTAGTGGATGTAGCTCTTTCATGGCTATCTTATAGCCTTGGCCCCAAATATCGGTTTCCAACTCTTCGCACATGCTTTTCCAGCACTCTCTCTTTGATCTATTTATTGCCTTCTTGAGTTCCTTTTTTCTTTCCTTCAGCTGCTGCTTCATTTCTTCATGTTGTTCTTCCGTGTTTGTTCTTCGCCTTCTTGTGATTTCTCTTCTGGCCTTTGTGCATTTCCTCTTGAGTTCGTATATCTCCTGGTTCCACCAGTATGGGGTCTTCCTCAGGTGTTCGTTCCTGTTACTGATTTCTGCACCACTCAGTGCAGTTTTGATTCCCCTTATCAGTCTCTTTTCTTGTATGTTCCGATTATCTAGAGTTGTTCTGATGTTTCTTTCGAATTTTTCCATATCATACATTTTCCCCCTGTTACCCTTAGTTTTTCCCTCCTTACGGTCCAGTGGTATGTCATAATATATGTGCGTGTGATATGTGTATATGTTCTCCTCCTCCTCGCTTCTCCAGTTCCTTATCCTGTTGACCATTTCGGCCGTGCAGCAGGTCACGTCTATGTGCGTTCTGCTCTCGCCCCTTATAAATGTTGCCTGCCCTGTATTAGCAGCCACCAGGTCCAGTGTACCCATCCACTCTGTCCATATTTCCCCTCTGTTGTCAGAGTCCTGGGCTCCCCACTGCGGAGACTTGGCGTTCACATCCCCTGCCAGTATCTTCCATTTCCCATTCCTCTTGGCCGCCATTTCCATTATGTTTCCCACTATTACTTCGTATTCCCTTTCATCTATGTTTGGTGATATGTAACATGCTATCATTTCGAACTCTTTGAACGTGATTATAATATATCCCTCCCGTACTTCCACTCCTTCAACTCCACACTCTCTTTCCCGGATATAAACCGCCACCCCTTCGTTTTTGTCTATTATCCATCCTTGTTTTCTAGCCCTCTTCTTATTTGGCTCCGAGACTATGATTATATCTATGTTATTCCTTTTTGTAACCTCCTCTACTATGTCGTGCGCCGCCGCACTTCTGCCTAAGTTTGTTTGTAAGATTTTTAGTGTGGTACTACACATCACAGGAGTGGTATATACTTCATTCCTTTTCACTTTGCCTTGTAGTTCGACTTCAAAGTGGATATGCCTGTGTAGACTCATACTCTTCTCTAGGGAGACCTGCCAGTCCCTTATCTTGTTTGCCATTCCCGGCGTTGATAAGGCAATATCTATAATAGAACTCTGAGAACCTCTAGCGAATGTCGGCGTGAGACCCACATTATGTACGGCTAGGTTTCGTGACTGTATCCACTCCGTCAGATATTCGCCTCTGGTATCCGTTGTGGTCGCATTCCATAGGGCTGACTGCATTAAAATCGCCCACAACTATCGCCTCCTTTGGGTTTTGTATAACATGTTCCATTACAGTATCAACATACGTCTCGAATGCTCTCTGATTGATGTTCGGAGAGATGTAGCAATTGTAAATTGACCATTCGCCAAAGGTCAGGCACACGAAACCATTGGCGCTTTCATGTCTCGTTACACCGCATGTTCGATTTCGGCACCAGATTGCCGTGTTCTTGTCCTTGTCCAGTATCCACTTTGAGTTCTTACTCACTATTTTCTTCTTTGGTTCTTGTACCATTACTATGTCCACATCTTTTTCCTCAGCTACTTTCTGGATGATATAATGCGCGTTTCTTCTCCTATCCGCATTAATCTGTAGGACTTTCAACAACATGATGGGAGGAAGGGGGGACTCATGTCGCTCACAGCTTGGCGAGGCGAGCCTTGAGGCGCTCCTCAACCAGTCTTCTAAAAGCTGGGCATTTCATCTGATCCGGCCTGTGGCCGTCGCTATTGCATTTCCAGCAGTGGGGTGTGTCTACACAGTCTTTGGCTCTATGCCCGCTTTTGCCGCATTTCACACAGCGATCGGTTCTATCTTCCCCTCGACATTCGGGGGTCCTATGCCCATAATCTAGGCACCTGTAACACCTTTTCAACCACCCTGCATGACAGCAGGCCTATCTCTATGTGTCCACTTCTTAAGAGCTGCGCTGCGTTTTCCCTGGGGATCTCTACGATCGCCGACAGCTCGTCATACTGTCCCTTCCTCACCATTTTTATTGCTACTTTTTCGGTCGGAGTATCAGTTGCCTCCCCAAATGCTTCCATCATCTCTTCGTTTGTCGTCGTTATGTCGATACCCGTAACGATCAAGGTGACGTTATTTTCCACTACTTTTACCTGCAGATCCTTTGTCGTCCTGTTAATGTGATCCCTGAGGTCGCTTGCTTTTTCTTCTCCCCCTTCGACGCTTAATAGCATGTGGCCTGCTGCTGACTTTCTAATTCTAGTAATCTTCACTCCTGTTTTTTCCCCCGTTATGCCTTCTTTTACCGCCTTCACTAGGTCTTCTGACGGGTATCTCTCCCTCAATCCTTTTAGGTATTTTTCTTCCGCCGGGTTGTTACCAATGATGACAGCCACGTCCCCTCTTCCGCTGGCCTTCAGCAGCCCTCCCACCTGCATATTCGTGTTTGTATACAGTTCCTCTGGCCATTCTCTGTCAAGAACCTTTGCAAGCTCCTGGAAATCGACTAGGTTTTCCTCTGTGACCTCCTTTTCTATCTCATCTGTTTGTGTGCTACCTTCCACCGTTAGCTTATTTTTGTCTTTCAAGGTTTCTTCATAGTTTCCCCATTCTTCGCTGATTGTGGCTGAGATGGCTCCTATATCCCATGCTGCTTCTTTCATATCCAGCCTCCCTTTTGGGAGGTCCCTTGCCATTTCAACCAGAGCCCTTGCCTTCCTCTCCAGTCTCCGCACTGCTGTGCGGAGTGCAGCTACATGGTTTGATTCTCTTCGCTTCTTGGCCTGTTTCGGGCTCTCCGCGGATCTCTTCCTTTTAGATTTTGCAGTCTTCGTTCTTTCTGCTTCCTTCGCCACTTTTATGGCTTCCTCGTCCGAGTCTATCAGTTCTAGTAGAATCGAGGGTTCGATGCTTGTTTCGCGTTCCTTAGGCCCTGTTTCTTGTGACTCGGACTGTGTTTCCAAGTTCTCCCTTTCTGATTCCCCAGTTTCTATCGCTGTTCCTGAGTATGGTGACCTTGTGAACTCCGCCAGGTTTCTGGATTTTTTATTCTCATGCTTTTCCTTGCTGGGCTTTCGAGTGGCAAAGGAAAAGATCTTCCGCTCCTGTGTCAGAGGCTTCGCTTCCTGCGCCAGCGTCTCCGTTTTCTGTGCCTCGGCCCCGGTCAGTGAGGAATTGGTCTCAGGAGACCTCCTGAGTTTTTGACTCCGCTGTTCTGCTAGTTTTGCCAATTCTCTTTCAAAGTTTTCTCTCTCTATCCTGTGTTCCTCCATTTCTATCGGTGTTTTTGTTTTTGTTGATCTCATTTTGTTCCCACGAGCAGCTAGGGAAATATCGGTCCACCCCTGCAGAGCCCCGCATGCAGTGGTAAGGCATCTTCCCCGCCAGGTTGCCTGGTCTGGCGGGCATCGCTTGAGACACACTTAATCACCCCTGTGCCATGCATCCCTGCGGCGCGATGGTGGATTGGGGGACGCGGTAGCCCCCCTGCCATCAGTGCCCCGGCTTGGGACATGGGTACAGGGAGGGCTGGAAGATGAGAGGACATAGCCGCCTCCCCTGTGCCTTGGTAGTGGAAAAGGAGTGACCCCTAGCCCTCGAATGCTCTAATAGCGTCGGGGTCGGAAAAGAACAAGAGTTGGCCCAGTGTGGCCGACAGAAAGATAAAAGAGAATGGTCCTGCTCCAGTCTAGATGAAACAGAGTAGGACCAGGCTGTAGTACTCCCAGGGTCGCCATCCCTGCACACTAGGTGTGTGTCTCTAGGAGGGCCTTTTTATCGAGGTATTCCCCCCTCTAGATCCGTTGGGTTCAGTAAGAGACAGGCCCGCCACGAGTAGGCACCCAACAGTCTTGCTTGTGGAGAGGCTATATGTTATAATGTACGCTTCACACTCGCCTGGGAAGACCCCTGAGCCCAACCTAACCTAACCTAACCTAACCTAACCTTTTTTTTTTTTTTTCAGTGGATGTGAAAACTCATGTTTTCCGCATACTTGTTGTCGATCGTAGTGCGGGTATGCTGGACTCGAGCGATGCTCGCCTACCAGCCAAAACACCTCTATGTCCTCTCCTATACCCGGGACGTACCCAATGGGCTTCACGTCGAATATAGGCTGACGGTTTGTGGTTTTTGTAATCATTAGTTTTCCACTTCTCTTCTCTCTTGGGCTTGGAAAGCTCTTTCTTCCGTCTCTTTTTACCTCATGATTTTGGTCAGTATACGAGCCGCCTGCTTCCATGTATTTCCGTTTTCGTTCATTTTATTTAACAGATTTGGCGGGTTGACTTCCCCCAACAGTAGTTCCATTTCTACTCTTTCAGTGTTCCATCTGTGGCATAAGAAAATGGTGTGCTCTGGGTCGTCCGTAGTGGCCTGGCAATACCGGCATCTGCTATCTGGCGATTTTCCTATTTTGTGTGTATAGGATTTGAATGATCCGTGGCCGCTTAATACCTGTGTGATGAAATAATTTAGGGATCTGTATTTTACCTCTGACCATTCTGTGATATTGGGGATTAGCTTCTTTGTCCATTGTGCCTTTTCGTTGTTTGCGTCCCATCTGTCTTGCCACTCTGTCATGGTCCTTTGCCTTTCTACTCTTTTAGCTGTTTCGTCCACATTTGGTCTATTGTCCAGCCTGGTTCGCTCCTTTATCAGCAGGTCTATGGGGGGGACCGCCGCAATGACATTTATCGCTTCCGCTGAGACTGTTCTGTATGCCATTGCCACCCTCAACAGCATTCTCCTTTGAACGGAGGTAATCATGTTATTATATCTCTTGACTCTCATGACGTCTCCCCATGTCGGCGCTGCGTATAGTAGGGTGGACTGTGTCACCCCGTATAGCGCTCTCCTTTTGTGTTCGCCGGGCCCCTTTGATGTTTGGCAATATCTTGGTGAGAGCTGTAACCTGTCTGTTTGCCTTTTCGACGACCTTTCTTACGTGTTCATTATATATGAGCTTGTCGTCCAGCCATACACCTAAGTATTTAACATATTTTTTAGGTATAATTTCCACATTTCTGACTGTGTAGGTTATATCTTCCCTCTTCCTGGGCCCTTTTATGACTATTGCCTCTGTCTTTTCCGGTGCAATTTCCAGCCCGCTATCGGCCATCCAATTTGCAACCATTTTCAGGCATCTATTTCCTCTGGCCATCAATGTTTGTTTGTCCTTCGCTGTTATTGTGACTGCCAGGTCATCTGCGTAAGCCGCTGAATCGCATCCTGGTGGGAGGTCCAGGTTCAGCACCCCGTCGTATAGGACATTCCACAGGGTAGGTCCCAGCACTGAGCCCTGTGGGACTCCCTGTGTCATGTCTTGTCTGTACATGCCACTTGTTAGCTGCCTTTCAGTTAAGTATACGTCTATGGCCTTAACCAGGTATCCTGGTATCCTCAGTTCCTTGAGCCTTTCCATAATTTTGCCCTATTTGGCCGTGTTGAAGGCATTTTTGACATCCACAAATATTATGGACCAGGTGCTTCCTTGTGTTGCCTATTTAATCGCATGAACTGTTGACTTTTTTGGCCTAAAGCCGAACTGCGTGTCCGAAATTCCGCTACTTGATGTCAGTTCGGCTTCTAGTCTGTTTTTGAGCAGGTATTCGTACAATTTGCTAAAGCCATCCAAAAGGCATATTGGCCTGTACTTGTCATCCTTTGGATCACCCTTTGGGATCAATACAACGTTGGCTATTTTCCATATTTTTGGGAATAGACTTTCAGCTAGTTGTCGATTCAGTATATCTAAGATGACTCCTGGGATGGAATTTACTGCTACTTTAACTGTTTCCGGTGTAATTCCATCCGGGCCGGGTGCCTTGTTGATCTTTAGACGGTTTGCTGCCTCCACTAACTCTTCTATCGTGAATGGTGTGGGCGGGGGTGCTTGATTTTCATTTATAGGTTCCCTTATCTCTATATAGGCAGGAAATAGTTCTTTGATTTTCCTGGATCTCTCGTCCTGGTGTAGGTCGTATGGGGTTTTGAGATGCCTTAGGCCGTCAGTTACTATCTTGTACCCCTGTCCCCAGGGGTCGTCCTCTAATGAGTCACAAAGTATCTTCCACTGCTTTCTTTTGGATTTATTTATTTCCCTCTTTAGTATTTTTCTGCATTCCTTGTAGGTTGCTTCCAATTCTCTAATGTCAACTTGGTCATCCTTACGAGTTCTTGCCCTTTGGAGCTTTCTCCTGTTTTTATTACATTCTTCTCGTTTTTTGTTTATAGTTTCGTTCCACCATATTGGGCAGGTTCTAAGTCTCCCGTTTTTTAGTCTTTCAGTACTTTTTTTCTGTGCTTCTTTAATTATTTTGGCCATTTTGTCAGGGTTTATGATTTCTCCTTGTTTGGCCCTGAGTGCTTCCACAAGTATTTCCCTGTTTAGGCGCCGTTCTACATATCCTTCCCTTCTTTTTACGTTTGTGGATGTGTCAAAAAATATATATTTATGCAGGCTCAAGCTTTCGGTTTCTGAAACCCGCCAGTTTTTAACCCTGCCTGTCATCCTCTGTGAAGCCAGAGTAATATCTATGATTGAGTTTTAACATCCCCTTTGGAAGGTTGGGATTGTTCCTTCGTTTTGAACTGTGAGGTCCAGTGACTGGATCCATTCCATCATATAGTCTCCTCTTTTATCGCCAACCCTGGAGTTCCACATGACGGATTTTGCATTGAAGTCCCCTGCGACTATTGCCTCCGTTCCTCCATTTCTGACATGTTCCATAACTTCATCTATGTATTTTTCAAAGACATTTTGAGTTGTATTTGGTGAGACGTAGCAATTATACAAGGACCAGTCGTCTATATTTAGGCATACGAAACCCCTTCCTAGTTCGTGGCTTGTCACGCCGATTTTGCGGTTTCTGCACCAGGTAGCTGTGTTTACGTCCTTGTCTATCAGCCATCTCTTATCTTTTGTGACTAGGGACTTGTTTGGCTCCTGCATAATTACTACGTCTACGTCATTTTCTTCGGCCGTCTTTATGACAAGATGGTGGGCGTTTCTCCTTCTATCTATGTTAATCTGTAAGATTTTTATATACATCTTGAGTTTTGATCTAGCCCCCTCCGCGGCCCCGGTGTCTGTCCTTTCAACGAAGAGACGCTGCCCCTAGGGGCATGTCCTCCGTAATAATTACTTCCGGTATTCCTGTTATGTTCGCATTGTTCGCAGGGCTGAGTCCCATAATATCCAGAAGTGTCCGTGCAGAGTTTTCATCTTCCGTGACGGGTGGTTCTTCGTTGGTGGTGGTATCTTTTTCTTCTATTTTCTTTTGGATCGCCCTTTCCACATGTTGGCCAAAAGTATTTCCTTGTCTGGGTCCCCTTTTTGCCCTCTCGCTTTGTCTTGCCTCCTTTAGTGCCACTTTGAAGGCTTGGCATCTCATTGTGCCTGCTTTGTGGCCCTGTTCCTCGCAGAGCGGACAGTATCCCTCATTGTTACATTCGTTCTGACTGTGGTCTTCTTTGCCACATTTGTAGCAGTTCTCTGACCGGTCTATTCCGGTGCAGTTATTTCTGCTGTGGTCGTAGGACCAATATTTGGAACACTTGTTGATCTTCAGCCTTGTTTCTATTTTACACCTTGCCAACCCTATTTTAATGGTGTCCTTTGCCAGTAGTATGTCTG
Source organism: Chrysolina haemoptera (assembly GCA_958298965.1). Classification (NCBI taxonomy): domain Eukaryota; kingdom Metazoa; phylum Arthropoda; class Insecta; order Coleoptera; family Chrysomelidae; genus Chrysolina; species Chrysolina haemoptera. The sequence continues at coordinate 218,783 of OY282593.1, read as the reverse complement.
TCATTTGCTTAGGTAGGGTGATAGTTGCTGCTCTGGTTCCATTTGGGAGAGGTCTGGTCTCACTGACTTTGCAGTCCTCTGTCCAAGTTCCCAGAATTTCCTCCAGGGCCTCTTGTATTTCATCCCTTGTTATGTCTTCTAGCATGCCTCTCAGGTGGGTTACCTCGATCTCCTCTGACCCACGTAACTTTATCGTTCTCAACGTCGTCCCGCCATCTTTCAGTGCCTGGTTCAGGTTGTTGAGAGCTCCTGCATCCTTGTCCAAGGTGATCAGGAGTTTTCCCTCCCTTGTGCTTGTGATGCTACTTATGGCGTCAGCGGCCTCGTTATCTTTGACAGAGTCCTTGACTTTGCTTAAAATTTCCCTGGAGGATTTGTTCCCGTCCGTTACCATGATCCCAAAGGTGTCTCTTATATTTGTGTCCGTTTCCAGTCTTGTCATCCCTAGTTTATTCCAGATGTCTTTTTCGGATCCGTCGTGGGTTAATTTGATTATCTTCTTTTTGATATTGCTTAGTCTTCCTCTGACCTGGGTGGTTTGTTCCATGACTTCGAATGAATCTGTTAGTTCTTTGAGTTCTGGGAACCTTTCTTTATACATTTTCTGAATGCTCTGAGTCATGTCTAAGTCGTTAGGTTCTACCAGAACTACTTTAACAACGCTGTCATCAGTTGTTAGTGGATTTCCCACAATTATTTTAGTGTTTTCATATGCCGATTCCTCCCAATCATACTGCTCCAGTTTCTTATAGGTGTCGTAGTCTTTTACCCTTTCCAGTTTCGATAGGGATGTGCACCCCTGCTCCAACCAGGCCTCAGTTTGTGTCCCGATTTCGCTGGTTTCCTTATTTGCTGTTTGTACGTCCGGTTCTATAAAGATTTTTTCCACGGGCTCGTACTTGTTCTTTTCCAACCAGGCCGTTATCATTGTTCGCTGGAAGATATTCGAATTTTTTATAATTTTACCAGCTGTCTCCCGTATCTTTTTGTCCGTGCCTGGAGTTTCTATCACCAGTTTTTCGAGGGATTTCATCAGTTTGGTGTTGATATTTATTGCTTCCATTAGGGTGAAAACTTCGGCGCATTCCGTCATCTTGTATGTGTCGCTCCTTGGGTCCTGTTCGATAGAGGTCTCCTCTAGCTTCCTCTTCTTTTCACTAGGGAGTGAAGAGCTTCTCTGAATTCTTGTTGGTAAGTTTAGCTTCGAGGCTTGTTCTCTCTTGTTTTCTTCGGGTTTAGTGTTCCCTTGGTTCTTTTGGTCAGTTATTTGTTTGTAAGTATTCATTTTATACCCACGAGTAGGGTCGAAGAAAGGTCCGACAGGGCAGTGCGCCCTTACCCTGCTAAGGCTATTTTCCCCACCGGGTCGCCAGGTCCGGCGGGCATCGCTTTCGACACACATTGTCACCCCTGTGCCATGCATCCCTGCGGCACGATGGTGCTACACCGTTGGATTGGGGGACGCGGTAGCCCTGCTCGCCTCCGATGCCCCGGTGTGAGACAAGGAGACGAGATGGGACTGGAAGGTGAGAGGACACAGCCGCCTCCCCTATGTCCTAGTAGTGAGAAAAAGAGTGACCCCTAGCCCTCGAATACTCTAATAGCGTCGGGGTCGGAAAAGAACAAGAGTGGCCCAGTGTGGCCGACAGAAAGATAAAAGAGAGTGGCCCTGCTCCAGTCTAGGTGAAACAAAGTAGGACCAAGCTGTAGTACTCCCAGGGTCGCCAACCCTGCACACTAGGTGTGTGTCTCTAGGAGGGCCTTTTCATCGAGGTATTCCCCCCTCTAGATCCGTTGGGTTCAGACAGGCCCGCCACGAGTAGGCACCCAACAGTCTTGCTTGTGGAGAGGCTATATGTTATAATGTACGCTTCACACTCGCCTGGGAAGACCCCCGAGCCCAACCTAACCTAACCTAACCTAACCTAACCTTTTTTAATTTTTTTTCCTAGAGGGGGGTGAAAATGATACATTGCACGAAGGCCGCTGGTTGTCAGTCGCGAGCCAACAGTGCCGGACTCCTACCGGCTAAAAACACCCCCCGTGCCCTTTTTTATATCTGGAAGTGTCCAGGACAATCCTTCAGATATAAACGGCAAATTTGGGTCTGCTATACAATTATTTCTCTGTCTCGGGCCTGGAATATTCTCTCTTCCGCCTCCTTCTGTTGCATAATCTTTTGCAGCTGCTTCGCTACCAGTCTCCAGGTTTCCGGGTTGCTAATCATCTTGTTGACTACGGTTTCCGGGGTTAATTCACCGATGGCCGTTTCTAGTGCAGTTCTCTCCCTGATCCATCTGGGGCATGTGAATATTGTGTGCTCCGGGTCATCGTTTTCTTCGTGGCAATATGTACACGCGCTGCTTTGTGATTTTCCAATACGAGTAGTGTACGACCTGAAAGAACCGTGTCCACTTAGAACCTGTGTTAGGAAGTAATTTACCGGTCTATGTTTGCACTCACTCCAAGCTATAACATTTGGTATTAGGCGCTTGGTCCATTGGGCCTTGTCCAAATTTGCGTCCCATATTTCTTGCCATTTTTCCATGGTCCTTTTCCTCTCTTCCCTCCTCACGGTCTCATCGACGTTGTGTCTTTCTTCCAGTCTCGCTCTTTCCGTTACAAGCAGGTCAATGGGTGGAGTAGCTGTGATTACGTTGATGGCGTCAGCCGACACCGTTCTGTAAGCCATAGCTACTCTCAGCAGCATTTTCCTTTGTGTAGATGTTATCATTTGCCGGTATTTGTTCACTCTCATCACTCCACCCCAGATGGGAGCTGCGTACAGGAGAACCGACGGAACTACCCCGTAGAGTAGCCTCCTTTTTTGTGCTCCTGGTCCCCTAATGTTTGGTAGGAGCTTTGTCAAAGTTGCTGTCTGCCGGCCTGCTTTTTCACATATCTTTTTAACTTGTTCATTCCAAATGAACTTATCGTCAAGCCAGACGCCTAGATATTTGACGTATTTCTTAGGGAATATTTCCGTGCCTTCCATTTGGAATGAGATATGTTCCCTTTTCCTTGGGCCTTTCAGCACAATGGCTTCGGTTTTTTGCGGCGCCAGTTCCAGCCCGTTGTCTTTCATCCATATACTTACCTTTTCAAGGACGACGTTTGCCTTACCCATCATATTCTTCTTATTGTTGTCTCTAACGATGACAGCCAGGTCATCCGCGTATGCGACTGTGTAACAGCCCATAGGCAGGTCTAGTCTCAGAACCCCATCGTAGAGGACATTCCACAGGGTAGGTCCAAGAACCGAACCCTGTGGGACGCCCTGTGTCATGTCCCGTATATATTTGCCCTTTTGTAAAGTTCTACTGGAGAGGTATGATCCTATGATCTTGATGAGGTAATCACTGATCCCGATATCCGTCAGTCTGTTTAAAATTAGATGCCATTTAGCCGTGTTAAATGCATTCTTCACGTCTATTAGGATAGCGGCCCCCCATTTCTGTGTTCCCTGACTAGCCTTAAGCACGACCTGCCTTATCGCCGTAGTGGTGGACATTTTGGCCCTAAACCCGAATTGTATAGGAGCAATCCCCCTTTTTTGCTCGATTTCGAGTTCCAGTCTCCCCTTGATCATATGTTCAAGGAGTTTTCCCAGGCCATCTAGGAGGCAGATGGGTCTGTACTTTATTTCTTCTACCCTGTTATCTTTTGGAATCAGGGCCACAATTGCTTTCTTCCAAGCCTCTGGAAAGTTTACCTCGAGAAGCAGATCGTTTAAGACATCCAGGATTTTATCGGGAAAGGTGCGAGTTGCTAATTTTATGGCCTTCGTGAGAATGCCATCCTGGCCCGGGGCCTTCCCGAGTTTCATTTTGTCTGCTGCTGTTATGAGTTCCTCATGCGTGAAAGGGTGGGGGGGTTCTGTTGGGCCTCGGTATTCATGTTGGTGTTGTATGTCTCCATATGGGAACAGACTGTTAATGATTTCGATACTGCTGTCTTGACTCAGGGAGTAGGGTGTCTTGAGATGTTTCGTCCCCTCTGTTATTATCTTGTATCCCTGGCCCCAAGGATCCTCGTCTAATTTGTCACACAGGATATTCCATTGTTCTCTTTTGGATGTTCTTATGGCCTTACTCAGCTCGTTCCTTCTTTCTTTGTACTCTTGCTCCAACCGGGTTATATTTGCATTTTGTTCGTTACTACCCCTAGCCCGGGTCAGTCTTCTCCTGGAGTGGTTACATTCCGCACGCTTAGCAGCGATATCATCATTCCACCATACCGACTGGGCTCTATCTCTTCCGTGTTGGTCCTTATCTATGGCTAGTTTCTGGGCATTCGTTATAGATTTCGTTAGCTGATGACTGTTTGTTATGTTGCCTGCCGTGATTTCGAGTGCATTTTGAAGACTCGTGCGTTGATGTGGAGCTTTGTGTTCCATTCCGTTTTGGTTTGCCTTGTATCTGTTCGGATTTCAAAATATATGTTCCTATGCAGACTCATATTCTCTTCGGTGGAGACCGCCCACCCTGTGACTTTGGGTGCCATCTCCTGCGAGGAGAGGGTAATGTCTATGAATGATGCTTGATTTCCCCTGACAAACGTGGGGGTGTTTCCCTCGTTATGCACTACAATGTCCAGTGTACTGATCCACTCCGAGAGATATTCGCCTCTTAGGTCCGTCTGCCCAGAATTCCACATAGTAGATTTTGCAGTTAGATCTCCTGCCAGAATGAAGTTTCTTTTGAGTCTGGCATGCTGCATGACAGCGTCAATATACCTCTTATATTCATCAAGATTGATATTTGGTGACACGTATCAGTTGAGGATAGACCATTTATCGAAATCCAGACTAATGTACCCGAGTCCCCTGGTGTGTCCTTTAATACCACAGTTCTTATTACGGCATAGGATGGCAGTGTCATTATTCAAGTCTTTAATGCATTCCGGGTTGTTTTGAACCAGGGTCTTGTTCGGTTCTTGAACAAGTAGAATGTCGGCTTCTCTTTCGCTTGCAATCTTCTGAAGCAGGTGATGTGCGTTCCTTCTCCTATCTGTATTTACCTGTATAACTTTTAAAAACATGATGAAAGGATATCAGCGGTAGCCTCCACCCGTTCTCTGCCTATGAATCTATTATATTTCGGAGGAGTCCTATGGAGTCCCTGAAGTTCTTACCTCCTCCGTTAATAATTATGCCGTAGGTCGGTCTAGTTCTCTCAGTATTCGGCCCCGGGTTCTGTTTTCCAGTGGTGTATATCTCCACCTTGGTCGCGGATCTGTGGAAGATGGCTTCCGTCATCTTCTGGAGGTCTAGGACGGTCATGTTCTCCACATGATGCATGATTACCCTTTGGTCCAATATCGTTTCTCCTTTTAGCTGAATTAGTTTGTCCCAAATGTCCGGTTCCGTGCCATCATGGTTTATCTTGATGACTTTTTGGGTCAATTGGTCCCTGGCTCCTCTGATCCTTGTAGTTTGCTCAATGACATTTATATCCTCTTTCAGGTCTGCTAGTTCTGGGAATCTTTCCCTGTACTGCCTTTGTATGCTGCCATTCATTTGCAGATCCTTTGGCTCGGTGAGGACTACTTTAACCGCCGTGTTGTCTGCGACCAGGGGGTTGCCTATAACCACTTTCGTATTTTCAAATATTGAGTTTCCCCATTTTAGGGCTTGTATATCCTTGTATTTTTTGTATTCCCCTGTAGCCTCTATGTGAAGGAGAGTTTCTTCCTCTTCTGATTGGTTTCCCGCTTCCAATTGGTCGGTGTCGAATACCACTTGTAGTTCCTTTGTGATCATTTGGCTAGTAATGCTTCGGATTTTGTCTGCTACCTCCCTGATTTTGTCTATTTCGTTCGGGGAATCTTTGATTATTTTCCCTAAGTCCCTCGAAGCTTTTTCGGCCTGATTGGTTAGGTCTTTCATCTTCTCCCATTGCCATCCGTGTTTTTTCCCCTCGTGAGCATACTTCAGGTTTGGCTTCTTTGGAGTATTTTATGGTGTATCCTCTCCTTCCAATCTCTTTCTTTTAATCCTGTCGGATCTTGCCTTTTCATCATCCCAAGTGAGATCAATGACTCCCACGTTTGGGTTTCTCACGTTGGGGTCCTTCTGGGGAGGACTCGTTATGGAGTGTCTTCTGAAAGGTACAAATTCAATGGGCATTTCCACTGCCGGCTTGACCTTTGGTATTGCGCCCGTAGACGTACCAGGTACCTGCTCTGGTTTCTCTGTTTGGTTGAGTTCATCCTCAATTTTCTTCCGAAATACTATTGCACTTCCCGCCGAGTTTCTTCTCGGGCTGGTTCTGAGACTTGTCACCTTAGGTGTGGTTAACTTTGTCGTCGGTATGCTTGAGGTTTTTCCCGAGAGGGTGTGCTTTCCTCTCAGCACCTCGGGCGGTTTGGTTTTGGTGTTAGTTATACTATTTTTCATGCTATTCCCACGAGTAGCTAGGGAAATTCTGTCCACCCCTGCAGAGCCCCGCATGCAGGGGTAAGGCATCTTCCCCACCGGATTGCCTGGTCCGGTGGGCATCGCTTGTAACACACTTAAACACCCCTGTGCCATGCATCCCTGCGGCGCGATGGTGTTACACCGTTGGATTGGGGGACGCGGTAGCCTCTCTGCCTCCAGCGCCCCAGCTTGGGACTCGGAGACAGAAAAGGACTGGAAGACAAGAGGACATAGCCGCCTCCCCTATGTCCTGGTAGTGAGAAAAGAAGTGACCCCTAGCCCTCGAATGCTCTAATAGCGTCGGGGTCGGAAAAGAACAAGAGTTGGCCCAGTGTGGCCGACAGAAAGATAAAAGAGAGTGGTCCTACTCCAGTCTAGATGAAACAGAGTAGGACCAAGCTGTAGTACTGTAGCGTGTAGATTTTACTTTAATAGAATTGGAAATTTATTTTTATTTCTGGCTTGTTGAGAGATAACAACAACAGGTATTCACAAAACTTACCAAGTCCAAATTCTGAGAAATCTAATATACCTGGAGACGGCCCTGTATTTTACTTAAACATATTATAATCGTTCCAATGTTGTTAGTTAAAACCTCTACATTCCAGAGATTCTTTTTCTTTTCGTCAGTTTTATTTTTGAAATCAGCGCCAAATTCTGATAGAAGGAAGAGCGTCATCGTATGTCATTCTCATTCCATATATCACAGTATACGAGTTAGATAGATCTAGATGGCTCACTCCCAAAATCAATCAGTTGTTGATGTTTCGTGCCACATTTACTATGTCCCGTGGCAAGAATTTCAACAGAAGACTGACTCTACTATTCGATTGTATGATGAGAGTGGTGGAGAGATTGTCAATTGACGCGAGCGAGGAAATGGAAGTGACTTCCGTCGTCACTTCGATCTGGGCTACTGTGCGGAAAACTTGTGGGGTTTGGAGAATTTGGTTTCTCAATCTGCCTTTTTTGGAATTTTGTCATAATACCCCCATAAAAGTTGCGCCATAACCAGTCGATGGGAGAGAACTATTCTAGATTTCCTCTCTGGCTACTTGTACAAAGAAACTCGATGGTGAAATTTTGATGCCACGTTTGCCCTTCCTTTTTGTCGAAGGTGAGTGATTTATACCGGCAAAATAAAATCAGAATTTGTGTACCTATTCATTTATAGAGTAAATGTTTGTTTTCACTATAAATTGTATACAAAAGACTATAAGAAATAATTTCTTGTAGGGTCTTTGGTGGAGTTACAAACTCTTTGTTGAAGTCACAAACTTTTTGAAGGAGTTACATATGAGTTTTAACCTCCTTGAGGGAGTTACAACCTCTATGGTGAAGTCGAGCTAAATTCCTCACTGAAGAATATTTTTTTTTGGTTAAATCAACGTTCTATTAATGGACCTGTTATTGAAGAAAGTTCCTGTTAAGTTTACTTTCAAGGGGAGATCAAGAAGAGGTTTTTACTAAGAACACCGTAGCCAAGAAAACCTTTCACAGGCTTGAATTTTATTGATCTAAACTATAATACCTTCTTTCTTAGAGTATACCAATCAGGTATTTATAAACATATTTATTTCCACCATTACCATAATCTCCACTATTGGGAAATGAAGATTCATATTTGTGAAGCTTTTGCATAGTACTGTGCAACAGCGGATAAGGTAAGGTTCATGGTGGTGTACACATATAAATTGCAGTGGGTAAATAAAATTCATTTTATTGATAACTATCCCTTTCAAGTGATACATAAATATTAAAATTTTTTCTTATCGCTCATAGTAAAATCTTGATCGACTCTCTGGATTGTGGTGTACATATCTTTTACCATTAATTATTATTACTATTTTTTTATATTGTGAAGCCATTCTTTTGATACTTCAAAATAGAGAAAATATATAAATTTTTCACGCAGATTCAACAATTTGTTTTCCTCTCACACACTGTCTATCTTTTAGTCGGTTGATATGTTTTAACACCTAGTGGACACCCTTTTGGTGTTCTCAATTACCCAAATAAAACTTATCTTTGTCCAAATTGAGTGGCGCCCAGGAAAATTTACCTAGGGTATATACAATGACATTATAGCACTTTGTTTAGTCCCGAATCCATTTGACTGCTCTCTGACGAAAAGCTGCCACCTCGCGCATTATTTCTAGCACCTGATTTGATTTAAATAAAAAGTGTTGCAGTACTCCCAGGGTCGCCAACCCTGCACACTAGGTGTGTGTCTCTTGGAGGGCCTTTTTATCGAGGTGTTCCCCCCTCTAGATCCATTGGGTTCAGTAAGAGACAGGCCCGCCACGAGTAGGCACCCAACAGTCCTGCTTGTGTAGAGGTTCTATGTTATGATGTACGCTTCACACTCGCCTGGGAAGACCCCCGAGAACCTAACCTAACCTAACCACCTAACCTAACCTAACCATCCTAACCTAACCTAACCTAACCTAACTTTTTTTTTTATTTTTTTTTGGAGGGGGAAATCGCTTGACACCCCGGCCTATCTGTCAATCAGCCGAGGTAGTGTTGGGCGCTACTCCAACTAAAACCCCCCCGGTTCCTTCTGCTAATTCCCTTCAGCCCGGTACTATTTGTACAACATAATCCAGGGCTTTGGGGTCGTTCTTCCGTTTATCTTTCCCGATTTTGCTCCCTTCTTTCTTCCACTTCCTTTTGCCTCATGACAGTCGTTATAAACTTCGCAATCTTATTCCATCTCTGTTTACATGCTATCATTTTCTGGGTTATGTTGTCTGCATCGATGTTCTCCCCTAGGTCTAGTTCTAGGTTGTTTCTCTCCAGTACCCATCTGTTACATACGAAGATGGTGTGCTCTGGTGTATCTTGAAGCCCGCAGTATATGCATAGATCGCTTTCTGATTTTCCTATCCTCTTTGTATATACTCTAAAAGACCCGTGTCCGCTCAAGAACTGTGTCAGCTGATAATTGACTTGCCGGAATTGGCACTTTATCCACCCCTCTATTCTGGGAATGAGCCGTTTGGTCCACTGCCCAGTCCCTTCGTTGGTTTTCCATCTTGTCTGCCATTTGGTTATGGTAGCTTTCTTGATGTTTTCCCTACCTTCCGGGCCCTCCATTTATATCCTATTATCCTATTATATATCTCTGCCCTCTCCTCTACCAGCAGGTCTATTGGGCAAACTCCTGTTATTACGCACACCGCTTCCGTGGACACCGTTCTGTATGCACTCGCTACTCTGAGGAGCATGGTTCTTTGTGTGCTGAGCATCATGTTTCTATATCTCTGTACAAGCATTACCCTCCCCCATATTGGCGCCCCGTATAGCATAATTGATTGTACCACCCCGTACACTACTCTTCTTTTTTCACTCCTTGGACACCTAACATTTGGCAAGATCCTCGCGAGGGCGGATGATAGATTCTGTGCCTATTTTGTCGCTATCCTAATGTGAGCGTTAAAGATCAGCTTGTCGTCAATATGAATGCCGAGGCATTTCACTGATTTTTGCGGGTAAATGATTTTGTCTCCTATCCGGAATTTAACATTTTCTCTTTTCCTGGGGCCTCTTATAATTACCGCCTCCGTTTTTTCTGGCGCTAGTTCCAGTTCATTTCTTCCTATCCAGTCTGAAATGTCCCTTATCGCTTCATTTGCCCTCTCAATGAGGATGTGGTCATTATCGGCTCTCACAATTAATGTGAGGTCGTCAGCATATGCCACGGTGTGGCATTCCTCTGGGAGCCTGAGCTTCAATACAGTATCGTATAATGCGTTCCACAGGGAGGGTCCGAGCACCGATCCCTGTGGAACTCCCTGCGTTATTTCCATGCTCACGTCGTCCACGGTGATACTTCTATGGCTTAAGTAGTTGCCTATTACATTCCTAATAGCCGGGTCTATTCCCATTTCTCTTAGTCTTTCATTTATACCTCCCCAGGAAGCAGTATTAAAAGCGTTTCTAATATCCAGCAAGATAAGAGCCACCCATTTAAATCCGCTAGAATAATCAAGGATTTTCTTCACGGCATCAACCGTTCCCCTGCCTTTCCTGAACCCATATTATGTCTGGGTCAGTAGTTCCTTTTCTTCCAATTCCTTTTCCATCCTGTTCTTCACTAGATGCTCATACACCTTTCCAAGTACGTCTATTAGACAGATCGTTCTGTACTTGACCGTGGTGTCGTTGGTATTGCTCTTCGGGATGAGGATCACCTTGGCGTTCTTCCATTCTGGTGGAAAGCTCTGCTCATTCATTAACCCATTCATGACATTAAGTATCATGTCCGGTTGGAGCTCGATTGTCAGCTTCACTATCTCCGGAGTTATACCACCCTTCCCTGCAGTTTTTCCGTTTTTAATTCTTTTAGCGGCCTCCCTCAACTCTTCATGTGTAAAGGGGTTGTTCTCGTTTATATCGGCTCGTGTGTATGGTCTGGCTACCGCTTGAGGGAAAAGTTCTCGGACTATCTCTTTTCTCCTTTCTGGATCTAGATCGTATTTCGAGCTTTGGTGTTTGAGTTCCCTTGTGACTATCTTGTAGCCCTGCCCGTAGACATCGTTCTCGAGTTCGTCGCAGATCTTGTTCCAGTGCGCTCTTTTGGAGTCATTTATCGCTTTTTTGTATTGTCTCCTTAATTCCCTATATTCTGTTTCCATATCCTGTATCTCCTGTTCATTACGGTTTCGTGCCTTTCTTCTCATTTTCAGGCTCCTCCTAGCCGCATTTGTTTCATTTCTTTTCAATGCAATCTCCTGGGACCACCAGTACGGTTGAGGCCCGGTCGTGGGAGAGTAGTTTTCCGTCGTACTGACCTTTTGCGCTTTTTTACGTACTTTGTGAGGTTTTTAAGATTTATCTGCTTTCCTGCCGTTAATAATTCCAACGTGTCTCTGAACAATTCCCTATTTATCACAGCCGTCTTCCTGAACTCCTGTTGTTTCTTTGTCTGTGCAGTGTTTTCTACAATTTCGAAGAGAATGTGGTTGTGCAGACTCAGGGACTCCTCTTCCGACACCGTCCAATCTTTGATTTTTCTTGCTAGGTCCGTGGTTGACATTGTGACGTCAATAAAAGATCTGCTGTCCCCTCTCTGGAAAGTCGGTGTGTCTCCACTGTTATGGACGACCAGGTCCAATGCAGCAATCCATTCAGCCCAGTAGGCTCCCTTTTGGTTTGTGGTTTGGGCCCCCCACAGAGGGGATGCTGCGTTTAAGTCCCCCATTATCACACAGCTCGTGACTTTGCTTGCGTTATCCATAATTTCGTCTACCAGCGCTCTGTACCTGTCCATCTGGATGTTAGGTGACAGGTAACATGCTATTATGCTAAACTGCTTCATCACCACTATGACGTAACCTTTGCCCATTTTCGTTCCCTGTATTCCAATTTTTTTGCTTTTGCAAATGACAGCTACATCCTTCTCCTCGTCGTGTATCCACTCAGCTGCGGAAGCTATTTTTTTGTTTGGCTCCGCTACCACCATTAAATCTATTTTTTTACTCTTACACACCATATTAGCTACATCGTGTGCCGCCCTCGCTCTACCCAAATTTGCTTGAAGAATCCTCATTTTATTGAGAGGCTCTCAGCCTTTCCCTTTCTCTTCTCACCATATGCCTGTAGCTGGGGCAGGCCATGGAGTCTGCCCTATGCCCTTCTTCTTTGCACGTTATACACGATGCAGTGCTCCTACAATCTCTAGCCCTGTGTCCTTTTTTTGGCACTTCATGCATATCTCGCTCATGTCGGGGCCTTTGCATTCAGGAGTTCTGTGACCGAACTCTAGACATCTGTAGCATCTTGTTAGATTTATTTTCCTGTAGATTCGGCAGTAGACCCAGCCAATTTTAATTTTTCCTCCTCCCACGAGGTCGTCTTCTGCATCCCTGCTTACTCCGATCTCGGCTCTCTGGGTGCCATTCTTTCCAGTAGTTAGCGATATCATTGTAACTTGGTCTTCCTGTATGTTTCTCACCCTAATGATTTTCTCCATTATTTGCTCTTATCCTTTATGTATACTATTGAGTCGCTCCGGGGGGCCGCCACTACGACTTCCGGCGAATTTCTCCTGATTTCTTCCGTCAGTACCCTGCTTTTTACGCTACCACCCTCTACTTCTAACATAACGTCTCCCTTGTTCGTTCTCCTTAGGTTTTTTATGGTGACTCCTGCGTCCTCAATGTTGACTTTTTCCTTAACCGTCCTCAGGAGTTCAGCGAACGGCTTACCATTCGCTTTTACAATAACCTTGCCTGCATAACTGTTGCCCTGCTGTTTTCATTTGCTGGTCTCCTGGCTCTCAGCAGTATCTCTGTGCCTGTGCCTTGGAAAGTATATTCAGTGCATTTTCTGAGGTAGTTGTCGTCCAGTTTCCCGATCGGTTTCAGCATTATAATTTTGTTCTTGGATTCTTCTATGGATTTTTTCAGTGCTTCCAGTGCAGCTGTTAGTTCCGAGACGTCGGTGATTCCCGAGGGATCCATCGTTAGGGGGACGACGTATGTCGTTTTTTTCCTGTTTCTGTCTCCTCCTTTGCTGCTCCTTGTAGTAGAAGTAGTTGTGGCAAATTCCACACACCCTGCCGTTAGACCTTCCTCTAAAATGTGCCCAATGTCCCCTTTGTGCTTTTCTAGTTCCTCCTTGTCCTTGTCCGTCCAACACTGCCCGCTTGCATCAATAAGGATCGCTAGATCCTTTTCACTGCTTTTCCCTTCTTCATTGCCACTAAGCCTCGTGCATTTGTAGAGTTTTTCTTCCCATTGCAGGTCTATTATTTCTTTTATATCCCCTTTTATTTTCAGGAAATCCTCTATTTTTTCCCTGGTCTGGATTTTTCTGATCTGGTGATCATTTTCAATCTCCCCTGGAGACACCTGGGTGCCTATTGTGCGCATCTCCTTGCTGACTGTTTCCTTATGGTCTTCCGTCGTTTGCCTATCAACTGACTCCATTGACCTTCCCTCTTGAGGCTCCTCCTCTCTATAGGGTTCCTTTTTTTGGAGAATTCTGAATTTTTTGTTAGTCGCTTCCATTAGTTTGCTCATGGCTTTTATTCCTTTTTTTATTTCCACCTTCGTGTTCTGGTTATTCGCTACCAGCTGCACTAGCTCTTGTGTGGCAGTTTTCATTTTTCTAATCAATTCGTTCATTTCCTTCATTTCCTTTCTTTCCTCTCTTGGGCTTTCGAGTCTTTTCCTTTTGTGCGGGTTTGTTGTGGTTCGGTCCTCCTCTTCTTCTTCATCTTCAATAAGAATTATGTCGTTTTCGTCCTCCAACCCCGTACTAAGTAGCCATTGGCTGGTGCTTGCTTCCTCCCGTATTTCCTTTTGTATTTCGACTCTCAATGTTTTTTCCTGTGCCTTGGGCTCTTCAGTTTTATCTCCCCCTCTATTCTGTGCTCTGTTGCTTGGCGGCGTACGACTCAGGGCCGGTTTCACTACGTACGGCTCTTTCCTGTTTCTTTCAAGTTCCTTTTCCTTCTCCGTAAGTGTTAAATTCGTTCATCTTCGTCCCACGAGTTGGGTCGTTCTATCCGTCCGGCCGGGCAGTGCGCCCTTACCCGGCTAAGGCTTGGTACGGCGGGGGAGCGCCATTTCCCCGCCGGCTACGTTTGCGACCATATAACGCCTGGCCATTCACCCCTCAGCACGGGTCGCGTGACACCTTGGGTTGCGGATTTTTGGAAGGGTTTACTCTCTGGGCGAGGATAGGTGGAGGGTAAGAAAAAAGACGGAAGAGAACAAGAGTTTGCCAAGTGAGGCCGAGAGGAGAGTTTAAAGTTATCTCACCCAAGACAAGAAGAAGAAAGGTAGGCCAGAGAACTCCCAGGGTCCGCCATCCCTGCACACCAGATGTGTGTCTCCAGGAGAGTTTTTTTTCGAGTGTTCCCCCTCTAGATCTAATTGGGTTCTGTAAGAGACAGTCCGGCCACGAGTAGGCACCCAACGGTCTTGCCGGTGGAGAGGCTATACGTCTCCGCATCACACCAGCCTGGGAAAGGTAGATGTTGCCACCTACCTCGATACACCCACCTTTTTTTTTTGAGCAGTGGGTTTATCCCAAGTCCCTCGGACCAACCTAACCTAACCTAACCTAACCTAACATTTTTTTTTTTTTTTTGGTGAGGGGGAAATCGCTTGACACCCAGGCCTGTCTGTCAATCAGCCTGGGTAGTGTAAGGCGCTACTCCTACTAAAACCCCCCCGGAGCCCCCTCCCACACCCGGTGCTGTCCAATGGATATTACAGGTGTGGGCGGCTTGTTCTTCTCCTCTTTACTCCCGTCTATCTCGAGCTTGTCTCTCTCTCTCTCTCTTCCCTTTCTTTTCTTTCCATCACCTCCCGAAGATATCTGGCTCCTTCGGCCCATGACCTACGGTTTCTTACCATTTTCTCCAGTAAATTGTCTGGTGTTATCTGGGCTGCCAAATGCATCTCTAGTGGTCTGTTCGATCACATCAAAGTCCCCCTCCAGTTGTGCGAGCTCGGGGAATTTATCCCTATACTACTAGATCGTAGATTGGACTCTTATGCATCTCTTCATCTAGGTACCCGTCCGTCGGTGTTGACACGCTCTGCCTTGGCGTTCCGAAGACTTCCTCGTCATTCTGGTCGCTTTGGTCCGTTGTGTTGTCCACCGTCTCAGAGGCTTTCTGTTCCTCGTCTTTCTGGCCGCTTTTGTCCGTTGTATCATTCACCGTCTCAGAGACATTTGGGGATCTCAATACTCTGTTTTGTATCGCTCTTTCAAGGGCTTTTTCGAACTCCTCCCTCTCCTTTTTTGCATCTTCCGATTCCTCTCCTCTTTTGTTTTTATTGGTTTCCATGTATCGTCCCACGAGTAGCTAGGGATCGTCGGTCCACCCCTGCAGAGCCCCGCATGCAGGGGTAAGGCATCTTCCCCGCCGGGTTGCCTGGTCCGGCGGGCATCGCTTGCGACACACGTAGTCACCCCTGTGCCATGCACCCCTGCGGCGCGATGGTGCTACACCGTTGGATTGGGGGACGCGGTAGCCCTCTGCCTCCAGTGTCCCAGCTTGGGACACTGGAGGCAGAAAGGACTGGAAAATAAGAGGACATAGCCGCCTCCCCTATGCCTGGTAGTGAGGAAAAGAGTGACCCCTAACCCTCGAATGCTCTAATAGCGTCTGGGTCGAAAAAGAGCAAGAGTTGGCCCAGTGTGGACGACAGAAAGATAAAAGAGAGTGGTTCTGCTCCAGTCTAGGTGAAACAAAGTAGGACCAAGCTATAGTACTCCCAGGGTCGCCAACCCTGCACACTAGGTGTGTGTCTCTAGGAGGGCCTTTTTATCGAGGTGTTCCCCCCTCTAGATCCATTGGGTTCAGTAAGAGACAGGCCCGCCACGAGTAGGCACCCAACAGTCTTGCTTGTGGAGAGGCTCTATGTTATGATGTACCCTTCCCTCCACCTCACTGGATTTATCATCATAAGCCCGATAAGATTTTCGGGAGTGGGTTCCACACCCCATGCTTGTTCCAGCGTCTGCCGTTCGCTTACCCATCTGTGGCATACAAATATCGTGTGGTACGGATCATCCCTGGTGTCACAATACCTACACCTATCGTTCGGCGACTTCCCAATTTTGTGGGTGAAAACTCCAAAAGACCCGTGCCCGGATAGCGCCTGCATCACGTAATAATCGATGGCTTTATGCTTTATACTGTTCAAATAAAAAGTTTTTAAAAACCCTTTTGTGTGAACGAGAAATATAATTGGCGCAGTCGTTAGGATAGTGGAAGAGCCCTTAGAAGATCCTCGTCGTTTTCAAACGTTTATCCACTATTTCCGAATCAAGTTCCGTAAAGAAGCAAGTACTCCAAGAAGAATTCTGGCCGTAGAAAAGAATACCTCTTCACTACCGTCCATCAAGAAGCCTAGCAGTAAGAAACAAACAACAAGATTATTTTTGGTGAACGAATATGCAACGAGCCATCATCGTCATCCTGTAAGCACATATGAAACCATTTTCATCCATTCCAAATAATATTTTACGTCCTCCAACCTTGATTTTACAAACTCCTCCAGCATATATTACTCCTATTCCAACAATTGTTCCTCAAGTACCCGTCCAAACTCACATTCCCTTAAACATGGCAAACCAGTTCGACCTGAAGAATTTCTTTATTGTCCCCGAATACGATGGAAGTCCAAACGAATTATATCAGTTTATCAACGTATCGACTATGTTACTGAACGAATACTGGAACACTGAAGATCCCGGAAGTTTCCAAAATCACATATTGATACAAGGACTACTCAACAAACTACGAGGCAGAGCCAAAGATGTCATCTCAGTTTATGGATGCAGCGATTGGAACAGCATCAAAGAAACTTTAATCCAGAACTTCGCTGACCAACGGAACGAAAATTCCTTGACAAGAGATCTGGTAAACCTAAGGCAAGATCAGAATGAACCACCGCAGCAATTATACGAAAAAGTTATGGGACTTCTGAACACAATATCCAACTACATCGAATTACATACATCAGATGAAAACATCAAGACCAGTAAGAAGAATTTTTTTCAACAGCAAGCTCTGACAACATTCCTAGCTGGATTACGAGAACCTATGGGATCCACAATAAGATCAATGAAACCAGTAGACTTGGCAACAGCAATGCAGTATATTCAAGAAGAAAACAATATCCGTTATCTGCAAAAAACTTTTGGACCTCCCCAAGTTTCCAAGAAACCATTCCAGATCCCGCAAAAAGTTGCAAACCACCAATTCGCCCAACAATCAATACCACAGCGAACTCATCAACCCCAACAGCCCTTCCAACGACCTGGACAGCCACAATTCCATCAACCAATGAGACCACAATTCCAACAACAAACCTTCAGACCACATTGGCAGCAAAATACCCAACAAAGACAAATGTGGCCTCAAGTCCAACCACAACGTTTTCCACACAACCACCTAAATAAGCAAAACGGACAGGAACCAACACCAATGAGCATTAGTACCAGAAATACTTATGGAGCACCAACAAGAAGCATGAGAACCCAACCTCAACCTAGACCAAATATCAATCCAACTCCCATGTATAATATTGAACAATACTATGAAGACCTAGGATACGAAGCGAACCACTATTATGGAGAAGAAAACTATTTTTATTCCAACCAAGACACCACTGAAGAATCCCAGGTACAGGAAGACTATCAGGAACAAGACGCAAATTTTCAAATGGACCCAAGACAGAATCCAGAAACATAGTAGAACTCCACACCTTCGACGATAAGAAAGAACTTCCCTACATAACCATTTCAAATCCTCCCCTCAAACTCCTCATTGACACTGGATCAACCAAATCCTTCCTCAATCCCAACTTAGCATTTGAATTTTATGAAGACTACATCAAAAAAGACCCCTTTGTCGTCACCTCCATTTTCCAAAACTATTCCCAAGATTACAGTGCAGAAATTCCCATATTTCCTGAGTTTAACTCAAATGGTACATTCAAATTTTACCTTTTCAAATTCCATAAAACTTTCGATGGCCTTATTGGACTCGATAACCTGAAATTTCTCAAAGCTGAACTAAATTTTCCTGAATCCCTCATCTCAACCGAACACTCATCTCTCCCAATTCAATATTACGAAACCAATAAGACACAGTTCTACTCCATCCAACTAGAGCCAGATAGTGTGACGCAAGTACGACTACCAGTGAAAGAAAAGAATGGAACCATCATGATACCAAGGCAAGAACTACAAGGTGCTTACATTCGAGAAGCTCTCACCGATGCCTGTGATCATCTAGCCTGGACCGAAATCGTCAACTTCAGTCCAGATAAACTCCAAATCGTTCTAGCCGAACCAGTACATAGCAACTCCATAAATCTCCAAGAGTATCATCTCTATTCCGCTGACATACTCCCACCTGAATACTCGAACCCAATCAACAATATGGATGACCTAATCAGAACTGACCATCTCAACCCAGAAGAGGAAAAGCATATCAGAAGATTATGCAGGAAATATGCTGATATTTTCCATCATCCAGATGCCTCATTAACATTCACCAATCAAGTAAAACACCACATAAAAACTAAGGACGAAATGCCGGTATACACCAAATCTTACCGATATCCATATGTTCATAAAGAGGAAGTCAAGAGACAAATATCTTCATTATTGGATCAAGGTATTATAAGACCTAGTCAATCTCCCTGGTCTTCACCAATTTGGGTCGTTCCCAAGAAACCAGACGCCTCCAGAAAACCGAAGTGGCGTATTGTTGTGGATTTCCGGAAAGTTAACGAGAAGACGATAGACGACCGCTACCCAATTCCAAACATTTCTGACATCCTTGACAAATTGGGAAGATGTCAATATTTCACCACGTTGGACTTGACAAGCGGATTCCACCAAATAGAAATGGCAGAAGCAGACATCCCCAAGACCGCATTCAATGTAGAAAACGGACACTACGAGTACCTGAGGATGCCGTTTGGATTGAAGAACGCTCCAGCGACATTCCAGAGGGTTATGGATAATGTTCTGAAGGGCCTACAAGGAACTATCTGCCTGGTCTATATGGACGACATAATTATCTTCTCCACATCCCTACAAGAGCATATGGTTAACCTTACGAAAGTATTCCAACGCCTACGAGAAACTGGCTTCAAAATATAAGTGGACAAGTGCGAATTCCTGAAAAAAGAAGTAAGCTTTCTAGGACATGTCGTCACTCCGAATGGAATAAAACCAAACCCAGCCAAAGTAAAAGCAATCATGGATTACCCTATACCTCGAACCGTCAAAGAAATCAGAGGATTCCTTGGTCTCCTAGGATACTACAGGAAGTTCATCAAAGATTTTGCTAAGACAACCAAACCTCTAACCTCCTGCCTAAAGAAAGACGTACATATAGAACATACACCAGAATTCCTGAAATGTGTCCAAACCTGCAAAAACCTGCTTACCAATGAACCGCTACTTCAGTATCCAGACTTCACGAAGCCCTTCAACCTGACCACAGATGCCAGTAACTTTGCCATAGGGGCCGTCCTATCCCAAGGCCCCATAGGAAAAGACAAACCAATAGCCTATGCCTCCAGGACCCTTAACGAAACAGAGATGAAATATTCTACCATCGAGAAGGAAATGCTAGCCATAGTTTTTGCAACCAAGTATTTTCGACCATATCTCTTTGGGAGAAGATTCAAAATTTTGTCAGATCATCGACCCCTCCAATGGCTGTTCTCCCTGAAGGATCCAAATTCAAAGCTGGTCCGATGGCGTCTGAAGCTGGAAGAATATGACTACGAAGTGATCTACAAAAAAGGCACAAGCAATACAAACGCCGATACCCTCTCCAGAATCGAAATACATACAAAAGAGGTTCAAGTAGCAAATGACAATTTCGACAAAATGTCATTATATAACAATCCTCCATCAGAAGCCCCTGATCCTGCAGACGACATCATCAACGAATTATTTGAAGAAGGGATCCGTCGATTTTTTCCTGAAGGTGAAGAACCTGTTTCGAAACAACAGGAGACTGAAGACAAGTCCTCAAATGAAGTAAATAAAGAACTTGACCCGAACTCCGAAGATATCCCAGATGAAGACAACAGTGGCATCACCAACCACACAGCCAGAGAAAGCCCAATATTAGAAATACCAATATCGGAGAAACCTCTCAATGTTTACAATAACCAAGTCATCTTCAAACGAGTAAACTATAATCCAGCCAGAACAGTAATAGAGGATATATTCTCAAATAAGAAGAGATACCATGTCCAGTTGGGAAACGACAATCTGGATGAAAACGTTTTCAACTTTTTCAAGGAATATATTAGTCCAGGAAAAAAATACGCGCTGATGTTCAAAGACGAAGAACTTTATCCCAACATGTGCAGAATTCTGAGAGAAACATTCAAAAACTCTTCTTTCAACCTGATAAAATGCAATCGCCTTCTGGAAGACGTCAACAGCCCAGATAGACAAAAGGAAATAATCACACAGCAGCATGAAGGAAAAACAAACCACAGAGGAATCACTGAAACAGAAACTCGAATTAGAAGATCGTACTATTGGCCCAATATTAAAAAGGATATTGAAGAAGCTATCAACTTCTGCGAGATCTGTCAAATCAACAAGTACGACCGAAGACCAGAGAAACCAAAGTTCATGTTAACACCTACCCCAACAAAGCCTCTTGAAATAATACACATGGATACCTTCCAGGCTAGTGGACAAAAGTTTCTGACGATAGTGGATGCATTTTCTAAATATGGCCAAGCGTATCCTATAGATGGATCCAATGCAATCAATACCCTCAACGCTCTCCTGGTATTCATAAACCACCATGGAGTCCCACATATGATCGTCACGGATAATGGTACCGAATTCAAAAATGGACTGATCCAAGAATTTGTTGATACCCATAAAATTAACATCCACTACACCACTCCAGAGAACCCTCAGTCAAACGGGATAATCGAAAGATGTCACTCTACACTGATTGAGCACTTGAGAATATTGAGACAAACGCAGAAGAAAAGAGACATCAAAGAACAGATGCTGTATGCCATTTTAGGATACAATAATTCCATCCATTCGGCAACAAGTCAAAAACCTATGGATATTCTCAATGGACATCTCAATAGTCAAGATCCGTTCGACATCGATGTAAGACGAGCCTTAATCCACAACTACGTCCAACAGCACAGAGAAAAAACAAAGGAGATATATAAAAAAATCAACGAGAACTTACAAAAGCACAAGACCATCATCATAGAAAAAAGAAACAAGAAAAGGGAAACTCCTATAACCTACAAACCTTGTACCAAAATGTATACAAGGAAAACTGTGAAAAGAAACAAACTACTACCACCATTCTCCCCAAAATCCATCCACAAAGACCACACAGTAACTGTTGAGACAGAAAATGCAAACATTCACAAGAAAAATATTAGACACTTGCCTAATAAGATAACTGAATTCTTCGTCCCTTTACAGCCTTCACCTGACGATAGGACAAGAAATCGAAATCCAAAATCTGAAGACCAACCCAGGGCTACTACCCCTCAAGCTGGGACAAGCAAAGATCAGGACTAGTACCCACGATTTCATCCACTACTATGATCTTGAACCTATTCATCAAGAGATAGCCGCCACAGAATATGATGCCGTCTCCACAGCAATTCGTAACGGACTAAGTGACCCATACTTCTTCAACTTGCAGAATTTTGATCAAGGATTGAAATACCAGCTGAAATCTGCGCAGACGGCCTCAGTCGAGGCAGTCCTGTAAGCCGAGGTCACCCTTAAGAGCATCCTTCTTTGAGTGGCCAGGCCACTCCACCACCCCATACAGCATTCGCCTCTTCTGGGAACCAGGACCTCTCAGGTTAGGCAGAATTCTTGTTAAGGCCGCAGTATGCCTGTCGGCTTTCTCACACGCTTTGCGGATGTGTTCATTAAAGATGAGCTTATCGTCCAACCACACGCCGAGGTATTTAACGAATTTCTTTGGGGTTATACGCGTGCCCTCCAGTTCGAAATGGATTCCTTCCCTTTTCCTGGGACCTCTCACGATTATTGCCTCTGTCTTGGCTGGAGCAATCTCGAGCCCCGCCTTCTTCACCCATTCACTAATCTGACCCACAGATTTGTTAGCTTTTCGAATAAGTGCGTCTGGTTTATCCGCTCTTATCACCAGGGCCAGGTCATCTGCGTATCTGAGGTCCTCCACCACCAGGTTCCACAGCAGTGGGGACAAGACACCCTCTTGCGGACAACCCCTGGTGACCTTGGCTGCCAGTGTTTCTCCCACTAGAGAGGAATAGATAATTCTATCTCTTAGCATGCAGTCTATCCATCTGCAGCAGGTCTCATCGATGCCTTTTCGTATCGATGCCCTTGAGATTGAGTTTAAAGATGTATTGTTGAATGCTCCCTCGATGTCCAGGAACGCACCCAACAATACCTCTTTGTTTCTTAGAGCAGTTTCCACCTTCTCTACGAGTTGGTGAAGTGCTGTCTCTGTGGATTTGCCTGTTGCATAGGCATATAGGTCTTTGTGTAGGGGTTGGTTTACCAACACCATATCCCTAATGTGCCTGTCCAGCAGTTTTTCCTGTGTCTTAAGTATAAACGACATAAGACTTATTGGCCTCAGTGCCTTCGCTCCTTCCTGTGCCGTTCTTCCAGGTTTAGGGATAAAGGCCACTTTGACTACTCTCCATGTGCAAGACTGGCCCTTAATACAGTTTGTGTGCTAGTAGGTCCATGCCTTCTTGTAGCATAATTGGATAAATGCAATCCGTCCCTGGCGATTTATACGGTTGAAATGAGTTGATTGCCCATTTCGTTTTTTCCAAATCTATCACTTTCTTTGAGACCTCCCATTCTTCCCATTGATCCTGGAAAGTGTACCCTGTACAGTTCCTCCAAGGTATCTTTTCCGTTCTGCGTATAGGCCCCTGATTCTGTCCTAATGGTTCGAATCGTTTGTAGGGGTTCTTTGGAGAGAATTTTGCAGAGTCTTGACCCCTCGTGAGTGCTTTCTACTTCCTCACAATGTTTTCTCCACGATTCTCTTTTGGCTAGCCTTAGTGCTTTATCGTACTTGGTGAGAGAGTTTTTGTACTCCCTCCATTCACCAGAGTGTTTTGCTTTGTTGAAGAGTTTTCTGACCAGTTTCCTTTTCTTAGCGAGTTCGTTATTCCACCAGGGCACGTTCCTGGTGTTTACCTTGCTAATAGGTGGGCAGTTATCGTTAAATGCTGAAGTGATTGCGTCCTGTAATTGTCCCGCCATCAGCTCAAGTTCATTTGTGTTTTGAATCTTTATTTTAATCCCCTTCAACCCATTCTCTAGGTCAGCTCTATAGCCATCCCAGTTGGTTTTTCGGGGATTGCGATAAGTCTCTGTTTCGGTCTCGCTTCCCGTCAGTTCGAATCGGATGTGTCTGTGGTCTGAACAACTTACCTCATCAGACACATGCCAATTTTTTACGATGGTGCTTATATATCTCGTTCCCATTGTTACATCAATTACCTCTTTCCTATTTATTGTTACAAAAGTCGGTTCATTGCCTACATTTAATATATTTAAATTATTAGTCATAATAAATTGTAGTAAGGACTCACCTCTGGCATTGGTGTCCGTGCTTCCCCACGCTGCCTCATGATGAGCATTAGAGTCGCAGCCGATGATTAAATGAGATCCATTCGCTCTGCATTCAGCCACCAGCCCCTCTAGTTCATTGGTAGGTGGAGGGTTCGGGTCATCATATGGGAGGTAGGCTGATGATATCACTATCTCCCTCGGCCCCTTCTTCCCTGCCATATTCTTCGTTAGGTCCCTAGAACAGAAATTCCCTAGCGGTAGTATATGTATATTATTTCTAATAATTATGCAGGTTCTCGGTGAGGCGGATGAGTAGATTATCTTACCTATTCCCCCGAGTCCCATGACTTTTCCCTTGTTAATCCAAGGTTCTTGTATGAGGGCCAAATCGAATTCCCCTTTTATTGCAGCAAGGACTGCCGAAGCTCCCTTGCTATGATGCAGGTTGGCTTGAAGGACCTTGACCATCGCCATTGTCTCCATCTGTGAGACCCTTCAGGACCCGGAACGTCACCCTGTTCATCTTGTAATAAGCCTTGAACTGGTCTTTTTCCAAGGCCCCAAAGGAATTCTCGTCGATGGAGTACGCCAGTATCTGGCCCCCCTTCTCCGCTTTCCTGCTCAGGAGTAGCCAGCTCCCCACGTTTAGGTTCGGGTTTTGCTTCCCTAAGCGTGTGCGTGCTGTCTCCTCCTGATCGCTCTCTGGTCCCGGGAAGAAGGCCAGGACCCTGGGTCTTCTTGGGAGATCCTTCGACTCCACCACGGTGATGTAGCACCCTCCCAGATTTGACCCATCTCTCCTACCCTTCCCCGGAGCCAGTCTCTTGTTTTTTCGTTCGCGCAGGTTGCCCAAAGTACCCCTCCGCTGAACGTTGTTTTGAGGAACTGGATTGGTTCTTGGCTCCCCGAAGGTGCTTTATCCATTTCCTCAACTATTTTCTCTTGAATCAGGTCCGCCTGCCTCTGATTAAGGGAAATCTCAGGATGGCGTTTGTCAATCACCGCCATTCTGAGTTTGTTTGGGACCTCACTGTAGGTACCACAAGGTTTAGTGGCCTTCCGGGCCTTTTTGGTCGTTTTTTCGGGCGTCTTGGATTCGTCCCGAGTTCTTTTCCTACCCTCGGTTCCTTTGTCGCCCTTAGGTTGATATTTGTCGCTAGCTTCTTTCCGTGGCTTCGTCATTGACCACGTTCCCGCTGCGATTTTTTCCGCCTTTACAATTTTCCTTCACGGCGCCGGACATTCCAGTGGGTCTTCTTTGCAGTTTCAGATTCTTTACTCCCTCTGAGACTGTATTATCGGTTCCTTGCGTCCCCGTACTTTTGTCACTACCATGGTCCGTCTCCATAGTGGTGTTCGTTGAGGTGCTTGCTGATGAGTCTGTGTCCTCATCGTCGCCATCCCTCTTAGGTTTGGGTTTTTTACTCTTATCCATGTAAGTCCCACGAGTATGGGGGTATACTTTGTCCAGCCCTACGGTGCCCCCTATGTAGGGCTAAGGCTGCTTACTCTGGGGTTTCGCCAGTTCCCCAGGGCTCCGTTAAAGACCATTTGACGCCTGGTCATTCACCCCTCAACAAGGGTCGCTTAACATCTTGGGTTGCGGATTTTTGGAAGGGTTTACTCCCTGGACGAGATAGTTTTAGAAAGGAATGACCCCTAGCCCTCAAGTAGGAAGTAAATAAGGGTTGGTCTAGAGTGACCGAGAGATCATAGATAAAAGACGAAGACGGATCCACCCAAGACAAGTTGAAGCAAAGTGCGATCCGTTGCTGGGAAGAGCCGAACAGTAGAGGTGCAATTTCCGGATTCCCAGCAAAGCCACTCCTCCTTTATCCGGGCTTGTGACCGGCATGGGGGGATCTGCCCTCCTCATCAGAGGACGTCACCATCCATGGCGGAGTTCATAATGGCCTTACAGAGGACGCATTGTTCATTTCTTCCTTTCCCTTCCATATAAGCACAATTGCAGCTTCTTTCCAGATCATTGGAAAGTTTTGTCTCATGAGGTGTGTATTATACATATTTTGGAAGACTTCTGGCGTAGTTTTAATTGCCAGTTTCAGTGCCTCAGGGGGTATTCGATCAGGGCCTCCGGCTTTTTTTGTCTTGATGGTCTCAGCTGCCGCCTCTATTTCCGCCAAGCTGAAAGGTCTTATGTCCTCCGCCTGTACCTCGCTCCATCTGTAATTTCTTTCTTTTGTGCTTGGGAAGAGTTCTCTACACCATTCTGTTTTTGTTTCTTTGGAGAGGTTGTAGGGAGGTTTTTGCTTCATGATGCTTCTGGCTGCGATTTTATATCCATCGCCCCATATGTCATTTTTGAGCTCTGCACATATGTTTTTCCAGTGCCCTCTTTTTGATTTGTTGATCAGGTTTCTTAGTTGTTTTTTCAGTTCTTTGTACTTTCGGCACAGTTCGTCGGGTTCCTGGGCTGCCCTGCTGTTAGCCCTTGTTGCGACTCTTCTGGCGTTTACACACTCTTTCCTTTTCGCATTGATAGTTTCATTCCACCAGTAGGGGGTCTTCCGCCCGTTATTGGTAGTTTTTATTATGCTTGCGTCCGTTGAAGTTTTGAGACTTTTGACAATTTTTTCTGTGTTATTTGCGTCCCCTGTATGTAGTTCTCTATTCCACGTCGTCACGAATACATTTCTGTCTAGGACTGCGTTATTTGGGCCTAGTCCTTCCCTATTGGTTTTACCCTTTGTTTGCTTAATCTCATACATGATATGTTTATGTGCTGTTAAATATTCCCCTTCTAAAGTTTCCCAGTTCACCACGTTTTTTGCTAAATTATGTGTTGCACATGTAATATCTATATGTGTTGCGCTGTTTCCCCTAACAAAAGTTGGTTGTCCTGTATTTAGGAATGTAAGATTTAGTTCTGCTGCCCATTCTGCAAGGTATTTTCCCCTTCTATCTTCCGTTGGAGAGCCCCACAGTGGGGACTTCGAGTTGAGGTCCCCAGCTATCACGTATTGGTTTCCAATGTTTTTTGCCGCACTCATGATATTGTCCAGTATCCCCTTGAAAGAATCCAGGGGTATATTTGGCGAAATGTAGCAGCAGAACAAGCTCCATTCCCTAAAGTTTAACTGTATGTAACCACGTTCACATTTATGTCTTCTTATGCCTACGTTTTTATTGACGATGTGTACCCCTACGTCGTTATTTTTATCTGCAATGCATCCGGTTCGCTTTATGGCCTGTTGGTTTGGCTCCGACATTATAGTGATATCTATGTTTTTTTCTAATTCTAACGCGTATGTCAGGTCGTGTGCTCCTCTAGAGCGACCGAGGTTTGTTTGGAGGATTTTTAACATTTTGTTTTTTGTTTTTTCTCCTTTGTTCCTCCAGCATCTTTTTGAATTCGGGGCACTTCGTCTGGTCCATCCTATGGTCGTCAGTATTACATGTCAGGCAGTGTGCCTTTTCTGTGCAATCCTTGGCTTTGTGCCCTGTTTTGGTGCAATTCATACAGGTGTCGCTTCTGTCCTCTCCTAGGCACTGAGTTGTATGATGCCCAAATTCCAGGCACTTATAGCATCTGAGGACATGCATCCTCTGTTTTACTCTGCATCTAGTCCAGCCAACTTGGATGCTTCCTATTGCAGTTAATTTCCTTGCGAGCTCCTCTCTCATTGTGAGGGTTGCAATTTGCGATCCCCAGTCGTTTGATTTCAGTGATACCACTTTCAGGTCTGCAGGTTCTATGTTCGTACGCTTTTTTATATCGTTTTTTAGGGCTGTTTCGTCTATATCAGCCTCTATGTCCAGAATATGGATCGTAGATTCATCTTTTCTTATGGTGACCTTTGTATCTTGTAAATTTTTCTGTATTGTCTCTTTCATCTTCAAGGCATTTTGGTTTCCACCCGCAACTTCCAGGAGAAGGTCCCCTTTCATTGTTTTTCTCATGGCTTTTACTGTAATTCCGTCTGATCTGATGTTAATCCCTTCTTTAACCTTCCTCAATATATCCGCGTAGTTTTGGCCTCCTGCACTTACGATGACCGTCCCAGTCTCTGGCCGGCTATTTATAGTGGGTCCTTGTTTTTTTGTTTGCCATCTGATCATGTGTATGTCCATTTCCGCATCCCTAAATACGTATTCCAGACACTTCCTTATATATTCCTGGTTAAGTGGGCCCGTCCATGTGATCTTGGCCTCCTTTTTTTCACCTTGTGTCGCCATGAGATTTTTCCATGCTGTTAGTAATTCGTATAGAGTTTTTGTGTCCGTTATGCCAGTGGGATCCGTTTTGTATGGCAAGGCATATACTATCTTGGTTTTTTTCTTCATGCCTCCTTTACTGCTGCACGTTTCCGTGCTGCTTCTCATATGCTCAATATTCCCTTCCGTCAGTCCTTCTTCTATGAGGGCACTGACCTCCGGGTACTTGTCCACTGTTCTTATCGTGTGCTCGTCCCAGCTGTCTTTTGTTGGATCAATTATAATAGCGATGTCCTCATCTGCGTTGCCGTTCGTTGCGATATTTCTCCTAATATTTGCATTTTTGTACTCTTCCTCGGGCCAGAGTTCATCAAGTACTTCTGCCAGCCTGTTGTAATCCTTTGGTGCATTTAGGGCTTGTTTGATTTTTTCGTGTGTGTCGTTTCTCGCCGCCTCCATCTCAGCCTCGATCGTCTCAGCTGTTACCTGGGTGCTTATTGTTCCGGTGCTCATTGTTATCGTTGTATCCGTTTGGGTCGATGCCTCTTTTGTGATTGCCGATTTTTTTAGCTTTTTTTCTGCTTGTACCTCCGTATTTTTTTCCATTTTTGCCAGATGCTTTATAACCCTGTCCAATTTTTTAACGTGTGCTTTTATTTCTCTTTTTGTGTTAGTGTTCTCGTTCACTAGTTTGATTAATTCTTCGCTCAATTTCTGTACCTCGTTTAGGGTGGTTTCCCATTTACGTTCTTTAGCCGGAGAAATATGCTTCCTCTTATTTCTTGGGGTTTCCCTGGTGTGTTTATAGTAGCTTGCTTCGCTGTCGTTGCGTGCCACTTCATTTTTTTCTTCCTGGCTGGGTGCGGTCCCAGCTTGCTCCAACCTCACTTTGTTTCCCCCCTCGTCTTCTGAGTCTTCTATTAGGTGTAGCTCATCCGGGATTTGCTCACTTTGTATCTTATATAAGGGACCCTTTTCCAGGTCCTCATCTGCTAGGTCCGTCGGGGTTTGGTCTCCTAGATTCCTACTCCAGGGCTCCCCGTCATTTCCCTGTGAAGTCATGAAGACGTCATCTAGTTGCGCTACTTGCGTTCCTTTGGTGGGTGTCCGTGCCAGAGATGACCTGCGTAAACTTGGGTTAGTTTTGTCCTCCTCCGTTCCTGTAGCTCTGGTATTTTTTACAAGCGTCTGGAGAAGTGCCGCTTCATACTTGTTTCTTTCCTCCCGTTCCTCGGGTGTTTCCAGTTTCGGTTTATTAGTTTTTTTTTCTTCTAGAAAGGATTCCATATCTTATCCCACGAGTAGCTAGGGAAAAAATCTGTCCTCCCCTGCAGAGCCCCGCATGCAGGGGTAAGGCTGGGTACGGACGGGAGGACGCCAGATCTCCTGCCGGCTCCGTTCGGGACCATTTAACGCCTGGCCATTCACCCCTCGGCACGGGTCGCGTGACACCTTGGGTTGCGGATTTTTGAAAGGGTTTACTCCCTGGAACCTTACCTAACCTAACCTAACCTAACCTAACCTTTTTTTTTTTTTTTTTGGGGTGGAAAATCCTGCATAGGACACTGCGCGCTAGATGTTCATGGCGCAGTAGTGTCGGACTCCTACCGACTAAAAACCACCCCTTGCCCGATCTTCCGAAAGAACCTCCTTGACACCCGGTACTATCTGAACGACACTATCCAGGGTGTCAGGAAGGGGAGGAGAAAACCTCTATTCTCGATGTTCCCTCTGCATTAAACGTTCTTCATTCTCCTTTTCTTTCATTATTTTTGAGATAAAGCCAGTTATTTTTGTCCACGAGCTCTTTCCTAGTATCATTTTCCCCACTATGTTCTCCGTTGTTAGCACATCCCCAATATCCAGTTGTATTGCGCTTCTCGGCGCAAACCATCTCTCGTATTCCATTATTGTGTTCTCTGGCGAGTCCAAGTTTCCACAATACACACATATGTCATTTGCTGCCTTACGAATTCTATGGGTGTAACTTCTAAAAGACCCGTGCCCGCTCAGGAACTGGGTGACGTAATAGTTTAGTTTCCTAAACTTGCACGATAGCCATGGCTCTAATATGGGGATCAGCTTTTTGGTCCATTGTCCGTTATTTGTATTTTCATTCCAGTTATTTTGCCATTTTGTTCTTGTATTCCTAGCTGCTTCCTCCCAAGTTGAAGGTCCGTCCCCTTTCCTCTCGTAAATTTCGACTCTCTCTTCTGCTAGAAGATCGATGGGAGCCACCCCCGTTATCACGCATATCGCTTCCTTCGATACTGTTCGGTAGGCACTAGCCACTCTCAAGAGCATCTGTCTCTGAGTGCTCAGTATCATATTACAGTACTTTTTCACTTTCATAGACCTTATCCATACTGGAGCGCCGTTTGTGTTTGGCAGTATCCTAGTAAGTGCCGATATCAGTTTTTCGGTCTTCTTGACCGTTTCCCTTATATGAGCGTTGTAAATTAACTTGTCGTCAATATGTATCCCTAAGCATTTGACAGATTTCTGGGGGGTTACTGTCACGTTTTCTATTTTAAAGTGTATGCCTTCTCGTTTCCGTGGGCCTCTTACTATTATAGCTTCCGTTTTACTTGCCGCTATTTCTAGATTGTTTGTATTTATCCATTCCACTATTTTTCTGATTGCCATGTTGGCCTTTTCCATTAAAATATCTTTGTTCTTTGCCCTGATGATCAGGGTAAGGTCATCGGCATAGGCCACCGTGGCACATTCCGTAGGGAGTTTCAACCTCAACACCGTGTCGTAGAGGATCTTCCACAATGTTGGTCCAAGGACCGATCCCTGTGGAACACCTTGCGTAGTCGTCATTTCTTCTTTGTCGACGTATATCTTCCTTTGATTCAGGTAATTATTTATTATATTTCGCAAATATTCACTGATGCCTAGTTCCCTCATTTTGTTTTTTATAATACTCCATGATGCCATCCAAAGCACCTCGTCACCATGACCTTGAGGTAGATCCTGCAGTGCGTCCATCCTACCTTTATTCGCCCCTTCCCTATCATTTCACCCTCTTGTGCGTATGACACTTCGACTGTCACTGTTTGGCTTCCATTTTTATTTGTTCTTATTGATGTGATTGCAAAGTCTTCGTCGTAAAGTGTGGGCCTGGCGTTTAAGATATCTGCTCTGATTTGTTCCTCACCGAGGTCCGCATCAATGTCGTTTATAAACAGTGTTGCTTCGTTTTTGGCCGTCTGGACCTGGAGTTCCGGCGCATTTTTAATGATCTCGTTTTTGAGTGCCTCACATTGCGATTTCCCGCCTACCACCTCCAGCATGAGGTCCCCTTTGCTTGTTTCTTCAGGTTTTTAAGGGTCACCCCGGTATCTTGCAGATTGGTGTTCTCTTTAACCTTTTTCAGTAGTTCTGCAAACGTCCTTCCTTCCGCCTTGACAAAAACCCTGTCTTCTCTGGTTTTCCTACTCTTAACCGCGATTTTCTTTGTCGTTTCTTTGATCACTATATTTATCTCTGCATTGTAGAAGGCGTGTTCGGCACATTTTCTCAGATAGTTTTCATCTAGTCTTCCTCTCGCTTTTAGTACCAGGTCATTGCAGCTATGTATTACACATTCATCTTTCAGTTTCCTTATAATATCGTGTAGTTTTTCGATGTCGTTTATTTCGCTTTCCTCCATTTTGTATGGCACTAGGAAAGTTGTAGTTACCTTTTCCTCCTTGTTTCCTTTGTTCTTACTAGTTGTTATTTCCGCTTGCGTCTTTACGAATTCGATTTGACCCTCTGAGATTCCTTCCTCCGTGATTTCCTCGATTTCAGGATGTTCGTAGTCCGTCTGCTTCTCCTTTCCTGGGTTCACCAGTATGGCAGTGTAGCTTCCTACATTTCGTCTTCCCGCGCTCTCTGCCATTATTTTTGTTCTCTTGTACATATGCTCAGGCCACGCATAATCGATTATTTCTCTGAGGTCATTCTCCTGCTGGAGGTTAATCTCAATTTGTGCAATTTTTCTTATCCTTTCCACTTCCTCGTCCTCCTCCATGATATCTGGTGTTACCTGCGTCTCAATGCTCACCATTTCTACCCTTGTCTCCATTGTCTCTCTTATGTCTGAGTTTCTCTCCTCTACCTTTTTTCTCAGCGTGTCCACTTCTTCCGCTGCCTCTTTCGCCTTTTTTTCGGCTACCTCCTTTTCCGCTTTCAGCTTTTTTATTAGCTGCAAATCTGTTTTATCATCACGCTCGCTTTCTTCTTGTAGCTTTCTAATTGTGTCCTCAACGCGGCCCAGGAAAGCCGTCCTTTTTCTGAGTACCCCGACTACCTCGTGCATTTCCCTGGAGAGCTTTTTTATTTCAACTTTCGTATTGACATTACCCTTTATTAGTGTCATCATCTTGGCAGCTTTATCTACGAGCTTTGCTACTGTCTCCTTTAGTTTCTCAAAATCTTGCGTTTTGTCCTGCAACATTTTTCTCTTCCTTCTCTGCGTCCCTGTGTCCTCCTCCTCCTCGTCAGAGTCCAGGAGGTAGATTGGGTTCGTAACCACTTGTTCGTCCTGGAAGTCGTCTAGGGTGCCAGACGTGCCCTGCTTTGGGGTCTTATAAGCTTCATCGCTTTCTTCTTCCTCGCGACTGTCGCTTACTAATTGTGGGTTTTCCACCTTCTCTCCATATGCCTCAGGGGTCTTGGTGGATACAGCAGCATCCTCCGTTATCCTCATGGTCACTGGCGATCTAGTCAGCTTCTGTCCCATTTGAGCTCTCTGCAGTTCAGCTTCATACTCTTCTCTCTCTCTTCTTTGTTCTTCGCTTTCCTCCTTCTCCTTTCTTTCTTTTCCCTCCTTGTCTTTAGTTTTGTGTTTTTGGTCCATGTGCGTCCCACGAGTAGCTAGGGAAGTATATATCGACCCCTGCAGAGCCCCGCATGCAGGGGTAGGGCATCTTCCCCGCCGGGTTGCCCGGTCCAGCGGGCATCGCTTGCGACACACTTTATCACCCCTGTGCCATGCATCCCTGCGGCGCGATGGTGCTACACCGTTTGATTGGGGGACGCGGTAGCCCCCCTGCCTCCAGTGCCCCGGCTTGGGGCACAAGTGCAGGAAGGACTGAAAGATAAGAGGACATAGCCGCCTCCCCTATGTCCTTGGTAGTGAGAAAAGGAGTGACCCCTGGCCCTCGAATGCTCTAATAGCGTCGGGGTCGGAAAAAAACAAGAGTTGGCTCAGTGTGGCCGACAGAAAGACAAAAGAGAGTGGTCCTGCTCCAGTCTAGATGAAACAAAGTAGGGCTAAGTTGTAGTACTCCCAGGGTCGCCATCCCTGCACACTAGGTGTGTGTCTCTAGGACAGGCCCGCCACGAGTAGGCACCCAACAGTCTTGCTTGTGGAGAGGCTATATGTTATAATGTACGCTTCACACTCGCCTGGGGAGACCCCCGAGCCCAACCTAACCTAACCTAACCTAACCTAACCTTTTTTTTTTTTGTTTTTCTAGAGGGGGGTGAAAATGCTACATTGCACGAAGGCCGCTGGTTGTCAGTCGCGAGCCAACAGACTCCTACCGGCTAAAAACACCCTCCGTACCCTTTTTATATCTGGAAGTGTCCAGGACAATCTTTCAGATATAAACGGCAAATTTGGGTCTGCTATACAATTATTTCTCTGTCTCGGGCCTGGAACATTCTCTCTTCCGCCTCCTTCTGTTGCATAATCTTTTGCTAATCATCTTGTTGACCACGGTTTCCGGGGTTAATTCACCGATGGCCGTTTCTAGTGCAGTTCTCTCCCTGATCCATCTGGGGCATGTGAATATTGTGTGCTCCGGGTCATCGTTTTCTTCGTGGCAATATGTACACGCGCTGCTTTGTGATTTTCCAATACGAGTAATGTACGACCTGAAAGAACCATGTCCACTTAGAACCTGTGTTAGGAAGTAATTTACCGGTCTATGTTTGCACTCACTCCAAGCTATAACATTTGGTATTAGGCGCTTGGTCCATTGGGCCTTGTCGAAATTTGCGTCCCATTTTTCCATGGTCCTTTTCCTCTCTTCCCTCCTCACGGTCTCATCGACGTTGTGTCTTTCTTCCAGTCTCGCTCTTTCCGTTACAAGCAGGTCAATGGGTGGAGTAGCTGTGATTACGTTGATGGCATCAGCCGACACCGTTCTGTAAGTCATAGCTACTCTCAGCAGCATTTTCCTTTGTGTAGATGTTATCATTTGCCGGTATTTGTTCACTCTCATCACTCCACCCCAGATGGGAGCTGCGTACAGGAGAACCGACTGAACTACCCCGTAGAGTAGCCTCCTTTTTTGTGCTCCTGGTCTCCTAATGTTTGGTAGGAGCTTTGTCAAAGCTGCTGTCTGCCGGTCTGCTTTTTCACATATCTTTTTAACTTGTTCATTACAAATGAACTTATCGTCAAGCCAGACGCCTAGATATTTGACGTATTTCTTAGGGAATATTTCCGTGCCTTCCATTTGGAATGAGATATGTTCCCTTTTCCTTGGGCCTTTCAGCACAATGGCTTCGGTTTTTTGCGGCGCCAGTTCCAGCCCGTTGTCTTTCATCCATATACTTACCTTTTCAAGGACGACGTTTGCCTTACCCATCATATTCTCCTTATTGTTGTCTCTAACGATGACAGCCAGGTCATCCACGTATGCGACTGTGTAACAACCCATAGGCAGGTCTAGTCTCAGAACCCCATCGTAGAGGACATTCCACAGGGTAGGTCCAAGAACCGAGCCCTGTGGGACGCCCTGTGTCATGTCCCGTATATATTTGCCCTTTTGTAAAGTTCTACTGGAGAGGTATGATCCTATGATCTTGATGAGGTAATCACTGATCCCGATATCCGTCAGTCTGTTTAAAATGAGATGCCATTTAGCCGTGTTAAAAGCATTCTTCACGTCTATTAGGATAGCGGACCCCCATTTCTGTTTTCCCTGACTAGCCTTAAGCACGACCTGCCTTATCGCCGTAGTGGTGGACATTTTGGCCCTAAACCCGAATTGTGTAGGAGCAATCCCCCTTTTTTGCTCGATTTCGAGTTCCAGTCTCCCCTTGATCATATGTTCCAGGAGTTTTCCCAGGCCATCTAGGAGGCAGATGGGTCTGTACTTTATTTCTTCTACCCTGTTATCTTTTGGAATCAGGGCCACAATTGCTTTCTTCCAAGTCTCTGGAAAGTTTACCTCGAGAAGCAGATCGTTTAAGACATCCAGGATTTTATCGGGAAAGGTGCGAGTTGCTAATTTTATTCCGTGAGAATGCCATCCTGGCCCGGGGCCTTCCCGAGTTTCATTTTGTCTGCTGCTGTTATGAGTTCCTCATGCGTGAAAGGGTGGGGCGGTTCTGTTGGGCCTCGGTATTCGTGTTGGTGTTGTATGTCTCCATATGGGAACAGACTGTTAATGATTTCGATACTGCTGTCTTGACTCAGGGAGTAGGGTGTCTTGAGATGTTTCGTCCCCTCTGTTATTATCTTGTATCCCTGGCCACAAGGATCCTCGTCTAATTTGTCACACAGGATATTCCATTGTTCTCTTTTGGATGTTCTTATGGCCTTACTCAGCTCGTTCCTTCTTTCTTTGAACTCTTGCTCCAACCGGGTTATATTTGCATTTTGTTCGTTTCTACCCCTAGCCCGGGTCAGTCTTCTCCTGGAGTGGTTACATTCCGCACGCTTAGCAGCGATATCATCATTCCACCATACCGGCTGGGCTCTATCTCTTCCGTGTTGGTCCTTATCTATGGCTAGTTTCTGGGCATTCGTTATAGATTTCGTTAGCTGATGACTGTTTGTTATGTTGTCTGCCGTGATTTCGAGTGCATTCTTGAAGATTCGTGCGTTGATGTGGAGCTTTGTGTTCCATTCCGTTTTGGTTTGCCTTGTATCTGTTCGGATTTCAAAATATATGTTCCTATGCAGACTCATATTCTCTTCGGTGGAGACCGCCCACCCTGTGACTTTGGGTGCCATCCCCTGGGAGGAGAGGGTAATGTCTATGAATGATGCTTGATTTCCCCTGACAAACGTGGGGGTGTTTCCCTCGTTTTGCACTACAATGTCCAGTGTACTCACTCCGAGAGATGTTCGCCTCTTAGGTCCGTCTGCCCAGAATTCCACATAGTAGATTTTGCATTTAGATCTCCTGCCAGAATGAAGTTTCTTTTGAGTCTGGCATGCTGCATGACAGCGTCAATATACCTCTTATATTCATCAAGATTGATGTTTGGTGACACGTAGCAGTTGAGGATAGACCATTTATCGAAATCCAGACTAATGTACCCGAGTCCCCTGGTGTGTCCTTTAATACCACAGTTCTTATTACGGCATAGGATATCAGCGGTAGCCTCCACCCGTTCTCTGCCTATGAATCTATTATATTTCGGAGGAGTCCTATGGACTCCGCCGATGCTTCGAGATTGTCCAAAATAGGATTGGGCCCCTCTCTCCCTGTCTGGGTTGAGTCCTGTCTGGATTGGGTGAGGTTTTTCTCAGTTGCTGGCCTCCTCGCTCTAGCCTTTTTCCTTGCCCCTTTCAAGGCATTTTTGAATGCCGGGCATTTTGATGTCCCCAGCCTGTGACCTTCATCTTCGCACACCGGGCAATATTCAGACTCTTCGCAATCGTTTGAATTATGCTCCCCTTTGCCACATTTTTAGCACATTTTCGTTCTGTCGGGCCCTTCGCACTTCTCCTTAGTATGTTCGTAAGACCAGCATTTCGAGCATCTTACTACCCCCATCCTCTTCTCGAGCCTACACCTCGCAAAGTCTATCCTTAGGTAACCCTCTGAAAGTATGGCTTCAGCTGTTCGTTTTGGCAGAACTAGTGTGGTTGCAGATGTATCGTTGAGCGCTGGTCTAATCTCACTGACCTTGCAGTCTTCGTTCCACGTCCCGGTGGCTTGTCTTACAGCTTCTATCACCTCCTCTTTAGTCGCATCAGCCAGCATTCCCCTCACGTATATAGTCTCTGAGGGTTCGTGTCCTAATTTCCTTACGTTCAGTTGACTGTTGTTTTTTAGCGCGGAGCTAATGGTGCTAAGTGCTTCACTGTCTCTCTCCAGGGTCATCAGTAGTTTTCCGTCCGTCGTGCTTTTGATGCATCTAATGTGCTTAGCCGCCGTGCTCTGTGTGATTGAGTCTTTAACTGCTTCCAATGTTTCCCTGAAGTTCTTACCTCCTCCGTTAATAATTATGCCGTAGGTCGGTCTGGTTCTCTCAGTATTCGGCCCCGGGTTCTGTTTTCCAGTGGTGTATATCTCCACCTTGGTCGCGGATCTGTGGAAGATGGCTTCCGTCATCTTCTGGAGGTCTAGGACAGTCATGTTCTCCACATGATGCATGATTACCCTTTGGTCCAATATCGTTTCTCCTTTTAGCTGAATTAGTTTGTCCCAAATGTCCGGTTCCGTGCCATCATGGTTTATCTTGATGACTTTTTGGGTTAATTGGTCCCTGGCTCCTCTGATCCTTGTAGTTTGCTCAATGACATTTATATCCTCTTTCAGGTCTGCTAGTTCTGGGAATCTTTCCCTGTACTGCCTTTGTATGCTGCCATTCATTTGCAGATCCTTTGGCTCGGTGAGGACTACTTTAACCGCCGTGTTGTCTGCGACCAGGGGGTTGCCTATAACCACTTTCGTATTTTCTAAAATTGAGTTTCCCCATTTTAGGGCTTGTATATCCTTGTATTTTTTGTATTCCCCTGTAGCCTCTATGTGAAGGAGAGTTTCTTCCTCTTCTGATTGGTTTCCCGCTTCCAATTGGTCGGTGTCGAATACCACTTGTAGTTCCTTTGTGATCATTTGGCTAGTAATGCTTCGGATTTTGTCTGCTACCTCCCTGATTTTGTCTATTTCGTTCGGGGAATCTTTGATTATTTTCCCTAAGTCCCTCGAAGCTTTTTCGGCCTGATTGGTTAGGATCTTCTCCCATTGCCATCCGTGTTTTTCCCCTCGTGAGCATACTTCAGGTTTGGCTTCTTTGGAGTATTTTCTGGTGTATCCTCTCCTTCCAAACTCTTTCTTTTAATCCTGTCGGATCTTGCCTTTTCATCATCCCAAGTGAGATCAATGACTCCCACGTTTGGGTTTCTCACGTTGAGGTCCTTCTGGGGAGGACTCGTTATGGAGTGTCTTCTGAAAGATACAAATTCAATGGGCATTTCCACTGCCGGCTTGACCTTTGGTATTGCGCCCGTAGACGTACCAGGTACCTGCTCTGGTTTCTCTGTTTGGTTGAGTTCATCCTCAATTTTCTTCCGAAATACTATTGCACTTCCCGTCGAGTTTCTTCTCGGGCTGGTTCTGAAACTTGTCACCTTAGGTGTGGTTAACTTTGTCGTCGGTATGCTTGAGGTTTTTCCCGAGAGGGTGTGCTTTCCTCTCAGCACCTCGGGCGGTTTGGTTTTGGTTTTAGTTATACTATTTTTCATGCTATTCCCACGAGTAGCTAGGGAAATTCTGTCCACCCCTGCAGAGCCCCGCATGCAGGGGTAGGGCATCTTCCCCACCGGATTGCCTGGTCCGGTGGGCATCGCTTGTAACACACTTAAACACCCCTGTGCCATGCATCCCTGCGGCGCGATGGTGTTACACCGTTGGATTGGGGGACGCGGTAGCCCCTCTGCCTCCAGCGCCCCAGCTTGGGACTCGGAGACAGAAAAGGACTGGAAGGCAAGAGGACATAGCCGCCTCCCCTATGTCCTGGTAGTGAGAAAAGGAGTGACCCCTAGCCCTCGAATGCTCTAATAGCGTCGGGGTCGGAAAAGAACAAGAGTTTGCCCAGTGTGGCCGACAGAAAGATAAAAGAGAGTGGTCCTGCTCCAGTCTAGATGAAACAAAGTAGAAACCAAGCTGTAGTACTCCCAGGATCGCCAACCCTGCACACTAGGTGTGTGTCTCTAGAAGGGCCTTTTTATCGAGGTATTCCCCCCTCTAGATCCATTGGGTTCAGTAAGAGACAGGCCCGCCACGAGTAGGCACCCAACAGTCTTGCTTGTGGAGAGGCTCTATGTTATGATGTACGCTTCACACTCGCCTGGGAAGACCCCCGAGCCCTTACCTAACCTAACCTAACCTAACCTATCCTTACCTAACTCGTTGGGTTAGATCATTTTCAAATTCGAATTTTCAAAATGAAAAAAAATTCAAGAAAAATCTAAATTATAACCATGTAACCCAACTTGACTATCTAACCTAACCTGACTATCTAACCCAACCTGAGTATCTAACCTAAACTAACTCAGGTCGGGTTAGATCAATTTCGAATTGAAATTTTGAAAAAAAAAATTAAGCAAAAATCGAAATTATGACCATGTAACCCAACTTGACTATCAACCTCACCTGACTAACTAACCCAACCTGACTATCTAACCTAACCTAACCTAACCTAACCTAACCTATCCTTACCTAACTCAGGTTAGGTTAGATCAATTTTAAATTCGAATTTTCAAAATGAATAAAAATTCAAGAAAAATCGAAATTATAACCATGTAACCCAACTTGACTATCTAACCTAACCTGACTATCTAACCCAACCTGAGTATCTAACCTAACCTAACCTAACTCAGGTTGGGTTAAATCAATTTCGAATTAAAATTTTGAAAAAAGAATTAAGCAAAAATCGAAATTATGACCATGTTACCCAACTTGACTATCTCACCTATCCTAACCTAACCTAACTCAGGTTGGGTTTGATCAATTTCAAATTCGAACTCTCAGAATGAAAAAAAATTTAAAAAAATCAAAATAATGATCATGTAACCCAACTTGACTATCAACCTAACCTGACTATCTAACCCAACCTGACTATCTGACCTAACCTAACCTAATCTAACCTATCCTTACCTAACTCAGGTTGGATAAGATCAATTTCAAATTCGAACTCTCAGAATGACAAAAAAAATTTTAAAAAAATCAAAATTATGACCATGTAACCCAACTTGACTATCAACCTAACCTGACTAACTAACCCAACCTGACTCTAACCTAACCTAACCCAACTCAGGTTGGGTAAAAATCAGTTCAAATTTTGAATTTTCGAAAAAAAATTAAACAAAAATCCAAATTATGACCATGTAACCCAACTTGACTATCTAACCTAACCTGACTAACCCAACCTGACTATCTAACTTATCCTAACCTAACTTAACCTAACCCAACTCAGGTTGGGTTGGATCAATTTCAAATTTGAATTTTCAAGATGAAAAAAAAAGAAACAAAAATCTGAAACCTAACCTTTTTTTTTTCCGGTAGAGGTGAAAACTCATGTTTACTGCATACTTGGGTGTCCATCGTATTACGGTTATGCCGGACTCGAGTAGCAAAAGCTGCTCGCCTACCAGCCAAAACACCTCCTGAGCCCTCTCTCACAC
Organism: Chrysolina haemoptera; assembly: GCA_958298965.1. Lineage (NCBI taxonomy): Eukaryota > Metazoa > Arthropoda > Insecta > Coleoptera > Chrysomelidae > Chrysolina > Chrysolina haemoptera. The sequence continues at coordinate 178,731 of OY282593.1, read as the reverse complement.
CCGGAGCTCCCCGGTTGGATATTACAGGTGCGAGCGGCTGTGTACTGTTTGTTTCTCTTTTGTTCTTAGTTTCTTGCCCTGGCTTGTGCTTGGCGTGTTCTCTCCTCAATCTCTTTCTGCTTCATTATTTTCCGTAATTGGTTTGTGGCCTGCCTCCAAAGGGTTTGGTTACTTATCATTTTCGTGACTATGCTTTCAGGGTTTAGGTTTCCCAGCAAGGCTTCCAATTCCGTTCTTTCCGTACTCCACCTGGGGCAGGTGAATTTTGTGTGCTCAGGATCGTCCCTTACCTAACCTAACCTAACCTATCCTTACCTAACTCGTTGGGTTAGATCAATTTCAAATTCGAATTTTCAAAATGAAAAAAAAATTCAAGAAAAATCGAAATTATAACCATGTGACCCATCTTGACTATCTAACCTAACCTGACTCTCTAACCCAACCTGAGTATCTAACCTAACCTAACTCAGGTTGGGTTAGATCAATTTCGAATTGAAATTTTGAAAAAAAAATTAAGCAAAAATCGAAATTATGACCATGTAATCCAACTTGACTATCAACCTAACCTGACTAACTATCCCAACCTGACTATCCAACCTAACCTAACCTAACTTAACTTAACCTAACCTAACTTAACCTAACCTAACCTAACCATTTTTTTTTGGTGGGGGAAAACCGCTTGGCACCAGGGCCTTGGTTCAATCAGCCCTGGTAGTGTCGGGCGCTACTGCGACTAAAACCCCCCTCTCTTCTCCCCGACACCCCGGCTTCGTCGTAAGACATACTTTCGCGGGTGTCAGGTGGTCTCTATTACTTTTGTCGTCATCATTTCTGTCACATGTTCTCTTCCTCCCTATCGCCTTTCCTCGCTCTGGGCCGCTCTCTCCTCGAGCTCTTTCTTCTCCATTATTTTTTTGATGGTGGCGTGTATGCAATCCCATCTATTTTTGGACTCTGTCATGTTCTGGGTCATATTATCTGCGGTAATCGTTTCGCCAATCTCGAGTGACAATTGAACTCGGGGCCTTTCACACCTGGGACAATGGAAGAGCGTGTGCTCGGGTGTGTCTTCTTCTCCCTCTCCACAGTATCGGCAGTCCGGGTTGTTACTCTTTTTTATCCTATACGTGTATGTACCAAAAGACCCGTGGCCAGTGAGTGCCTGCGTTAGAAAATAATCCAGTCGTCTGTGTCCATATGCGACCCACGTCCGTAAGTCTGGGATTAGTCTTTTTGTCCACTGTCCCGTCTGTTCGTTTTCCTGCCACGACTCCTGCCACTTGTCCAGTGTGTCTTGCCTGGCCCTTTTTCTGTTGGTTTCGAGGTGTCCATCTCCGTTCACATAGAGGATATGTCTTTCTTTCACCAATCTCTCTATTGGCGGATTCCCTGTTATCACTTGGATCGCTTTTGTAGAGGCTGTCCTATAGGAGCTCGCTACCCTCAGTAGCATCCGCCGCTGTACTGTCTCCAGCCTCTTTCTGTAGGTTTCTACTTTCATCGCCATATGCCAAACCGGTGCTCCGTACAACAAGATAGACTGGACAACTCCGTTCAGCATCTCCCTTTCACAACTGCATGATCCATCTATGTTCGGCATCACTCTCGACATTGCGGACGCGCTCTCCTCCGCCTTCTTGGCCACTCTCTTTGTGTGCTCCCCAAAGCTCATCTGGTCGTCAAGGTACACCCCCAGATATCGCCCTGCTTTGATATGTCTCACAACTTCTCCTCCTATGTTCAAGGCTTGTTCCCTCTTTCGGGGGCCCCTGAGGATTACCAACTCTGTCTTATTCGTTGCGATCTCCAAGTGGTGCTCTGTCATCCATCTAATGATTCGGGTTACTGATTCTTCCGCCCTCTCAATGAGATCCTCCTTTGTTTTAGCTATGACCACTAGTGCCAGATCATCGGCGTAGGCGATGGACTTTGCCCCCTCCGTAAGGTCAACCTCCAGAAACCCATTATATAGTAAGTTTCATAGATCCGGTCCCAGTATCGAGCCTTGTGGAACTCCCGCTGTGACCTCCATCTCCTTACCGCAGACGCTGATGCGCCTGCTCTCTAAATATTTATTAATGATTGCAGTCAGATATCTGGGGATGCCTCTTCCCACCAACTATCGGATTATCAAACTCCATGCCACCGTATTGAAGGCGTTCTTTATGTCCAGTGTTATTAGTATGCACCACATGTTTCTATGATCTCTTGCCACCTGCATGACTGCTCCACCGCGTCTATGGTAGAGTGTCCCTTCCGAAAACCATGCTGGTTCCGTGACAGGCCCCCGCTATCCTCTATTGCCTGGCGCAGTCTCCCTCGCAGCATTCCTTCAAACAGCTTACTCGTCACACTTAGAAGGCACAGTGGCCGTGTGATCATCCATCGCCTTTTCATTTCACTTTGGTATAAGTACTAAACGTGCAAGTTTCCAGTTTGTGGGAAAGTTTTCTTCCCTCAGCAATGCATTGAGCATCTTCAGCATCCATTCTGAGGCCGCTTCAACTGCGGCCTTTATGGCTTCCGGTGGAATCCCATCTAGCCCAAGAGCTTTTCCGGTTTTTAAACATTTTGCCGCCATGAAACCTAACCTAACCTAACCTAACCTAACCTAACCTATCCTTACCTAACTCAGGTTGGGTTAGATCAATTTCAAATTCGAATTTTCAAAATGAAAAAAAAAATTCAAGAAAAATCGAAATTATAACCATGTAACCCAATTTTACTATCTAACCTAACCTGACTATCTAACCCAACCTGAGTATCTAACCTAACCTAACTCAGGTTGGGTTAGATCAATTTCGAATTGAAATTTTGAAAAAAAAATTAAGCAAAAATCGAAATTATGACCATGTAATCCAACTTGACTATCAACCTAACCTGACTAACTATCCCAACCTGACTATCCAACCTAACCTAACCTAACTTAACTTAACCTAACCTAACTTAACCTAACCTAACCTAACCATTTTTTTTTGGTGGGGGAAAACCGCTTGGCACCAGGGCCTTGGTTCAATCAGCCCTGGTAGTGTCGGGCGCTACTGCGACTAAAACCCCCCTCTCTTCTCCCCGACACCCCGGCTTTGTCGTAAGACATACTTTCGCGGGTGTCAGGTGGTCTCTATTACATTTGTCGTCATCATTTCTGTCACATGTTCTCTTCCTCCCTATCGCCTTTCCTCGCTCTGGGCCGCTCTCTCCTCGAGCTCTTTCTTCTCCATTATTTTTTTGATGGTGGCGTGTATGCAATCCCATCTATTTTTGGACTCTGTCATGTTCTGGGTCATATTATCTGCGGTAATCGTTTCGCCAATCTCGAGTGACAATTGAACTCGGGGCCTTTCACACCTGGGACAATGGAAGAGCGTGTGCTCGGGTGTGTCTTCTTCTCCCTCTCCACAGTATCGGCAGTCCGGGTTGTTACTCTTTTTTATCCTATACGTGTATGTACCAAAAGACCCGTGGCCAGTGAGTGCCTGCGTTAGAAAATAATCCAGTCGTCTGTGTCCATATGCGACCCACGTCCGTAAGTCTGGGATTAGTCTTTTTGTCCACTGTCCCGTCTGTTCGTTTTCCTGCCACGACTCCTGCCACTTGTCCAGTGTGTCTTGCCTGGCCCTTTTTCTGTTGGTTTCGAGGTGTCCATCTCCGTTCACATAGAGGATATGTCTTTCTTTCACCAATCTCTCTATTGGCGGATTCCCTGTTATCACTTGGATCGCTTTTGTAGAGGCTGTCCTATAGGAGCTCGCTACCCTCAGTAGCATCCGCCGCTGTACTGTCTCCAGCCTCTTTCTGTAGGTTTCTACTTTCATCGCCATATGCCAAACCGGTGCTCCGTACAACAAGATAGACTGGACTGCATACTGAACCTGACTATCTAACCTAACCTAACCTGACTATCTAACCCAACCTGAGTATCTAACCTAACCTAACCTAACTCAGGTTGGGTTAGATCCATTTTGAATTAAAATTTCAAAAAAAAAAATTAAGCAAAAATCGAAATTATGACCATGTAACCCAACTTGACTATCAACCTAACCGGACTAACTAACCCAACCTGATTATCTAACCTAACCTAACCTAACTCAACCTTACCTAACTCAGGTTGGATAAGATCAATTTCAAATTCGAATTTTCGAAATGAAAAATTTTTTTTTAGAAAAATCGAAATTATAACCATGTAACCCAACTTGACTATCCAACCTATCCTAACCTAACCTAACCTAGCCCTCTCTCACACCCGGAGCTCCCCGGTTGGATATTACAGGTGCGAGCGGCTGTGTACTGTTTGTTTCTCTTTTGTTCTTAGTTTCCTGCCCTGGCTTGGGCTTGGCGTGTTTTCTCCTCAATCTCTTTCTGCTTCATTATTTTCCGTAATTGGTTTGTGGCCTGCCTCCAAAGGGTTTGGTTACTTATCATTTTCGTGACTATGCTTTCAGGGTTTAGGTTTCCCAGCAAGGCTTCCAATTCCGTTCTTTCCGTACTCCACCTGGGGCAGGTGAAGATTGTGTGCTCAGGATCGTCCCTTACCAAACCTAACCTAACCTATCCTTACCTAACTCGTTGGGTTAGATCAATTTCAAATTCGAATTTTCAAAATGAAAAAAAAATTCAAGAAAAATCGAAATTTTAACCATGTAACCCAACTTGACTATCTAACCTATCCTAACCTAACCTAACCTAACTCAGGTTGGATTAGATCAATTTCAAATTCGAACTCTCAGAATGACAAAAAAATTTAAAAAAAAAATCAAAATTATGACCATGTAACCCAACTTGACTATCAACCTAACCTGACTAACTAACACAACCTGACTATTTAACCTAACCCTCCTAACCTAACTTAACCTAACCTAACCTAACTTAACCTAACCTAACCTAACTTAACCTAACCTAACTCAGGTTGGGTTAGATCAATTTCAAATTCGAATTTTCAATATGAAAAAAAATTCAACCGAAATCATGACCATGTAACCCAACTTGACTATCTAACCTAATCTGACTATCTAATCCAACCTAAGATCCAACCTAACCCAACCTAACCTAACTCAGGTTGGGTTAGATCAATTTCGAATTCAAATTTTCGAAAATGAAAATTAAACAAAAATCGAAATTATGACCATGTAACCAAACTTGACTATCAACCTAACCTGACTAACTAACCCAACCTGACTCTAACCTAACCTAACCCAACTCAGGTTGGGTAAAAATCAGTTAAAATTTTGAATTTTCGAAAAAAAATTAAACAAAAATCCAAATTATGAACATGTAACCCAACTTGACTATCTAACCTAACCTGACTAACCCAACCTGACTATCTAACTTATCCTAACCTAACCTAACCTAACCCAACTCAGGTTGGGTTGGATCAATTTCAAATTTAAATTTTCAAGATGAAAAAAAAAGAAACAAAAATCTGAAACCTAACCTGACTAACCTAACCTTTTTTTTTTTCGGTATAGGTGAAAACTCATGTTTACCGCATACTTGGGTGTCCATCGTATTACGGTTATACCAGACTAGAGTAGCAAAAGCTGCTCGCCTACTAGACAAAACACCTCCTGAGCCCTCTCTCACACCCGGAGCTCTCCGGTTGGATATTACAGGTGCGAGCGGCTGTGTACTGTTTGTTCCTCTTTTGTTCTTAGTTTCCTGCCCTGGCTTGTGCTTGGCGTGTTCTCTCCTCAATCTCTTTCTGCTTCATTATTTTCCGTAATTGGTTTGTGGCCTGCCTCCAAAGGGTTTGGTTACTTATCATTTTCGTGACTATGCTTTCTGGGTTTAGGTTTCCCAGCAAGGCTTCCAATTCCGTTCTTTCCGTACTCCACCTGGGGCAGGTGAAGATTGTGTGCTCAGGATCGTCCCTTACCTAACCTAGCCTAACCTAACCTATCCTCACCTAACTCGTTGGGTTAGATCAATTTCAAATTCGAATTTTCAAAATGAAAAAAAAATTCAAGAAAAATCGAAATTACAACCATGTAACCCATCTTGACTATCTAACCTAACCTGACTCTCTAACCCAACCTGAGTATCTAACCTAACCTAACCTAACTCAGGTTGGGTTAGATCAATTTCGAATTGAAATTTTGAAAAAAAATTAAGCAAAAATCGAAATTAAGACCATGTAACCCAACTTGACTATCAACCTAACCTGACTAACTATCCCAACCTGACTATCTAACCTAACCTAACCTAACTTAACTTAACCTAACCTTTTTTTTTTTTTTTCGATAGTACTAGCTTTCTCTTCGTTCTTCGCGCCTGCACCCTCATTCCTCCTTAAGTATGTATTAGTTCTTCCTTCCACGAGCAAGTCGATGGGTGGGACACCTGATATCACCTGAACCGCCTCCGACACTGTTCTATACGCACAGACAATTTTCAATAGTAGTCTCCGCTGTAGACTGGTCATCATACAATTGTACTTTTTTACCTTCATAACCCTTTCCCATATCGGAGCTCCATAGAGTAGCACAGATTGTGCCACGTAGTAGAGAATTCTTCTCTTTTCCGTGCGGGGGCCATCGATGTTAGGCATCATTCTCATGAGGGCAGAGACCGTTTTTTCCGCTTTTTCTACCGTGTTCCTCACATGGGCGTTGTATATCATCTTGTTGTCCAAGTGAATACCTAGGCATTTCAATGTCTTACCTGGCGTGATGACTGTTCCGTCTATCGTGAAGACTACATCATCTCTCTTTCTCGGTCCTTTAAGTATGAGGGCCTCTGTTTTTTCCGGGGCAGTGGATAGTTTTGTGTTCCTCATCCACTCTTCGATGATTGCGAGCGATTCGTTGGTTTTTTCGACTAGTGTCCCTTTGTCCCTGGTTCTTACTATCAGGGTGAGGTCATCCGCGTATGCTACTGTGTGGCATTCCTCTGGCAGTTCGAGAGTCAATACCGTATCATACAGGACGTTCCACAGTGTAGGCCCCAGCACAGAGCCCTGTGGAACGCCCTGCGTCATCTCTATTGTATCTTTTTCTATCTTCAACATTCTGTTTTGAAAATAGCTCTCTATGGTGCTGATCAGGTATTCGCTTATTTCTAACTCTCTCAGTCGGTTGATGATTATGCTCCACACAGCAGTATTAAATGCATTCCTAACGTCTATCGTGACTATTGCCACCCACGTCATCCTCGTGCTGTTAGTGTAGCTAATGATTTTTCTCACCGCATCGACTGTAGATTTACCTTTTCTGAAGCCATACTGTGTCTCTGTAATGCCCTGCTTCTGCTCCAGTTCTTCTTCTAGTCTTGCTTTAAGCATCTGTTCGAACAGCTTACCCAGTATGTCCAGTAGGCATATTGTTCGAAATTTTTGACTAGTGTCATCGCGTTTTCCCTTAGGGATGAGTACGACCTTGGCCAACTTCCACGTATTTGGGTATTCCTACCTTTGTAGAACATTGTTAAGTACCTGTAGGACCTTTGCGGGAGCTACCTCCACTGTGATTCTGATGGCGGCTGCAACTATTCCATCTGGCCCTGGAGCCTTACCAGGTTTTATTCTGTCTTTTGCTGCTGTAAGTTCCTCTTCTGTGAATATTGGTGCGTTTTCAACCGTCGTGCTTCTTCTCGGTTCATCCACATTTAGGGGAAATAGCTCTCTAACTATTTTCTTTTTTGTTTCGTACGTGAGTTCGTATGGGCTATATAGATTTCTAAGCTCTCTTATCGCAATCTTATATCCTTGGCCAAAGCAGTCATCATTCAGCTCCTCGCAGAGCGTTTTCCAGCATCTCTTCTTCTCGTTGTTTATGGCATCTTTGTAATTCTTCCTGGCGTCTTTGTATAGGTTCTCAGCTATCGAAATGCTCTCATGGTTAGCGGGGCCTGTTTTCCTTCTCCTTTTCAACGTTCTTCTGGCTGCATTGCATTCCTGTCTTGGTGAGGCGATGTTGTCATTCCACCAGTAAGGTTGCGTTTCGCTTCTATTATTTTTCCTGATGATGCTGATTTCTTGTGCTATTCTAATTTTCTCAGTTAATTTCTTCTGTGTTAAGCTGGGCTCCGTCAGAAGCATATTTATGGCGTCCTGAAACAGCTTTTTGTCTATCTTTTCTGCTCTGGAATTTTGGTCTCTGCGATTCGTTCCCTTTGTTTCCGATGGTGTAATTGATATAAGCGTGGAGGCTTAGACTCTCCTCCTGTAACACTTCCCAGTTCTTCACTTTACTTGCTAGGCCTTGAGTGGTCAGAGTTATATCTATCTGGTAAATGTTGGGGTGTTCCCTCTGTTTAGAATAACCAGGTCTAGAGTGGCTATCCAATCCGCCCAGTACTCCCCTTTATGGTTTGACTTACTAGCGCCCCATAGCGGGGACGCCGCATTGGCGTCGCCCGCTATGATGCAGTTCCTTCCCCTGTCTCTAGCCACTTCCATTAAATTGTACACTGTTAATTTGTACTCGCCTATTGCGATATTCGGTGAGATATAAAAGGCTATAATGTCGAAGTCCCCGAACTCAATGCACACGAAGCTCTCTCGTCTTGTCACCCCCTTTACCCCTATTTTTTTGTTGACGCATTTAACTGCCACATTCAGTTTTTTGTCGGTTAGCCATTCTCCAGTACTGGTAATTTTTTTGTTAGGTTCGGACACAATTAGCAAGTCAATTTTCTTGTCCCTTATTACTATGTTTGCTACATCGTGTGCAGCCCTCGTCCGTCCTAAATTTATCTGGAGAACATTCATAACGGTTGGGTGACCTTCCCACCTCCGTCTCTGTGCTCTCTGATTATCCTCCTGTACACCGGGCATCCCATGGAGTCAGCCCTGTGTCCCTCTTTCGCGCATGTGGTACACGCGACCTTTCCTTCGCACTCTTTTGCTCTATGGCCAGTTTCTCCGCATCTGATGCAAGCGTCAGATCTATCCTCACCCTTGCACTCACTTGCCCTATACCCAAAACCCAGACATCTAAAGCACCTTGTGATGTGTATTTTCTGATATATCCTGCAGGGTACCCATCCAATCTTTATTCTCCCATCGCCGATCAGAGTGTCTCTTAGGGCTCTTTCCACTGCGATGATTGCCATTTGACTTCCATTCTTACTGTTCCTAACCGAGTTGATCTCGATATCATCTCTACCTATCCCTGGTCGTGCCTTTAGGATTTCCTCCATGATCTGGTCTGAGTTCAGATCGGCGTCGATGCTGTTGATGAGGACTGTGGCCTGGTTCCGGGTCATTAGCACATCTAATCTCCTCCTTCAGCACTTCGCTTTGTGTTCTTCCTCCCGCAACTTCCATTAAGAGGTCTCCTTTGTTGGTTCTCTTAAATTTTTTTATGATGAGACCCTTTTCCTCCGGGTTTACTTTCTCTTTCACTGCTTTCAGCAGGTCCGCGAAAGTTCTCCCTTCGGCTTTCACTAAAATCTTATCCTGTCTTGGTTTTCTAGCTGCCCTGTTGACTTGGCTCCTTTGATTATCGTCTGTGATTGTTACCTCCACGTTGCTGTCATAGAAGACGTGCTCTGTGCATTTCCTTAGATATGTATTATCTAATTTCCCCACAGTCTTGATGCCCAAGTTCCTGCATCCTTGTTCCACACAGCTATCCTTTAATTTGGCTAGAACCCTGTACAATTCTGCAATGTCATTCAGGCCGTCTTCCTCAATTTTGTAGGGCACTAGAAACGTAATTTTGTCGCTTTCTTCTTCTCTGTCTATGTGTCTACTTATTGTAGTCCTGGATTTAATTTTAATATATTCTATTTTTCCCTCTTCTATGCCTTCTTCTAGAAGTCCTTCTACTTCCGGATGCTCAGTTTTGATTTTTACGGAGTTGGCGTCTTTCTGGTCTGCGCCAGGACGTATCAGGATGGCGTTATTACTCTGTACGCGGCTCTTGCCTGTTCTGTTGTCCACCATTCGGGTTCGTTTGAATGTTTCCTCCGGCCAGTCAAATCTATTATTTCTCTGAAGTCCCTTCTTTCTAGGAGGTTTTCATTTATTTGTTCCATCTCCTGTATTCGTCTAAGTTCGGCGTCTTCTTTCATTATTTCCGGGGATACTTGTGTCCCCATACTCACCATCAACAACTCTCTTGTTTCCCGACGTGGCTGTGCTCCTGTTTCTGCATTTGCATTTGTGTGTCCCTCCTCCAGCTTCTTTGCAGTTTCCACCAACGATGTAGCCTGCACACCCTGGTCTTTGACCTCGACCTCATCAGGTAGTGTACTGAACACCTTTAGCCGTTTCACATCTAATTCTATTTCTTTGCTTATGCTCTTTATTTCTACCTTAGTGTTTATGTTTGTTTTAATGAGGCTCATCAGCTTGGATGTTTTAATCTCCAATTGGTGTATTTTCTGTTGTAATATCTCCAGTTGTTTTCTGTTTCCTTCTTTTCTGGATTTTTTTTCTTCTGGCGTTTCAACCCTTCTCCTTTTTGGTGTCCGCTTCGATTTATCCTCGCTTGTGCGGATAATTTTTTCCTCTTCTTCACCCTTCCTAAATGTTCCCCTCGAAAACAGTTCGTATAACGGACTTTAATTCCGCTCTTCTGAACTAGCCCCGTCTTCGGTTTGTCCTTGGGGTGTCCCAAAGATATCCTCTTCACATACAGATTCCTTTCTCAAAACGGCTGGTGGCGTTCTCGCTAGTGAGGACCTCCTAATCGAATGGTCCACGTCCTCGTCCTCGATTGTTATTAACCTAACCTAACCTAACCTAACCTAACCTAACGTAACCTAACCTAACCATTTTTTTTTGGTGGGGGGAAACCGCTTGGCACCAGGGCCTTGGTTCAATCAGCCCTGGTAGTGTCGGGCGCTACTGCGACTAAAACCCCCCTCTCTTCTCCCCGACACCCCGGCTTCGTCGTAAGACATACTTTCGCGGGTGTCAGGTGGTCTCTATTACTTTTGTCGTCATCATTTCTGTCACATGTTCTCTTCCTCCCTATCGCCTTTCCTCGCTCTGGGCCGCTCTCTCCTCGAGCTCTTTCTTCTCCATTATTTTTTTGATGGTGGCGTGTATGCAATCCCATCTATTTTTGGACTCTGTCATGTTCTGGGTCATATTATCTGCGGTAATCGTTTCGCCAATCTCGAGTGACAATTGAACTCGGGGCCTTTCACACCTGGGACAATGGAATAGCGTGTGCTCGGGTGTGTCTTCTTCTCCCTCTCCACAGTATCGGCAGTCCGGGTTGTTACTCTTTTTTATCCTATACGTGTATGTACCAAAAGACCCGTGGCCAGTGAGTGCCTGCGTTAGAAAATAATCCAGTCGTCTGTGTCCATATGCGACCCACGTCCGTAAGTCTGGGATTAGTCTTTTTGTCCACTGTCCCGTCTGTTCGTTTTCCTGCCACGACTCCTGCCACTTGTCCAGTGTGTCTTGCCTGGCCCTTTTTCTGTTGGTTTCGAGGTGTCCATCTCCGTTCACATAGAGGATATGTCTTTCTTTCACCAATCTCTCTATTGGCGGATTCCCTGTTATCACTTGGATCGCTTTTGTAGAGGCTGTCCTATAGGAGCTCGCTACCCTCAGTAGCATCCGCCGCTGTACTGTCTCCAGCCTCTTTCTGTAGGTTTCTACTTTCATCGCCATATGCCAAACCGGTGCTCCGTACAACAAGATAGACTGGACAACTCCGTTCAGCATCTCCCTTTCACAACTGCATGATCCATCTATGTTCGGCATCACTCTCGACATTGCGGACGCGCTCTCCTCCGCCTTCTTGGCCACTCTCTTTGTGTGCTCCCCAAAGCTCATCTGGTCGTCAAGGTACACCCCCAGATATCGCACTGCTTTGATATGTCTCACAACTTCTCCTCCTATGTTCAAGGCTAGTTCCCTCTTTCGGGGGCCCCTGAGGATTACCAACTCTGTCTTATTCGTTGCGATCTCCAAGTGGTGCTCTGTCATCCATCTAATGATTCGGGTTACTGATTCTTCCGCCCTCTCAATGAGATCCTCCTTTGTTTTAGCTATGACCACTAGTGCCAGATCATCGGCGTAGGCGATGGACTTTGCCCCCTCCGTAAGGTCAACCTCCAGAAACCCATTATATAGTAAGTTTCATAGATCCGGTCCCAGTATCGAGCCTTGTGGAACTCCCGCGGTGACCTCCATCTCCTTACCGCAGACGCTGATGCGCCTGCTCTCTAAATATTTATTAATGATTGCAGTCAGATATCTGGGGATGCCTCTTCCCACCAACTATCGGATTATCAAACTCCATGCCACCGTATTGAAGGCGTTCTTTATGTCCAGTGTTATTAGTATGCACCACCTGTTTCTATGATCTCTTGCCACCTGCATGACTGCTCCACCGCGTCTATGGTAGAGTGTCCCTTCCGAAAACCATGCTGGTTCCGTGACAGGCCCCCGCTATCCTCTATTGCCTGGCGCAGTCTCCCTCGCAGCATTCCTTCAAACAGCTTACTCGTCACACTTAGAAGGCACAGTGGCCTGTAGGCCGTGTGATCATCCATCGCCTTTTCATTTCCCTTTGGTATAAGTACTAAACGTGCAAGTTTCCAGTTTGTGGGAAAGTCCTCTTCCCTCAGCAATGCATTGAGCATCTTCAGCATCCATTCTGAGGCCGCTTCAACTGCGGCCTTTATGGCTTCCGGTGGAATCCCATCTAGCCCAAGAGCTTTTCCGGTTTTTAAACATTTTGCCGCCATGAAACCTTTTTTTTTTTTTTTTTTTTTTTTTTTTGGTGGGGGGAAATCGCTTGACACCTCGGCCTATTTGTCAATCAGCCGAGGTAGTGTCGGGCGCCACTCCGACTAAAACCCCCCTAAGCCCTCTCCTATACTTGGTACTGTCAATCGACCTTCAGCAGGTATAGGCGGCTCCGTAGTTCATCCTCGTTGTTCGTTCTGATACATCCTCTCCTCCCTTTCCTTACTCTCCATTACTTCCTTTAAGAAACTCGCTCCAGCGTTCCAGTTTTTCCTTGTGAGCAACATGGACGGTATCAGGTTCGCAGGAGTTAGGACATAGCCTGTGACCTGCTCCAGCTGGAATCTTTGATCCTGCCATCTAATGCATACAAATAGCGTGTGCTCTGGATCATCCCTCTCGCCGCAGTAAATGCAATTTTCGTTTTCTGATTTACCAATTTTGCAGGTGTATGTCCTGAAAGAGCCGTGACCGTACAGGGCCTGCGTCATGTAGTACTCCGTTTTCCTGTAGGCACTGTTTATCCAAGGCTCAATCTGCGGTATTAGACGTTTCGTCCACTGTGAGTTGCTGTCGTTCGCGGTCCATCTGAGTTGCCAAGCCTCAACGGTGGAGGATCTGACGTTCCTCTTTTCTGCATTGTTTACTAAAGGTCTTTTGTGCAGAGTAATTCGTTCCTGCACTAGGAGATCCATGGGTGGGATTGCTGTAATTACACACAGCGCTTCCGCCGCTGCCGTGCGATAGGCCTGCGCTACCCTCAGTAGCATCTTCCGCTGCGTGGACTCCATCATTTGCCTGTACCTTTTAACCCGCATCACCTGGCCCCATACCGGCGCTGCATACAGGAGTACGGACTGTGTAACACCGTACAGAATCCTTCTTTTATGTTACCCTGGGCCCCTTATGTTTGGGAGTATTTTAACCAGATCGGCGACTTGCCTGTTGGCTTTTTCCGTGGCTTTCCTGACCTGTTCGTTAAAAATCAACTTATCGTCTAGCCAGACGCCCAAATATTTCACATATTTACTCGGCGTAATCGTCGCGCGTCCCATCGTGAATACTATTCCCTCCCTATTCCTCGGGCCCTTTAAAACGATGGCTTCCGTTTTCTCGGGGGCTACCTCCAATCCAGCATCCGACATCCATGCACCCACTTCCTGCAGACATGTGTTTCCCTTCTCGACTAGGGAGTTTTTGTCCTTGGCCGTTATTATGAGTGCCAGGTCGTCGACATCCTGCGGGGAGATCGATATTCAATACGCCGTCGTAGAGAGCGTTCCCCTGTGTCATCTCCTGGCAGTGGGCTCCGCTACTTAACTCTCTTTCTGATAGGAACGCATCGACAAGTTCGACGAGATAACTCTTTGTCCCTAGGTCCTTGAGTGTGTCTAAAATCCTTCCCCATTTCGCCGTGTTGAAGGCGTTTTTAACGTCGACGAACACCACTGACCCCCAGGCAAGCTTATTTCTTTCCGTCGCCTTCCCTATAACGTGCCCTATAGCGTCCACTGTGGATTTCCCCGGTCTGAAACCGAATTGCGTGTCTGTGATCCCTCCACATTCTGTCAGATCATCTTCCAATCGGGCCTTGATTAAGTGCTCGTATATCTTCCCCAGACCGTCCAGAAGGCAGATGGGCCTGTGTTTCCCGTCCCGTGGGTCTCCCTTTGGGATCAGGACCACCTTGGCTGTCTTCCATCTCCTAGGGAACTGGCAGTCGGTAATCTGTGCATTTAGTGTATCTAAAATGACATCCGGGATGGCAATCACTGCTGTCTTCACAGATTCCGGAAGTATCCCGTCTGGTCCCGGGGACTTCCTCTCTTTTATTTTCTGTGCTGCCGCATTTAATTCTGCTCTAGTAAACATGGGTGGTGGATGTGCGCGGGTTCTCGCTACCGGCTCTCTGACTTCCGCATGGGGTGGGAATAGTGCCCTAATTTTGTTGATCCTGGTCATGGGGTCCATGTCATACGGTGTCCTCAGGTGCCTTATGCAGTCTGTCACGATCTTATACCCTTGTCCCCATGGGTCGTCGTCCAGAGCGTCGCACATTGTTCTCCAGTGTTCTTTTTTGGACCTACCTATCTCCCTTCTGAGTTCCCTCCTGTTACTCTTGTAGTCAGCTTCCAGGTCTGGGATGTCGTTATCGCGGCGTGCTCTGGCCCTCTGCAGGTTCCTTCTGCTTCTGTTGCACCTATTCCTCACTGTTTGAATGGTATCGTTCCACCACAGCGGGCGCGCTCTTAGTCTTCCACCCTGTTCCCTTGTTAAGCTGGCCTTCTGCGCATCCTTTATGGCTGTCGTGAGATCGCCCAGGGTTCTTATTTCCGATTGTAAGATTTGTAGAGACGCTGTAAAGATTTCTTTATTCAAAAACCACGCATTTGGTCCGTTTTCCCTACTCTTGCTGTTTCCTGTAATGTCGATGGTGTACAATATGTATTTGTGTAAGCTCAGGGTTTCTCCTGGCAGAACTTGCCACCTTTTGATACTATTTGTTATCCGAGGGGTTGCCAGAGTTATATCTATTATAGAATTCTGCGCGTCTCTTTCGAAGGTTGGGGATGCTCCTTCGTTAATCACAGATAGGTTCGAGGATTGTATCCATTCGGACAGGTACTCACCTCTGCGATCGTTCGTGGCAGAGTTCCATAGGAAGGATTTAGCGTTAAAATCGCCCGCAATGATCGCCTCGGTTCCTCCTGTCCGAACGTGCTCCATCACCGAATCTACGAAGGTTTCGAAGGCTACCTGGGAAATGTTTGGCGAGACGTAGCAATTGTACAGGGACCATTCGCCGATTGTGAGGCACACGAAGCCGTCACCCGCAATTTGTCCGGTTACACCGATGCTCCGGTTTCTGCACCAGATTGCCGTATTGATCTCGGTGTCTGTGATCCATCTGGGATCCTTCGTTGCAAATTTCTTATTTGGTTCCTGTACGATCACTACGTCGGCGTCGTTCTCTTCTGCGGCTTTCATCAGGAGATGGTGAGCGTCTCTTCGCCTATCCAAGTTGATTTGGAGAATCTTGATAGGCATCTTGGGGTGGGATTCTTCTTCAGTTATAGTCTGGCGAGCCCGGCCTTTCGGCGCTCCTCAACCAGTCTTTTAAACGCTGGACACTTCATCTGGTCGGACCTGTGGCCCGCTCGGTCGCACTTCCAGCAGTGCGGCTCCTCGACGCAATCCTTGGCTCTGTGGCCGTCCTTGCCGCATTTCGCGCACAGGTCAGATCTGTCCACGCCTTGACATTCGGAGGTCCTATGTCCGTAGTCCAGGCACCTATAGCATCTGGCCATGACCACTTTCTCGACCACCCTGCACGGAACTAAACCGATCTGTATTTGACCTCTCGTCAGTATTTGTGCCGAGTTATCCCTCGGAATCTCTATGATGGCCGTCAGTTCTTGGTACTGCCCATTCCTCACCTGTTTGATATCCACCCTCTCGCCATGAAACCTAACCTAACCTAACCTAACCGAACCTAACCTAACCTATCCTTACCTAACTCAGGTTGGGTTAGATCAATTTCAAATTCGAATTTTCAAAATAAAAAAAAAAATTCAAGAAAAATCGAAATTATAACCATGTAACCCAATTTGACTATCTAACCTAACCTGACTATCTAACCCAACCTGAGTATCTAACCTAACCTAACTCAGGTTGGGTTAGATCAATTTTGAATTAAAATTTCAAAAAAAAAATTAAGCAAAAATCGAAATTATGACCATGTAACCCAACTTGACTATCAACCTAACCGGACTAACTAACCCAACCTGATTATCTAACCTAACCTAACCTAACTCAACCTTACCTAACTCAGGTTGGATAAGATCAATTTCAAATTCGAATTTTCGAAATGAAAAATTTTTTTTTAGAAAAATCGAAATTATAACCATGTAACCCAAATTGACTATCTAACCTATCCTAACCTAACCTAACCTAACTCAGGTTGGGTTTGATCAATTTCAAATTCGAACTCTCAGAATGACAAAAAAAATTTAAAAAAAATCAAAATTATGACCATGTAACCCAACTTGACTATCAACCTAACCTGACTAACTAACACAACCTGACTATCTAACCTAACCTAATCTAACCTAACTTAACCTAACCTAACCTAACTCAGGTTGGGTTAGATCAATTTCAAATTCGAATTTTCAATATGAAAAAAAATTCAAGAAAAATTGAAATCATGACCATGTTACCCAACTTGACTATCTAACCTAACCTGACTATCTAATCCAACCTAAGATCCAACCTAACCTAACCCAACCTAACTCAGGTTGGGTTAGATCAATTTCGAATTCAAATTTTCCAAAAAAAAATTAAACAAAAATCGAAATTATGTCTGTAACCCAACTTGACTATCAACCTAACCTGACTAACTAACCCAACCTGACTATCTAACCTAACCTAACCTAACCTAACCTAACCTAACCTATCCTTACCTAACTCAGGTTGGGTTAGATCAATTTCAAATTCGAATTTTCAAAATGAATAAAAATTCAAGAAAAATCGAAATTATAACCATGTAACCCAACTTGACTATCTAACATAACCTGACTATCTAACCCAACCTGAGTACCTAACCTAACCTAACCTAACTCAGGTTGGGTTAAATCAATTTCGAATTGAAATTTTGAAAAAAAAATTAAGCAAAAATCGAAATTATGACCATGTTACCCAACTTGACCTCACCTATCCTAACCTAACCTAACTCAGGTGATCAATTTCAAATTCGAACTCTCAGAATGACAAAAAAATTAAAAAAAAACAAAATTATGACCATGTAACCCAACTTGACTATCAACCTAACCTGACTAACTAACACAACCTGACTCTAACCTAACCTTACCTAACCCAACTCAGGTTGGGTAAAAATCAGTTCAAATTTTGAATTTTCGAAAAAAAATTAAACAAAAATCCAAATTATGACCATGTAACCCAACTTGACTATCTAACCTAACCTGACTAACCCAACCTGACTATCTAACTTATCCTAACCTAACTTAACCTAACCCAACTCAGGTTGCGTTGGATCAATTTCAAATTTGAATTTTCAAGATGAAAAAAAAAAGAAACAAAAATCTGAAACCTAACCTGACTAACCTAACCTTTTTTTTTCCGGTAGAGGTGAAAACTCATGTTTACTGCATACTTGGGTGTCCATCGTATTACGGTTATGCCGGACTCGAGTAGCAAAAGCTGCTCGCCTACCAGCCAAAACACCTCCTGAGCCCTCTCTCACACCCGGAGCTCCCCGATTGGATATTACAGGTGCGAGCGGCTGTGTACTGTTTGTTTCTCTTTTGTTCTTAGTTTCCTGCCCTGGCTTGGGCTTGGCGTGTTTTCTCCTCAATCTCTTTCTGCTTCATTATTTTTCGTAATTGGTTTGTGGCCTGCCTCCAAAGGGTTTGGTTACTTATCATTTTCGTGACTATGCTTTCAGGGTTTAGGTTTCCCAGCAAGGCTTTCAATTCCGTTCTTTCCGTACTCCACCTGGGGCAGGTGAAGATTGTGTGCTCAGGATCGTCCCTTACCTAACCTAACCTAACCTATCCTTACCTAACTCGTTGGGTTAGATCAATTTCAAATTCAAATTTTCAAAATGAAAAAAAAATTCAAGAAAAATCGAAATTATGACCATGTAATCCAACTTGACTATCAACCTAACCTGACTAACTATCCAAACCTGACTATCTAACCTAACCTAACCTAACTTAACTTAACCTAACCTAACTTAACCTAACCTAACCTAACCATTATTTTTTGGTGGGGGGAAACCGCTTGGCACCAGGGCCTTGGTTCAATCAGCCCTGGTAGTGTCGGGCGCTACTGCGACTAAAACCCCCCTCTCTTCTCCCCGACACCCCGGCTTCGTCGTAAGACATACTTTCGCGGGTGTCAGGTGGTCTCTATTACTTTTGTCGTCATCATTTCTGTCACATGTTCGCTTCCTCCCTATCGCCTTTCCTCGCTCTGGGCCGCTCTCTCCTCGAGCTCTTTCTTCTCCATTATTTTTTTGATGGTGGCGTGTATGCAATCCCATCTATTTTTGGACTCTGTCATGTTCTGGGTCATATTATCTGCGGTAATCGTTTCGCCAATCTCGAGTGATAATTGAACTCGGGGCCTTTCACACCTGGGACAATGGAAGAGCGTGTGCTCGGGTGTGTCTTCTTCTCCCTCTCCACAGTATCGGCAGTCCGGGTTGTTACTCTTTTTTATCCTATACGTGTATGTACCAAAAGACCCGTGGCCAGTGAGTGCCTGCGTTAGAAAATAATCCAGTCGTCTGTGTCCATATGCGACCCACGTCCGTAAGTCTGGGATTAGTCTTTTTGTCCACTGTCCCGTCTGTTCGTTTTCCTGCCACGACTCCTGCCACTTGTCCAGTGTGTCTTGCCTGGCCCTTTTTCTGTTGGTTTCGAGGTGTCCATCTCCGTTCACATAGAGGATATGTCTTTCTCTCACCAATCTCTCTATTGGCGGATTCCCTGTTATCACTTGGATCGCTTTTGTAGAGGCTGTCCTATAGGAGCTCGCTACCCTCAGTAGCATCCGCCGCTGTACTGTCTCCAGCCTCTTTCTGTAGGTTTCTACTTTCATCGCCATATGCCAAACCGGTGCTCCGTACAACAAGATAGACTGGACAACTCCGTTCAGCATCTCCCTTTCACAACTGCATGATCCATCTATGTTCGGCATCACTCTCGACATTGCGGACGCGCTCTCCTCCGCCTTCTTGGCCACTCTCTTTGTGTGCTCCCCAAAGCTCATCTGGTCGTCAAGGTACACCCCCAGATATCGCCCTGCTTTGATATGTCTCACAACTTCTCCTCCTATGTTCAAGGCTTGTTCCCTCTTTCGGGGGCCCCTGAGGATTACCAACTCTGTCTTATTCGTTGCGATCTCCAAGTGGTGCTCTGTCATCCATCTAATGATTCGGGTTACTGATTCTTCCGCCCTCTCAATGAGATCCTCCTTTGTTTTAGCTATGACCACTAGTGCCAGATCATCGGCGTAGGCGATGGACTTTGCCCCCTCCGTAAGGTCAACCTCCAGAAACCCATTATATAGTAAGTTTCATAGATCCGGTCCCAGTATCGAGCCTTGTGAAACTCCCGCGGTGACCTCCATCTCCTTACCGCAGACGCTGATGCGCCTGCTCTCTAAATATTTATTAATGATTGCAGTCAGATATCTGGGGATGCCTCTTCCCACCAACTATCGGATTATCAAACTCCATGCCACCGTATTGAAGGCGTTCTTTATGTCCAGTGTTATTAGTATGCACCACATGTTTCTATGATCTCTTGCCACCTGCATGACTGCTCCACCGCGTCTATGGTAGAGTGTCCCTTCCGAAAACCATGCTGGTTCCGTGACAGGCCCCCGCTATCCTCTATTGCCTGGCGCAGTCTCCCTCGCAGCATTCCTTCAAACAGCTTACTCATCACACTTAGAAGGCACAGTGGCCGTGTGATCATCCATCGCCTTTTCATTTCCCTTTGGTATAAGTACTAAACGTGCAAGTTTCCAGTTTGTGGGAAAGTCCTCTTCCCTCAGCAATGCATTGAGCATCTTCAGCATCCATTCTGAGGCCGCTTCAACTGCGGCCTTTATGGCTTCCGGTGGAATCCCATCTAGCCCAAGAGCTTTTCCGGTTTTTAAACATTTTGACGCCATGAAACCTAACCTAACCTAACCTAACCTAACCTAACCTATCCTTACCTAACTCAGGTTGGGTTAGATCAATTTCAAATTCGAATTTTCAAAATGAAAAAAAAAAATTCAAGAAAAATCGGAATTATAACCATGTAACCCAATTTGACTATCTAACCTAACCTGACTATCTAACCCAACCTGAGTATCTAACCTAACCTAACCTAACTCAGGTTGGGTTAGATCAATTTTGAATTAAAAAATTAAAAATTTTTAAAAATCGAAATTATGACCATGTAACCCAACTTGACTATCAACCTAACCGGACTAACTAACCCAACCTGATTATCTAACCTAACCTAACCTAACTCAACCTTACCTAACTCAGGTTGGATAAGATCAATTTCAAATTCGAATTTTCGAAATGAAAAATTTTTTTTTAGAAAAATCGAAATTATAACCATGTAACCCAACTTGACTATCCAACCTATCCTAACCTAACCTAACCTAGCCCTCTCTCACACCCGGAGCTCCCCGGTTGGATATTACAGGTGCGAGCTGCTGTGTACTGTTTGTTTCTCTTTTGTTCTTAGTTTCCTGCCCTGGCTTGGGCTTGGCGTGTTTTCTCCTCAATCTCTTTCTGCTTCATTATTTTCCGTAATTGGTTTGTGGCCTGCCTCCAAAGGGTTTGGTTACTTATCATTTTCGTGACTATGCTTTCAGGGTTTAGGTTTCCCAGCAAGGCTTCCAATTCCGTTCTTTCCGTACTCCACCTGGGGCAGGTGAAGATTGTGTGCTCAGGATCGTCCCTTACCAAACCTAACCCAACCTATCCTTACCTAACTCGTTGGGTTAGATCAATTTCAAATTCGAATTTTCAAAATGAAAAAAAAATTCAAGAAAAATCGAAATTTTAACCATGTAACCCAACTTGACTATCTAACCTATCCTAACCTAACCTAACCTAACTCAGGTTGGATTAGATCAATTTCAAATTCGAACTCTCAGAATGACAAGAAAATTAAAAAAAAAATCAAAATTATGACCATGTAACCCAACTTGACTATCAACCTAACCTGACTAACTAACACAACCTGACTATCTAACCTAACCCTCCTAACCTAACTTAACCTAACCTAACCTAACTTAACCTAACCTAACTCAGGTTGGGTTAGATCAATTTCAAATTGGAATTTTCAATATGAAAAAAAATTCAACCGAAATCATGACCATGTAACCCAACTTGACTATCTAACCTAATCTGACTATCTAATCCAACCTAAGATCCAACCTAACCTAACCTAACCTAACTCAGGTTGGGTTAGATCAATTTCGAATTCAAATTTTCGAAAATAAAAATTAAACAAAAATCGAAATTATGACCATGTAACCCAACTTGACTATCAACCTAACCTGACTAACTAACCCAACCTGACTCTAACCTAACCTAACCCAACTCAGGTTGGGTAAAAATCAGTTCAAATTTTGAATTTTCGAAAAAAAATTAAACAAAAATCCAAATTATGACCATGTAACCCAACTTGACTATCTAACCTAACCTGACTAACCCAACCTGACTATCTAACTTATC
This sequence comes from Chrysolina haemoptera, assembly GCA_958298965.1. Taxonomy (NCBI): domain Eukaryota; kingdom Metazoa; phylum Arthropoda; class Insecta; order Coleoptera; family Chrysomelidae; genus Chrysolina; species Chrysolina haemoptera. The sequence goes on along the minus strand of OY282593.1, from coordinate 156,811 downwards.
CTAACCTAACCTAACCTAACCTTTTTTTTTTTTTTTTTTTAACTGCCTGGGGTGGAAATCCTACATTGGACACTGGCCGCTTAGTGTCGATCGCGAGCCAGTAGTGCCGGACTCCTACCGGCTAAAACCACCCCTCTTTGCCCTCCTCGTATCTGTTTTCTCATTCGATCTTTTCCTACTTGCACTTATGGGGATTGTATTTCCGCTTTTTTTCTATTGATCTTGGGCGGCATCGTTTTTTTGATGTTCTCTTTCTTCAATTTCTTTCAACTTCATGATGGATCTTATATGATTTGCTGTTTTTTGAATTTTTTATCATAAAGGGGACCATATTCTCCACATTTAGGTCTTTGCCAATATTTGTGTATAGCTGAATTCTTTGGCTTGTGAATCTGATACATTCGAAGAGTGTGTGTTCTGGGGTGTCTTGTAGACCACAATAGATACAGTTATCGTCTATGTTTTTTCCTATCTTTTTTGTAAATGTCCTAAAGGAACCGTGTCCAGAGAAAGCCTGCGTTAGATAGTAATCCGTTTTACGATGTTTACAATTTACCCAAGTTTTCACATTTGGTATCAGTTTTTTTGTCCATTGTGCCTTGTCGAACGTTTGTTCCCATCTGTTTTGCCATTTGTCCAGGTATTTTCCCCTTATTCGTTTCCTTACAGCTTGGATGTGTCCCTGTTCCGATTTGTGCATCTCATTTCTTTCTTCGATCATCAGGTCTATGGGAATGACTCCACATATAACCTGGAGGGATTCTTTCGAAATTGTCTTATATGCACTGCCCACCCTTAGCAGTGCCTTTCTTTGTGTTCTTAGCAACATTTCTCTATATCTGTCGATCCTGAGCACATCTGCCCAGATTGGGGCACCGTACTGGATCACAGAGTGTGTTACACCGCACATAACTTGTCTTTTATAGCTATTTGGCCCCCCTATGTTAGGCATAAGCCTTGACAGCACTGAGTTTACTTTTTCTGCTTTTATTATTGTTTTTTTAACATGTTCTCCGAATGTCCCTTGGGTATCCAGGTGGATCCCTAGGTATTTGAGTGTCTTTTTGGGTTCTACTTGTGCGTCAAGCATTTTGAATGTTATGTCCTCCCTTTTGCGGGGTCCTTTAAGGATTATAGCCTCTGTCTTATGTGGCGCCACCCGCAGATGGTTTGTTTCCATCCATCTGGTTATTTCTTCCAGTGCTCTGTTTGTCGTTTCTATAAGTTCCTCCTTTTTGTTTGCTACTGTTATTAATGCGAGGTCATCGGCAAATGCGACCGTTTCAGCGTTTTCTGGTAGGGCCACCCTAAGGACTCCATCATACATTATGTTCCACAGAGTCGGACCAAGGACCGATCCCTGTGGGACACCCGTCGTGATCTCCATATAATGATCTTTCACTACTGATATTTCACGTTCCTCTAGATATCTGGATATCGTGTTTATCAGGTATGTACTAATTCCGATCTCAGTCAATCTTTGTACTATGATGCTCCAGGTCGCTGTATTAAAGGCGTTTTTGACATCCACTGCTACCAGCGCGCACCAGGTTTTCCTAGTTTTCTTTTCTATTTCTTTAACTCTCTCGATTGCAGTCACAGTGGATCTGCCTCTTCTAAAACCAAACTGGTTGTCAGAGATGGCCGACATATCTTCTAGTTCCTGTTCGAGACGTTCCCTTATTAGTAACTCGTACAGTTTTCCTGGTGAGTCAAGTAGGCATATTGGCCTGTGTGGTGTTAGTCCCTCTTCGAGATCCTGTTGGTTTGATTTTGGGATCAGTACTACTTTCGCGCTTTTCCATTGTTTAGGAAAATCCTGTTTTTTTAACAATTCATTGTATATCTGTAAAGCAAACATTGGGGCTTTTTTCGCCATTTCGATTGTGGCTATAGGGGTCAGTTTATCTGGTCCTGGGGCTTTGTTTGGTTTGATTTTATCCACCGCGCTCCTAAATTCTTCTGTAGTGAATATAGGGGCATTTTGTACCGAAGGGCCTCTCGTCCAGTTGTCATCTCTTGTGGGAAATAGTGTTTTTGCCATGTTCACTTTTGCTTCGTCTCCTAGGCAGCATGGTGGTCCTTTGATTTTCAGATGCTTCCTCATTATCTGGTAGCCGTCTCCCCATATGTCTTCTTCTAGGTTACGGCATAGTTCCCTCCAATGTTCTTTCTTTGATTTTTTTATTAGTTTTTTAAGCTCTTTTTGTAGTCGCTTAAGAGTTTCCTCCATCTCAGTAATGTTTGCGTTTGTTGGTCTTCGGTGATTTCTAGTAACAATTCTTCTTGCTGTGTTACATTCAACTTTTTTCTCTGCTATATCGTCGTTCCACCAATAGGGCTGCATGTTCAACTTTCCTCTTTTAGTTCTTGTTGCCGTACGTTGTGCTTCTCCAATTATTCTCAGGTAGTTTTCTACTGTGGGTGTGACATCTTTAATTCGATGGTTTCAGCAAATTTATCTTTACTTAGGTATGGTTTTTAGTGTATTGCGTTTTTTTTCCTACTTCAGTGTTGACTTTAAAATTTATATATTTGTGCAGACTCATTGTTTCCTCGTCGAGTATTTTCCAGTGATTTACCTTATTTACTATTCCTCTAGTCGTCATTGTGATATCTATATGTGAACTTGATGTGCCTCTCTCAAAAGTCGCGCTGCCGTCATTGTGGGTTGTGAGGTCCAGTGCTTCGATCCAGTCAGATAAGTGGCTTCCTCTTTTATCCGTATAGGGTGCTCCCCACATTGGGGATTTCGCATTGAAGTCGCCGGTTATTATGGCTTCCTTGCCTTGATCCATTACATCCTGCATTATTTCGTCCGTTATTTCTTTAAATTTGTCGATCTTTATATTTGGTGAGATATAGCAACTATATATGTCCATATTTTTGGTATCTATTCTGATCCCCCCTTTCAATTTCTTTTGGTTTTCCATTTTGGTCTGTCTATTGACGAAATAAATTGCAGCATCGCTGTTTAGGTCTGCTATCCACCCTTGCTTTGTGGCAATGTCTTTGTTGGGTTCACTGACAAGGATAAGGTCAATGCTTTCTCTCATTGCCACTTCAAGGACTAATTCGTGGGCCGTCCTGGACCTCCCTAGGTTAATTTGTAGGAGGTTTACTGACATTTTGGGCCGGACACCATTTGCTTCCCGTCCTGTGACCGCTAGCATTACATGTTATACAATTTTGTAGGTTTTTACACTGGGACGCTCTGTGTCCAGCTTGTCCGCATTTCATGCATAGGTCTGTTCTGTCCACCCCTTTGCAGTCCACTCTTTTGTGCCCTGTTTCCCAGCATCTTAATCACCCCTGTGCCATGCATCCCTGCGGCGCGATGGTGCTACACCGTTGGATTGGGGGACGCGGTAGCCCCTCTGCCTCCAGCGCCTCGGCTTGGGACAGGGAGACAGAAAAGGACTGGAAGATAAGAGGACATAGCCGCCTCCCCTATGTCCTGGTAGTAAGAAAACCTAACCTAACCTAACCTAACCTAATCTAACCTAACCTAACCTAACCTAACCTAACCTAACCTAACCTAACCTAACCTAATATCCAACCTAACCTAACCCAACCTAACTCAGGTTGGGTTAGATCAATTTCGAATTCAAATTTTCAAAAAAAAATTAAACAAAAATCGAAATTATGACCATGTAACCCAACTTGACTATCAACCTAACCTGACTAACTAACCCAACCTGACTCTAACCTAACCTAACCTAAACTAACCCAACTCAGGTTGGGTAAAATCAGTTCAAAATTCGAATTTTCGAGCAAAAATTAAACAAAAATCCAAATTATGACCATGTAACCCAACTTGACTATCTAACCTAACCTGACTAACCCAACCTAACCCAACTCAGGTTGGGTTGGATCAATTTCAAATTTGAATTTTCAAAATGAAAAAAAAATGAACAAAAAAAATTAAAATCGACCATATTTACCAACTTGACTATCTAACCTAACCTGACTAACCCAACCTGACTATTTTTTTTTCCGAGTGGGAGAAAATCTTCCAAAGACGACTGGGAAGTTACCCAGACAGTGCTGGATTCTGCTTGGGAGGCCATGCAGCCTACCAGCTAAAAACCACTCTCTCCTTCACCTCACCTGACATTCCGGGATCATCATTAGACATGCGTCTGGGAATGCCAAGCGTGACGAGCTATGCTACCTGGTTCTGAGCTTCTCTCTCCTCCTCTTCCTTTTTCCTCATCATTTCCTTGATTCCCCGATAGATCCTGACCCAATCACCTTCGTCTGCAACCATACGTGCCACCATGTCAGCCAGTGTTATTACCTCTCCGACATTAAGTGCCATAGAGGTCCGGATTTCTTCCCATCTAGGGCAGCGGCTAACCCAACCTGACTATCTAACATATCCTAACCTAACCTAATTCAGGTTGGGTTAGATCAATATTATATTCGAATTTTCAAAATGAAAAATAAAATTAAACAAAAAAAAGAATCAAAATTATGAACATGTAACCCAACTTGACTATCAACCTAACCTGACTAACCCAACCTGACTATCTAACCTCACCTAACCTAACCTAACTCAGGTTGGGTTAGATCAATTTCAAATTCGAATTTTCGAGATGAAAAAAAAATCAGAAACATCGAAATTATAACCATGTAACCCAACTTGACTATCTAACCTATCCTAACCTAACCTAACCTAACTCAGGTTGGATGAGATCAATTTCAAATTCGAATTTTCGAAATGAAAAAGAAAATTTTAGAAAAATCGAAATTATAACCATGTAACCCACCTTGACTATCTAACCTATCCTAACCTAACCTAACCTAACTCAGGTTGGGTTTGATCAATTTCAAAATCGAACTCTCCGAATGAATAAAAAATTTAAAAAAATCAAAATAATGACCATGTAACCCAACTTGACTATCAACCTAACCTGACTAACTAACCCAACCTGACTATCTGACCTAACCTTTTTTTTTTTTTTTTTTGTGAAGGGGGAAACCGCTTGGCACCAGGGCATTGTGTCTACCGCCCTGGTAGTGTCGGTCGCCAACCCGACTAAAACCCCCCTCTCGCCCTCTCCTGCGCTTGGATCTATCTTGCGATATCTCGTCAAGCGTAGGCGGCGGTCTGTATATCATATGTCGTCATCAGGTCCTGTGTCGTCATCATCGTAGATTGCATGTGCTATATTCATTTCTTGCCTTTGGGCCTCCCTCTCCTCACGCTCTTTCGTCTCCATGACCGTTTTCAGGAAGTTATACCCTGCCTCCCAATTAGGTACTGTGTCCATCATGAGCCCAGTAAGGTTATCCGGGGTGAGTATTTCACCTATAGCCGCTTCAGCCTGCTGTCGCTCTCGTACCCACCTTCCACATTCAAAGATGGTGTGGCGTGGGTCGTCCCTGTCTCCGCAGTAGGCACATATCTCGTTCTCTGTCTTTCCTATTTTGTGGGTATACTTCCTGAATGAGCCATGCCTGCTGAGGGCTTGGGTTACATAGTAGCTGGTGCTTTTATGTTTGCATCTCATCCACGTGCTTATATCGGGTATCAAAATTTTAGTCCACTGTGCAGTGGAAGTGTTGTCGTTCCACCTTGTTTGCCATCTCTCTATAGTCCTATGTCTTTCTTCAGCTATTACCCTTAAGTTCAAGTCGTGCATGTTATCTAGACGTATTTTCTCCTCGATCAAGAGGTCAATTGGTGGTATCGCCGCTATTACACATAGTGCCTCAGCCGACACGGTTCTGTACGCCATGGCGACACGCAACAACATCTTTCGCTGAGTCGATATCAGATTGCCCTTGTATCTGTTTACTCTGATGACATGTCCCCACACTGGTGCTGCAAACAAGAGGACTGATTGGACTACACCGTACATGACTTTTCTTTTGAAAAGGCCCGGTCCTCTGATGTTCGGTAGGATTTTGGTTAGCGCACGTTTCCTGGGTCCTCTCATTATGATAGCTTCTGTTTTTTGGGGTGCGATCTCGAGTCCGTTTTCTATGGTCCATTGATTGATCGTTGTTAGGCACTCGTTTGTCTTTTGTATCAACTCCTCTCTCTTTTGGGCGGTGACGATCAGCGCGAGATCGTCCGCATATGCTACAGTTGTGCAGTTACTTGGTAGTTCAAGCGTGAGAATTCCGTTGTACGCCTCATTCCACAGTGTGGGGCCGAGTACTGATCCCTGTGGGACTCCCTGCGATATGCTCATGCTTATTTTCCCGGAGCTCACCTTTCTCCCGGAGAGGTAGCTGGTTATCGCTCGTCTTAGGTATGCGCTGATTTGCAATCGACTCAGTTCCCGGTTTATGAGGTGCCATTTTGCCGTGTTAAAGGCGTTTTTTACGTCTATCTTGACGACCACCCCCCATGTCTTCCGGTCTCTGTTCACTGCATCTATTACGTGCTTGACTGCCCCTATTACCGATCTCTTTGATCTAAAACCGAACTGGGTGTCGGCAATACCTCCTCTTTCGTCCAGCTCCTCTTCCAGCCTGGCCTTCAACATATATTCATAGATTTTTCCGAATCCGTCAAGTAGACATATCGGTCGGTGTTTTTCTTCTATCCTTGGGTCTCCTTTAGGGATCAGTACCACCTTGCCGTTCTTCCATGTGTCTGGGAAGGTTCCCTGATTGAGTTCTTCATTCATCACTTTCAGAATGGTGTCTGGAATTTCCTCTATGGCGAGCTTGACTGTTTCTGGTAGGATCCCGTCGGGGCCCGGAGATCTCTTGCTCTTTAGCTTTAGCGCCGCCTCTTTCAGTTCGCCCACCGTGAACAGGGGAGGTTGTAGCCCCTCAGCGGGTTGCTGGGCTTCGATGTCAACTTCGTTCGCGTCCGGAAATAATTCTCTTATTATGTTTTCCTTTCGGCAGCGATCGAGCTCGTATGGGGCCCTAAAACCCTTCAGGTTCCTGACCGCTATACGGTATCCCTGTCTCCATGGGTCCTGCTCCAGCCCGTCACACAGTCGTCTCCACTCCTCCTTTTGGGACCTGTTTATTTCTTTATTGAGTGTTCTTCTAGCTTCCTTGTATTCTCTTTCTAGATCCTCAAGGCGTCCAAGTGGGGTGCGGGCCTGACGTCTTGTTCTAGTTAGTAACCTCCTGGCTTTTCCACACCTCAGTCTCAGTGCGCTAATGGTGTCATTCCACCACACCGGTTGCTCCCTGGGTATTCCTTGGTTGTTACGTATCGTGCTGGCTTCCTGGGCATCCTTAATTGTCTTCGTGAGCCTTTGTGTATCCGTGATATTGTGTTGTGTCAGTTGGAGGGTGTTTTTGAAGGTTGGGAGGTCCATTTTTATCTCGCAGGAAACGTGATATATCTGTGAAGACTGCCACTTTCCTCGTTTGATACATGCCACTCGGATATTCTAGAGCCGATTTCGTCAGTGGATAGTGTGAGGTCAATGACGGATGACTGTGCCGCCCTAACGAACGTTGGTTGCCCATTTGTGTTGTGATCCGTCATGTTTGACGCGTTCACCCAATCCTCGATGTAGTGACCTCTTTTATCTGAGGCGTTGCCTGTCCACAGGGGGGATTTCGCGTTGAAATCGCCTACGATGATGGCCTCTTTGTTTCCTGTCCTAACGTGCTCTGCCAGTCTGTCGATATACTCTCGGAAGTCCGTTTGCGTAGTGTTTGGGGAGATATAACAGTTATATATGTTCCACTTCTCAAAGTTCAAGCAGGTAAAGCCATTTTCGACTGAGTGGCTGGTGACTCCGCACGATCTATTCCTGCACCACGCCGCCGTGTTCTCGTCCAGGTCCATGATCCACCTTGCGTCCGCACGGGCGATGGACAGGTTTGGTTCCTGGACGAGAACCAGGTCGGCGTCTGCTTCCTCTGCCTTCCTCCTTAACAGGTGATGCGCATTTCTGCGCCTATCCATGTTGACTTGTATGATTCTTAGTTCGGTGACGAGCTTCCCCCCTCGATCCCCTGTGTGTCGGTGTGACTGGTCCCTACAGGGTTTTCGGGTCGTTCTTCAGTGTTATCTTCACCTTCTTCTTCTTCAGTGTTATCTTCTGATCTGTTCTCTCCTGTTGTCAATACTTGCTGTAATACCTCACCCATTTGCATGTTCGTGAGCCTAGAGGAGGTGCTAGGCCGTCTTCTGTGTTCTTCTCTGTCTCTGACCTTGTTAAGGGCCCCTTTGAAGACTGGGCATCTCATGGAGCTTGTCTTGTGTCCATTTTCTCTACAAATAGGACAGAATTCGTTGTTTTTACAGTCCCTGGCCGCGTGACCTTCCTCTCCGCATCTGAAACACAGCGCAGATCTGTCGTGCCCGACGCAGTCCTCGGTCCTATGCTCGAAACCCCAACATTTGTTGCACCTGGGTACCTTCAACATTTTTTCAACTCTGACTCGGGCCAGCCCTATCCTAATATTATCTCTTTGGAGCATATGGTCTGCCATTGTTCTTGGCAGAGTGAGGGTGACTGTCTTCTTGTCATTCTGCAGCGGTCTGATGTCGCTAATTATACAGTCGTTAGTCCACGTCCCTATTTCTGCCTCGACTGCCTCGATAATCTCCTTCTCTGTGACGTCGCCTGTCATTCCTCTCAGGTTGACCACTCCGGTATTTTCTCGTCCCATGCTCCGTGTTTTCAACGTGCCCTCTCCCTCAATCACAGATTTTAGTTTTTTGAGTGCGTCTAGGTCCTTCTCTACTGTAAGTAGGAGTTTTCCATCTCTTGTCTCCCTCACATCTCTAATTGCTTTTAGTGATTCGGAGCCTCTAACCACTGTTTTCACTCTACCGAGAATGTCCCTATATGTGGAGTCGCCATCGCTTATTATGACGCCGTAGGTGTTCCTAGCTCTTGCGTTTCCAGTTTGTTGCTTGGGGGTCGTGTAGATCTCCACAGTCGTGTCACTATCGTGGAATATGGCCTCAGTCATCTTCTGTAAATATTTTTTATCGATCCCATTGATGTGGTGGATGCACACCATCCTGTCGTCTTTTGTTTCCTCTCTAAGCGCAACAAGCTTCTCCCATATTCCCAATTGGGATCCATCAAATCGCAGTTTAATTATTTTCTTATTCGAGGCATTGCTAGTGCCCCTGATTCTTGTGGTTTGTTCCATAACCTCGATATCTCCTGTTAGCTTGACTAGCTCCGGAAACTTGTCTTTATATAGCTTCTGTATGCCATTTTCCATCTCTGGATCCTGCGGTTCAGTTATTACGACTTTCACTACGCCATCCCCAGTGCTTAGTGGGTTTCCAACTTTAACTGTGGTATTTGTGAATACCGTTTTGTCCCATATCAGCTCCTCGATTAACTTGAATTCAGTAAGATTTCGCATTGGCTTGAGTTCTTCCGAGGTGGCCAGCAGCGAGGCCCGGCACTTGCAGGAGCATGTGCATTTGCCCTTTCCAATGTTTTCCGGTTTTCCCTGGCCTGAATCCGTTGCGCCTTCCTTTATGTTCTCAAGAGCCGCCACCTTTTCCCTCAGGAGAGCTACTTCCTTGTTTGCCTCTTCTGCTTTTTTTTTGGCAGCGTCGCGCTCCTCCTCGAGCTTCTCGAACATTTTGCTAATCTCATCGTCCGTTGCTTTTTCCTCGCGCATCTCTTTTAGCGTGTCCTGTACCTGTCCTAAGAATGTGGCTCTGTCCTTTAGTTGCCCTGTCTCCGTACTAATCTTCTTTGTGAGTTTCTTGATCTCAACCTTAGTGTTGACGTTTTCCTTGATGAGCGTCATCATCTGAGCAGACATCTGCACGAGGTTTGTTACCGTCTTCTGTAGCGCCGTGAACTCTCGCTCTCTTTCTGGAATCGCTCTCTTCCTACTCTCTTCTTCCGGAGATGCTCTCCATTTCCTTTTTTTTTTAGGGTTTCAAATTCGAACTCTCAGAATGACAAAAAAATCAAAATTATGAACATGTAACCCAACTTGAGTATCAACCTAACCTGAATAACTAACAGAACCTGACTATCTGACCTAACCTAACTTAACCTGACCTAACCTAACTTAACCTAACCTAACTCAGGTTGGGTTGGATGAATTTCAAATTCGAAATTTCAATATAAAAAAATTCAAGAAAAATCGAAATCATGACCATGTAGCCCAACTTGACTATCTAACCTAACCTGACTATCTAATCCAAACTAAGATCCAGCCTAACCTAACCTAACCTAACTCAGGTTGGGTTAGATCAATTTCGAATTCAAATTTTCAAAAAAAAATTAAACAAAAATCGAAATTATGACCATGTAACCCAACTTGACTATCAACCTAACCTGACTAACTAACCCAACCTGACTCTAACCTAACCTTACCTAACCCAACTCAGGTTGGGTAAAATCAGTTCAAAATTCGAATTTTCGAAAAAAAATTAAACAAAAATCCAAATTATGACTATGTAACCCATCTTGACTATCTAACCTAACCTGACTCTCTAACCCAACCTGAGTATCTAACCTAACCTAACCCAACTCAGGTTGGGTTGGATCAATTTCAAATCTGAAATTTTAAAATGAAAAAAAATGAACAAAAAAATTTGAAATCATGAGCATATTTACCAACTTGACTATATAACCTAACCTGACTATCTAACCCAACCTGACTAACCTAACCTAACCTAACCTAACTTAACTTCACCTAACCTATCCTTACCCAACTTAGGTTGGGTTAGATCAATTTAAAATTCGAATTTTCAAAAAAAAATTGAACAAAAATCGAAATTAGAACCATGTAACCCAACTTGACTATCCAACCTAACCTGACTAACCCAACCTGACTATCTAACATATCCTAATATAACCTAACCTAACTTAACCTTACCTAACTCAGGTTGGGTTTGATCAATTTCAAATTCGAACTCTCAGAATGAAAAAAGAATGAAAAAAAAATCAAAATTATGACCATGTAACCCAACTTGACTATCAACCTAACCTGACTAACTAACCCAATCTGACTATCTAACCTAATCTAACCATACTTAACCTTACCTAACTCAGGTTGGGTAAGATCAATTTCAAAATCGAATTTTCGAGATGAAAAGAAAAATTAGAAACATCGAAATTATAACCATGTAACCCAACTTGACTATCTAACCTATCCTAACCTAACCTAACCTAACTCAGGTTGGATAAGCTCAATTTCAAATTTGAATTTTCGAAATGAAAAAGAAAATTTTAGAAATATCGAAATTATAACCATGTAACCCAACTTGACTATCTAACCTATCCTAACCTAACCTAACTCAGGTTGGGTTTGATCAATTTCAAAATCGAACTCTCAGAATGAAAAAGAAATAAAAAAATCAAAATAATGACCATGTGACCCAACTTGACTATCATGTAACCCAACTTGACTATCAAACCTATCCTAACCTAACCTAACCTAACTCAGGTTGGATTAGATCAATTTCAAATTCGAACTCTCAGATTGACAAAAAAAATTTTAAAAAAATCAAAATTATGACCATGAAACCCAACTTGACTATCAACCTAACCTGACTAACTAACACAACCTGACTATCTAACCTAACCTAACTTATCCTAACCTAACCTAACTTAACCTAACCTAACTCAGGTTGGGTTAGATCAATTTCAAATTCGAATTTTCAATATGAAAAAAAATTCAAGAAAAATCGAAATCATGACCATGTAGCCCAACTTGACTATCTAACCTAACCTGACTATCTAATCCAACCTAAGATCCAACCTAACCTAACCTTACCTAACTCAGGTTGGGTTAGATCAATTTCGAATTCAAATTTTCAAAAAAAAATTTTAAAAAATCGAAATTATGACCATGTAACCCAACTTGACTATTAACCTAACCTGACCAACTAACCCAACCTAACCTAACCCAACTCAGGTTAGGTTAGATCAATTTCAAATTCGAATTTTCAATATGAAAAAAAATTCAAGAAAAATCGAAATCATGACCATGTAGCCCAACTTGACTATCTAACCTAACCTGATTAACCCAACCTGACTATTTAAAAAATTTGAAATCATGACCATATTTACCAACTTGACTATCTAATCTAACCTGACTATCGAACCCAATCTGACTAACCTAACCTAACCTATCCTTACCTAACTCGTTGGGTTAAATCAATTTCAAATTCGAATTTTCAAAATAAAAAAAAAAAATCAAGAAATATCGAAATTATAACCATGTAACCCATCTTGACTATCTAACCTAACCTGACTCTCTAACCCAACCTGAGTATCTAACCTAACTCAGGTTTGGTTAGATCAATTTCGAATTAAAATTTTGAAAAAAAAAATCAAGCAAAAATCGAAATTATGACCATGCAACCCAACTTGACTATCAACCTAACCTGACTAACTAACCCAACCTGACTATCTAACCTAACCTTACCTAACCTTTTTTTTTTTTTTTTCGAGAGGGGGAAAATCTTCCAAAGACGACTGGGAAGTTACCCAGACAGTGCTGGATTCTGCTTGGGAGGCCATGCAGCCTACCAGCTAAAAACCACCCTCTCCTTCTCCTCACCTGACATTCCGGGATCATCATTAGACATGCGTCTGGGAATGCCAAGCGTGACGAGCTATGCTACCTGGTTCTGAGCTTCTCTCTCCTCCTCTTCCTTTTTCTCATCATTTCCTTGATTCCTCGATGGATCCTGACCCAATCACCTTCGTCTGCAACCATACGTGCCACCATGTCAGCCGGTGTTATTACCTCTCCGACATCAAGTGCCATAGAGGTCCGGATTTCTTCCCATCTAGGGCAGCGGCTAACCCAACCTGACTATCTAACATATCCTAACCTAACCTAACCTAATTCAGGTTGGGTTAGATCAATTTTATATTCGAATTTTCAAAATGAAAAATAAAATTAAACAAAAAAAAGAATCAAAATTATGAACATGTAACCCAACTTGACCATCAACCTAACCTGACTAACCCAACCTGACTATCTAACCTCACCTAACCTAACCTAACTCAGGTTGGGTTAGATCAATTTCAAATTCAATTTTCAAAAAGAAAATTAAACAAAAATCGAAATTATGACGATTTAACCCAACTTGACTATCAACATAACCTGACTAACAAACCCAACCTAACTATCTACCCTAAACCAACCTAACTATCTACCCTAAACCAACCTAACTTAACCTTAACTATCTCAGGTTGGGTAAGATCAATTTCAAATTCGAATTTTCGAAATGAAAAAGAAAATTTTAGAAAAATCGAAATTATAACCCTGTAACCCAACTTGACTATCTAACCTATCCTAACCTAACCCAAACTAACTCAGGTTGGATAAGATCAATTTTAAATTCGAATTTTCGAAATGAAAAAGAAAATTTTAGAAAAATCGAAATTATAACCATGTAACCCACCTGTCTAACCTATCCTAACCTAACCTAACCTAACTCAGGTTGGGTTTGATCAATTTCAAAATCGAACTCTCCGAATGAAAAAAAATAAAAAAAAATGAAAATAATGACCATGTAACCAAACTTGACTATCAACCTAACCTGACTAACTAACCCAACCTGACTATCTGACCTAACCTAACCTAATCTAACCTATCCTTACCTAACTCAGGTTGTATAAGATCAATTTCAAATTCGAATTTTCGAAATGAAAAAAAAATTTTTAGAAAAATCGTAATAATAACTATGTAACCCAACTTGACTATCTAACCTATCCTAACCTAACCCAACCTAACTCAGGTTGGATTAGATCAATTTCAAATTCGAACTCTCAGAATGACAAAAAAAATCAAAATTATGACCATGTTACCCAACTTGACTATCAACCTAACCTGAATAACTAACACAACCTGACTATCTGACCTAACCTAACTTAACCTAACCTAACTCAGGTTGGGTTGGATCAATTTCAAATTCGAATTTTCAATATAAAAAAAATTCAAGAAAAATCGAAATCATGACCATGTAGCCCAACTTGACTATCTAACCTAACCTGACTATCTAATCCAACCTAAGATCCAACCTAACCTAACCTAACCTAACTCAGGTTGGGTTAGATCAATTTCGAATTCAAATTTTCAAAAAAAAATTAAACAAAAATCGAAATTATGACCATGTAACCCAACTTGACTATCTAACCTATCCTAACCTAACCCAACCTAACTCAGGTTGGATTAGATCAATTTCAAATTCGAATTTTCGAAATGAAAAAGAAAATTTTAGAAAAATCGAAATTATAACCATGTAACCCACCTTGACTATCTAACCTATCCTAACCTAACCTAACCTAACTCAGGTTGGGTTTGATCAATTTCAAAATTGAACTCTCCGAATGAAAAAAAATAAAAAAAAATGAAAATAATGACCATGTAACGAAACTTGACTATCAACCTAACCTGACTAACTAACCCAACCTGACTCTAACCTAACCTTACCTAACCCAACTCAGGTTGGGTAAAATCAGTTCAAAATTCGAATTTTCGAAAAAAAATTAAACAAAAATCCAAATTATGACTATGTAACCCATCTTGACTATCTAACCTAACCTGACTCTCTAACCCAACCTGAGTATCTAACCTAACCTAACCCAACTCAGGTTGGGTTGGATCAATTTCAAATCTGAAATTTTAAAATGAAAAAAAATGAACAAAAAAATTTGAAATCATGAGCATATTTACCAACTTGACTATATAACCTAACCTGACTATCTAACCCAACCTGACTAACCTAACCTAACCTAACCTAACCTAACTTCACCTAACCTATCCTTACCCAACTTAGGTTGGGTTAGATCAATTTAAAATTCGAATTTTCAAAAAAAAAATGGAACAAAAATCGAAATTAGAACCATGTAACCCAACTTGACTATCCAACCTAACCTGACTAACCCAACCTGACTATCTAACATATCCTAATCTAACCTAACCTAACTTAACCTTACCTAACTCAGGTTGGGTTTGATCAATTTCAAATTCGAACTCTCAGAATGAAAAAAGAATGAAAAAAAAAATCAAAATTATGACCATGTAACCCAACTTGACTATCAACCTAACCTGACTAACTAACCCAATCTGACTATCTAACCTAATCTAACCATACTTAACCTTACCTAACTCAGGTTGGGTAAGATCAATTTCAAAATCGAATTTTCGAGATGAAAAGAAAATTTTAGAAATATCGAAATTATAACCATGTAACCCAACTTGACTATCTAACCTATCCTAACCTAACCTAACCTAACTCAGGTTGGGTTTGATCAATTTCAAAATCGAACTCTCAGAATGAAAAAGAAATAAAAAAATCAAAATAATGACCATGTGACCCGACTTGACTATCATGTAACCCAACTTGACTATCAAACCTATCCTAACCTAACCTAACCTAACTCAGGTTGGATTAGATCAATTTCAAATTCGAACTCTCAGAATGACAAAAAAAATTTTAAAAAAATCAAAATTATGACCATGAAACCCAACTTGACTATAAACCTAACCTGACTAACTAACACAACCTGACTATCTAACCTAACCTAACTTATCCTAACATAACCTAACTTAACCTAACCTAACTCAGGTTGGGTTAGATCAATTTCAAATTCGAATTTTCAATATGAAAAAAAATTCAAGAAAAATCGAAATCATGACCATGTAGCCCAACTTGACTATCTAACCTAACCTGACTATCTAATCCAACCTAAGATCCAACCTAACCTAACCTTACCTAACTCAGGTTGGGTTAGATCAATTTCGAATTCAAATTTTCAAAAAAAAATTTTAAAAAATCGAAATTATGACCATGTAACCCAACTTGACTATTAACCTAACCTGACCAACTAACCCAACCTAACCTAACCCAACTCAGGTTAGGTTAGATCAATTTCAAATTCGAATTTTCAATATGAAAAAAAATTCAAGAAAAATCGAAATCATGACCATGTAGCCCAACTTGACTATCTAACCTAACCTGATTAACCCAACCTGACTATTTAAAAAATTTGAAATCATGACCATATTTACCAACTTGACTATCTAATCTAACCTGACTATCGAACCCAATCTGACTAACCTAACCTAACCTATCCTTACCTAACTCGTTGGGTTAAATCAATTTCAAATTCGAATTTTCAAAATAAAAAAAAAAATTCAAGAAATATCGAAATTATAACCATGTAACCCATCTTGACTATCTAACCTAACCTGACTCTCTAACCCAACCTGAGTATCTAACCTAACTCAGGTTTGGTTAGATCAATTTCGAATTAAAATTTTGAAAAAAAAAATCAAGCAAAAATCGAAATTATGACCATGCAACCCAACTTGACTATCAACCTAACCTGACTAACTAACCCAACCTGACTATCTAACCTAACCTTACCTAACCTTTTTTTTTTAGAGAGGGGGAAAATCTTCCAAAGACGACTGGGAAGTTACCCAGACAGTGCTGGATTCTGCTTGGGAGACCATGCAGCCTACCACCCTCTCCTTCTCCTCACCTGACATTCCGGGATCATCATTAGACATGCGTTTGGGAATGCCAAGCGTGACGAGCTATGCTACCTGGTTCTGAGCTTCTCTCTCCTCCTCTTCCTTTTTCCTCATCATTTCCTTGATTCCTCGATGGATCCTGACCCAATCACCTTCGTCTGCAACCATACGTGCCACCATGTCAGCCGGTGTTATTACCTCTCCGACATCAAGTGCCATAGAGGTCCGGCTTTCTTCCCATCTAGGGCAGTGGAACAGTGTGTGCTCCGGTGAGTCCACCTCCTCCTCGCAGTACCTGCAATTCGGGGTTGCTGACTTACCTATTCTGTACGTGTAGGTACCGAAAGAACCATGGCCTGTGAGAGCCTGTGTTAGATAATATTCCGAGCTCCTGTGGGCACATAGTACCCACGGTCTGAGGTCGGGAATCAGCTTTCGTCCATTGCGCCGTTTCCGTATTTCTACTCCACTCCTCCTGCCACTTGTCCATATTCCTGTCTCTTTCCACCCTGCGTCGCTCGTCTAGGGGACCTTCCCTATTTTGGTACAGATTACTCCTCTCCTCCACCAGCAGGCTGATGGGTGGAGAGCCTGTAACCACCTGGATGGCGCTCGCGGAGACAGTTCGGTATCCGCTTGCTACCCTCAGCAGCATCCTGCGTTGTACTGAGGTATACCGCTGTCTGTAGGTCCCTACTCTCATGGCTCCTCCCCACACTGGAGCCCCGTACAGTAGGATTGACTGTACAGCTCCGCTCATTGTCGCTCTTTTCCCGCTGCACGGTCCACCTATATTTGGCATGAGCCTTGTTAGGGCTGCCACGCACTCCTCTGCCTTCTTGACTGCTCTCTTCGTGTGCTCTCCGAAGCTTTGTTGGTCGTCCAGCACTATGCCCAGATACTTCACAGCCTTCTGTGGTCTGATCTGTTCTCCTCCGATGTTGAGGGTCAGATCACGTTTCCGTGTGCCTCTCAATACCATCGCCTCTGTCTTCTCCGTCGCCAATTCTAGGTGATTCTCCGCCATCCACTCTCCAATTCTCCTTGTCGATTCTTCCGCTCTTTCGACTAGTTCCTCCTTCGTCTTTGCTGTTACTACTATGGCCAGGTCATCCGCGTAGGCAATCGAGTAGGTGCCTGGTGTTAGGTTCACCTCTAAAACATCGTCATAGAGAACGTTCCACAGGTCCGGTCCCAAGATCGATCCCTGCGGCACGCCCGCCGTAACCATCATGTCCCGGTTTCCCACCCTGATCCGCCTGTTCTCGAAGTACTTCCTGATAACGGCTGTCAGGTAACCTGGGCCAAGCCATTCCTCCAGCCTTTCCACTATTATGCTCCAGGTTGCCAGATTAAAGGCGTTTCTCACGTCCAGCGTGATGAGTAAACACCACCTGTTGGCAAAATTGCTCGCAATGTTCATCTCAGTTTTTACTGCGTCCATTGTCGAACGGTTTTTCCTAAAGTCGTACTGGTTCTCGGACAATTCGTGGTTTTCCTCTATTGCCAGTCTCAGCCTTTCCCTAACCATACTCTCGTATAGCTTGCTAATTGCATTCAGCAGACATAGTGGCCTGTGCGCTGTAGGATCATCCATGGCTCTCCCCTTCCCTTTTGGGATGAGTACAAGGCGTGCAATCTTCCACTGGTCCGGAAAATCCCGCGCTGCCAGCAGAGCATTCATAACACCTAGCATCCAATCGCGGTTCGTGCTTATTGCCATTTTTATGGCTTCCGCCGGGACCCCGTCTAGTCCTGTGGCCTTGCCATTTTTTAGGCGTTCTGCAGCCATCTCAATTTCCTCAGCTGTGAATGGATCGGCTCTGGCGTCTGTACCTTCCGGTGCGCGGTGGATTACGTGCCGCGTCTGCGGAAAGAGGCTGTTGGCGATTCGCATCTTCAGATCGTCTGCCAGGGGGACCGGGTGCAGTGTCGTGAGCCGTCTCATAACGATCTGGTAGCCCTTTCCCCATACATCTTCGTCCAGCTCGTCGCAAAGGCTCTTCCAGTGCCCCTTCTTGGACGATGCAATTAGCTTTTTCAGCTCCCTTCTGACTTCTTTATATCTCTCGACTAGACGGGCCCTCTCTTCCTCGGTAGCCATTGCGCGACTGTTTGTTCTGGTGGCCTGTCTTCTTGCCCGCGTACACTCAGCGAGTTTCCTGCCGATCTCATCGTTCCACCAGAATGGTTGCCTGTAGAGGGTACTATTCGCCTTCGCCACACAGTTTCGGTATGCCTCCTTGATGTGGGCCGTGCATTGCTCCAGTGAACAGGAGCGCTCTTCTGTGCCTAGCCTCCATTCTAGGGTAGTCCTAAAAGCCTCCCAATCGTGGGTGATAACCTGCCTCTCCGTCCTTTTCCTCGCTTTTCCTTTTACCTCGTAGTAAATGAGGGCGTGGTCGCTGAGTGGCTCAGCGTCCATCACTTCCCATTTGCATATGTTTCTGGCAATCCTTCTGGTCGAGCAGGTATGTCCACATACGACGTTTGGTTTCCCCTTCTGAAGGTTGGCTTATCCCCAATATTGTGCGCCACCATGTCCTGGGTGGCTATCCACTCCAGCAAATACTCACCCCTAGCGTCAGTGACTGGAGACTCCCATAGGTGCGCTTTAGCGTTCAGGTCTCCGACGATTAGGAACTCCTCTCCGCTTGCCCTGCCATATTGCATGGCTTCGTCCAGTTGACTTTTGAAGGCTGCCATACCGGTGTTGGGAGAGATATACATTTCAATCACGCAGCAGTGGCTCAGGTGTACGCACACAAAACCTTGCTTCACCGCAGTTTTCTTGACTTCCACGCCTCTATTCCTGAACAGTACCGCCACATCTCCCCTCTTATCCTTCAGCCATTTCCCCTCCTGAATTAGCTTTCGGTTCGGCTCGCTTACCAGCACAATGTCCACGTTTCGTTCAACCGCTGCTGCAAGGGCTAGATCGTGTGCAGCCCTTGAGCGGTTAGGTTTAGGTTTAGGTATCATTTTCACCGCCATTTTTTACAAGAGGAGACGCGCTCGTCTCTTGTGCTCCACGAGTTTTCTAAACACGGGGCACCTGATCTGGTCTGCCGTGTGGCCGTCCACGTTGCAAGATGAACAGTGGGAGGACCCCCTGCACTCTTTCGCTTTGTGGCCATCTTTGCCGCACTTCAAGCATTGCATTCCGCTGTCTTGTGTCCGTACTCTAGGCACCTATAACACCTGAGCAGTTGCACCCTCTCTCGTGCCACGCAACCCAGCCACCCTATTTTGATGCGGCCTTGTCTCAGGATTGGGATTGCTTGGTCCCTGGGCATCTCTACTATGGCAATCATCTCATCGTACCTTCCGCTTCTCAAGGATTTCATTATGACTTTTTCCCTTTCCACCCCCGGTATAGCCGCCACCGCATTAATGATCTCTTCCGGCGTCGTCGTGATATCCATCCCAGAGAGTGTGATAACAGGGCCCCCTGTCCTTACGTTGACTTCAGTGTCGGTCACCTTCCTTCTAATTTCGTCGCCTAGGGTGCTAGCCATGCCCTTACCCCCTTCTACCGTGAGGCGAATCGAGTCGTCCACGGCCTTCTGTATGCCCGTCACCTTAACTCCCATATTCTGGATGTCTACGTTGTCCTTGATCGACTTCAACAGGTCCGCGTAGGTCTTGCCTATGGCTCGGATTGTGACCGTCTCTTTGGTAGGCTTCTCTCTCGTACCCGTTCGGGTGGGGCCCGTGATGGCCGGGGTCAGGTATTTTACCTTCACGCTGCTGTTTGCAAATACGCATTCCAGTATCTTCCTGTATCGCTGTCTGCTGAGGCCCTCGGGCGTGGCCACCTGTATCTCATGTCGGTCTTCCTTATCGCTTGCTTCCCTCAGTCTAACTGCCAGTTTGTACAGCTTTTCCGTTTCAGCCTCATGATCCGGATTCTCTTCGTGCGCCATGAGAAACGTTGTCGTTTTTCTCTCCTGCTCGCCTCCTCTGCTTGTGACCGTTGTCACAGATTCAATGTCTCCGTCCGCTATGTTTCCCACAAAGAGTTCAATTTCCGGGATTTTCTCGTTGAGAATCTTGAGCGGGCCCTTTTCCCCCTTGTCTTTGGAACTTACCATTAGGGCAATGTCTCCTTTGGCCAGCGCCTTAAGAGGATTGCCTACCTCCATCTTCACTGCCTCGAAAACTGCCTCCGGCCAGTCTCTGTCGAGGAGCCTTCTCGCTGCCTCGTAGTCTACTGCATTTCTAATTTCCTCCACGTCGAGCTCCCCCGTCTGTGTCCCTACTTCTTTTGTTTGACTGGGCCTTACCACTGGCAGTGGTGGTGCAGATTCCAGCGTCATTGTCTGCGTCTCCGCTACGCGAGTCTTGCCCCTTACTCGTTCTTCTCCCCCGCGCTTCATCACCTTGTCTCGAGTGGATAGGGTTTCCTGGTAGACGCGGAGCCTACTCTTCAGCTCTTTGGCCAATTTGGCCAGCTCTTTTTGATCTCAACCTTAGTGTTGGAATTCTCCGCCACCAAGGTTGTGAGTCCGCAGCTCAGCTTTGCCAGCATCTCCACCGTCCTGCGCAGGTCCGCTGCCTCTCTTGCCTCTTTAGTAGGGCTTCTTTTTCGTTTTATCCCCCTTCCAGTGCGTCCACCGACCGGCCGCTAGGCGGACGTTCGGGATTGGTAATTGACTCCGCCCCCGTCCATTCATCGTCTGAGAGTTCCATGATTGCCTGTGCTCCGGCCCCAGCTCCGGTTGATCTTGGAGTTGTCAGAGCGTTCTCCTCTTCGGAGACGTTTTTCCGAGCGAGTGGTGGCGTTCTCGCTAGAGAAGACCTTCTTATTGAGGGGTCCAAATCCTCAATGGGTTGCTCCTTGTATTTTGTTTTGAAAGTTTCGTTTAAGTCCATGTTCGTCCCACGAGTAGCTAGGGAATTTCTGTCCGCCCCTGCAGAGCCCCGCTTGCAGAGGTAAGGCATCTACCCCGCCGGGTTGCCCGGTCCGGCGGACATCGCTTTCGACACACTTAGTCACCCCTGTGCCATGCATCCCTGCGGCACGATGGTGCTACACCGTTGGATTGGGGGACGCGGTAGCCCCGCTCTCCTCTGATGCCCCGGTGTGGGACACGGAGAAGAGATGGGACTGGAAGGTAAGAGGGCACAGCCGCCTCCACTATGTCCTAGTAGTAAGAAAAAGAGTGGCCTAACCTAACCTAACTCAACCTAACCTAACCTAACTCAGGTTGGGTTAGATCAATTTCAAATTCGAATTTTCAATATGAAAAAAATTTCAAGAAAAATCGAAATCATGACCATGTAACCCAACTTGACTATCTAACCTAACCTGACTATAATCCAACGTAAGATCTAACCTTACCTAACCTAACAGGTTGGGTTTTATCAATTTCGAATTCAAATTTTCAAAAAAAAAATTAAACAAAAATCGAAATTATGACCATGTAACCCAACTTGACTATCAATCTAAACTGACTAACTAACCCAACCTGACTCTAACCTAACCTAACCTAACCCAACTCAGGTTGGGTAAAATCAGTTCAAAATTCGAATTTTCGAGAAAAAATTAAACAAAAATCCAAATTATGACCATGTAACCCAACTTGACTGTCTAACCTAACCTGACTAACCCAACCAGACTATTTTTTTTTTCCGAGTGGGAGAAAATCTTCCAAAGACGACTGGAAAGTTACCCAGACAGTGCTGGATTCTGCTTGGGAGGCCATGCAGCCTACCAGCTAAAAACCACACTCTGCTTCATCTCACCTGACATTCCGGGATCATCATTAGACATGCGTCTGGGAATGCCAAGCGTGACGAGCTATGCTACCTGTTTCTGAGCTTCTCTCTCCTCCTCTTCCTTTTTCCTCATCATTTCCTTGATTCCTCGATGGATCCTGACCCAATCACCTTCGTCTGCAACCATACGTGCCACCATGCCAGCCAGTGTTATTACCTCTCCGACATCAAGTGCCATAGAGGTCCGGATTTCTTCCCATCTAGGGCAGCGGCTAACCCAACCTGACTATCTAACATATCCTAACCTAACATAACCTAATTCAGGTTGGGTTAGATCAATTTTATATTCGAATTTTCAAAATGAAAAATAAAATTAAACAAAAAAAAGAATCAAAATTATGAACATGTAACCCAACTTGACCATCAACCTAACCTGACTAACCCAACCTGACTATCTAACCTCACCTAACCTAACCTAACTCAGGTTGGGTTAGATCAATTTCAAATTCAATTTTCAAAAAGAAAATTAAACAAAAATCGAAATTATGACGATTTAACCCAACTTGACTATCAACCTAACCTGACTAACAAACCCAACCTAACTATCTACCCTAAACCAACCTAACCTAACCTTAACTAACTCAGGTTGGGTAAGATCAATTTCAAATTCGAATTTTCGAAATGAAAAAGAAAATTTTAGAAAAATCGAAATTATAACCCTGTAACCCAACTTGACTATCTAACCTATCCTAACCTAACCCAAACTAACTCAGGTTGGATAAGATCAATTTTAAATTCGAATTTTCGAAATGAAAAAGAAAATTTTAGAAAAATCGAAATTATAACCATGTAACCCACCTTGACTATCTAACCTATCCTAACCTAACCTAACCTAACTCAGGTTGGGTTTGATCAATTTCAAAATCGAACTCTCCGAATGAAAAAAAATAAAAAAAAATGAAAATAATGACCATGTAACCAAACTTGACTATCAACCTAACCTGACTAACTAACCCAACCTGACTATCTGACCTAACCTAACCTAATCTAACCTATCCTTACCTAACTCAGGTTGTATAAGATCAATTTCAAATTCGAATTTTCGAAATGAAAAAAAATTTTTAGAAAAATCGAAATAATAACCATGTAACCCAACTTGACTATCTAACCTATCCTAACCTAACCCAACCTAACTCAGGTTGGATTAGATCAATTTCAAATTCGAACTCTCAGAATGACAAAAAAAATCAAAATTATGACCATGTAACCCAACTTGACTATCAACCTAACCTGAATAACTAACACAACCTGACTATCTGACCTAACCTAACTTAACCTAACCTAACTCAGGTTGGGTTGGATCAATTTCAAATTCGAATTTTCAATATAAAAAAAATTCAAGAAAAATCGAAATCATGACCATGTAGCCCAACTTGACTATCTAACCTAACCTGACTATCTAATCCAACCTAAGATCCAACCTAACCTAACCTAACCTAACTCAGGTTGGGTTAGATCAATTTCGAATTCAAATTTTCAAAAAAAAATTAAACAAAAATCGAAATTATGACCATGTAACCCAACTTGACTATCTAACCTATCCTAACCTAACCCAACCTAACTCAGGTTGGATTAGATCAATTTCAAATTCGAATTTTCGAAATGAAAAAGAAAATTTTAGAAAAATCGAAATTATAACCATGTAACCCACCTTGACTATCTAACCTATCCTAAC
Organism: Chrysolina haemoptera; assembly: GCA_958298965.1. Taxonomy (NCBI): domain Eukaryota; kingdom Metazoa; phylum Arthropoda; class Insecta; order Coleoptera; family Chrysomelidae; genus Chrysolina; species Chrysolina haemoptera. Next base: position 132,936 of record OY282593.1, on the reverse strand, counting down.
CTAACCTAACCTAACTCAGGTTGGGTTTGATCAATTTCAAAATTGAACTCTCCGAATGAAAAAAAATTAAAAAAAATGAAAATAATGACCATGTAACCAAACTTGACTATCAACCTAACCTGACTAACTAACCCAACCTGACTATCTGACCTAACCTAACCTAATCTAACCTATCCTTAACTAACTCAGGTTGTATAAGATCAATTTCAAATTCGAATTTTCGAAATGAAAAAATTTTTTTAGAAAAATCGAAATAATAACCATGTAACCCAACTTGACTATCTAACCTATCCTAACCTAACCCAACCTAACTCAGGTTGGATTAGATCAATTTCAAATTCGAACTCTCAGAATGACAAAAAAAATCAAAATTATGACCATGTAACCCAACTTGACTATCAACCTAACCTGAATAACTAACACAACCTGACTATCTGACCTAACCTAACTTAACCTAACCTAACTCAGGTTGGGTTGGATCAATTTCAAATTCGAATTTTCAATATAAAAAAAATTCAAGAAAAATCGAAATCATGACCATGTAGCCCAACTTGACTATCTAACCTAACCTGACTATCTAATCCAACCTAAGATCCAACCTAACCTAACCTAACCTAACTCAGGTTGGGTTAGATCAATTTTGAATTCAAATTTTCAAAAAAAAATTAAACAAAAATCGAAATTATGACCATGTAACCCAACTTGACTATCTAACCTATCCTAACCTAACCCAACCTAACTCAGGTTGGATTAGATCAATTTCAAATTCGATCTCTCAGAATGACAAAAAAAAAATCAAAATTATGACCATGTAACCCAACTTGACTATCAACCTAACCTGAATAACTAACACAACCTGACTATCTGACCTAACCTTACTTAACCTAACCTAACTCAGGTTGGGTTGGATCAATTTCTAATTCGAATTTTCAATATAAAAAAATATCAAGAAAAATCGAAATAATGACCATGTAGCCCAACTTGACTATCTCGAGAACGGTTGAAGATAGATGAATTCTGCGAACGCTAATCGATTCAGAATGACCGAATTAGTATATACTGAGAGTTTGAACGAAAAAAATTGACGGACAAAAAAGTCGTGTATATCATGATACATGAAAAACAAAGACGAACAAGAAATCCGAATTTTCAATATGAAAAAAAATTCAAGAAAAATTGAAATCATGACCATGTTACCCAACTTTACTATCTAACCTAACCTGACTATCTAATCCAACCTAAGATCCAACCTAACCTAACCTAACCTAACTCAGGTTGGGTTAGATCAATTTCGAATTCAAATTTTCAAAAAAAAAATTAAACAAAAATCGAAATTATGACCATGTAACCCAACTTGACTATCAACCTAACCTGACTAACTAACCCAACCTGACTCTAACCTGACCTAACCTAACGCAACTCAGGTTTGGTAAAATCAGTTCAAAATTCGAATTTCGAGAAAAAATTAAACAAATATCCAAATCATGGTTGGATAAGATCAATTTCAAATTCGAATTTTCGAAATAAAAAAAAATTTCAGAAAAATCGAAATTATAACCATGTAACCAAACTTGACTATCTGACCTATCCTAACCTAACCCAACCTAACTCAGGTTGGATTAGATCAATTTCAAATTCGATCTCTCAGAATGACAAAAAAAATCAAAAATATGACCGTGTAACCCAACTTGACTATCAACCTAACCTGAATAACTAACACAGCCTGACTATCTGACCTAACCTAACTTAACCTAACCTAACTCAGGTTGGGTTGGATCAATTTCAAATTCGAATTTTCAATATGAAAAAATATCAAGAAAAATCGAAATCATGACCATGTAGCCCAACTTGACTATCAACCTAACCTGACTAACTAACCCAACCTGACTCTAACCTAACCTAACTTAACCCAACTCAGGTTGGGTAAAATCAGTTCAAAATTCGAATTTTCGAAAAAAAATTAAACAAAAATCCAAATTATGACTATGTAACCCATCTTGACTATCTAACCTAACCTGACTCTCTAACCCAACCTGAGTATCTAACCTAACCTAACCCAACTCAGGTTGGGTTGGATCAATTTCAAATCTGAAATTTCAAAATGAAAAAAAAATGAACAAAAAAATTTGAAATCATGAGCATATTTACCAACTTGACTATATCACCTAACCTGACTATCTAACCCAACCTGACTTACCTAACCTAACCTAACCTAACCTATCCTTACCCAACTTAGGTTGGGTTAGATCAATTTCAAATTCGAATTTTCAAAAAAAAATTGAACAAAAATCGAAATTAGACCCATGTAACCTTACTTGACTATCCAACCTAACCTGACTAACCCAACCTGACTATCTAACATATCCTAACCTAACCTAACCTAACTTAACCTTACCTAACTCAGGTTGGGTTTGATCAATTTCAAATTCGAACTCTCAGGATGAAAAAAAAATGAAAAAAAAATCAAAATTATGACCATGTAACCCAACTTGACCATCAACATAACCTGACTAACTAACCCAACCTGACTATCAACCTAATCTAACCTTACTTAACCTTACCTAACTCAGGTTGGGTAAGATCAATTTCAAATTCGAATTTTCGAAATGAAAAAAAAAAATTAGAAAAATCGAAATTAAAACCATGTAACCCAACTTGACTATCTAACTTATCCTAACCTAACCTAACTCATGTTGGGTTGGATCAATTTCAAATTCGAATTTTCAAAATGAAAAAAAAAAATCGAAATTATGAATATGTAACCCAACTTGACTATCAACCTAACCTGACTAACTAACCCAACCTGACTATCTAACCTAACCCAACCTAACTCAGGTTGGGTACGATCAATTTCAAATTCGAATTTTCAAAATGAAAAAACAAATCGAAATTATGACCATATAACCCAACTTGACTATCAACCTAACCTGACTAACTAACCCAACCTGACTATCTAACCTAACCCAACCTAACTCAGGTTGGGTTCGATCAATTTCAAATTCGAATTTTTAAAATTAAGAAAAAAAATCGAAATTATGATCATGTAACCCAACTTGACTATCAACCTAACCTGACTAACCAACCCAACCTGACTGTCTACCTAACCTAACGTAACCTAACTCAGGTTGGCTTAGATCAATTTAAAATTCGAATTTTCAAAATGAAAAAAAATCGAAAATATGACCATCTGACCCAACTTCACTATCTAACCTTTTTTTTTTTTTTTTTTTTTTATGGAGGAGGAAATCTTGCATAAGACGTTGTGCCGGATTCCTACCGACTAAAACCTCCCCCCTTTTGCCCTGAAAGACCAACCTGGAAGGTCCGAAACGAACATCGCTTCGGGTTGGCCGGCATATCTAAATACCCTATCTATCTCTCAAGTCCTTGGGACATGCGTTCGTCCCTCTCTTTTTGCGACATAATGTCGTTTATTAGCCTACTTACGCTCGCCCACTTAGCCCTGCTCTCACACATAGTACTAATTATGTTTCCTACCGTCAAAGTTTTACCGAGAGCTATCTCCGTTCCTTGTCTCTCCTGCACCCATCTATCGCATCGAAGCACCGTATGTTCCGATGTATCCCTCTCACCGCAGTATATACATGCCTCATCCTCTGCCTTCCCTATGCGGAAGGTATATGTTCTATACGAGCCGTGCCCGGTAAGGAATTGTGTCAAGAAATAATTTAATTTTCGGAAGCCGCATGCCAGCCATATATCGATTCTGGGAATCAGTGTTTTCGTCCACTGGGCCGTCTCTGTGTGACTTTCCCATCTCGTCTGCCATTTTGCGATAGTCGCACTCCTTATGTTTGCTACGAAATCCCTGCGCTCCCAATTTTCGTACCTCTCTGCTCTCTCTTGGATAAGTAAGTCCAGAGGGATAACGCCGGTTATCGCGTACAATCCTTCCGTGGCCGCAGTGCGGTACGCGCTAGCTATACGCAGCAGCATTCGCCTTTGCACTCTGGTGACCATCCCGCGATATAATTTTATGCGCATTGCCTCTTTCCAGATGGGTGCTCCGTACGTCATTATGGATTGTACTACTCCATTTAGCACCATTCTGCGCTGGCTGCCCATGCCCGCGATATTCGGCATTATTCGAGCTAGAGCCGCTGTAAGGGTCTTCGCTTTCCGCACCGCTTCCCTCACGTGCTGGCCGAAGTACAATTTGTCGTCCAGCCATATGCCAAGGTATTTCATTTTCCTGCCTGGGGTTATAATCCTTCCATTAATCCGGAAGGTTATTCCCTCGCGTTTTCTAGGGCCCTTCAGTATGATAGCCTCCGTCTTTTCCGGTGCCAACTCTAAACGCTGTCGGAAGATCCAGTCAGCAATCATTTCTATTGACTCATTTGCTCTTGCCATGAGTTCATTACCTGAACTGGCCTTTACTATGAGTATGAGGTCGTCCGCATACGCTGCAGTTTGACATCCTCCTGGGAGCCTCAGCCTCAATACACCATCATACAGCACGTTCCAGAGACAGGGTCCGAGCACCGAACCCTGTGGCACTCCCTGAGTCAGCCTCATTTCCCTTTGACCGATGAAGATATCTCTGTCGGCGAAGTAGCTCTCAATGATATTCAAGATATATTGGCTTATTCCTATTCTTCTAAGCTCTGCTAATATGCGGCTCCAAACTGCTGTGCCGGGCTTTAACTATATGCTCGTACAGCTTACCCAGTACATAGGCAGATTGTCCGGAACTTCCGATTTTCCACGTCCTGCGCTCCCTTTGGGATGAGGGTTATCCTAGCACGCTTCCATTGTGTAGGAAAGCTTTGCATCCTAAGAAGTGTATTGTAGACCTCCGTCACCTGTTCCGGGAGAGCAGCTACTGCCTCCTTCACAGCTGTTGCTGTAATATTATCTGGTCCGGGAGACTTTCCAACTTTCAACCTACCGACAGCTTGCCTAACTTCATCCGTGGTGAACTCATCATCTTCCGCCAATGTCACCACTTCACTCCTGTTCTCCTCATCCTGTATCGTTTGAAAAAGTTCCTTCACAATTCTCCACTTTTCTTCCTGACTTATATTGTAAGGAGACGGAGGCTGTTTCAAGTTTCGGACGACTATTTTATACCCTTGACCAAAGGGATCGTTTTCAAGTTCATCGCAGACCTCTTTCCACTTCTCCCTTTTTGCCTTTCTTATAGCATTCCTTAGCAGGGATCTTGCGTGCTTATATATCCTATCTCTTTCCAGGGTGTCTTCTTCCCGTATTCTGGCCCTGGTTACCGCTCTCCGTTGTCGATTACATGCTATGCGGTGATTTTCTATCTCGATAGACCACCAATACGGCTGCTCTCGTTGCAGCCCTCCGCCTCTCCTCCCAGTGGCGAAAGCCTGTGCACCAGATATCTTTTCTGCGATATTAGAAGGGGACATGTCGCCGGATATAGTTATCAGAGCTTCCCTGAAGGCTTCCTTATCCAAGGCATGCTTACCTTTCAAGCTAAGGCGATTCCCGGATTTTCCTGTCACCATAGTATAGGTAAGAAACCTGTGTAGGCTCAATGACTCCTCTTCTAGAACCTCCCAGCCTGTGATTCGCAATCTTTTCGGACGAGATAGTCAAGTCAATATAAGACGTGCTTGCTCCTCTGACGAAGGTTGGTTTCTCCCCGTCATTGTGAATAACCATGTTAAGAGATTGGATCCATTCCAACACGTGTTCACCTTTTTGGTCCATACTGGATGATCCCCACTCCCCACTTATCCTAACCTAATCTAACCTAACCCAACTCAGGTTGGGTTGGATATTGGAATTTCAAATTTGAATTTTCAAAACGAAAAAAAAATTCAAGAAAAATCGAAATTATAACCATGTAACCCAACTTGACTATCTAACCTAACCTGACTATCTAACCTAACCTGACTATCTAACCCAACCAGAGTATCTAACCTAACCTAAACTAACTCAGGTTGGGTTAGATCAATTTTGAATTAAAATTTCGAAGAAAAATTAAGCAAAAATCGGATTATGACCATGCAACCCAACTTGACTATCAACCTAACCTGACTAACTAACCCAACCTGACTATCTTTTTTTTTTTTTTCGGTAGAGGTGAAAACTCATGTTTACCGCATACTTGGTGTCCATAGTATTGCGGTTATGCCGGACTCGAGTAGCAAAAAGCTGCTCGCCTACCAGCCAAAACACCTCCTGAGCCCTCTCTCGCACCCGGAGCTCTCCGGTTGGATATTACAGGTGCAAGCGGCTGTGTACTGTTTGTTCCTCTTTGTTCTTAGTTTTCTGCCCTGGCTTGTGCTTGGCGTGTTCTCTCCTCAGTCTCCTTCTGCTTCATTATTTTCCGCAATAGGTTTGTGGCCTGCCTCCAAAGGGTTTGGTTACTTATCATTTTCGCGACTATGTTTTCAGGATTAAGGTTTCCCAGTAAGGCTTCCAGTTCCGTTCTTTCCGTACTCCACCTCGGGCAGGTGAATATTGTGTGCTCAGGATCGTCGTCTGTTTCCGGGCAGTATGAGCAATTTCCATTTTCAGTTTTCCCTATCTCGAGGGTGTAAGATCCAAAAGATCCGTGTCCACTCAGTAGCTGGGTGACATAGTAGTCAAGAGATTTGAAGTCGCATTGTAGCCAGACTGTTATATCCGGTATCAGTCTTTTCGTCCATTGCGCTTTCTCGGTGTTGAGGTTCCACCTTTCTTGCCACTCCTGCACTGTCCTCTGTCTCTCTTCCTTCCTTGCGGTTTCGTCAACGTTTTGTCTAGCCGCAAGTCTGGTCCTCTCCCTTACCAGCAGGTCCATGGGGGGGGTTGCTGTTATAACGTTTATAGCGTCTCCAGAGACCGTTTTATAGGCCATCGCCACTCTGAGAAGCATCCTTCTCTGCACCGCCATCACCATCTCCCTATACTTACCAACCCTCATCAAGCTGCTCCACACCGGGGCCGCATACAGCAGCACCGACTGCACCACCCCGTACAGTAGTGCCCTCTTATGTGAGTTTGGACCCCGTATGTTAGGCAATAATCTGCTTAATGCCGTGACCTGCCTGTCTGCCTTCTCGCACATTTTCCTAACCTGCTCGTTCCAAATAATTTTATCATCCAGCCACACCCCCAAGTACTTAACAAACTTCTTCGGCTCTATCCGTGTCCCGTCCAATTGGAAGAATATTTCCGCTCTTTTCCTTGGCCCTTTCATAATGATCGCCTCGGTTTTTTGTGGCGCCAGCTGCAGTCCATTATCCCTCATCCAGCTGCTTATGTTTCTTAGGGCAGCGTTTGCTCTCAGGATCAATTGTTCTTTTTTGGTGGCTCGTACGATAACCACTAGATCATCAGCGTATGCCACCGTATGGCAGTCCGTTGGAAGTGCAAGTCTCAGGACCCCGTCGTACAGGACGTTCCACAGTATGGGCCCAAGAACTGAACCCTGTGGTACTCCCTGCGACATTGCCCTCTCATATTCCCCCTTGATTAGCCTTCTCTCTGAGAGGTAGGAATTTACAATCTCAATGAGGTATCTGCTGGTGTCCAGATCTGAAAGTCTGTCCAGGATAATGTGCCATTTTGCCGTGTTGAAGGCGTTTTTGACGTCGATCATTATTGCCGCTCCCCATGTCTTGTTTCCCTGATTGGTTTCAGATAGGACCTGTTCTATTGCCATAACAGTGGATTTCTTCGGTCTAAAGCCATACTGGGTAGGTGAGATTCCGGTTTTTTGTTCCATTTCCAGTTCCAGTCTGTATTTAATCATATGTTCGTAGAGCTTTCCTAATCCGTCCAAGAGGCATATGGGTCGGTGCTTCATTTCGTTTGCTGTGCTGTCCTTTGGGATGAGGACTACCTTTGCCTTCTTCCATTCATAGGGAAAGGTGCCTTCGAGCAATATTTCATTTAATATTCTCAGTAATGTTTCTGGGATAATGCTGGCTGTGAGCTTTATCGTCTCCGAGAGTATACCGTCTGGGCCCGGTGCTTTCTTGGTTTTCATTTTTTCCGTAGCTTTGCGGAGTTCGTCCATGGTAAAAGGGGGGGGGCTCCGTTACCCGGTGGGCCTCCTTCCGTTGGGAGTAGTATAATGGGAAAAGTTCGTCGATGATTTCGTTGCTCCTTACCTGGTTCAAGTTGTAGGGTGATTTGAGATGTTTCATCCCCTCTATCACAATTTTGTAGCCCTGACCCCACGGGTCATCGTCCAGGCGGTCTCTGAGAAGATTCCATTGTTCCTTTTTTGAGCTTTTTATAGCTTTGCGGAGTTCCCTTCTTTTGTTCTTGTACTCCTCTTCCAACTGGTCGATTAATGCCTGATGTTCCTGTCTGCCGCGGGCGCGGCTCATCCTTCTTTTGGATCTATCGCATTCGGAGCGACAGGTTGCGATTTCCTCGTTCCACCACCCTGGTTGGTCTCTAGGTCTTCCGTTGTGATCCTTTTCCATACTTAGTTTCTGCGCACTTTTTATGACATCTGTGAGTTGGCCCAGGCCATTTATGTTGCCTTTCATGATTTCTAGAGCGTTCTTGAAGGTGTTCAGGTGTTCAGGTGTCGGGCGAGGTTCAGTTCAACCTTTGGTTTCTTGCCTTTGATGCTGATTTCGTAGTAGATGTTCCTATGTAGGCTCATGTTTTCTTCCGTTGATACCGTCCAGCCTGTGACCCGGGGAGCTATCCCCTGTGAGGCAAGGGTAATATCTATATAGGATTTTTGGTTGTCCCTAGTAAAAGTGGGGGTGGTTCCTTCATTTATTACTACTATGTTCATGGTATTTATCCATTCGGCCAGGTATTCGCCTCTCTTGCATGTGTAACCTGCATTCCATAGAGTTGACTTAGCGTTAAGGTCCCCTGCTATAATGAAGTATTTTTTATTTCTTGCATGTTGCATAACCTCGTCGATATATGTTTCGTACTGGCTGAGAGTTGTGTTTGGAGAAAAGTAACAGTTATATAGGGACCAGGAATCGAAGTTTAGGCATATGTAACCCATCCCTCTCTCATGACTTATGACTCCGCAATTCCTGTTATGGCACAAGATGGCCGTGTCTACCCTTGGGTCTTTAATCCATATTGGGTTGTTTTGCACCAGGGTCTTATTCGGCTCCTGGACCAATACGATGTCTACCTCCCGTTCTTTTATTGATTTCTGCATTAGGAGATGCGCCATTCTCCTCGTGTCCGTATTTATCTGCATTATTTTAATTTTTTGAGGGAGGCGGTGGGTTCCGCCTCTCCCATCCGCGCCAAGTCTTCGTATAGCTAGTTCCGTGACGTCGAGGGAGGCTCCTGGGGTGCACTCTTAGTTGTTGAGGCATTTTGGGGCCTCTGTCTGGGCTTTGGGTTCGCGTTGTTTCCGTTCCTTGCCTTATTAAGGGCGTCTCTGAACGCTTGGCACTTGTATGTGCCCACCCTGTGTCCCTTCTTCTCGCAGACTGGACATGCATCCTCCGCTTCGCAATCTTTTGCGGCGTGTCCCTCCTCGCCACATCTGTAGCAGTTTTGAGTTCTGTTAGGGCCCTTGCAACCCTCTCTATTGTGGTTATAGCTCCAGCAGTTTGTACACCTAGGAACATGTATACGCTTCTCCACCTTGCATGGAACTAGCCCTATCCTGATTTTGCACTCCCTTTTCAGAATGGTCGCCGCTGCGGACCGTGGCATTGTGAGAGTGACCGCCGCCGTATCGTCGCGCGAAAGCCTTATTTTTGTCATCTTGTGCCTCTCATTCCACTCGCCAGTTTCCTTACTGATAGCTTCGGCTATCTCTTCCTCGGTTACATTCCAGGGCATTCCCTTAAGGTGTATGAGGTCCCTCTGTTCATCCCCTAAATTCCTGGTTTTAAGGGTCCCCTGTCTCTCTAAGACGTCTTTTAGGTTATTGCGCGCCGTTTGATCGTTGGTCATGGTTAGGAGGAGATTTCCCTCCCTGGTACTCCTGATGCCCTTTATTGAGCGTACAGCGTCGGTGTCTCCTATGATGTCCTTCACTTTTCCCAATATGTCTCGATAGGATCCTCCTCCTTCGCCTCTGATTACCATTTCTAGTGCATTTCCTTTCTTGCCGCTTATCTGCTGTTGTACAGACGTGTATATTTCCACCCTAGTGCCGCTGCCGTGGAAGGTAGCCTCAGTCATTTTTCTTAGCTCCTCAGTACTCATCGACTTCACATTGTGCATGTGGACCACGCTATCCTCCGTGGATTCAACCTTTAGTTTTGCTAGTTTATCCCACAGGCCTCTTGGGGTCCCATCGTAGGTCATTTTAACTATTTTCCTCCGGGAGATGGCGCCAGTCCCCCACAATTTAGTGGTTTGTTCTAAGGCATCAAGGTCTCCCTTCAGTAGTATCAACTCTGGGAACTTGTCTTTGTACATCCTCTGGATGCTCGTTTTCATGTCTACGTGATCTGGTTCAACGATAACCACCTTTACTGCGTCGTCCTCTCTGGTCAGCGGGTTTCCCACAGTGATCGCGGAGTTTGTAAACAGTGAGTTGTCCCACTGAAGCCCCTGTATTCTATCAAAGGCTTCGTAGTCTGTCGTCGCTTCTAGGCTTTTCAATCTCGATGCCTCGCAAGTGCAGGAGCAAGTACAGGCTCTCTTTGGGTGCACCTCCTGGATTGTTTCCTCGTTTGCATCCCTGTCGCTGTCGCTACTTGAGTTTTCCTCCTCCAATTTCTTCTCTGCTGCTCTGAGTTGTTCCTTCAGAGTCATTATGATCATTTCCATTTCCTCGATTCGTTTAGTTGCTCTCTCCGCCTTTTCCTCTGCAGCCAGCTTTTCCTTCCTGTTCGTGTCTGTCTGTTTGTCGTCCTTTCTTCTATCCTCTTCTTTTTCTTTTACTTCTCTGAGGTTGTCCTGAACCCTGATGAGGAACTTCGTTCTCTTCTTTAGGCCTTTCGTTTCTTCACTGATGCTTTTAGATATCTTTTTTATTTCCACTTTAGTGTTTACGTTTGCCTTAACTAGGTCCATCAGTTGTGCGGCCATTTCCACCACGTTGTCCACCGATTCTTTGAGTTCTTTGAACTCCTGTGTTTTTTCTTCAACCTCCAGTTTTGTCCCTTTTCTTGGGGTCGCCTTCCTCCTTCTTTTCTTTGGTTGTCCATTTCCTTCCGACTCTGACCCGCTATCCGTCGCTGTCAGGTCGAATATTGGGCTTTTATGTAGCTCTTCATCCATGTACCCATCGTCCCGAGGTGTCGACATACCCTGTTTCGGTGTTTTAAAGACTTCCCCGTCTTCCTCATCTTCCTCGTCGTCCTTTCTGTCATTTGTTGCCGCCAGGGGGGCATCTGAGAATGTCCTCCTTCCAACTAATGGTGGCGTTCTTGGCAGCGAAGATCTTCTAATTGACGGGTTCACTTCCTCGTCCTTATCCTTTAAAAGTTTATCCAGTTCCATATGTATCCCACGAGTAGCTAGGGAAATTCTGTCCACCCCTGCAGAGCCCCGCATGCAGGGGTAAGGCCTCTTCCCCGCCGGGTTGCCCGGTCCGGCGGGCATCGCTTGTGACACACATGACCACCCCTGTGCCATGCATCCCTACGGCGCGATGGTGTTACACCGTTGGATTGGGGGACGCGGTAGCCCCCCCTTGCCTCCGATGCCCCGGTGTGGGACACGGAGCCAAGATGGGACTGGAAGATAGGAGGACGTAGCCGCCTCCCCTATGTACTTGGTAGTAAGAAAAGGAGTGACCCCTAGCCCTCGAATGCTCTAATAGCGTCGGGGTTGGAAGAGAACAAGAGTTGGCCCAGTGTGGCCGACATAAAGATAAAAGAGAGTGGTCCTGCTCCAGTCTAGATGAAACAAAGTAGGACCAGGCTATAGTACTCCCAAGGTCGCCAACCCTGCACACTAGGTGTGTGTCTCTAGGAGGGCCTTTTTATCGAGGTGTTCCCCCCTCTAGATCCATTGGGTTCTGTAAGAGACAGGCCCGCCACGAGTAGGCACCCAACAGTCTTGCTTGTGGAGAGGCTCTATGTTATGATGTACGCTTCACACTCGCCTGGGAAGACCCCGAGCCCTGACTATCTAACCTAACCTAACCTAACCTAACTTAACCTAACCTAACCTAACCTAACTCAGGTTGGGTTAGATCAATTTCAAATTCGAATTTTCAATATGAAAAAAATTTCAAGAAAAATCGAAATCATGACCATGTAACCCAACTTGACTATCTAACCTAACCTAACCTAACCTAACTCAGGTTGGGTTATATCAATTTCGAATTCAAATTTTCAAAAAAAAAAATTAAATGAAAATCGAAATTATGACCATGTAACCCAACTTGACTATCGACCTAACCTGACTAACTAACCCAACCTGACTCTAACCTAACCTAACCTAACCCAACTCAGGTTGGGTAAAATCAGTTCAGAATTCGAATTTCGAGAAAAAATTAAACAAATATCCAAATCATGACCAACCTAAGATCTAACCTGACCTAACCAAACTCAGGTTGGATTAGATCAATTTCAAATTCGAACTCTCAGAATGACAAAAAAAATTAAAAAAAAATCAAAATTATGACCATGAAACCCAACTTGACTATCAACCTAACCTGACTAACTAACACAACCTGACTATCTAACCTAACCTAACTTGACCTTTTTTTTTTTTTTTTTTTTTTTTTTTTTGGAGGGGGGGAAATCGCTTGACACTGTTGTTACTATGGCGCGTCGGTTGTTGAGCTTACTCTGTTCACTCTAACGAGAAACGACTCAAAACTCAACAAGTGCCTCGGGCGCCAGCTTATTAAAGTGGTATGCTCCACTTCTCCCTAATCCAATTCGGAGGGAGGCCCAGGGCAGCTTCAGATGGAGATACGGTACTCCAGGGGTCAAATAAGGTGATTAAAGACCAAGAGCGGTCAAATGGTTGCAGGCTTTAATTGCTACACTTGAATTTCATGAAATACCGGCTGCTGTGCTTACTTGCTTACTTTCGGATGTCTAGTAAACAGATTAGTTGTAAATAAAAGAGGGAATATGATAACAATGTCAACATTTATTGTTGATGTCTCGAAATAAACATTTAATTAGTATGCTATACATTCATTGAGATATGGGTGAAAACTATAATGAAACTACGATAATATTTCGAGGGCTAAGAGCAACAACCGCGTAACTAGTGTTTTATAAGTTTCGAGATAATCGCGTTTGAACATAACCGCTAAATGAAAATGGCGTTTATGGTCATTGTAAGTACAGTTTCTTCGGTGTTTTTTGACTCAGATGAACTATCATCGTCCAGGCATGGACGACAACGCATAAAATATATCATATGTGATTTCTTTCACCTATAAAAAAATTATTTGTTGTTGAATGGTGGGATTACGTCGTTGTCGCTCTAACATAATTTCCAAATATCAATTACGATAGTCGTTAGTTCCATTTTTTGAAGTAGTCCATTGTCAAAATTTTTCATAAGGAAGTTAGAGCTTCGGTGATTTTGGAGATGATTCAGTATTTATAGAGAAGATAAAAATATATTTATTTTTGTGAGCGAAAATTTCATAACTTATAAATAATGAATAATCAAGAATTAAGTTTTTATTCAGTAATAAACGAACAAAAGAAATAAACAAAAAACAAAGAGAATTCACACAATTTCATGGTAGGTTTCTTTAAAACTTTATGTACTCGTCAATGCTTCATAGAAGTGATGATATTGGCTAGGAATGATTTTTTTGTCACAAAGTTCTTTCAAATTTTGCATTTTTTCCCTGCTAATAGGTATGGGTTGTGAATAAGCTTCTTTCAAAGCAACACTTCTATTCTGTGTTGTGCGGGAAACACGTCGAATTATTTGAATTTTCCTGAAATTTTTCTCTGTTTTCCGGTACTTGAAATAAATATGCTCTGGGTCATCTTTTCTATATTGCAGCCACGTAATATTTAACCAGTTAACATCATTTCCGTTAGTATCCGTATTTTTGTTTTTCAAAATTTCCTTTCTGAGTGTTTTGAAACATTTGATTTCAGGCTGATCTATTTCATATACTGTGTAGGGGTTTTTCTTACAAGCAGATCGTACTAATGTATACCAGCCAGATGGATCGAAGATGTCTACATTTTTCTTCTTTTTTTCAATCTGGGCATGAATGTTGTCAACCTCCATTTGGGAGTGCCCTGGTTCAAAAAACATTTGATTTATCACAGGAATGGCCAGATTTTTCACAGCATGAATGCATAAAGCTGCAACGTTTGCATTTCGGTTTTGTCCGCCACAAGTGTCGGAGAAAAATACTACTTCCTTTTCAATTTGTTCTGTCTGCAGAAATTGCCATAAACAAGATGCCACTTCGTTGGAACCACGATTTGCAAGTCCTTCGTGCCACATGTAGCATATGGTTTTTTTTTCCACGACATTGAGAACTGTAAAGTTATATACAGCTAAACGACTTTTATAAAAAAGAGCCTTAGCGTTAGTTGCAGGAGTATAACATACAGCTTCTAAATCAAATTCAATGAAGACACATTCTCCTCTTCCTGCCCTTTCTTTCGCTTCATTTTTGAATGTTCTAGCTTCGTTTTTTCTCAATACATGCTCCTCATAATCCTGTTGTAGTTTTTCTTTTTCTTCTTGATTACTATGTTCAAAAACATAACAAGTATCACACATATCTTTTCTCGGTGTGTGGAATGACAAGTTGAATTCACTCTTGAATACTGACCTGTAGTACCAAAATTTCTCTGCTTTCCTTCTGTTCTCTTCACAATGTCGTTCGTAAAGTTCATACATTATATTCAAATTGAGGTCTTTTTCTAAATACTCCCTATTTGTATCTTTTCTGGTATAATGCGATGGTACTCGTGGAAATGAGTTTATGTGGTCCTTTATGAAGTTTCTTGCATCTAATGGAATTTTGTTTGCACTCTCACATTTACCACGTCTTGATTTTTCAATGAAATAATCTGAATTTCTTGCTTTCATGATGGAATAAACCTTCGATTCAGTTATCCCTAATGAAGACAGGAAAAAACCTTTACACACAACAGTTTTTGTACCGTCTTTACTGAAATGGTATGTAAGTGTACTCTTTCTTCTGGAATTTTCGCAACCAGATGCTTTCTTCTCTTGCGAGACTAATGATCCAATAAATTTTCTCTGATCTTCTTCATTTCCAAGTTTCCAAAATTGTTGAAAAATTCGAGTAGCGTCCTCTTCAGAAAAAACTTTATTGCATTTTTTTGGACACTTAGAGCAATTTTTATATTTCATTGATTTTCCTGGAATGAACTTTTTTCGCGACGACAAATAAGGTAGTCCTGACTGCTTTCGGTGTTTTCTTCGATTTCTTATCCATGTTTCTGGAGCAGCAAACCGATTTCTAGACATCTTTTTATCAGGCGCACCAGTCTGGTTTTCTCCCTCTCTTTCTCTTTCTTCTTCGTCTATTTCCATTGCAATATTATTTTCTTGCTCATCTATCTCAAAACCGATTTCTGTTTCTTCTCCCTCCTCTATATTTATTGCTGTATCATCCTTATCTATTTCATCTTCCGATGATTGCACTTCCCCTTTTTCAGGTGTCCATTCTTCATCTGAGTCATTACATATTTCGTCATCGTCTTCGGTATTCACTATTCTCTCATATTCTTCCCCTATTTCATGTTCCCCAGTAGTCCACATTTCTGTAGCTCCTTCTGTTGGCCAGGAAATTTCGTCAGGAGCTTGAATTATTTCAATGGCGACATTGGTGAGTTCTGTATAAGTAACTATATTTTGTATATCTTCTTGTGTTTCCTCAAACTCTTCCATTACACATCCAGCATCACCATCTTCTCTACTATTGTTTTTAATAAAGATAGTCATATCTTCCGTATCGTTGATAGTGTCTTTATCTTCATCATTCTGTTGATGTATATCTAAGGCTTTCTGCATAATTTTATAGCTTCTACTTTCTTTATTCATTGTACCTGAAATAAAATTAGGTATGTTGCAATATCTTAGGAAAGAGCAGATTCCCAAAAACATATGTACGCGGCGATGCAACGAGTTTAGTGATACAAATAACAGCATCTAGCTTTTAATGACCTGAAAGGAAAATTCATCAAGTACAAATAAAAAACGATGGTGGATATATGACAATGAAAAAAAATAAATAAAATAAAAAATTAAAATATCTGGTGTACTTATCAACTTCTCCGAACGTTTCGGGAACAAGTGTATTCCCGTTGTCAACAAAATCTTTACAGTCTCTTGTTATGTTGATAACTGTAACAGATTGGTTCCTGAAACGTCCAGATAGGTACACCACATATTTCTTAATATATTTTTTATATTTTCAATTAATATATCTACAATTGTTTCCTCACAAGGTGTTACTCACCATAAGTAAGGAATTTTTTTTTCAGTTCACTAAATGGTTTATTCATTAAGGCAGTAACATTTTGGGATAGATAAAATAATTTTTTTGGTTTTTTTAGAAACGAGGGGAAAAATCCTCAAAAAACAGCTTCCGAAACATAACAATCATGTTCATTCTACTTCTGAATGTTTGAATAGGAAACTAACTTTATTTTATCGGACAGGCTATGCTAGGTCGTGAAACTAACAAATTGCACAAGAGAAGAGTAACACTCCAATTCCATAGAAAACACTACAAGGAAAGATTGTTCTTCACGTTTTGGTGAATTCGAAGGATTATGCTATTACGACGCGAGAGCGAGTCTTGGTCTTCTGCGATATCGGTTAGAATGCGATTCCTAACCTCAAAGATTGCATATGATTTTGATTCCATTAGATACATTATTCATTATCTACGTAACTATCATTTCTGTTTCATAGACTACATGTTTTTTCACACGTGGAAAGAGTGAAAAATATAAAACACAATAACAAAATAACAACAAAAGCTTCTTACCTGATGATTTGGTTATTCAAATCTCGACGCACATTCAACAAAACCAAAGAACTTTGATATTTTTTAATGCAATTCATTGAAGGAATAACCACGTATCTTAAGATACGTTCTTGTTGCGCTAACTTTTTCGGGAGTGAGGATGGTAGAGCAACAAAAACGTATGTGGTGATACGTTGTTGTTCCTCTAACTTTCGAGACAGAAATGTGATACGAGATTTGACAAAATGGTCACGATATTTTTTAATCAGGAACGTGATTGTTGCACTCCAAAATATGAACTTTGGGAAGTTACGTGTTGCTGTAACCTACTTTCGGAGTTTTTTTTGGTTACGCGGTTGTTGCTCTTAGCCCTCGATTTACTACGCAGGGAAGCAAGTTCTGTTCGGTAAGCGGGTGTCTGGTATTTTAGGGCTTATCGGCCTTATGGAGACTGTATGGGTGTTTCAATCAGGCTGATTACTGTCCGGAGTGATATGATCATTTTATCGAACACACGGTATATGACTTGGGCTCCGGAATATCTATACTTGCGTCAGCAGGGTTCGGGCTAGGCAATTTGACAAATAGGCAGTATATTTGTTTTCTATTATAGCTTCTTTCACGGTTCACGGCAAGTTAGCCACTTTCATTTGTATCGAATTAAGATGGAAAAATATAATTTTTTTTTCGGTTGAAATTCCTGAACAGAATGAATCCCACACCGTTTCCACCAAATTTCCGCGATCAGTGTCCTGCCGACGGGCAAACAACGCCTTAGGGACACTGAAGAGAACAGCACTCTATTTTCACCTACTCCGGCCGGCGGGCAAACAACACCTTAGGGAGAAGATGAAGAGTGTTTGATTAAAACGACGGTTGGAGGATTCTAGTCTGATGATGTATATTGCTTCATTAAAAGAGAATACTTCGATATATCAAAATCCTAATTATTCAATATTCCTATCACTCCTGATTAGAAACACTCAATAAATCTCAAAAGGTCGGAAAAATACGGAAGATCATGTTTCAATTGCTTACAGTTTTATGTGTGATGTTACGGCTTGTGGATCGATACGAACTCACGGCAGAATCTCGGACTTTTTAAAGATTTCAAGTAAACGGATCACTAACACTTCTACTGGATTCAGAATCAAAAACGCGAAAAGCTAGAGCAGAAAGAAGAGCCCCACCGAAGAGGGGCAGCCGCATTTATAGGAACCGGTGGCCTTCGGAATATGACGTAGAAAATTGAATGAAAAACGAAAAAAAGTCTGCTCTGACTTTTTAAGATATCAAAAACATGAGCTACAAGAAACCGGAGTTGGAAAACTATGCAAAAGTTAAAATTTTTAACTCACCACAAAAACTAATCAGGTCGCGAAAAAAAATGGGACGGGAATTCTTGGTGAAGCCAAGAGGCAATGTTTTGTACAGAAAAGAATTGAATTGAACGGAGAATTTTAAATAAATCTACAGGGTGGGTAGAGACTGTACGATTGACGATTTCAGAACTTGTCACCCTGTCAACAATGTTTTCTAACCTACTCTAAATAAGAATAGCACTAAAATAACCTGATTGTAATAATAACAAGTGTGTACCCCGTGTACACATGTACACATAAAACTATTATTGGTCTTGACCAATAATATGAATAATACGACTATGGTGCGCGAATCCGTTTAAAACTATAATTGGTCAACACCAATAATATGAATAATACGACTCTAGTGCGCGAATCCGTTTAAAACTATAATTGGTCACCACCAATAATATGAATAATACGACTATGGTGCGCGAATCCGTTTAAAACTATAATTGGCCAACACCAATAATATGAATAATACGACTATGGTGCGCGAATCCGTTTAAAACTATAATTGGTCTCCACCAATAATATGAATAATACGACTGTGACGCCAAGTCCCAAAAGTTTCGATTTTTTTGGAATATTTCCCGGACTATTGATGTTAAGAAAGAAATGCATCCAATTTTCTATATATTTTCTGAAGTTGATTAGAAAAGGTCCTATGCAAAATTCCATTATCTGCAGGCGTTTCGGATATATTTAAGAATTATCGAATTAGTCGAAATTATTCTCTAAGTCCCGAAAAATAATTTCATTTCTAGTAAAGACAAAATTCCACCACTGATTTTTAATAGTACCATGTGAAATTTTAGAATCAAAAACCGTCAAGGTAATATACGAAAATATGAAATATTCAGAATCGTCGAAACGAAAAATTTTACCAAGTCCCGACATATTTTTTAATTTATGGAATTGGGAAAAAAATTTATCATAACTTTTTTCAGTACTAATGGAATATAATGAAATTGTTCGTACACACTTTTCCATATCTTCAATTTTTGAGATTTTTGTATTTTTATAAAAATTATTTCTAAGTCCAGCCTTTTTTTTGGGATTTTATTTTTTTCCCGCTCTGTTAATGAATTCGAAGAAACTAAATGGGGAGGGTCGGTAGAGTTCATCGAAAAGTATTCTTGACAAAGTAAAATAATTCCTAACTTTTCATTGGTTCTGGCGATATATCGATTTTTCCGTTATTTTTTCAAATATTTCCCGGACTATTGATTTTGAAGAAACATTTTATTTACAATTTTTGTACATTTCCTAAAGGCGACCAAAAAAGGTTCCATGGAAAATTTCAAAATCTGCAGCCGTTCAGGAAATATTTGGAATTATTCAAAATCGTCGAAACGAAAATTTTCTCTAAGTCCCGACGAATTTTTTTGGATTTTATTTTTTTCCAGCTCCGGTAATGAATTCGGAGAAACCATAATGGGAGAGTAGGGGGTTTATGCCAATCCTGGACCTCCCCCCACCACTGACCTTGAGAGTGACCTTGGGGAATGACCTTCAGAGGATGATCTGGTTAGTGGTTGGTGACCTTGAGGGTAGTCGACATTGGGGGTTGATGACCTTGAAAGTTGGTGACCATGGATTTTGAAGGGTGAATTTGAGTATGGGCCACCTTGAAAGTGTGTAACCTTGATATCAATTGAGCTTGAGAGTGGATGACTGTTCAATTGGTTGACCTTCACTGTAGACCGATATCTTTGAAGACTATTGAGTAAGAGGGTGTATTGAAATGAATTTAGCATTGACATATTCGGTTGAAGTGACCTTGAATATTTTTCTATCTGCATTCATTTCAACCTCAAATATACCCCTTCCCTTCAACGATTGCTATAAAAGCTAGAGAGTAGATACTTACGAATTCAGTTTGCACCGCCCATAGTACCAGAGTGAGCCTTCATAATCAGTTTTTCCGAGTTGGCATCGAACTATAGTGCACCAAAAGGAACACATCACAATTCAGGTGAAAATATTTTATAGTTTTCTACCATAATTTCTACATATTCGAAAATGGATACCCTAAAATTTGATTTTGAAAAAATAAATTCTGCTATTCAACACATAGAAACTCTAGAACAAAGACCTATAACATCACTAACGATCGGTAAAGCTTATAAAGTTGAAAAAATGGCAATGTATTCTACAAGATATGGTAAATCTATTCAGGTAATTCTGTTGGAAGATAATGTCAAATTCAAATCATGGCTTCCGAAACGAGTCACCGAGCAATTAACAGATGAGATTATTCAAATGATAAATTCATCAAAGTCCAAAGTGGTAATAACATATATAGGGCAGAGTTCTCAGGAATTTTCTGGTGCGAAAACCCGATCGTTAGTAAAGTTCGATGTGATAGAGTAAAAGTATAATTATAATATGTAAATTCATGGTAGAATATAAAATATTGTTAATCCACCTACTCAAAACGTAAGGTGAGTATGGTATAGCTTGTGATAATGATTTGAAACTGATAGTCACTATTTATTTTTCAGAACTTCCATACAAAGATGTGGATGCAATATTCCAGCGAGTTGTGGACAGAGGCTGTAGATATAGATTCTGCAATTGAAAGATTGCGTTGTGAATTGAATGATTTGAGTTGGGATGCACTACATTCGGCAAATTATGATATGAACATTTGTTTTGATGTTGAGGAGGTCCGACGAGTTTTGGAGCTCAGCAATAAATATGACTTTGGTGTAAAGTTGTGTAACAAATATTCCTATGGACTCATTAGTTTGGATGAGTATTGCAAGCAGATGATTGAAGCGGAAATGAGAAGATTTTTATCAGACCTGATTGCATATTTACCAGGAGATATAACAGAAAAATATCAACTGAGAAAAGACGAGTATAGCTCAGATGGAGAAGAAGGGAATGTGTGTGAAAGTGGTGAAGTTTTGCAGTCTACATAGAAAATTATTTTTAGTATGCATATATTAATATTCATTTTATAAATAAAAACAACATTGAAAGTATTTTTTTTTATTTACTACTATATTATGATACATTCAAAATATGAAAAATAAGATACATATCAATAAAATATTATGATAATCCAATCTGAATTGAACCATTGAGTGCACTATAGCTCAAATAGGCATCGTGTAGTATAAGTGCATATACTTTCGTGTTGGCGGGAAATTTTGTCTTTCGGGTTTCGAACTCAATTTTGATGTCGACGGTGGATGACTTCATGGCATCAGGTTGATGGGAGCAATCGATGACGAAAAGAGGATTATTCCGGAAGCTTCCAATATCCATCATTGGTTCACTCATAGGCTTGTTGTAGTAACTGCGTTGGAAATTTTCGTAAGCATAGTAGGCTGAAGAGTCCAATTTTTTATCGAAATCCAGATTCCAACGTTCGTATGGAAATACTTCAGAATTCAAATATAAACGGATATTATTTATATTTGCATTAATAAACTTCTTTCGCATCTTTTGAAATATTTTCGGAATGATCTGTGTCTTGGAACCCGATAATGATGAATCGAGGCCTTTCGAGGCTATTGGTAGTTTTCACAGCCCATATGTCTGAAGCTGTATCACGAAGTGATGGTAACTCATAAAGATCCCACATACGGTAGGCCATTTTGACTTTGGCACTACTATTTTTATTAATTCGGTTCAAGAGCTTCAATTTCTGGCGATCTTCTGGTACAATATGTCTGATTCTCCATTCTATTTTTTTGTGATTTCTAGTTCAGCATCGACCTCGCCTATAAATGAATTTTTGAAGGATCGAGCTATAATCAGAATGAGTTCCTGCTTAACATTCAAAATACCCTTGGTGTAATCTTCAGCGAATCCCATAATGTATTTTAGGGGCAGTTTGCCGCTGAAAAAATTACTTGCAGGATCCAGTATATCTTGTTTATTCTGATTGAGACCCCAACCTATTGGTAGTAAACTATTCTCATGTGTTTTTCCGAATGATACCATAGTTTTCAATGTGGTTGTTATGCCTGGCTTTCGTACAACTGCAACTTGTTCACCACCCATTTCGTAGCGGATTTCATCAAACAAGAAAGCCAGAGCATTATTGGAAAGATAACATCGTTTGTTGGGCTCTGAAGGTGTGAATTTTCCCTCGATATAAATGTAGCTATCTGCTATATCGAGAATTAGATCTTGAAAATTGATGGGAATTCTGATTTCGTCCGAATTCTTATAATATGGTGATCCATACGGCTTATATGTATGCTCATGCAAAAATTGGCTCTTCAAAAACTTCTAACATATCGCTTGTAGTGAAAGCGGCCATATTTTATTTCTTCTTGGTATTCCTGATCTTCAAGCCAATTGATTTCAGAAAGTTTAGATTACTAGAGCTGATGGTATATCTTGATTGTTTAACGGGCTCACGTGAAATGAATCGGCTTATGATTTTTCTCTTCTTTATATCAGCATGATCCTCAACCCCATTGTACATACACCGTTTCGGTTTCAATCGCCGGACATTATAACAAAACCCCATTGTATTTTCTTGGCAGAGGTCAATATTACAATTTTTTCAACTCCAATTTTATAATTATTCTTTCACCATTGAACTCGATCAGATGCCCACGATCGTCCAAAATGCGCAGAGTAATGTTGTCGAGATACTGACGGCCTTCGGGCTTGATTGGCATATAAATTATATTTCGTGGTTCCTTTGTGAGTTTGTATCCTGGCTCGACATCAATATCGAATTCGAAAATGCTGTGACATTCCTCACCATTCAAATACGCTCCAGAAGTGACGTTACAATCCACACGGATTATTCTCACATTATTGATATTCACAGGTAATGTTGATTCATGTGTTTCACCGATACCAAAGACCTTAGGCTCGAATCCTAAAAGACCAGCGATAGAGTTTTCATGTAAGAGGTTGATGTAATATTTCGATCGCATTTCACATTTCAGAGTATTGTTGTTTGGATGTAGGAGAAACACATCATCCATATTCTTTTCGGTGACATTTTCAGCCAGTTTCTCTTTAGATCTAATGGATCGCTGTATAACTTTATTGATTTCATCAATTTCATAAGCGCCAGGTGGAATTTTAATGGTTATGGGTGGAGAATTGATTCGTTTTGAATAGCTGATCACATTATTCTTCACAGTAACATTGAAAATTGAATTGTAGGAATAGAAACCATGTAAACCCAAACCATAACTGCTACTCGTATCCAATTCGACTGGTGGGTAAAAGTTAGCGCTCAACTCGCTTGAGTCTCCTGATAGCGAGAACGTTCGTGATATGACTGTTCAATTGTTAGTATTCCAGGACATTTTATTGCTGGAAACAGAAATGATACAGCATCCGTCTCTTTTTTGGTGGTGATGTTAAATGGGTGTCAACATCATTTTTTGCTACTACATTTACATCCTTCACATTACAGTAGCAACAAAATATTTTTCGGGGTATTGGTCCATCATTCACATCAGATGAACTGCAAGTATCAACATCATTATAATGCTCCTGGCAGTACTGATACTTGAAGACATCAATATCATTTTGAAGGTGTGGTGGTAGTTTATCCCACACTGCCGCAATTTCCCCAGCAGCACATCCAATCAACACTTCTTTGGGCATATCAGAAAGTTGTTGTTTACTCATTTTATTCAAACTACGTAGTCTAGAATATGCATTTAATGAATGCGCCATCCTCTTTATGCTTTCTCTATCCTGGATAGGGGTTTTGTCCATAGTGGCTTACCGCATAGAAACTGCAGACACAAATGACCACACCACACTGTATTGAACCGCTGGTGTCGCTCATAGTTATAGCAAATTTCACTAGCTGGTTTTGGTCCACTGTGAAAATAACGAATTAGTTCTTTGGGGGGAGGTAAATCACCAAAGCTGTCATAGTATTGCACTGATCCTCCATTTTTTTTATATGCCACCCAGTGTGTTCCTGGGCCGTATCGGCTATCTAAATTAACTACTGCGGATTCACATCGATGCGGTCCTGAAAGTGGAAGATCGTCACGCATAAATACACCGCGAAAATTTGTAATTTTCATTTTCTTAGCGATTAATTTGATGTCAATGTCAGAAAGAGCTCTCCGGGGTGGCATACTCATAGGTTTTTTGAATTCTGATGCTTTAAATATAATCCTAGACCTTTGCGGTACGGTTTCAAATACATTCCTTTGCCACTTTTACCGAGAGCAATAGCTTCCATGTACTTATTGTGGCGGTTTGACTCATTCAACTGGTCTCTACTAGCTCTTGCTGCTTGTACTGCTTTAGTTATACCTGCTGCTGCTCCAGTAAGAGTGCCAAGTGCTGATAACCCAGCAAATATTGGTATGAGTGGTAGAAGTCCACCAACTTTGGGAATTGGTATCACCCGAGGTGTACGAATTTTATTTTTTCCTCCTGCCTCTTTTGTGTATTTACGGGCTGCTTTCAGCGCGATTTGGGTGGCTTTTCTCAAATTATTTGCAACAATTTTACCTCCTCCTGCTTCACGTAAAACATTTCGCACCTTTCTTACAATGCCAGAACCGAAGGCTACTACCTTTCTAATATTTTTTGCTTTTTTCTTCTTAATTTTTCTCATAGCTCGAATATTTCCCTGTTTACACGGTTTAGTTGACTCGCATCCCATACCAAATCGACGCTTTCCCTTCATTATATTTGTAACCAACCAAGCAGAACCTTTCTCTCCAAGAGACGCGTTTTTGTCTTTGAATCTGCTCCAAGCAGCTTCTTCAAGCTTCTGGTCTGCCTTGTGCCTACTGTTGAGATCCGAATTCAGTGAATAAGCAATATCGTGCTCCTTGCATGCGAAATCTAGTTTATTTATGCCGGGATCTCCTCTTGCCAACCTCTTATGTAATCTTGTTCCAGGACCACAGTACTGATAACCACCAGGTAGATGCAACTCAATGGGTAGTTTATTGATTAGAGAATTAACCAAACCTCTACCGCCCACTTGTTTACGTTTACAACCGTTCTGATTGAGTTTTGTCATTTAAATAAAAGATCCAGCGAAGCACTGCACTTATATAGTCTCTAGCTGTCGTACAATGCGCATTGTGAAACAGAAACAAGAGTTTAAAATCGATAATTTTGACGAAAAAGTAAATGATGGACTGGGGAGGCACAGTGAACGACGCCATGGATCTCTCCTCCCATTATCAATTAGGGGTCTCATTATTGGACCTTCGAATTGTGGGAAGACAAATGTGATGATTTCTTTACTAACTCACCCACTGGGATTGCGATTCGCGAATGTGTATGTTTATTCAAAATCTCTATATCAACCCAAATATGAGTATTTACGAGGAGTGTTGAAGCCGATTGAAGGATTGGGATTTTATACTTTTGGAAATGTCACGTCTGGAATAGTAGAACCATCAGAGGCTAAACCTGATTCGGTATTCATCTTTGATGATGTTATGTGTGAAAAGCAAGATGTTATTAGAGCATATTTTAGTATGGGGCGCCATAAAAATGTTGACTGTTTTTATCTAGCCCAAACATATTCCCGTGTTCCGAAGCAATTGATCAGAGATAATTCAAATTTCATTGTAACATTCAAACAGGATGACATGAATCTCAACCACATTTTTTCTGATCATGTATCGCCAGATATGACGTTTAAGCAGTTTCAAGATATGTGTGCAAAATGTTGGAATGACAAATATGGATTTCTAGTTATCGACAAAGATAGAGAACTACAAGAAGGTCGTTACCGTAAAGGGTTTGACAATTTCATATATCTCTGATGTTTTTTAGATATTTGGCTCAATCTGAAGTTGAACAGGTCAGTGATACGTTAGCATTCAAAACGTCAATACTATGGACGAACAAAAAAGCGATGAAATAGATTTGAAACGGAAATTAATTGAGGCAACAGAGGCAGTTCGAAAAAAATTTAATCACATTAAAAATAACCGCATAAGCGACCAAGTGGCGATTTCAAAAATATATGAACCAATAATCGAACCACTGAAAACTATATCATCTAATACGTCCAAAATAAATACTTTACCGGTGGTGAGCCACTCAAAAAAATTTACCAAATCCATAGAGAGTAGTACCCCGCTCCCAAAATTGAATTTTATGGAAAGTGATGACAAAGACGTGAAATTTAATGCTGAAGAAACATCGATAATGCATACACCATCATCCTCAATGGTAACCACAGACCCCGAATCACCAAAGGTAGCGGACAGTAATGGGGAAGTCTCCAGCCATATTCAAAAGTTGTTATCTGGAAATTCTTCATATGATACGATATTCGGTGTCCGGTTAGACCCCATTACGAATAAGCTAAAAATGGGCGATTCCAATGTAGACTTTATTGAAGGAAGAATTGTATTCAGTAAAGATGGTAGGACCATTGGTACTTACCAAGGCACATCCAACTTATACAAGTTGATATTCATGAAAGTACCTCCGGGAAATATGTCTGCTACTGAACTGAATATATATGGTGACATACTCAGATTAACAAAAGCAGCGTATAAAAATCACGACCAAGCACAGGGTTTATTGCCTAATAAATGGAAGAAATATCAAAAAATAATCAAGCCATTATTATCTGTAGACAACACATTGGAAAACCTTTCTATAGGAGGTGCTGGAATAATGAAAATACCATCCCGAAAACTATTTGGTGGAAACAAACCCATAAGTTACATTTATTGGAATAGCTTGGATGAATTAATCGACAGGCTTCGACTCCTTTGGAGTTCAAAAATGGCTGGACATACAGGGCATGATAATGAAATATTATCAATAATAGAAGAATTGCGCGAAGAGGGTATAATCTACTGAATGTGTATGTATATTATTTCCTGAGTGTGTGAATTATGTTCATTCTTCTGAAGATATTCCAACGATGAATAACACAATCGACAAATTTGGTCGTAGACGGGGTGGTGTGAAGGTGATTGTTGGAAGATCAGGAGTTGGATTCATCCTCACAGCAGATGGAAATTATAATATTCAGAATACACGTCTGTGGAATATTGGTGAACCCTCCGACACGAAAGATGCTACCACTAAGGGCTATGTTGATGACCGCATAAAAGAGACTAAGGAGTTGACCCTGTCCGCTGTGCAAGAATCAGTATCATCAGTAATTCGTGAAGCGAGAGCATATTTTGATTCCAAAATTACTGAACTCAGATTTGTCATCGGCAAGAAGTCGGATAGCTCAATCGAGCAAATTTCCAAACTGGAGCAATTAATCCATACTTTAGAAAAGCGAATCGTTAAAGTAGAGCAGTCAACAACCAAGGCTCCACCTAAACACTGGAGGACTGGGCAATCAGCTTTACCGCCTTCCTGGGAACCGACTTCTGTAATAGAGAGTTGAAATGAGTACCGCTAAAAGGCAAGTTGTTGAGGAACTGCATAAGCCAGCTCGACGAAATTTTCCACGAAGGAAGACCATAATTAAAGGGTTTTCAGATTTATGGCAGATGGATCTGATGGAGATGCAGCCGTATGCAAAAGAAAATAAAGGTTATAGATATATCCTCATCGTAATAAACTGTTATTCAAAGTTTGTATGGTCAAGACCGCTGAAAAATAAAACGGGAAAATCCGTTACCGCAGCAATGGAGAGTGTGTTGAAAGACGCAAAGTACACACCGAAGAACTTGCAATCCGACCAAGGCACTGAATTTTATAATACAAAATTTTCCTCGTTGATGGCGAAACATCTGATCAATCATTATTCGACATTCAGTACTAAAAAAGCGGCAATTGCGGAACGAGTTATTAGGACATTGAAAAGTTGGTTGTATAAAGAGTTTTCAGTTCAAGGGCATCACAAGTGGTTGAAAATTCTTCCGCACATAACGGATCAGTACAACAATAAAATTCATAGCAGCATTGGAATGAAGCCCGTTGAAGTGACATCATCCACGAAACTGAATTTGTATAAACACGCCAAAATACATGCGAAATATAAAAGAAGTAAATTCAAAATAGGAGACGTAGTTCGAATAAGCAAGTACAAGAGCATATTCGATAAAGGTTATACAGCAAATTTCACAACTGAACTTTTTAAAATTGTTAAGGTAAATAGTACAATGCCTGTAATCTATGAGCTTGAAGACATGGATAAGAAACCAATAAAGGGCTGTTTTTATGAAATGGAGTTGAGTAAAACGAAGCAGCCCGACATTTACTTGGTGGAAAAAATTTTGAGGAGGAATCATGGGAAAGTAATGGTGAAATGGCTTGGGTTTCCCAACGACAAAAACTCATGGATTGATGAAAGTTCGATCGTATAATTGAATATCTGTATTTTTTCATCAAGTAGCCATAAACTGATATTAATTCGATATGTGAATTTTATGAGTTATATATTTATAGTGAAATCGTTGATATAATGTTTCTCTCATTACTATAAATGAATAAAAAATTAACAATACTTGGTGCAATTTTTTATTTTTCGTTAGTCATACAAAGTGTTTATTGATGTTCAATCACTTCAAAAATGTATCTCCTTATTGGAACCACATGGGTTTTCCTCAACTCTTCCCGCTCGGCTCTCTGATCTTCGTTCAAACACCAGCATTTGAGCAGATGGTCTATTCTGTCTTTGAAAAAAAACCCGACACATTCACATAATGTCAACCCCATTCGACACTGTTCGCATAGGTTTTTCCAACAGTCTGTTTGGTAGCTGTCACAATTCGTACATCGCTGGAAATCCAAGGTCGCCTCTGCTCTGCAATCCCTACAGTCTTCTCTAATAATACCAAAGTTTGTGGTGTCCATTCTTTCACCACACTTTCGGCATTCCGTCCATAAACCGAACCGTTTTGTTCCTTTTTTTGGAGTCTTCGGAGGGTTTATTCTTTCACACTCTTGACACAATCCAGTGCAGGTATTGATAAAACTCGGTGGCCATGCAATGTCACAGTTATGACATGACAAATTTTTATCGATCACTAATGGATACACTGCAATTTTTGGCTTAGAATCCCACTCTCTTGATGTCGACATATCTAGAAATGATGAAACTTGTGTGCTATAAAGAATCGCATAGAATGATCCACCTCATTCAGCGACCCTCATTATATACAATCCGATATACCCTCCACCTAGGTATCCTCCGAAGGCCTTGAAGTCCAGTGACCTTCATGTTGAGTGACTTTCAAATGACATTCGAGCACTGAATGACCTTCGAATATGGAGTGACCTTCGAATATGTAGTGACCTTCGAATATGGAGTGATCTTCGAATATGGAGTGACCTTCGAATATGTAGTGACCTTCGAATATGTAGTGACCTTCGAACACCAAACGACCTTCGCATCTCAAACGACCTTCGAGCAACGGGTGACCTTCGAATTTGAAATGACCTTCATCCCCTCACAGTATTGGAAAAACCATATAAGGAGAGGACGAATACCACCTCTGCATCAGTTTCATTGAAATATCAGAGTAGTTCGTATTGAAATGGCAGCTCAACAAAATGATAGAATGAGTGTGTTACGAGACCTAGTGGCTATCGATATAAATCATGTCGAAGAAGATGCAGAAGTGGACGATGACATAGCTGAAGAAGTTGCAGCAGTGGACGATATAGCTGAAGAAGTTGCAGCAGTGGAAGTTGTTGAAGAAGCAGATGTTGCGGCAGAAGGAGCTATTGCAGTTGCCGCTAACGATGATGATGGTTCTAGCGAGGATGAAGGGATGTACGAAGATGGCCCTGATGTAGATGGTGAATATAGGTGCGTGTTCAAAAATATAAACAGTGTGAGGGATGTCGGTAGAAATATGTATTGTTCGATAATTTCATGCTGGATGGTAGTAACAACCACCGAGGATCGTAAGGTTCTATGCCACAAGTGCTTCATGCTGTACAGTGAATTAGTCGATAGTGGACATTATAACAATGTAGAATTGCATTATAAAACGGACTTCAATAATATTCCCGATTACGACTGTGTGGCTTGTGGAATGACTGTTTGTCAAGTGCGCCTAATTGACACTTGCCTGTTTTGCAATACAAGTTTTAAAAAAATATAATTTTACAGAGCGACTGCAAATTTCCGAATACTGGAATATGGCCCTGCAGACAGTTCCAGTGATGTGCATCGGTGTGGAAGTGTTGCTCGTGTTTCTGTTCAGGAATACGAACCGCCGGATGACATAAGCGATTGTTCAACAATTGAATTGGACTGGGAAAATTTACCAGATCAAAGCCATTGGTGGTGTCCGGCGCAATTGTCTGAAGAAGATGGCGGGGAAGAGGTTATCCGAATGGAAGAGGCATGCGATTGGACTTTTAGACTTTGAGTCGGGGTGTTTATATTAGATTTGTATAACGTATAGCATAATAATAGGGAAAAAAAGACTGAAATATATATTTTAAATGAAAATATGTTTCATTCATTTGATGATCGATAGCTCTATAGTGAATAATAGCTCAAAAAAATTATTCAAGTGGTATAAATACTACTAGCGTGTACATTTCAAAGAAACTGTGTTTGGAAATGTCTGATGTCACTAACTAAACATGTGAGATTTTTTTAAATACTCTGAAATTTCTTATATCTATTGCAACATATTTTCAGACACACATATAAAACATATTCGCTTTCCTGGGTGTATTTCAGCTTCAAAATATACTTTCAAATAGTGAGATATATATTTTCTAATAAAAAAGTGTATGTAATATATTAAAATGAAAGTGGCATGCTCATCTGTGCATCAAAATGTTTAATGAAAAACTAGTGCGCATCCATTATTTCTAGCTATAGTTGGTATTTAACCAAAACTCGTTGTGATGTATATGAATTGTATCAAAATATAACCAAAACCTTCAACTGCGCATACATTTTTACCCCACATTTTGAAATAGCTCCATTTTGGTTTAATGCGCAAATGGGAGCTTACAGAAATGCGTAGTGAAAATTCATTTTTCGAACACTCCCCTGTTGTTAAAAATGCTCTCATATACACTTCATATCTTTCTTGAGTATTTTAGTTGGTTGGAGAGGGAATATTTCTTTGAAAATTGTGATATTTTTATCAGCAGCCATGTAATATAATACATAACGGAAGTAGTGAATCCAACTGCGCACCTATATATTCAATAAAAAACCTATGCGCATCCAGTTTTCTAGTCTGGAGAACATTTTCAGTGCATATATGACAGAGAATCATAGACATGTATGGTAGCATGGTTAATGCCACCCACTGCGCATAACTTTTCTCTGTCACTTTCCTAAAAGTTCCGTTTTGGTCGCATACCTAAACCAGTTACCTGACTTGTGCGCAGTTGATTTCCCCTCCCCCCCCACACCCCCCCCTAATTAGTCCCTACCCTACCCCTGCCCTAGTGTGTAATCTATCCTATGAAAAATATACATTCAAATATTATTAAATAATTTCGTATCAAATATCTTAATTATAATATATATATATATATATATATATATATATATATATAATACAATAATCGAGGGAATTGGGATCGGAAAAAAGGATCATATTCACACGCAAACACACCTATACACACACGCACATATTCATTTCTCCATAAAAACTTTAACCTTCTCCTGCAGCAATTTAAGTCGTCTGCTCTCTCGATTGAGCGAGAGCTGCGACTTAATTGCTTTGGCCTTCAGCGTTGGCAAACTTTGCCTAAGCTGATTACTGTCACCCATAATTCGTTGCTGGCGTCCGTCGAGCTCTTCCAATTGTCGTTTCAACTCCTCCTTTCGATTTTTTATTTCTTCGAGCTCCGTATCGTACGCCAGCAACGATTTCTGAGCGTCAGAGACCTTTGCAGCAGCTTCTCGATGTTCTAGATATGCTCGGGCTTTTTTGTTAACAAAATCCGAAAAAACATCTACAATTTTCTTATGTTGTTCTTCCGCATTTTGTGACCAAACACTGCCATCACTTCTACCACTTCCCAAAATTGGTGATACCGATGAACTTCTACCAGAAAACACTTCAGAATGATCTACCGATCGATTCGGAGAAGTGAAACCAACGGATTGCTTTGCTGAGACGGGACTTGCAGGTGACCCACTGGACACCGAAAATTCGTTGGAAGCGGCTCCGTCATTTTTTGAGGCAGATTCCTGTTTTTTGGGAGAGTTAGCCGGGGCCGATGATTGCACTACCTCTCTTCCCAAAATTACCGGTGACGGTGAACTATCTTCGGAAGATAGAACTACCGTTGGAATCGGACTACCGACGGATTGTTTCGATGCCAGAGGTCTTGTGAGTAGTCCTCTCAGCAACGGAAATTCGTTGGACTCAACTTCGTCACTTTTTGTGGTAGACATCCTTTGTTTTTTGGGGGAGTTTACCGGTGTCAATTCTTTCCTTTTGGAAGACTTATTCAACGATGAAGGACCCGCTTCATCGTTGCTTATGTCTTCACATAAGGGGGCATATGGTAACAGAGGTGGAGTGAAGCCCTTGATGTCCGCGAAATATTTTTCCATTTCTACATCTCCGAATTCTTGCATATCTGCCACCGATAAGCTGGAATAATGGAAACTCGGTATGTCTGTGCTGTGAATTTGTTCAAAATCCAAATATTTCGATTGGTCGGTTGCTGTTTGTTCGGGTTTCTGTATCCTAACATCACTTAATATATTTATGTTTTGAGTCGAACAACCAGCAACCGAATCTTTATTTTTATCATCAACCGCGTCTCTAGTCTTTTCGTTAACCGCGTCTTTATTTTTTTCAATATTAATTGTACTAAGATATGCTAACGTTGCCAGCATACTAACAACCGACTTTCCACTATCCTGAGAATTGGGACTTTTATTACCTTTCATTTCGGTTATCCAATCACACCACTCTTTCACAATATCAATAAAAGCACGACTCACAACTTTACCAGTGGGAAGAACAGGGTACAATGATGCATCATGCCACCCTCTAGTTTGAGTAACCTCGCACATCCCCTACTCCGAAATTGTACAGAGCCTGCGCACAGGTAGAGATATTGAAAAGAGACCACTACAAGGCCAAATTCTTTTGGGTCACCTTCATACACCCTGATCGTTCAAAGCAAAGGAATGCGGTACAGGTACCCACGCCTCGCTACCTGCTGCTAGACAAAATAAGGAATGCGGCATAAACTCGCATTCTTCAAGACTAGACCACTCAAACACAGTATGGTCGATAAGGACCTAAGGAATGTACATCGGTACAGTTTTTTCAAAACGTTGACTACAACGAGACGAAAGAATGTTATTTATTATGTCTATTCAGTCTATACATACACGTTAAAATTGAAAATATCTATTCATTCAATATGTGGATGCTATACAATAAATTTTGAATATTTTTATGCTACACTATGAAATTAACATATATGAGTAGAAACAATTCGGAAATGTAATTTCAATATCGAATATTCATGCTTCGAAAATTGTGTTTTTTTTTTCTTTCGATATGAGATATTTCTGGATTATTCTCCAACATATAAGTGGAACCGTTTTTCAGTACCTTCTATGTCAAAATATAGGTTGGCATAAAAAAAAGGAATTCAAATATATGATATGAAACGTATCAAATTATTGGTTCAAATATTCGTGAAAACAGTTTCATAGCCAATTGTAGATGAATATTCCCTTTTCACGCTATCGGATGAATAATATAAAATTTGTTGAATGATAATTAAGGATTTGCGTTCCCTTACTTCGACTTATTCTGCTTCCAGTAATGAAATCAGCAAATCCAAATTGTTGACAGGTTGTGAATTATTATGAATCGCAGATTCCACAATGTTTGAACACCATAACAGATTTTGTTCGGGGTCCGTTTGATAAAATTCAATATCGTTGTGGCCCCACGGCAATGTTTTTGTGGTATTGGGTATAATGAACCGCTTGTCGTCATGGTGTGACAAAGCGACTTTATTTTTCATTTCAGTAAATATGTCGTGGGTATCACTTTTGAAACTATTCATTTTTCTAAGTATGGAACCACCCTTCTCAACAATATTTTTATAGTCACTTTCGTGCAATTGTTTGATAATGACTGACTTTTTGACGCCTTTGGCTTTCTTCAATTCATTTTTAACGGACTGAACAAAGTAAGCTTTGGCCCCAGTACCATAAAAACTGATAATGGGGTCATTGGGAAATTCATCTTTCATATTCCCCAGAATGGGTTTTGTAACAGGAATGCCAAAATCGTTTCCGATGTTATAATTGGAGGTATCGAATCTTTCTATATTTTCGATCATGAATTCGTAAAAGTTTTTATTTGCTATTTTCAATATAAAAGAATCTGTATCTGTGTACAGTAGTGAAGCGTCATTTCCAAAATTACTTTTTATGCATTTGTAGTAAAAATCGTACATTACTGTTTTTGATAAATCCAATATACTAAATCCCAAATAAAGTGGTTTATCGTAACACACTCTTACTTTTCCCATATGAATAGCGACAAAATTTTCTGTAAATATTGAACATGTTTTGAAATTTGGGTTGGAAATCAGACAATTAGCCCCCAATGACCTTTTTATATTCTCCCAATGAGTAACCAGTTTAACTTTCCTTCTATTTTCCACATTTTCCAGAGTTTTTCCATACACGGCATTGTTCATTAACTTGAAAAATTGTTTTTCGAATTTATTCAAAGCTTTATTACGCATTTTTGTATTCAAATCGATATATTTCTTAAGCCATGACGATTGCCGAAATTTCAAAACCCTATGTGTTTTCATAACCATCAATCCGTTTTCTATAGCTTGTTTAAGAGTTCTATAATGAACGATATAGTTTTTTTTTATCTGATAAGTTCGGTATCAACTTGCAAATATTGGATTTTGAACCTGGTGGAATTATACTTTCGACTAGGAAAGGTAAATCCGAATGAGAATCATGTAATTCTTCTGGATAATGAATGTCCACTTCAAAAACATAACCAAAAGGAGAATCAGCAGAAATACTCATCACATCCAAATCCTGTATTTCACTGGGTGTCAACCAGGTGAATCCACCAATGGGCAAAGGTTGAGACATGCTATGACCATACAAATTTGTTGCATCCAAATACGATATGTAAGATACGTCTTTTTTGGCATCGTAGTTAGGTAGATATTCATTGTTTGCGACATGCATTCGGTCACTACATTGACTTATTCCACCACGTATACCTTTCTTGAAAAAATGTATCATGTCAATATCAGTCAAAAGCTCCAATTCAACTTTTGTGTATCTCAACATAGCGTCCCAAGATAAACCTGGGGCGGTATAATATTGGGCTGGATCCAATTTATAAGTGTTCAAACAAATTCTCCGAAAATTCTCGAATGTATCAGTTAACAGTAAAACATCCGATTTCAAGTACAGATCTGAATATTCTCCCAAACTTCGACATTCAAATAAATTCCATACCCGTTGTGCCCTATCATAGCATTCATCTGAAATTTGTTCGTCATTTAAGTTATCATAAAATTCTTCTTTCGATGGTAGATGTGTGATATCTAATTTTTCCATACAATCTACGAAACTGTATGGAAATACACCTTTCTGTTTCATCAACTGAAACTTTTCGACATCCGGAAAAAACTTTTTAGTGCCTATGAATTGATCTTCTACTAAATTTGCACCGAGATTCTGAAGTGACTCCGAAAGAAATTTATAGCTATCAATGAACCTTAATTTCATGAAATTATTCTTCAATTTTCCATCTTTACCCAAATAGCTGTGTGTGAAAAGATGTTTGGTGAATGAAATGTATTTTTCTTTGGTTTGTGGAATGACATCAACTCGATCGCCCTTGTCGAATAATTCCTTGATGAATAAGTGGCAATCATATCCGCTCATATTATGACAAATAATTGGTATAAAATTTGGAAGTTTGAAATTCAAATTACATTTAGAATGAGCTGCACCAAATCTCTTTTTTCCGGTCAGGTGACAATGATCTCTCACTTTGACATCACCATCTTCGA
This sequence comes from Chrysolina haemoptera, assembly GCA_958298965.1. Taxonomy (NCBI): domain Eukaryota; kingdom Metazoa; phylum Arthropoda; class Insecta; order Coleoptera; family Chrysomelidae; genus Chrysolina; species Chrysolina haemoptera. The sequence goes on along the minus strand of OY282593.1, from coordinate 96,822 downwards.
ATATATTATCACATATGCCACAAGTCTTTGCATCAGAAAATTCTTTTTCTTCTGTCTCAGATAATTGACCCATTGGAACAACATTTTTTAGATGTTTATGATATATATTCTTTAAATCGTTTTGAATATTTGAGACGAATACTTTTGCAGTATCGACCCCTCGATACGAAACAAATTTGTCGAATTTTTCATTGAAAGAACATTTTATGTAGTATGCAAACGAGTATGGTTCATGAATGTGAGTTCGGTTGGTGTAAGAGCAATCTGGATTCGGTTGACAAGAATCAATTGGTTTCAGAATTGACTCAAAATCTGCATAAACGACAAACGGAACTTTCATCTGCTTTTCGATATTCACAAATTTCAATATATTTTCAGGAATGTATTTACCGAACTTGTCGATTTTCAATTTTTCAGAAGGTGTGGTTGTACACACATGATTGCAGTCATTTAATTGATGCTGGGTCAATGATTTTCCGTTAGCAAAATATAATAAACAACCATCACAAAAATATTTTTTATGACCATTGGCAGAAATTTGGCTAGAAACTAATTTTGACAAATCCTTAATCCAACAATAATGATTTTTTCCCGTTTCATCACTGATAAGTAAAAGATTAACATGCCTGGTGAGTCGTTGTCGTGAATAATGTAGTGGACCTAAAACTTCATATTTCATTTTAGATTCCTCAAATTTTTTTTCCAACCCATATACATTTATAGAGCAATCATTGGCAACTTCGAATTTTGAAATTCCACTTAATTTCATCGGAAAATCCATACCTGATACATTCAGCACTGATTGAAAGGGTGGATAAGAAGACACTTCGGAAACCCTACGATCCGCCGGGTAAAGTGCTGATACCACAGCCCATGCAAAACAATAGTTATCCTCATTTCGCACATTCACCACACCTTTTTTCGACTCGATATAATCTGGCAGCTTTATATAGGAACACGCACCAAGAGGGCTATACTTGTTCACATTCATTTCTGTGAACATGATTTTCTTCAGGCTCCATCCTGCAATAGAAATGATTTTACATTCAAGGTATGAATATTGATTTTTGGGCAATTTATATACCTGAGTCACGATCTTCGAATTCTGTACTTTGTGCCGTTATTGTGTCGATGAATTCATCCAAAACAGCATTAAGATCCATGGACTGGTCAACTATCTGGTTCGGAGAATTGAAACACTTTACCTCGGATAATTCCTGGGTCTGCAGAATATGTGAGCTGAATAGTTCCATATTTACTTTCACCGCACTATGTATCTTCAACACACCTTGCAATAATGAAATCATTTTCTGTTTGTATGCATCAAAAAATGTTTTGTAATCCACATAGTTACTACCGCTCCCAATCCTATAGCTAACTATTCTACATTTGAAAGCACTTTTGATAATTTGCACGTCTTCACCCAATTGAATGCAAGAATTAGATCTGTGTTCGAGTGTTCTTCGATGTGAAACCATCTGACCCATTAGAACTGGTTTATTACAACAATCACAGAACTGCATATCGTTTTGCGATATGGGGCTCAATTTAGACCGTTTACTAGGTGGCTCACCTGTCACCGCTGTACAGGATTGCACTTGATGGCGATGTAGATTATCACTGCGAGTAAAACTTTTTCCACAATTGCAAGTATACATTTTGCTCGATTATCGGCTATTCAGAAGGAACATGAGGTCTGAAACTCGTGTTTCTTTTTATATTAGTGGTTGAGGTGGAAGAGAGGGGATAAGTTCACTTGCCCTCAAGGACATTTGTATTCATGGCTTCCTTTAGTTACATGTCAAGGTTACCATTCCCCAGGGTCATCGAAACTCTCAAGGTCACCAACCCTCAAGGTCACTAACCACCAAGGTCACTAACCACCAAGGTCACTAACCACCAAGGTCACCATCCCTCAAGGTCACCAACCCTCAAGGTCACCAACCCTCAAGGTCACAAATCGTCAAGGTCGCCAACTCTCAAGATCACCAACTTTCAAGGTCATTCACTGGGCAAGTGAACCTCTGAAGGCTATTCTCCAAGGTCACTCTCAAGGTCAGTGGTGGGGGGAGGTCCAGGATTGGCATAAACCCCCTACTTGGGAGGTTCGGTAGAGTTCGTCGAGAGGTTTTTGTGACAAAAAAATAGTTCCTAATTTTTAATCAGTTCTGGAGATATATCGATTTTTCCGATTTTTTTCCAAATATTTCCAGTACTATTGATTTTGAAGAATAATTTCATTTACATTTTTTGTACATTTTCTGAAGGCGATCAAAAAAGGTTCAGAGGAAAATTTCAAAATATGCAGCCGTTCAGGAAATATTCGGATTTATTCAAAATCATCGAAACGAAAATTTTCTCTAAGTCCCGACGAATTTTTTTGGATTTTATTTTTTTCCCGCCCCGTTAATGAATTCGAAGGAACTAAATTGGGAGGGTCGGTAGAGTTCGTCGAGAAGTTTTCTTGACAAAAATATAATTCTGAATTTTTCATCGGCTCTGGAGATATATCGATTTTTCCGATTTTTTTTCCATTATTTACCGTACTATTGATTTTGAAGAGAAAATTCATTTACATTTTTTGTACGTTTCCTGAAGGCGACCAAAAAAGGTTCAATGGAAAATATCAAAATCTGCAGCCGTTCAGGAAATATTTGGATCTATTCAATATCGTCGAAACGAAAATTTTTTCTAAATCCTGACGAATTTTTGTGGATTTTATTTTTTTCCAGCCCCGTTAATGAATTCGAAGAAACCAAATTGGAAGGGTCGGTAGAGTTCGTCGAGAAGTTTTCTTGACAAAAATACAATTCCAAATTTTTCATCGGCTCTGGAGATATATCGATTTTTCCGATTTTTTTCCCATTATTTACCGTACCATTGATTTTGAAGCGAAAATTCATTTACATTTTTTATACGGTTTCTAAAGGCGACCAAAAAAGGTTCGATGGAAAATTTCAAAATTTGCAACCGTTCAGAAAATATTCGGATTTATTCAAAATCGTCAAAACGAAAATATTCTCGAAGTCCAGACGAATTTTTTTGGATTTTATTTTTTTCCAGCTCCGGTAATGAATTCGAAGAAACGAAATTGGGAGGTTCGGTAGAGTTCGTAGTAGTATGACAAAGCCGGTTTCGCCTCATTAATTTGAATTTTCGCTCTCGATGGCATCTGGCCATCGAGATCTCCGCCATTTTGGTTCTTCGGCGAAGTTCTTCAGCAACCCCCCAACGCCGAAGAAGGTGGGGGGAGGGTTGCGGAAGAAAAAAAAAATAAAAAAATTTTTGTCCCCGAGTGGGGCTTGAACCCACGCCTATTGGCATGGCAGCCGAGGGCGCTACCAGTGAGCCATGACGGTTCCATACTAATGTCGATTTAAAACTCGTAGCTTTGATAATGGGAAAAAAAAGCCGATTGGCGGCAGTCGCAATAAACATGGCGGTGTAGGGTGTAGCGTGTGGGGGTTGAGAGAGAGAAAAATTGCAGGTACATGATAGGCGTAGAGAACAATTGGGTGTGTGGGAGAAGAAAAAAACGACCTCATGTGATTCGTTGTGTCGAAAAAATGGCCGTCGAAGCAACGCCCCCCTGCGGTACATGATAGATGTAAAGAGCGGAGGGCGGGGGGCGGGCGGGCGGGGAGATCAAAACGACCTCATGTGATTCGTTGTGTCGAAAAAATGGCCGTCGAAGCAACGCCCCCCTGCGGTACATGATAGATGTAAAGAGCGGAGGGCGGGGGGCGGGCGGGCGGGGAGATCAAAACGACCTCATGTGATTCGTTGTGTCGAAAAAATGGCCGTCGAGAGCCCCACGCCTACGATAGCAATGGCCGCCGCTGGCCGCCGTCGAAGCATCTCTCTCGACTTAGAACAGGCAGCAACATGTCCAGACTTGAGTTGGAATTCCGAGAATCGTGTGTGACGTCACCATGAATGAACATCTGGTGTTTACTGGCGAGCGGCGTGTGTGATTCTAGGAAATGATGACTCAGCGAAATCGAGACATGATTTGGTCTTGGACTTGTTTATCGCTCCACAGCTTAAGTAAACAACCACATCCGGTGGTTGTTTACCCAAGTTGAAATTCCGAGAAATGTCCACTCAGCATTTTATTACTGCGTAGTTTGGGTTTTCCCTCCAGCATATTCAGCGTGGGCAGACGGCGTGGGTCACGTGACCATCGGCGTGGGGTCACGTGACCATCGGCGTGGGTCACGTGTCCATCGGCGTGGGTCACATGACACAGAGAGTTTATACATACGTTCACAGCGCGCGCCGACGACATTTGATAGCCTGCCTCCGAAGCAACAACAAGTGTTTTGTGCTGCTCATCTGCCTCTCGCTCTTCATACAGTTTTATTGTGAGTGTCATTCATTCGTGATTTGCAAAAGGTTAGTAGATTTCACATATGTTTTCGCGAGTGTTTCAAGTGTCTATGCCATTCGATTCAGTTGTTATAAAGTTCATTTATCTCATACAGAGTGTCTCATAAATCGTCATATTTTTCTCATACAGTATACATTGAATATTTTTGTCACATTTCTCGTACAGAGTGTCTCATAAATCGTCATATTTTTCTCATACAGTGTAGATTGAATATTTTTGTCACATTTCTCATACAGAGTGTCTCATAAATCGTCATATTTTTCTCATACAGTGTACATTGAATATTTTTGTTACATTTCTCTCATACAGAGTGTCTCATAAATCGTCATATTTTTCTCATACAGTGTACGTTGAATATTTTTGTCACATTTCTCTCATACAGAGTGTCTCATAAATCGTCATATTTTTTCTCAAACAGTGATTTTTTGTCATATTTCTCATACAGGGTGATTCGAATTTTTTTGTCATATTTGTCGTACAGGGTGAATCACAATAATGTTTTGAGAGAGTTATACAGCGTGTATCAAAAAAAAAAAAATCTTCATTATTTTGAAACGTGCATGTTTTTTACAGATGTCTCATCTCGACGAAATTAACAAGGTCTCCTTGGCTTGTAGGAAGGACCTGCACAAACTACAAGAGCTGCCGAAGGACGAACCCAAATTGATCCTCGACGCTCAAACCAAAACTACAAAGTTTGGGGAGTCAATCCTTGTGGAGTTAGAGGACTGCGTAGTATTCCTTCCGAATCGAGTGACTGGAGCATTGAAAGCGAACCTCGACAAATTGACCGAGGCCCAGCACGTGCTAATATACAGGGGTGAAAAGAAAATTGCCAATCGAGCTCATCCGCAGCAGCTGTTTGAGATCGCCAAGGCCTGAAGACGTCGCAGCCGTTGGAAACAGAGAGAGTAAGTTTCTTGTATTTTCATTTGACATTTTCTTGAAATTTTGTGTTGAATCATGTCATCTGACGCCATTGTTGAACAAAGTGTGGAGATGGCGGCAAAGTTGCTTAAGGCGGTAAAAATCCTCAAAAAGGGCTGTTCCGATGAAGAGTGCAAACATTGGTTGGCCCAATGCCAGCGCACCGCCCGCCTTATTAATAGAGCGATCGCAGCGGTGGAAGGCATAGGCTCTCTGAGAAAATTGCAAACTTTATGTGGTCACTTATCCGAAATTCAATCAAAAATTCAGGCCAACAGCCAGTCGTCGTGGGGGAGGGGCTCAAATCAAAATTGACATCTCGAGTAAAGTGGGAGGACTTGAAATCGGCATTTTCTTCGCGTCTGCGCACAGGTATAATTATAAATTTAAAACATAAAGACATTGGACAATTTTTCGGGGACGCATTCTCTCTATTCAAAAACAGAATTCAAAATTTATTGAAAAAACATTCACTCATTAAAGTCAATTCGACATTTTGTGGGAAATTCGTGAAAAACTCTTTGAATCAAGAACAAAAAATCGACTTCAAGTATTTCAACACTAAAAACGCTGTGATCGATAGGGGTACAACTTTGAAAGAGTGGTTCTTGGAAAATGTCATCGATCAAATTCAAAACAAACTTTCTGAATTCGCGGACAAAGAGAGCGGATGGAGTCTCGAGAAAATCGTTAGTTTGGAAATAAATATCAACAAATCCGGCATCGGCAACGGTTCGTCTTTCATCGAGTTGCCGAAATCTATTGCCAAAAAACGAGCTTGCATCAACATCAAAAATGATGATGATGCATGTTTCGCTTGGGCAATCGTCTCCGCCCTGTATCCTGTTCAATCTGGTAAAAATACTGATAGAACATCGTCATATCCGCATTACTCAAAGGCATTGAATTTGGACGGAATCGACTTTCCCATGAAATTTAAACAAATCACCAAATTTGAACAATTAAATAACATTTCCGTCAATGTGTACACTTTGGAGTTAATTCAGCCGAAGCCGGACAAGGAGACATTTTTCGTGACTGTTCCAAGTCGACTCACGAAACAAAAATTAGACAAACATGTCAATCTTCTCCTCATTCAAAATGAATATCACCCGAAATTAAATGATTACGAGGCACCGCCACTGATCGACGATGACACTGACGATTCAGACATAAAATTCCATTATGTTTGGATAAAGGATTTATCTCGCCTACTTAGTGCACAACTCAATAATCATGTTCACAAAAAATTCATTTGCGACAGATGTTTGAATTATTTCACAAGTGAGGAAAAACTGAACAGTCATACTGTTGATTGTCAAAAACAAAACACATGTAAAATTTCTTTCCCCCACTACGATCATGTAGAATTTCGCGACTTTGTACATAAAGAAAGAGTGCCCTTCGTAATATATGCGGATTTCGAGTCGATTTTGGAACCGTTCAAAGATGCCGCCGGCGCCGGATGCAATTCTCAAACGGAAAAGTACCAAAAACATATTCCGTTCAGTGCCGGATTTTATTTCAAGTGTGCATATGACGACACTTTGTCATTTTACGATAGCCATCGAGGTCTCGATTCGATGGATTGGTTTGCGGAAAGAATGGGGACCATAGCCAAAATTGTGCAAGCCAAAAATTTGGACATTGTTCCTATGACCGCATCACCTGATGAGGTGAACGCGCCATGTTGCCACATCTGCGAAAAACCTTGGAAAACTGACGACAAAGTTGTCCGTGACCATAATCACTACACGGGTGCCTTTCGCGGATATACGCATGCGCAATGCAACCTGTTATACAAAAAGTCTTTTGTGGTGCCGATCGTTTTCCATAATTTATCCGGATACGACAGCCATTTTATATTTCGAGATATAGCAAAGAGGGGGCGAGTCAGCTTGTTGCCTGTCAACAAAGAGAAATACATATCTTTCACCCAGTATGACGACAATACAGACATCAAGTTCAGATTCATCGATTCGTTCCGTTTTATGGGCATGAGTTTGGACCATTTGGTTCAGACTTTGACAGTGCACGATTTGAAAATATCCAAACGCGAATTTGCACATCTGACAGCCTCGCAGTACGAATTACTCACTCGAAAGGGCGTATTCCCATACGATTTCATCGATTCGATGGAAAAGTTGGAAGTTGAATGTTTGCCGGCGCTCCATCATTTCTACAACAAGTTGAACGATTGTCACATTAGCAAGGCAGAATACGAACATGCGCAGAACGTGTGGCAAACGTTCAACTTAAAAACACTGGGCGAGTACTCCGACTTGTACATGAAAACAGACATATTGCTCTTGGCTGATATTTTCGAGAATTTTCGAAATATCGGTCACGTGACATATGGCCTGGACCCCGCGTGGCATTACACCCTACCCGGCTATACGTGGTCGTGCATGTTGAAGTACACCCAGTGCAAGTTGCAGATTTTGAAGGACGTCGACATGCTCATGTTCATCGAGCGAGGAATTCACGGAGGCATCAGTCAGTGCTGCAACAGGCGCTCCACGGCAAATAATAAATACATGGGTGACAGGTATGACGTCACTCAGCCCTCCACTTATTTGCTATATCTCGATGTAAATAATTTATATGGGTGGGCCATGATGGAATATCTTCCGTATGGGGGATTCAAATGGCTCGAGAATGTTGCCGATTTGAATGTGCTCGAGGTGTCAGACACTTCGCCGATTGGCTATATTCTCGAAGTCGATTTGGAGTACCCCGAACACTTGCATGACAAACACAAAGATTTTCCATTATGCGCCGAACACCGTACTCCGCCAGGCTCAAAATTACCCAAATTAATGACCACCCTGTACAATAAGGAAAACTATGTTGTACACTACAGGGTGTTGAAACAAGCACTGACGCACGGACTTGTACTTAGAAAAATTCACAGAGTTCTGCAATTCGACCAATCAGCCTGGCTCAAACCGTACATTGAATTAAATACGAAATTGCGCGCAGAAGCAAAAACCACTTTCGGCAAAAATAACAACAAATTAGCCAATAACGCAGTATTCGGGAAAACGATGCAGAACATACGAAAACATCGTGTAGTGAAAATGGTCTCAAAATGGGAGGGGCGATATGGCGCGAAAAATTTAATTTCCAGCCCGAATTTCAAGAATCGCACCATTTTCGATGAGGACCTCGTCGCTATCGAGATGGCAAAGACGGATCTGTTGTTCAATAAGCCCGTGTACATCGGAATGGCGATACTTGACATTTCCAAGGTGTGCGTGTATGATTTCCACCACGGTTTCATGATGGAAAAATACACGAGCGATCAGTGCAAGTTGATGTATACGGATACTGATTCGCTGATTTACGAGATCAAATCCGATGACATTTATCGAAATTTATTAAAGTCGAACCTGGAAAAATTCGATACAAGCGATTACCCCATCGACAACCCGTATGGGATTCCCCTTGCCAACAAAAAAGTCCCCGGCTTGATGAAAGACGAAGCGAATGGCCGAATTATGACAGATTTCGTGGGACTCCGTTCAAAGCTGTACACCTATAAGATACAGGGTGGAACATGCGTCAAAAAATCCAAAGGAGTGAAATACAGTGTTGTCCAAAATAAAATCACATTCGACGACTATGTAGAATGTTTGGAAAATCAGCGTGAGAAAGTCACATCTCAACGCTGTATTCGCTCCTTTGCGCACAACGTTTTTAGTGTGGAGCAAACAAAGATCGCTCTCAACCCCCACGACGACAAGCGCTGTCTCCTCCAGGGCTCCCATGACACTCTGCCGTGGGGCCATTACAGTCAATTGGATATTTAACTATGCGCATCTCGCATACAAACGCTTCATTGGCTTAGGAGATGATAATTCGGAACTCGATGACTGATTCAACGCACAAAATCTCGATAAAATGTCAAATGAAAATGCGGAAATTGTGCTCTTGTTTGTTCCCACACATCATATATCATATAATCAAATGTATATATTAATGTTTGAATAAATCAGCATGTAATCCATGTTTGAATATTATTTCGTTTCACCTCCACATTAAAAAAAAAATACTTTGTACTCATTTTTGAGTCAAAAAACAGCACTTTTTTCGATCAAAAAGAGACTCCAAATTTGACATGGTGGTTGAACTGAGTAAAAAGTTCAGTGAAATTCAGTCAAAGTTCAGTCACTGAACTCAGTGAGACTCAGCGACTGAAAAATTTCACTCAACTGAAATTTCCCATGCTTTTCTTATGGGGGCTGAAAATTCAGTGAATTTCAGTGAAATTTCAGTCACTGAATTCAGTGACTGAAATTTTCACTCAGCCACTCAGCCACCGAAAAAACGCACTGCCACCATGTCAATTTTGGTGCGAGTTTTTTCACTCAAAAAGAGCATCGTTTTTGAGTCTAAAAATGAGCACTTTTTTTCGCTCAAAAAGAGCATCGTTTTTTGAGCCTAAAAATGAGCACTTTTTTCGCTCAAAAAGAGAAAATAAAACAAAAATTAACTAAGATACATATATTTTCAATAAATTCCAAATTGGCGCTCTACATACTATGCATGTGTCGCACAGACCGGCACATCGTGAACAACACACCAAGTGTCTACAAGGTAGAAACAACACAGAACGCTCATTCACAAGACAAACACAACACGTCATTATAGTGTTCTGTGGTGAGTCTGCACTGCCATCATCTATGGGCTTGCTGTCATCTGTCACTCGTCGCTCTGTGATTTCAGCGCCAACTGTCGATGAATTGTCATCTGTCACTTGTCTCACTGCGATGTCAGCGCCAACTGTCGATGAAGTGTCATCTGTCACTTGTCGCACTGCGATGTCAGCGCCAACTGTCGGTGAAGTGTCATCCGTCGCCGGCCTTGGTTCTGGAGGTATATCAGCGCCATCTGGCGGTTCTACCACCACTGATGTCTGATTGTTGTGGCGGTAATTTCGAACAAAGTCACAATTTGGACTCCATTCGTGATGGTCAGCCATTGGATCGTCATCAGGCTGCCATTGGAAGCCTTCGACACCACACACACGACACAAGACAACGTCATTCAAGCCGGTGTACGTGAAACCAGCTCTGGCCAACGCACTCGGCGAAAATGACGAAGTCCAGCCTCGGAACGTCTCGAGTCTTGCTTCGTACTGCTGCATATCTCTATGCATACTGAAATAAAAATGCTACTTCTGTTCCATAAATACATTTATTTCGATTCATAATCAAACAGTACTTTGTCAGGCAAATAATATAGGCATTCACGAAAACATAGATGTTTATCATCTTTGGACGATATAGTACACAAATTTATAGCCTCGTCAAATGTCAAATCATTGTTTCTAGCAAGAACTCTGGCACTAGCTAATATATCATGGTAATATTGACAAAAGTTCATATTCAATAAATATTCAAATCTTCCCGCCAACACTGTGGCATCCAAATGCAAGATTTCCTGGATTTCGAGCTCCGTCAAGTAGAAGTAGGTGTCATCTTTGGAAACTCGCACTGTTGCACTATTTCCATAAGTGTGTAATTCCAAGTCCATGACATCATCCCAATCGAGTTTGATTTGAGCGGTCTTGTTGTCGGTCGCATTCGGATCAGCTCGGTTATTGTAAAGCCGATTAATGGCTCCCACGAAAATGGCCCACTCGAACATGCTGAATGACAGGCTGAAGGAGATGGTGTGCGGGATTGTGCACACAAGTCTCACTGCAGGCACGAAACTTCGAGCAACACTTATTCCACATTGCACAGACAAAATTGATGTGTTTCGGAACTCGTAGGTGGCGCTGCACACGTAAAATCGTTCCTTCTTGATGGCGTCTTTGTACATGTCACAAACACGGTCCAAATCGGCAACACGTTCTGCCCACTCTCTTGATGATGACGATGACTCCGAAGAATCCTCCTCGATAGACACTAGGGACGAAGACATCGACTCGTAATCGGACGTAGGATCGTTAGACTCGAACTGCACTCCACCAAGCATGATGATAGACTGACTCATCGTGCCGCTGAACGGTTTGAAATATTTCGCAGTCGGTCGGAGAGAGAGGGAGAGAGAGACGAAAGGCCCCCAATTTTATGCTCCAATGTGCCTATTTTCCATTGAATTACAAGCGATTTGTCGAATCTATCCAGGAATTGTGAGTACTGTCGAAACCCAACCATTTCACCAGGACTTTTCGGCCTTTTCGTCTAATGATTTTTTCCACGAGATAGACGTCGGGATTCTTCGTCTTTTGCAATTCCTGTTCGTAGAAAGCGCCGCTGATTGGTCGCCCCTCCAAGTCCTCCAGCAAGTACGTGATTGGTTGGGTGATTTTCACTTTGACGACTTTAAAAACTTCAGTCGTCCAATTGGGCGTATACCCCTTCTCGAACACATGTTTGGCCTTGCTAATTCGCACAAAGTCTCCAATTTTGAACTTTTTTCGGCCAGCTCGTCCCACATAATCATACGCATACTTGTACACTTTGTCTTCATTGTCTTTGGTGACGTCACAGGGTTTCATGCCGATCGTCCGATGTTTGCGCTGATTGTAATTTTTGGCAATGTCCGGTAAAATGTCCAGCCACTTGTAGGTGCCGTTCAAACTGAAATATTTGAAGAGTTTTTCTTTTAGCGTGCGTATCATTCTTTTAGCGTGCGTATCATTCTTTCCGCAATAGCTGCTTTGATCTTCGTGTACGTGCGTAGTGTTTGATGTTGTACTTTTTCATGAGGGCCTGGAAGCTGGCGTTGTAGAATTCAGTACCCAAATCAGATTGTAGGAACGTAGGACTTCTGTTCGCTTTCGATAATATGTCCCCCATCGCTTCGGTGACGTCTCGACCACCTTTGGTCCTCAAAGGCCGCACCCATAGGTATTTCGAGAAGGTGTCAATCACCACGAGAATATAATTGTAGTTCTTATTGACTTTCGAGTATTTTTGAAGGTCAGCCAAGTCCATCTGCCACAGATCGTCGATTCCTTTGATGATGGTACGTCTGCGGGGAAATCTCTTTCTGGCCGGAGCATGGAGCTCATCGACCAATTGCTTTTTGGCTGCGGACGACTCCATTTCTCCCAAACGACTGCGCAATGCTAATGCGCAGCTCCATTGTTATACTCTGTACTTAAGTCCAGAATCGTTGGCGTTCTCGACATTTCTTCAATCTGCTTTTTCAAAGTATCGTGTTTTTTCAACGAAAGTGTCATGAATTTCATAACTCGAATGTCCAAGGCCTCGTGAGCGTGTTTCTGCGCATCCAATTCTGCTCTGAGCTTCACTATGACGTCATCAACGTAGTTTTTGTTGACAACATCATTCGGAGTAGTTGGCGTTTCGACATTACATATTTTCACATGTTCAGCGTCAATGTCCCCGTTTGCCGTGTAGTTGAGTATGACACCGGGGAAATGATAAGGCTGCTGCTGAGCGCGGCGAGCTGAGGAACTTTGACCGAACTTGTTGATGCTCATGATGGAACTGTGGGGTGCGAAACATCGACACTTGTATTTATCGAATGTATCCAGCCTCTCTCAGCTCATTGATGATGGCCACGATCTCGTTGTCGGTAGAGGTGCTGCCAGCATTCTTAGCTGCGACGAGTAGCCTATATCTGTCAACTAGCTCATTGACGTCGTCCCAGTATACGTATTCTACAGGCTTCGTATTATATGTCAATTGATCTGGGATATTGCCGCCGCCCATTTTCGATTGACTTGGGTCTTTGAACATTGGTCGAATTATATTCTCGTATTTGGCTATTTGGGAAGGATTCAGCCTACCTTTCGCATCTAAATGGGTACCTGTACTCATCAAAATTTGCTTGTATGCCACCAAGTCTTGTCTCTGGTATTTCGGATTCTTGTAGAAAATCAAACTATATAATCCCGGAGTACCCTGGTATGTTTCGCCATCAATGCGAATGTCCCCCGTATCTTTATCCAAGCCCATCAACTTGTTGCCGAGTATCCATTGCGCTCTGGGTCTGTCGTAAATGGGGCCGTAAGTCACATCGATTTTGCCCGATTTCGCACGATGTTCATTCACGAATTTAGATGCTACTTCGGGGTAAACTTCCAGCAATTCTCCATCATCCTCCTCATCGTCGTCGTCGTCAGACTCATAGTCATCTGTGTGATAGCTGTCTTCGTCTTCTTCTTTCTTCATGGTGGTGGTGGGGGAAGGGGTCCTCGATGATGGCGGTTCTTGTTTCTCTTCTTTTTTCACCTTCAGCTGTCGTCGCTTAGGTGGTGGGGGCATTGCTGCATTCAGTCTCTTCAGCGGCACCGTGATGGGTTTGAATAATTTATTCAGCGCTTCATCCTGCTCGGATTTGCCGAGTTTCAAAGACAAATACTTTTTTCGAACAACTTTCGCCAACTGACTGACTTGACGTTTTCGTTCGACTTTGGCAATTTCGGAGTCGACACGTGATGTAGTCGGTGCCATTGCTACACACAGAATGACATATTCGAGACACTACATTTGAATATATCTGTCAAAACCCAGTCGATAGCGCCCTTTGGATACATCAAAGTCTTTGGCTATGACCAAACATCCGAATTTTTCCTTCCAACAGGTGGCGCACATGCGTCGAAATTCATCGAAGGTGTAGTCCGGAGAGACGTGCTCGTCAAAGGCGTGCTTCAGGTTCACATCGTCTTGCCGAAATAGCACTATAATGTTGCAATTGTCTCTGATCAACTGTTTGGGTATTTTCGAGTAGGTTTGACATAAATATGCAACGTCCACGGATTTATGACGTCCCATGGCATAGTACTCTCTGATTTTATCCTGTTTGTCGCACGAAACATCATCAAATATAAAAATTGAGTGCTCCTTTGCCATTGACGGCTCGATAATCTCCTCGTTGTCCCTGTATGGATAATAGCCCACTCCTTTGACTTGTTTCAATACATCGTGCAACAGCTGATATTTTGGCTGGTACAGTGATTTTGAATATACGTAGACATTCTCGAAGCGGGCTCCGTTCGGGCTGAATAACAAACTCAGTACAGCGTTGGTCTTGCCACATCCGCTGGGACCACAAAATATCGCTCGAAATGAATTCGGTAGCAGAGGACCGTGTTTGCGCACAACATTCAAGTTGCCGCCACCTACGAAATCCAAATTGGCTATTTCCAGGGTCGGCTCTTGTTGCACCACTTTCATTGTATATTTGGAGAAAAAATGTTACATGTGACCACGCCCACATCTGGCGTTCGACTGACAGTTCGAGTGCTCGAGCGGCGGCTATGTAAGTAAGTGTGCAACGCCAATCGCGTCATTGTCATGTTAACCTTCGAGCACGAAGGTCGTGGAGTGGTTAACTCTGTGATAAATCGTCTGCCATTCGAGCTACATCTGCCCGGATACCAATACTGCGGACCTGGCACCAAATTGAAGAAGAGGTTGGCACGCGGAGACGCTGGTGTGAATCCCCTAGACACTGCTTGCAGATCACACGATATCGCATACTCGCAAAGCAACTCTCTGGACGATAGACATAAGGCTGACTGGGTGTTGGAAAATCGAGCTTGGGAACGTGTCAAGTCCAAAGACGCGAACATCGGCGAGAAAGCTGCAGCTTGGCTAGTCACCACAACTATGAAGGCGAAGCGTAATTTGGGCATGGGTATGAAGTCATCATCAATGGCCTCTGCTTCTGGTGCAAAACGGTCAACGAAAAAGAGGTCGTTCAAGAAGGATGTTGTGTCGAAAATCACCAATCATCTGCGGAAGGCACTGAAACCTGAACAACTCAAAGATATGAGTGCGAAGGCTCTGCGAAAATCCTCGTTGGTAGCACTGCGTGCAGCCCGAGCTCAAGTCAAAAAATTGGGCGGTCGCAAAAACATCAAAGTACCTCGAATAATACCTTTCGAAGCAAAGAGTGGAGGTGTGCTGCCTTTGCTTCCCATCTTCGCAGCTTTGGGAGCACTGGGATCGTTGGCTGGTGGTGCCAGCACCATAGCCAGGACCATCATCTCCTCGAAAAACGCTCAGAAGAAATTAGATGAAGAGAAGCGCCACAATACTGCGATGGAGAACATCGGAAAGCAGGGATCTGGCCTGTTTATGCGCAAAACAAGTCGCGGAGGCTATGGTCTTTTCCTCAAGAAGTTTGCAAAAAACTCCCAGTGAAGCTGCCCAATAGCAAGCGACCTTTGTACGATGTGGACTTGGTCAAGTATGCCAAACGTCTGAAAATTCCTAATTTCGTTGGGGTTTTCATGCGCGACAACCTACCTCAATCTACGCCCATGTACAAAGAGTGCGCCATTGTCAATCTGGACTCGATAAAAAATCGTGGAACGCATTGGGTAGCTTACGTGAAAAGTGGACTTTGTGTGAAATACTTTGACAGTTTCGGTAATTTGAAACCGCCAGTGGAACTCGTACGATATTTAAATGACGGTGGAAATGTGAAAATCTACTACAACAACGATCGCTATCAGACATTCGATCAAGCAAATTGCGGCCATTTGTGTCTGAAATTCCTCTACGATCAAACTCAACACAACGATGGATAGGGTCGTCAACAAAATGACAGTGACCTTTAATGAAGAGCGCAATACGGTTCATTATATGGTTGTGTGGCGATTTGCGTACAACACTTCGCGCAAATCCGATTGGCAGCGTATGGCTATGGACAGGATCCGTTTCGCTAGGCGAATCTCCAAACTTGCCTACATAATTGACCCCATTTTGGATGTGGAACACAGGGAGCGAGTGTGGAAGTCTTTAAATGAGAGTGCATAACCCCCAAAGTGTCAGTCATGTCTTTGCTGTTCACCCTGACAGGTCACACATCTACGCTGACCGCAGACTTTGCTCCGTCAATTCAATTGGACGAACACAGCTCTTACGGCTTGGCTTTGATTGGTTTTCATTCGTACAACAGCATACCGAACATAACCAAGGGGAAGTTCTATTACTTTGCCAACGGAGCGCCATCTGTTTTCACCATCAGCATACCCACTGGCTGTTACGAAATAAGCGACATTGCCAAGTTTATTCACAAACACATCGGCAAACCGAGAGAGGTGAAGAAGAAGAAAAGAGAAGTGGACATCGACAGAGACAGCAACAATAACGCTAAGGCAGCAGTGTTCTCTCTCAAACCCAATACCAATACGCTACAGTGCGAAATTTATAGCAAGTACCACACCATAGACTTCACTCCAGAGGACTCTATCGGACGATTGTTGGGTTTCTCACCTCGAATTCTCCCAGCTGGAATCGTTCACGTGTCTGACCTGCCCGTCAACATAGTCAAAGTGCGAACAGTTCACATTGACATTAACGTCACATCGGGCGCTTTCTTCAACAACCGACCCTCCCATACGATATACGAGTTTGCCGTTCGAGAAGATCCCGGATTTGCCATCGACGAGACTCCCTCGAATCTCATCTACCTGCCTGTGAACAAGACGGAGATACATAACATAACCTTGAATATTCTCGATCAGGACTTTTGTAGTGTGAATTTCCGTGGAGAAACCATCATCGTACGACTGGTGTTGCGCAAGCTGTCAAATGGGGTTGGTATTTGATTGGAACGACAACCAACAGCATAAAAGTACTGAGAGCGCAGACGTCAGTTCAGTCGCGCAGACGCAGTCAACGAGAGCACACACCAATCATACGCTCTCTCTCTCGAGCATAGAATTCCTCATATCTCAAGGGCATCATGTTGTCAAAACAAGTGTTCGACGTGTACAATCATCCAAAATTCGATGAATCCATCCAGAGAGTGGAGACTCGAACGTACCACCCGTACGTCAAATCCTTCCAAAATAATGACATTGTCGAAATCGTCATTCAGCAAAGTGACACATGGATTCTGATGAACGACGCTATCGTCTGTATAGAGGGCACTCTAGTCAAAACCGCAGGAGATGGCAATGTGCGATTCGTTAATAATGCTGGAGCATTTTTCTTCGAATCAATGTATTATGAAATCAACGGCAAGGAGGTGGACTCTGTTCGCTTGCCGGGTATAGTGAGCACCCTGCGAGGATACACTTGTTACGCAGACGCCGATTCTCGACACTTGGCCACCGCCGGATGGACGTATCCAGGTGGAGCTATTCGCAACGCCAACGACGGTTCGTTCGCCATGTGGATTCCGCTTAAACATCTGTTTGGCATATTTCACGACTACAGATATGCCACAATCGGACGACAGTGCATTCGTTTGGTGAGAAGCAGAAACGACAACAACTGCATGGTTATAGAGGAGATTGCGAATCCGCAGGTCGCAACCACAGCCACCCTGACGATCAATAGCATCGTGCTCAAAGTCAAAAACGTCATTCCCAATGACGATATTCGCTTGCAGCTGCTGCAATCCATAAAGACTGACAAACCTGTGGTTATCTCGTTCCGCAAGTGGGATATGCACGAACTGCCTGCACTCACGCCTGGTTCCACCAAAGAAATATGGTCTGTCAAAACTTGTACGGCAGTGGAGAGCCCCCGATTCGTCATTGTCGCCTTCCAAACAAATCGAATGGACAACGTTGCACGAGATTCCAGCTACTTTGACCACGTTGACATCAGAGACATACGCCTAACGTTGAACAGTGACAATTACCCGCATGAACGCATGCGCTTGCAATTTGACAGAAACAACTTTGTGGAAGCTCATCGCGCCTATACGGAATTCTACCCAAGCTATGCGAATTGTCCCCAGAAACGCCCTCTGCTGGATTACGATGCATTCAAGGATCGAGCCGCCATCTTCGTAATCGATTGCTCACGGAGAGCGGAATTCATGAAATCGTCCACCGTCGATGTCAAACTTGACATAGAAGCCACAGTTGGGTTCCCAGCTAATAGTCGTGCGTACTGTGTAATAGTGCACGATTACGTCATAGAACACTTGCCTTTAAGTGAGATCGTACGTCGTCTGTCATAAGACACAAAACACTTCAAGTCATACGTCATCTGTCATATGCCTGCAAGATCGGCGGGTGGAGCGCTGGTTGAATGCGCGTCGCAAGGAAGCATAAGCCTATGGATAGGAAAACAACAAGAAGAGTGGGGGGGTAGTGGGGGGAACGCGCTCGAAGCGCATCAGTTCAAATTCAGCGTTAGTTGTTAGCCAAACGTTCAGTGATTCAGTTGATCAGTCAGTCAGCCAAGATGAAGCTCGTAGCTTGTGATATCCAGGGTTTCTGTGTGGGTGGTGAGTTCCAGCCAAAAGAACTTGCCATCACCGACGGGCAACGCACGAACCATTTTTTATTCAAAGCCGTCGTGCCATTCCATGAGCTGAGCGAAAATGATAAACGCCAAGCGAGATATTTGGAAAGGAATATCCACGGCATTCCATACTCCGATGGCTATGTGGAATTAAACGAGACCAACATCCAAGAAGTGCTGCGCCCCATCCTCGAAGCTGATGTAGTATATGTGAAGGGAAATCAAAAATTCGATTTTCTGCTAAAGTGTGTGCTCGATCTGCCTAGAAGGCCACACATCGTCGATATTGCCGCCACTACAAGTACAGTTGTCACAACCCCTCCACCGCCACTCGAGAAGCAAAGCCCGTTGTGTTTAAATCATATAGCATCTGGAGACATAGAAGTGCATTGTGCTGTGAGACATTGTTTCGATATTTGGCTATGGATATCGTCGCACCTGATATGGTGAAACACGTCGGCAGTGGCGGCGACACTCTTCTCCATCGGCACTTGCAAAATTTGCGTGAACTCAAGGCGCAAATATCGCAGTACGAACAAAAGCTGCATATGTATAAACGCTTTCAAAATATGCAAATTGACGATGGGAAATGGGCAGCAGCAATCACCGATCCACGACGTTTCACCGGCGCCAACTACAACAGCCAAGGAAGAAGAACCAATGTTTGATATATTATTATTATTATTATTATTAATCATATTGTATTGTATTTTTATTATGTATTAATAGATGTATTAAACCAATTTTCTCGATTTATTTTGCGAATGAGAGAGTGACAGAGTGAATGGCAAAAATGGTCGTTCAAAGCTATTTGGTTTTGGGGAAAGAGCTTGGTGTATTTTTCGCAAATATACACCAAACTTTTCCCCCAAAGTCAAATGGTTTTGCCGCCGCACACTGGCGATTGAGAGGCTGCGCGTGATTTCATGTTTGAAATAAATATGTGCATATTTGTTTCAAGTATGAAGTCTCTCTCGGTCAATCAACATGAGGGCCATGCACATTGAGCAATGGTGTATGTGTCTCTCAGTGTATATATATTTGAGTGATATATACGTCGTTTCTCAGTGTACGTTGAGCAGTCATACCGTCATGACAAACTATATAATTCTAGCAGCCGTTCTGTCGAACGTACTGTATATTAGCCCACCATATGAGTGCAGTGAGGTATTGGTATCATATTTGCACGAGAATTCGAGCATTTCTAACTGGACGGGAATGACTCAGGCGCTAGCCAATGATGAATATTTGCCTGTGTTGAAAGCCGAAATCCCGCTGAACGTCTCATCGTACCGATTGCGAAAGATCTATGTCAATCACACCCATAGCGATACGCAGTGGTTCCCGCTGAAGACGTCTTGCAGAACTTCGAGGTCCCCTCAGCCCATCCTGTATGCCGCGATGCAAGCTCCTGGAGGTCATCCTCCCGCGGAGCTTGCCAAATGTGAGCCGACACTTTACGAGTGGTTTATGTTATTTGTGACAATGATTCTGAGTGTTCAAATATCCGAATCTATATATAAGTTCATTAAAGCTATACGTCAAAAATATTTTTTAATCGATAATGATAGTGTATCATACTACGCCGCTGGCACTGAAGTCTAATAAAAATATACGCATATCTGTTTGTTTCATTTGAGTTGCAAAATGCAACATGTGTGTGTGTGTGTGTGTGCTTTCTGTCGACGTGACACAGACCGTGGGATCCAAGGCCAAATCGTGTCTCATGCCGACATTTCTCGAAAATAATGGTCTTGGGTAAACAACCACCGGATGTGGTTGTTTACTTAAGCTGTGGAGCGATAAACAAGTCCAAGACCAAATCATGTCTCGATTTCGCTGAGTCATCATTACCTAGAATCACACACGCCGCTCGCCAGTAAACACCAGATGTTCATTCATGGTGACGTCACACACGATTCTCGGAATTCCAACTCAAGTCTGGACATGTTGCTGCCTGTTCTAAGTCGAGAGAGATGCTTCGACGGCGGCCAGCGGCGGCCATTGCTATCGTAGGCGTGGGGCTCTCGACGGCCATTTTTTCGACACAACGAATCACATGAGGTCGTTTTGATCTCCCCGCCCGCCCGCCCCCCGCCCTCCGCTCTTTACATCTATCATGTACCGCAGGGGGGCGTTGCTTCGACGGCCATTTTTTCGACACAACGAATCACATGAGGTCGTTTTTTTCTTCTCCCACACACCCAATTGCTCTCTACGCCTATCATGTACCTGCAATTTTTCTCTCTCTCAACCCCCACACGCTACACCCTACACCGCCATGTTTATTGCGACTGCCGCCAATCGGCTTTTTTTTCCCATTATCAAAGCTACGAGTTTTAAATCGACATTAGTATGGAACCGTCATGGCTCACTGGTAGCGCCCTCGGCTGCCATGCCAATAGGCGTGGGTTCAAGCCCCACTCGGGGACAAAAATTTTTTTATTTTTTTTTTCTTCCGCAACCCTCCCCCCACCTTCTTCGGCGTTGGGGGGTTGCTGAAGAACTTCGCCGAAGAACCAAAATGGCGGAGATCTCGATGGCCAGATGCCATCGAGAGCGAAAATTCAAATTAATGAGGCGAAACCGGCTTTGTCATACTACTGTTCGTTGAGAGGTTTTTGTGACAAAAAAATAGTTCCTAATTTTTAATCAGTTCTGGAGATATATCGATTTTTCCGATTTTTTTCCAAATATTTTCCGTACTATTGATTTTGAAACAACAATTCATTTACATTTTTTGTACATTTTGTGAAGGCGATCAAAAAAGGATAAGTGTAAAATTTCAAAATTTCAAGCCGTTAAGCTAATATACGGAATTATTCAAAATCGTCGAAACGAAAAATTTCTCCAAGTCCCGACGAATTTTTTTGGATTTTATTTTTTTTTAGCTCCGGTAATGAATTCGAAGGAACCAAATTGGGAGGTTCGGTAGAGTTCGTTGAGAGGGTTTTGTGACAAAAAAATAGGTCCTAATTTTTAATCAGTTCTGGAGATATATCGATTTTTCCGATTTTTTTTTCATTATTTACCGTACTATTGATTTTGAAGCAAAAATTCTATTACATTTTTTATACGTTTTCTGAAGGCGAACAAAAAAGGTTCAATGGAAAATTTCAAAATATGCAGCCGTTCAGGAAATATTCGGATTTATTCAAAATCGTCGAAACGAAAATTTTTTCTAAGTCCCGACGAATTTTTTGGATTTTATTTTTTTCCAGCTCCGGTAATGAATTCGGAGAAACCAAATTGGGAGGTTCGGTGGAGTTCGTTGAGAGGTTTTTGTGACAAAAAAATAGTTCCTAATTTTTTATCAGTTCTGGAGATATATCGATTTTTCCGATTTTTTTCCAAATATTTCCCGTACTATTGATTTTGAAGAAACAATTCATTTATATTTTTTGTACGTTTTGTGAAGGCGACTAAAAAAGGTTCCATGGAAAATTTCAAAATCTGCAGCCGTTCAGGAAATATTTGGAATTATTCAAAATCTTCGAAACGAAAATTTTCTCTAAGTCCCGACGAATATTTTTGGATTTTATTTTTTTCCAGCTCCGGTAATGAATTCGGAGAAACCAAATTGGGAGGTTCGGTGGAGTTCGTTGAGAGGTTTTTGTGACAAAAAAATAGTTCCTAATTTTTTATCAGTTCCGGAGATATATCGATTTTTCCGATTTTTTTCCAAATATTTCCCGTACTATTGATTTTGAAGAAACAATTCATTTATATTTTTTGTACGTTTTGTGAAGGCGACTAAAAAAGGTTCCATGGAAAATTTCAAAATCTGCAGCCGTTCAGGAAATATTTGGAATTATTCAAAATCTTCGAAACGAAAATTTTCTCTAAGTCCCGACGAATATTTTTGGATTTTATTTTTTTCCAGCTCCGGTAATGAATTCGGAGAAACCAAATTGGGAGGTTCGGTGGAGTTCGTTGAGAGGTTTTTGTGACAAAAAAATAGTTCCTAATTTTTTATCAGTTCCGGAGATATATCGATTTTTCCGATTTTTTTCCAAATATTTCCCGTACTATTGATTTTGAAGAAACAATTCATTTATATTTTTTGTACGTTTTGTGAAGGCGACTAAAAAAGGTTCCATGGAAAATTTCAAAATTTGCAGCCGTTCAGGAAATATTCGGATTTATTCAAAATCGTCGAAACGAAAATTTACTCTTAAGTCCCGACGAATTTTTTCATTTTCGGAATAGGAAAAAATGTCACCAATAACTTTTCGTAGTACGAACCGAGTACAATGAAATTGTTCGTACACACTTTTCCACATCTCGTTTAGTTTTCGAGATTTTGGTGTTTTTATGCGTTATTATGGAAATTATTTCTAAGTCCGGCCAGCCTTTTTTTTGGATTTTATTTTTTTCCCGCTCCGTTAATGAATTCGAAGAAACTAATTTCGGGAGGGTCGATAGAGTTCGTCGAGAGGTACTTTTAGCAAAAATAAAATTCCTAATTTTTCAAGCCGTTTTCAAAATATTCGATATTTTCCGAAATGAAAATTTTCATTTTTGGAAAAATGAGTTTTTCACCGTTTTCCGATCGTCGTTTCGAGGGGATAATTTGAGGATTTGTTCTTCGAGTCGAGCTCTATCTCACGAATATTCGAAATTTTAGTTACCTTCGTCGGTTCAGCCGCAATAGGCGCTCAAAAAACGGTTTTTCTTTTCGGAAAATAATTCGGGAAATCGTTATGCATTTTCCGATCTTTCTCAATTTCTAATCACTAGTTCGCGACGTTCGGGCGTACTTCTCCAAGAAATTTGACATCGAAAAAACGAAAGCTCCGACCCCTAGTCGACAAAATATAAAAAAATTTAAAGGGTCCCGTAAAATTTTTCCGAGTTTTCCGATCGCCGAAAAAAATTGTCACAGTAACGCTTTCCGCGAACCATCGATACGGTTAAAATTTCGAAGCGATATCTGCAAGGGTCGTAACGATTCGCGGCGCTTACGAAAAAGCTACGGACAGACAGACATTTTTATTTTTTGAAAATTTTGAAAAAAAATCAGCGTAAGTAGAAAAAAATCACGAATACGTCCGTAAAATACGAGAGGGCGAAAATCAAAACTCTACCCGCTACGGGCGAAAGAATGAAAAATCCGCGTAACAATTTTCCGGGTTTTCCGATCGCGAAACGAAAAAAACTGTCGATTACTATAATCGAACTTTATACGAGATTAAAATTTCGAAACGATATCTTCGAAAACCCGGAAGATACGGGACTTTGAAATTTTCGAAAACCGACGAACGGACCGACTTCGAACCTTCTATTTTTTGATTCTAAACACTTTCTTTTCCCGGAACTTTCCTCCTATCTCGAAAACAAAAATTTTAGCCCCCCTGCCGGTCCGAGGACCGTAATATAATACTCTTATAGAGTCGTATTATAACAAGTGTGGGCGCGGGATTCGCCTACGCTAGCATCCGCCTTGCGCCCACACTTGGCCTGCCGGCGGCTTAACTGTCGCGCTTCGCGCGACGATCCTAGCCCCCCGTGTACACGTATATCCTTTCCGTGTACACGTATATCCTTTCCGTGTACACGTATATCCTTTCCGTGTACACGTATATCCTTTCCGTGTACACGTACATACCAATTATTTGAATACAACGATCTTAAGGCGTTGTTCTTATTTTAAACGTTCATTGTCAAAATGATTAAAAACTATAATTGGACACCAATAATGTGAATACTACGATCAATGCATGTCTGTCTTTATCATTGAATCCATTTGATACTATAATTGGACACCAATAATGTGAATACTACGATCAACGTGTGTCTGTCTTTATCATTGAATCCGTTTGAAACTATAATTGGACACCAATAATGTGAATACTACGATCAATGCTTGTTTGTCTTCATCATTGAGTCCGTTTGAAACTATAATTAGACACCAATAATGTGAATACTACGATCAATGCGTGTCTGTCTTTATCGTTGGGTTTGAAACTATAATTGGACACCAATAATGTGAATACTACGATCAATGAGTGTCTGTCTTCATCATTGAATCCGTTTGAAACTATAATTGGACACCAATAATGTGAATACAACGATCAATGCGTGTCTGTTTTAATCATTGAATCCATTTGAAACTATAATTGGATACCAATAATGTGAATACTACGATCAATGAGTGTCTTTCTTTATCATTGAATCCGTTTGAAACTATAATTGGACACCAATAATGTGAATACTACGATCAATGCGTGTCTGTTTTTATCATTGAATCCGTTTGAAACTATAATTGGACACCAATAATGTGAATACTACGATCAATGTGTATAATATATCGATTTTTCCGCATTTTTTTCAAATATTTCATGAACTATTGATTTTGAAAAAACAATTCATTTATATTTTTTGTATATTTTCCAAAAGCAATCATAAAAGGTTCTATGAAAAATTGGGAAATATGCAGCCGTTTGGGAAATATTTAGAATTATTCAAAATTGTCGAAATTTTTTTCTAAGTCCCGACGAATTTTTTTGGGTTTTATTTTTTTTCTGCTCTGGTAATGAATTCGAAGAAACCAAATTGGGATATGTTGATAGAGTTAATTGAGAGGTATTTTTGACAAAAAAATCATTTCTCATTTTTTATTGGTTCTGGAGATATATCGATTTTTCCGATTTTTTTTCGATTATTTCTCGGACTATTGATTTTGAAGAAACAATTCATTTACATTTTTTGTAGACTTCCCAAAGGCAATCATAAAAGGTTCTATGAAAAATTGGGAAATATGCAGCCGTTTGGGAAATATTTAGAATTATTCAAAATTGGCGAAATTTTTTTCTAAGTCTCGACGAATTTTTTTGGGTTTTATTTTTTTTCTGCTCTGGTAATGAATTCGAAGAAACCAAACTGGGATATGTTGATAGAGTTCATTGAGAGGTATTTTTGACAAAAAAATCTTTTCTCATTTTTTATTGGTTCTGGAGATATATCGATTTTTCCGATTTTTTTTCGATTATTTCTCGGACTATTGATTTTAAAGAAACAATTCATTTACATTTTTTGTAGACTTCCCGAAGGCAATCATAAAAGGTTCTATGAAAAATTGGGAAATATGCAGCCGTTTGGGAAATATTTGGAATTATTCAAAATTGTCGAAATTTTTTTCCAAGTCCCGACGAATTTTTTTGGGTTTTATTTTTTTTCTGCTCTGGTAATGAATTCGAAGAAACCAAATTGGGATATGTTGATAGAGTTAATTGAGAGGTATTTTTGACAAAAAAATCATTTCTCATTTTTTATTGGTTCTGGAGATATATCGATTTTTCCGATTTTTTTTCGATTATTTCTCGGACTATTGATTTTGAAGAAACAATTCATTTACATTTTTTGTAGACTTTCCAAAGGCAATCATAAAAGGTTCTATGAAAAATTGAGAAATATGCAGCCGTTTGGGAAATATTTAGAATTATTCAAAATTGTCGAAATTTTTTTCTAAGTCCCGACGAATTTTTTTGGGTTTTATTTTTTTCTCGCTGCAGTAATGAATTCGGAGAAACCAAATTGGGATGGGTTGATAGAGTTCATTGAGAGGTATTTTTGACAAAAAAATCATTTCTCATTTTTTATTGGTTCTGGAGATATATCGATTTTTCCGATTTTTTTTCGAATATTTCTCGGACTATTGATTTTGAAGAAACAATTCATCTACATTTTTTGTAGACTTTCCAAAGGCAATCATAAAAGGTTCTATGAAAAATTGGGTAATATGCAGCCGTTTGGGAAACATTTGGAATTATTCAAAATTATCGAAAAATTTTTCTAAGTCCCGACGAATTTTTTTATTTTTGAAATAGGAAAAAAATTCATTCGAAACGTTTTGTAGTACTAATGAAGTACAATAAAATTGTATTAATCAACTTTTCCATATCTTGTTTAGTTTTTGAGATTTTGGTGCTTTTATAAAAAAAATTTCTAAGTCCAGCCTTTTTTTTGGATTTTATTTTTTTCCCGCTTTGTTATTGAATTCGAAAAAACCAAATTTACACGATCGATAGAGTTCATTGAGAGGTATCTTCTGCAAAAAATAAATTTCCAAGTTTTTTCTTAATTCGGGAGATATATCGATTTTCCCGTTTTTTTCAAATATTTCCTGTACTATTGAAAATAGGGAAATTATTTATTTACATATTTTATAGATTTTTTGAAGGCGGTCAAAAAAGGTATCGTGGTAAATTGGAAAAATATCAGCAGTTTCCGAGATATTTCGTATTTTTAAAAATTACAATTTTTTTTTTCATATTTTTCAATTTTTCTCAGTTTTCCGGACATTTTCTTAAAAGTGTTGAAGAGGTATGATTTTTTTGTATTTCCAAGCTCTATCCACTGCATTGTTCAAAATTCAATTTCGATCATCGGTGCGGTTTTTATTCGAAATTTTCACTTTTCGGAAAATCGTCCGGAAAACCCGTTTTCATTTTCCGATCCTTCTCAAAAACTATACACCTGAGAAGGCTATATAGGCGCATATTTCTAAAAAAATTGGAATGGAAAAAATCATTTCCTGAACCGCTATCGAGTTACCGGTGAAAACCTTAAAAATGACCTTGAAAATTTTCCGGGTTTTCCGATCGCAAAAAAAAATTTTTTTCGAGATACATTTTTTGAGTTATTGATTTGATTCAAATTTCAAAGCAATATCTCCAAGGGTTTGGAAATCATAGCGTTCGCCCCGGGGGCGACAGACAAAAAAAAAATGAGTCGACATTTTAATTTTTTTTAATTTTTTATTTTTTTATTTCCATATTCATTTTTCAAAGGGCCACATTTTCTCTTTATGAAAAATGATTCTATCTCTCCAAATAAAAAAGTGAGTGTCACAATTATTATTATTATTATTTTTTTTTTTTGTTTTTTTTCTTGGTTTCTTCCTAATTTTTTACAAGGATCAATTTCTTTTTTGAACCGTGGCTCTATCTCTTTAAATAAAAAAAATAGCCCCCCTCTGTATTCTCAGCCTCTTTCATAATTTTAATCATTTTTTCACGAAAATCAGCTGTTTTTTCGTTTATTTATAGGGTATCGCAAAAATTTTTACGTGACTTTTTTGTAGGTCTATTCAAGGGGAACAAAATTGTTTATATAAAATTTTTCGATATCTCGTTTGTTTTTCGAGTTTTGGGCAATTTTGGAGGGGGAGTAAAAAATTTTTAATATTTTTTTCACTTTTTTCGTATTTTTTCCATCTTTTTATGTAGTTGGAAAAAAACGGTTTGGAGGTATTACTGAGGCATGTGTTGCGGATACGATGCACTTTTATTTTTTTCATTACCTCTATTAGTACGGTCAATATTTCGATTTTCCAATTTTTTTAGATATCTCCCGGACTATTAATTTTGGGAAAAAAATTAAAAAATAAAATTGTAGATTTTCCGAAGGCAGTCAAAAGCTATCTCGGTGATTCGGAAAAATATCGATCATTTCCGAGTAATTTCGTATTATCCGAAATTCAAATGTTTTTTTTCATATATTTGAAATTTTCCCAGTTTTCCGATCATTTTAGAGAAAATATCGAAGAGCTACGATTTGTTGGTATATTCGTGCACTGCCAAAAACATTTTTCACAATTCAGTTTCGATTGTTGGTTTCGTTGTTTTTTGTGTTTTACAATATCGGAATTTTTCGGAAAATTTCCCGGAAAACCCGGTCATCATTTTCCGATCATTCTCAAAGCTCACAGCCTTCCGTAAGACATATTGAAGTATATCTAGAAGAAATTTGAAAGAATTCGAATCAATTCTTGAACCGGTATCGAGAAAAGTAGGAACTTGAAAAAAAAAATTGGAAAATCACCGTAAAATTTTTCCGGATTTTCCGATCGCCAAAAAAAATCACGTGACAAATACCGTCATCGCGTTGATAAAATGACTGAAAGTCCCTTGCGATATCTTCGATATTTTGGGAAATATAGCGTTTTAAAAATTTTCGGCACACAAAAAATTTTTTTTATTTTTTTTAATTTTTTTCAATTTTTTCATGCTTTATAGTGTCAGATATGGATCATTAAGCCGTTTGAACCATCTCTCTATCTTTTCGAATAAAAAAGTTAGACACCCCTACAGGTCGAAGTTATTATTATTATTATTATTATTTTCTTGATTTTTTTCTATTTTTTATTAAGGATCAAGGTCCCGTTGGATTCAAAGTTCTATCTATTCAAATAAAAAAGTTAGGCTCCCTCTGTATTTCTCTGTCCGAAAGACCGTAGAATACTACTCTCTAAAGATCGTAGTATAACAAGTATGGGCGCGGGATTCGCCTACGCTAGCATCCGCCTTGCGCCCACACTTGGCCTGCCGGCGGCTTAACTATCGCGCTTCGCGCGACGATCCTAGCCCCCCGTGTACACGTATATCCTTTCCGTGTACACGTATATCCTTTCCGTGTACACGTATATCCTTTCCGTGTACACGTATATCCTTTCCGTGTACACGTATATCCTTTCCGTGTACACGTACATACCAATTATTTGAATACAACGATCTTAAGGCGTTGTTCTTATTTTAAACGTTCATTGTCAAAATGATTAAAAACTATAATTGGACACCAATAATGTGAATACTACGATCAATGCATGTCTGTCTTTATCATTGAATCCATTTGATACTATAATTGGACACCAATAATGTGAATACTACGATCAATGCATGTCTGTCTTTATCATTGAATCCATTTGATACTATAATTGGACACCAATAATGTGAATACTACGATCAACGTGTGTCTGTCTTTATCATTGAATCCGTTTGAAACTATAATTGGACACCAATAATGTGAATACTACGATCAATGCTTGTTTGTCTTCATCATTGAGTCCGTTTGAAACTATAATTAGACACCAATAATGTGAATACTACGATCAATGCGTGTCTGTCTTTATCGTTGGGTTTGAAACTATAATTGGACACCAATAATGTGAATACTACGATCAATGAGTGTCTGTCTTCATCATTGAATCCGTTTGAAACTATAATTGGACACCAATAATGTGAATACTACGATCAATGCGTGTCTGTTTTTATCATTGAATCCATTTGAAACTATAATTGGATACCAATAATGTGAATACTACGATCAATGAGTGTCTTTCTTTATCATTGAATCCGTTTGAAACTATAATTGGACACCAATAATGTGAATACTACGATCAATGCGTGTCTGTTTTTATCATTGAATCCGTTTGAAACTATAATTGGACACCAAAAATGTGAATACTACGATCAATGTGTATAATATATCGATTTTTCCGCATTTTTTTCAAATATTTCATGAACTATTGATTTTGAAAAAACAATTCATTTATATTTTTTGTATATTTTCCAAAAGCAATCATAAAAGGTTCTATGAAAAATTGGGAAATATGCAGCCGTTTGGGAAATATTTAGAATTATTCAAAATTGTCGAAATTTTTTTCTAAGTCCCGACGAATTTTTTTGGGTTTTATTTTTTTTCTGCTCTGGTAATGAATTCGAAGAAACCAAATTGGGATATGTTGATAGAGTTAATTGAGAGGTATTTTTGACAAAAAAATCATTTCTCATTTTTTATTGGTTCTGGAGATATATCGATTTTTCCGATTTTTTTTCGATTATTTCTCGGACTATTGATTTTGAAGAAACAATTCATCTACATTTTTTGTAGACTTCCCAAAGGCAATCATAAAAGGTTCTATGAAAAATTGGGAAATATGCAGCCGTTTGGGAAATATTTGGAATTATTCAAAATCGAAGAAATTTTTTTCTAAGTCCCGACGAATTTTTTTGGGTTTTATTTTTTTCCCGCTGCAGTAATGAATTCGAAGAAAGCAAATTGGGATGGGTTGATAGAGTCCATTGAGAGGTATTTTTGACAAAAATATCATTTCTCATTTTTTATTGGTTCTGGAGATATATCGATTTTTCCGATTTTTTTTCGATTATTTCTCGGACTATTGATTTTGAAGAAACAATTCATTTCCTTTTTTTGTAGACTTCCCAAAGGCAATCATAAAAGGTTCTATGAAAAATTGAGAAATATGCAGCCGTTTGGGAAATATTTGGAATTATTCAAAATCGAAGAAATTTTTTTCTAAGTCCCGACGAATTTTTTTGGGTTTTATTTTTTTCCCGCTTCAGTAATGAATTCGAAGAAAGCAAATTGGGATGGGTTGATAGAGTCCATTGAGAGGTATTTTTGACAAAAATATCATTTCTCATTTTTTATTGGTTCTGGAGATATATCGATTTTTCCGATTTTTTTTCGATTATTTCTCGGACTATTGATTTTGAAGAAACAATTCATTTACATTTTTTGTAGACTTCTCAAAGGCAATCATAAAAGGTTCTATGAAAAATTTGGAAATATGCAGCCGTTTGGGAAATATTTGAAATTATTCAAAATTATCGAAAATTTTTTCCAAGTCCCGACGAATTTTTTTATTTTTGAAATAGGAAAAAAATTCATTCGAAACTTTTTGTAGTACTAATGAAGTACAATAAAATTGTTTCCATACACTTTTCCATATCTTGTTTAGTTTTTGAGATTTTGGTGCTTTTATAAAAAAAATTTCTAAGTCCAGCCTTTTTTTTGGATTTTATTTTTTTCCCGCTTTGTTATTGAATTCGAAAAAACCAAATTTACACGATCGATAGAGTTCATTGAGAGGTATCTTCTGCAAAAAATAAATTTCCAAGTTTTTTCTTAATTCGGGAGATATATCGATTTTCCCGTTTTTTTCAAATATTTCCTGTACTATTGAAAATAGGGAAATTATTTATTTACATATTTTATAGATTTTTTGAAGGCGGTCAAAAAAGGTATCGTGGTAAATTGGAAAAATATCAGCAGTTTCCGAGATATTTCGTATTTTTAAAAATTACAATTTTTTTTTTCATATTTTTCAATTTTTCTCAGTTTTCCGGACATTTTCTTAAAAGTGTTGAAGAGGTATGATTTTTTTGTATTTCCAAGCTCTATCCACTGCATTGTTCAAAATTCAATTTCGATCATCGGTGCGGTTTTTATTCGAAATTTTCACTTTTCGGAAAATCGTCCGGAAAACCCGTTTTCATTTTCCGATCCTTCTCAAAAACTATACACCTGAGAAGGCTATATAGGCGCATATTTCTAAAAAAATTGGAATGGAAAAAATCATTTCCTGAACCGCTATCGAGTTACCGGTGAAAACCTTAAAAATGACCTTGAAAATTTTCCGGGTTTTCCGATCGCAAAAAAAAATTTTTTTCGAGATACATTTTTTGAGTTATTGATTTGATTCAAATTTCAAAGCAATATCTCCAAGGGTTTGGAAATCATAGCGTTCGCCCCGGGGGCGACAGACAAAAAAAAAATGAGTCGACATTTTAATTTTTTTTAATTTTTTATTTTTTTATTTCCATATTCATTTTTCAAAGGGCCACATTTTCTCTTTATGAAAAATGATTCTATCTCTCCAAATAAAAAAGTGAGTGTCACAATTATTATTATTATTATTATTTTTTTTTGTTTTTTTTCTTGGTTTCTTCCTAATTTTTTACAAGGATCAATTTCTTTTTTGAACCGTGGCTCTATCTCTTTAAATAAAAAAAATAGCCCCCCTCTGTATTCTCAGCCTCTTTCATAATTTTAATCATTTTTTCACGAAAATCAGCTGTTTTTTCGTTTATTTATAGGGTATCGCAAAAATTTTTACGTGACTTTTTTGTAGGTCTATTTAAGGGGAACAAAATTGTTTATATAAAATTTTTCGATATCTCGTTTGTTTTTCGAGTTTTGGGCAATTTTGGAGGGGGAGTAAAAAATTTTTAATATTTTTTTCACTTTTTTCGTATTTTTTCCATCTTTTTATGTAGTTGGAAAAAAACGGTTTGGAGGTATTACTGAGGCATGTGTTGCGGATACGATGCACTTTTATTTTTTTCATTACCTCTATTAGTACGGTCAATATTTCGATTTTCCAATTTTTTTAGATATCTCCCGGACTATTAATTTTGGGAAAAAAATTAAAAAATAAAATTGTAGATTTTCCGAAGGCAGTCAAAAGCTATCTCGGTGATTCGGAAAAATATCGATCATTTCCGAGTAATTTCGTATTATCCGAAATTCAAATGTTTTTTTTCATATATTTGAAATTTTCCCAGTTTTCCGATCATCTTAGAAAAAATATCGAAGATGTGATTTGTTGGTATATTCGTGCTCTACCAAAAACATTTTTCACAATTCAGTTTCGATTGTTGGTTTCGTTGTTTTTTGTGTTTTACAATATCGGAAATTTTCGGAAAATTTCCCGGAAAACCCGGTCATCATTTTCCGATCATTCTCAAAACTCACAGCCTTCTGTGAGACATATTGAAGTATATCTAGAAGAAATTTGAAAGGATTCGAATCAATTCTTGAAACGGTATCGAGAAAAGTAGGAACTTGAAAAAAAAAATCGGAAAATCACCGTAAAATTTTTCCGGATTTTCCGATCGCAAAAAAAAATCACGTGACAAATACCGTCATCGCGTTGATAAAATGACTGAAAGTCCCAAGCGATATCTTCGATATTTTGGGAAATATAGCGTTTTAAAAATTTTCGACACACAAAAAATTTTTTTTATTTTTTTTAATTTTTTTCAATTTTTTCATCCTTTATAGTGTCAGATATGGATCATTAAGCCGTTTGAACCATCTCTCTATCTTTTCGAATAAAAAAGTTAGACACCCCTACAGGTCGAAGTTATTATTATTATTATTTTTTTTTTCTTGATTTTTTTCCATTTTTTATTAAGGATCAAGGTCCCGTTGGATTCAAAGTTCTATCTATTCAAATAAAAAAGTTAGGCTCCCTCTGTATTTCTCTGTCCGAAAGACCGTAGAATACTACTCTCTAAAGATCGTAGTATAACAAGTTTGGGCGCGGGATTCGCCTACGCTAGCATCCGCCTTGCGCCCACACTTGGCCTGCCGGCGGCTTAACTGTCGCGCTTCGCGCGACGATCCTAGCCCCTCGTGTACACGTATATCCTTTCCGTGTACACGTATATCCTTTCCGTGTACACGTATATCCTTTCCGTGTACACGTATATCCTTTCCGTGTACACGTACATACCAATTATTTGAATACAACGATCTTAAGGCGTTGTTCTTATTTTAAACGTTCATTGTCAAAATGATTAAAAACTATAATTGGACACCAATAATGTGAATACTACGATCAATGCATGTCTGTCTTTATCATTGAATCCATTTGATACTATAATTGGACACCAATAATGTGAATACTACGATCAACGTGTGTCTGTCTTTATCATTGAATCCGTTTGAAACTATAATTGGACACCAATAATGTGAATACTACGATCAATGCTTGTTTGTCTTCATCATTGAGTCCGTTTGAAACTATAATTAGACACCAATAATGTGAATACTACGATCAATGCGTGTCTGTCTTTATCGTTGGGTTTGAAACTATAATTGGACACCAATAATGTGAATACTACGATCAATGAGTGTCTGTCTTCATCATTGAATCCGTTTGAAACTATAATTGGACACCAATAATGTGAATACTACGATCAATGCGTGTCTGTTTTTATCATTGAATCCATTTGAAACTATAATTGGATACCAATAATGTGAATACTACGATCAATGAGTGTCTTTCTTTATCATTGAATCCGTTTGAAACTATAATTGGACACCAATAATGTGAATACTACGATCAATGCGTGTCTGTTTTTATCATTGAATCCGTTTGAAACTATAATTGGACACCAATAATGTGAATACTACGATCAATGTGTATAATATATCGATTTTTCCGCATTTTTTTCAAATATTTCATGAACTATTGATTTTGAAAAAACAATTCATTTATATTTTTTGTATATTTTCCAAAAGCAATCATAAAAGGTTCTATGAAAAATTGGGAAATATGCAGCCGTTTGGGAAATATTTAGAATTATTCAAAATTGTCGAAATTTTTTTCCAAGTCCCGACGAATTTTTTTGGGTTTTATTTTTTTCCCGCTGCAGTAATGAATTCGAAGAAACCAAATTGGGAAGAGTTCATAGAGTCCATTGAGAGGTATTTTAAACAAAAAAATCATTTCTCAGTTTTTATTGATTCTGGAGATATATCGATTTTTCCGATTTTTTTTCAAATATTTCCCGGACTATTGATTTTGAAGAAACAATTCATCTACATTTTTTGTAGACTTTCCAAAGGCAATCATAAAAGGTTCTATGAAAAATTGAGAAATATGCAGCCGTTTGGGAAATATTTAGAATTATTCAAAATTGTCGAATTTTTTTTCTAAGTCCCGACGAATTTTTTTGGGTTTTATTTTTTTTCTGCTATGGTAATGAATTCGAAGAAACCAAATTGGGATATGTTGATAGAGTCCATTGAGAGGTATTTTTAACAAAAAAATCATTTCTCAGTTTTTATTGATTCTGGAGATATATCGATTTTTCCGATTTTTTTTCGAATATTTCTTGGACTATTGATTTTGAAGAAACAATTCATTTACATTTTTTGTAGACTCCCCAAAGGCAATCATAAAAGGTTCTATGAAAAATTGGGAATTATGCAGCCGTTTGGGAAATATTTAGAATTATTCAAAATTGTCGAAATTTTTTTCTAAGTCCCGACGAATTTTTTTGGGTTTTATTTTTTTTCTGCTCTGGTAATGAATTCGAAGAAACCAAATTGGGATATGTTGATAGAGTTCATTGAGAGGTATTTTTGACAAAAAAATCATTTCTCAATTTTTATTGGTTCTGGAGATATATCGATTTTTCCAATTTTTTTTCGAATATTTCTCGGACTATTGATTTTGAAGAAACAATTCATCTACATTTTTTGTAGACTTTTCAAAGGCAATCATAAAAGGTTCTATGAAAAATTGAGAAATATGCAGCCGTTTGGGAAAAATTTAGAATTATTCAAAATTGTCGAAATTTTTTTCTAAGTCCCGACGAATTTTTTTGGGTTTTATTTTTTTTCTGCTCTGGTAATGAATTCGAAGAAACCAAACTGGGATATGTTGATAGAGTTCATTGAGAGGTATTTTTGACAAAAAAAATCATTTCTCATTTTTTATTGGTTCTGGAGATATATCGATTTTTCTGATTTTTTTTCGATTATTTCTCGGACTATTGATTTTGAAGAAACAATTCATCTACATTTTTTGTAGACTTCCCAAAGGCAATCATAAAAGGTTCTATGAAAAATTGGGAAATATGCAGCCGTTTGGGAAATATTTGGAATTTTTCAAAATCGACGAAATTTTTTTCCAAGTCCCGACGAATTTTTTTGGGTTTTATTTTTTTCTCGCTGCAGTAATAAATTCGAAGAAACCAAATTGGGATGGGTTGATAGAGTCCATTGAAAGGTATTTTTAACAAAAAAATCATTTCTCAGTTTTCATTGATTCTGGAGATATATCGATTTTTCCGATTTTTTTTCGAATATTTCTTGGACTATTGATTTTGAAGAAACAATTCATTTACATTTTTTGTAGACTTTTCAAAAACAATCATAAAAGGTTCTATGAAAAATTTGGAAATATGCAGCCGTTTGGGAAAAATTTAGAATTATTCAAAATTGTCGAAATTTTTTTCTAAGTCCCGACGAAAATTATTGGGTTTTATTTTTTTTCTGCTCTGGTAATGAATTCGAAGAAACCAAATTGGGATATGTTGATAGAGTTAATTGAGACGTATTTTTGACAAAAAAATCATTTCTCATTTTTTATTGATTCTGGAGATATATCGATTTTTCCGATTTTTTTTCAAATATTTCCCGGACTATTGATTTTGAAAAAACAATTCATCTACATTTTTTGTATACTTTTCAAAAACAATCATAAAAGGTTCTATGAAAAATTTGGAAATATGCAGCCGTTTGGGAAATATTTGGAATTTTTCAAAATCGACGAAATTTTTTTCTAAGTCCCGACGAATTTTTTTGGGTTTAATTTTTTTTCTGCTCTGGTAATGAATTCGAAGAAACCAAATTGGGATGGGTTGATAGAGTCCATTGAAAGGTATTTTTAACAGAAAAATCATTTCTCAGTTTTCATTGATTCTGGAGATATATCGATTTTTCCGATTTTTTTTCAAATATTTCCCGGACTATTGATTTTGAAGAAACAATTCAACTACATTTTTTGTATACTTTTCAAAAACAATCATAAAAGGTTCTATGAAAAATTTGGAAATATGCAGCCGTTTGGGAAATATTTGGAATTTTTCAAAATCGACGAAATTTTTTTCCAAGTCCCGACGAATTTTTTTGGGTTTTATTTTTTTCTCGCTGCAGTAATGAATTCGAAGAATCTAAATTGGGATGGGTTGATAGAGTCCATTGAAAGGTATTTTTAACAAAAAAATCATTTCTCAGTTTTCATTGATTCTGGAGATATATCGATTTTTCCGATTTTTTTTCGAATATTTCTTGGACTATTGATTTTGAAGAAACAATTCATTTACATTTTTTGTAGACTTTTCAAAAACAATCATAAAAGGTTCTATGAAAAATTTGGAAATATGCAGCCGTTTGGGAAATATTTGAAATTATTCAAAATTGTCGAAATTTTTTCCAAGTCCCGACGAATTTTTTTATTTTTGAAATAGGAAAAAAATTCATTCGAAACTTTTTGTAGTACTAATGGAGTACAATAAAATTGTATGCATACACTTTTCCATATCTTGTTTAGTTTTTGAGATTTTGGTGCTTTTATAAAAAAAATTTCTAAGTCCAGCCTTTTTTTTGGATTTTATTTTTTTCCCGCTCTGTTATTGAATTCGAAAAAACCAAATTTAGACGATCGATAGAGTTCATTGAGAGGTATCTTCTGCAAAAAATTAATTTCCAAGTTTTTTCTTAATTCGGGAGATATATCGATTTTCCCGTTTTTTTCAAATATTTCCTGTACTATTGAAAATAGGGGAATTATTCATCTACATATTTTATAGATTTTTTGAAGGCGGTCAAAAAAGGCATCGTGGTAAATTGAAAAAATATCAGCAGTTTCCGAGATATTTCGTATTTTTAAAAATTACAATTTTTTTTTTCATATTTTTCAATTTTTCTCAGTTTTCCGGACATTTTCTTAAAAGTGTTGAAGAGGTATGATTTTTTTGTATTTCCAAGCTCTATCCACTGCATTGTTCAAAATTCAATTTCGATCATCGGTACGTTTTTTTTTCATGTTTTTTACTTTTCGGAAAATCGTCCGGAAAACCCGTTTTCATTTTCCGATCCTTCTCAAAAACTATACACCACTGTAGGACATTTGGTCGTACTTCTTAAAGAAATATGAATTTGAAAAAACGAAACCCTGGACCTGTATCGAGGAAACTAGGAAAAACACAAAAATGGCCGTTAAAATTTTCCGGGTTTTCCGATCGCAAAAAAAAATAAATTTTGAGATACATTTTTTTGATTATTTACGTGATTAAAATTTCAACTCGATATCTCTAACGGTTTCGAAAATATAAGGTGTTTTCTAAAGAC
Source organism: Chrysolina haemoptera (assembly GCA_958298965.1). Taxonomy (NCBI): domain Eukaryota; kingdom Metazoa; phylum Arthropoda; class Insecta; order Coleoptera; family Chrysomelidae; genus Chrysolina; species Chrysolina haemoptera. Next base: position 58,791 of record OY282593.1, on the reverse strand, counting down.
GACAGACAAAATGGCGGACATACAAAAAATTTATTTTTTTTAATTTTTCGTTTTTTCATTTTCATATTCATTTTTCAATGGGCCACATTTTCCCTTTATGAAAAATGATTCTATCTCTTCAAATAAAAAAGTGAGTGTCACAATTATTATTATTATTATTATTTTTTTTTGTTTTTTTTCTTGGATTCTTCCTAATTTTTTACAAGGATCAATTTCTTTTTTGAACCGTGGCTCTATCTACTCAAATAAAAAAAATAGCCCCCCTCTATGTTCTCGGCCTGTTTCATAGTTTCAATCATTTTTTCACGAAAATCAGCTGTTTTTTCGTTTATTTATAGGGTATCGCAAAAATTTTTACGTGACTTTTTTGTAGGTCTATTCAAGGGGAACAAAATTGTTTATATAAAATTTTTCGATATCTCGTTTGGTTTTCGAGTTTTGGGCAATTTGGGAGGGGGAGTACAGATTTTTTATTTTTTTTTTCATTTGTTTCGTATTTTTCCCATCTTTTTATGTAGTCGGAGAAAAACTGTTTGGAGGTATTACTGAGGCATGTGTTGCGGATACGATGCACTTTTATTTTTTTCATTACCTCTATTAGTACGGTCAATATTTCGATTTTCCAATTTTTTCAGATATCTCCCGGACTATTAATTTTGGGAAAAAAATTAAAAAACAAAATTGTAGATTTTCCAAAGGCAGTCAAAAGCTGTCTCGGTGATTCGGAAAAATATCGACCATTTCCGAGTAATTTCGTATTATCCGAAATTCAAATGTTTTTTTTCATATATTTGAAATTTTCCCAGTTTTCCGATCATCTTAGAAAAAATATCGAAGATGTGATTTGTTGGTATATTCGTGCACTGCCAAAAACATTTTTCACAATTCAGTTTCGATTGTTGGTTTCGTTGTCATTTGTGTTTTACTATATCGGAATTTTTCGGAAAATTTCCCGGAAAACCCGGTTATCATTTTCCGATCATTCTCAAAACTAACAGCCTTCTGTAAGACATATTGAAGTATATCTAGAAGAAATTTGAAAGGATTCGAATCAATTCTTGAACCGGCATCGAGAAAAGTAGGAAATTGAAAAAAAAAATCGGAAAATCACCGTAAAATTTTTCCGGATTTTCCGATCGCCAAAAAAAGTCACGTGACAAATACCGTCATCGAGTTGATAAAATGACTGAAAGTCCCAAGCGATATCTTTGATAGTTTGGGAAATATAGCCTTTTAAAAATTTTCGAGGGACAAAAATTTTTTTTTATTTTTTTAAATTTTTTTCAGTTTTTTCATCTTTTATAGTGTCAAATAAGGATCATTAACCCGTTTGAACCATCTCTCTATCTTTTCGAATAAAAAAGTTAGGCACCCCTACAGGTCGAAGTTATTATTATTATTATTATTTTTTTTTCGATTTTTTTCTATTTTTTATTAAGGATCAAGGTCCCGTTGGATTCAAAGTTCTATCTGTCCAAATAAAAAAGTTAGGCTCCCTCTGTCCGAAAGACCGCAGAATACTACTTCTCTAAAGATCGTAGTATAACAAGTGTGTACGCCGTGTACACATGTACACATAAAACTATTATTGGTCTTGACCAATAATATGAATAATACGACCTTAGTGCATAAATCCATTAATGGTGCGCGAATCCGTTTAAAACTATAATTGGTCAACACCAATAATATGAATAATACGACTATGGTGCGCGAATCCGTTTAAAACTATAATTGGTCAACACCAATAATATGAATAATACGACTCTAGTGCGCGAATCCGTTTAAAACTATAATTGGTCACCACCAATAATATGAATAATACGACCTCAGTGCGCGAATCCGTTTAAAACTATAATTGGTCAACACCAATAATATGAATAATACGACTATGGTGCGCGAATCCGTTTAAAACTATAATTGGTCTTCACCAATAATATGAATAATACGACTGTGACGCCAAGTCCCAAAAGTTTCGATTTTTTTGGAATATTTCCCGGACTATTGATGTTAAGAAAGAAATGCATCCAATTTTCTGAATATTTTCTGAAGTTGATTAGAAAAGGTCCTATGCAATATTCCGTTATCTGCAGGCGTTTACGATATATTTAAAAATAATCGAATTTGTCGATATTATTCTCTAAGTCCCGAAAAATAATTTCATTTCCAGTAAAGACAAAATTCCACCACTAACTTCTCATAGTACCATGTGAATTTTCAGAACATATTTTTTAATTTATGGAATTGGGAAAAAATTTTATCATATTTTTTTGTAGTACTAATGGAATACAATGAAATTGTTCGTACACACTTTTCCATATCTTCAATTTTTGAGATTTTTGTATTTTTATAAAAATTATTTCTAAGTCCAGCCCTTTTTTTTGGATTTTATTTTTTTCCCGCTCTGTTAATGAATTCGAAGAAACTAAATGGAAAGGGGCGGTAGAGTTCATCGAAAAGTATTCTTGACTAAATAAAATAATTCCTAACTTTTCATTGGTTCTGGCGATATATCGATTTTTCCGTTTTTTTTTCAAATATTTCCCGGACTATTGATTTTGAAGAAACATTTAATTGTACATTTCCTAAAGGCGACCAAAAAAGGTTCCATGGAAAATTTCAAAATCGGCAGCCGTTCAGGAAATATTTGGAATTATTCAAAATCGTCGAAACGAAAATTTTCTCTAAGTCCCGACGAATTTTTTTTGGATTTAATTTTTTTCCAGCTCCGGTAATGAATTCGTAGAAACCAAATTGGGAGGTTCGGTAGAGTTCGTTGAGAGGTTTTTGTGACAAAAAAATAGTTCCTAATTTTTAATCAGTTCTGGAGATATAACGATTTTTCCGATTTTTTTTCAAATATTTCCCGTACTATTGATTTTGAAGAAACAATTCATATACATTTTTTGTATGTTTTCCGAAGGCGACCAAAAAAGGTTCAATGGCAAATTTCAAAATCTGCAGCCGTTCGGGAAATATTCGGATTTATTCAAAATCGTCGAAACGAAAATTTTCTCCAAGTCCCGACGAATTATTTTGGATTTTATTTTTTTCCAGCTCCGGTAATGAATTCGGAGAAACCAAATTCGGGGGTTCGGTAGAGTTCGTTGAGAGGGTTTTGTGACAAAAAAATTGTTCCTAATTTTTAATCAGTTCTAGAGATATATCGATTTTTCCGATTTTTTTCCAAATATTTCCCGTACTATTGAGTTTAAAGAAAAAATTCAATTACATTTTTTGTACGTTTTCTGAAGGCAACCAAAAAAGGTTCAATGGAAAATTTCAAAATATGCAGCCGTTCAGGAAATATTCGGATTTATTCAAAATCGTCGAAACGAAAATTTTCTCTAAGTCCCGACGAATTTTTTTGGATTTTATTTTTTTCCAGCTCCGGTAATGAATTCGAAGAAACCAAATTAAGAGGTTCGGTAGAGTTCGTTGAGAGGTTTTTGTGACAAAAAAATAGTTCCTAATTTTTAATCAGTTCTGGAGATATATCGATTTTTCCGATTTTTTTCCAAATATTTCCCGTACTATTGATTTTGAAGAATAATTTCATTTACATTTTTTGTACATTTTCTGAAGGCAAGCAAAAAAGGTTCAACGGAAAATTTCAAAATTTGCAGCCGTTCATGAAATATTCGGATTTATTCAAAATCGTCGAAAATTTTTTCTAAGTCCCGACGAATCTTTTTGGATTTTATTTTTTTCCAGCTCCGGTAATGAATTCGAAGAAACCAAATTGGGAGGTTCGGTAGAGTTCGTTGAAAGGTTTTTGTGACAAAAAAATAGTTCCTAATTTTTAACGAGTTCTGGAGATATATCGATTTTTCCGATTTTTTTTCCATTATTTACCGTACTATTGATTTTGAAGCGAAAATTCATTTACATTTTTTATACGTTTCCTGAAGGCGACCGAAAAAGGTGAAATGGAAAATTTCAAAATCTGCAGCCGTTCGGGAAATATTCGGATTTATTCAAATTCGTCGAAACGAAAATTTACTCTAAGTCCCGACGAATTTTTTCATTTTCGGAATAGGAAAAAAAGTCACCAATAACTTTTTGTAGTACTTATCGAATACAGTGAAATTGTTTGTACACACTTCGTCATAACTCGTTCGGTTTTTGAGATTTTGGTGTTTTTATAAAAATTATTTCTAAGTCCCGCCTTTTTTTTGGATTTTATTTTTTTCTCGCTCCGTTATCGAAGTCGGAGAGATCAAATTTGGAGGAGCGGTAGAACCCGTCGAGAGGTATTTTTAGCAAAAAAAAAATTTAAATTATTATTATCGGTTCCGGAGATATATCGATTTTTCCGGTTTTTTTGAAATATTTCCCGCACTATCGATTCTACGGAAAAAATGTATTTACATTTTTTGTAGGCACTTCGAAGGCGTTCGAGAAAAGTCTAGCGAAATTCAAAAATTCGAAGCCGTTTTCGAAATATTCGATATTTTCCGAAACGAAAATATTTATTTCCGGAAAAACGAGTTTTTCACCGTTTTCCGATAGATTTTCGGAGGGGATAATTCGAGGATCGGTTCGTCGACTTCGGGTCTATCTAACGCATATTCAAAGTTTTAGTTACTTTCATCGGTTTAGCCACGAGAGGGACTCAAAAAAGAGTACATTTTTCGGAAAATCGCCCGGGAAATCTTTAGGAGTTTTCCGATCTTTCTCAAAAACTATAGGTGTTCGTAAGACATACGGACGTATATTTTCCGAAAATACGAACGCGATCGATTCCACTTTCGGATCGTTATCGTTCCACCCGTGGAAAAACGAAAAAATGGCGAAAAACAAAATTTCCGTCGTCGGATCGGAAAAATATTCGAAAGACTCGTAGCGGTTGTGGGATCGTCCCGACTGCCAAAATTTCGATTCGATATCTCGACGGGTCCGGAAGATATAACGATTTTACGATGACACGACATACAGAATGGCGAAAAAACTTTTTGTTCCCGAAAATTTTCAAAAAAATTCCGCGCGTAGAGGACATTTTAGTGAGTACCCCCACCGAATACGAGCGAAAAAAAATCAAAACCCGAACCGCTATAGAGGAAAGAAAAAAAAACTTTAAAAAATTCGTAACTTTTTTCCGGGTGGTCGGATCGCGAAACGAAAAAAACCGTAAATTTCTATTATCGAGTTATATACGAGATTAAAATTTCGAAGCGATATCTTCGAAAACCCGGAAGATACGGGACTTTGAAATTTTCGCGGACCGACCGACGGACCGACAGAAAAAAAATTTTTTCTTCGAACCTTCTATTTTTTTATTCCGAACACTTTTCTTCCCATAAACTTTTCTCCTATCTCGAAAATAAAGATTTTAGCCCCCCTGTACGTTCTCGCAAGACCGTAATATAATACTCTTATAGAGTCGTATTATAACAAGTTTGGGCGCGGGATTCGCCTACGCTAGCATCCGCCTTGCGCCCACACTTGGCCTGCCGGCGGCTTAACTGTCGCGCTTCGCGCGACGATCCTAGCCCCCCGTGTACACGTATATCCTTTCCGTGTACACGTATATCCTTTCCGTGTACACGTATATCCATTCCGTGTACACGTATATCCTTTCCGTGTACACGTATCTACCAATTATTTGAATACTACGATCTTAAGGCGTTGTTCTTATTTTAAAGGTTCATTATCAAAATGATTAGAAACTATAATTGGATACCAATAATGTGAATACTACGATCAATGCGTGACTGTCTTTATAATTGAATCTATTTGATACTATAATTGGACACCAATAATGTGAATACTACGATCAATGCGTGTCTGTCTTTATCATCGAGTCAGTTTGAAACTATAATTGGACACCAATAATGTGAATACTACGATCAATGAGTGTCTTTCTTTATCATTGAATCCGTTTGAAACTATAATTGGACACCAGTAATGTGAATACTACGATCAATGCGTGTCTGTCTTTATTATTGAATCCGTTTGAAACTATAATTGGACACCAATAATGTGAATACTACGATCAATGTGTATAATATATCGATTTTTCCGCATTTTTTTCAAATATTTCATGAACTATTGATTTTGAAAAAACAATTCATTTACATTTTTTGTATACTTTCCAAAGGCAATCATAAAAGGTTCTATGAAAAATTGAGAAATATGCAGCCGTTTGGGAAATATTTAGAATTATTCAAAATTGTCGAAATTTTTTTCAAAGTCCCGACGAATTTTTTTGGATTTAATTTTTTTCCCGCTGTGGTAATGAATTCGAAGAAATCAAATTGGGATTGGTTGATAGAGTTCGTTGAGAGGTATTTTTGACAAAAAAATCATTTCTCATTTTTTATTGGTTCTGGAGATATATCGATTTTCCGATTTTTTTTCGAATATTTCTTGGAATATTGATTTTGAAGAAACAATTCATTAACATTTTTTGTAGACTTCCCAAAGGCAATCATAAAAGGTTCTATGAAAAATTGGGAAATATGCAGCCGTTTGGGAAATATTTGGAATTATTCAAAATCGAAGAAATTTTTTTCTAAGTCCCGACGAATTTTTTTGGATTTTATTTTTTTTCTGCTCTGGTAATGAATTCGAAGAAACCAAACTGGGATATGTTGATAGAGTTCATTGAGAGGTATTTTTGACAAAAAAATCATTTCTCATTTTTTATTGGTTCTGGAGATATATCGATTTTTCCAATTTTTTTTCGAATATTTTTTGGACTATTGATTTTGAAGAAACAATTCATCTACATTTTTTGTATACTTCCCAAAGGCAATCATAAAAGGTTCTATGAAAAATTTGGAAATATGCAGCCGTTTAGGAAATATTTGGAATTATTCAAAATCGAAGAAATTTTTTTTTAAGTCCCGACGAAAATTTTTGGGTTTTATTTTTTTCCCGCTGCAGTAATGAATTCGAAGAAACCAAATTGGGATGGGTTGATAGAGTCCATTGAGAGATATTTTTAACAAAAAAATCATTTCTCAGTTTTTATTGATTCTGGAGATATATCGATTTTACCGATTTTTTTTCAAATATATCCCGGACTATTGATTTTGAAGAAACAATTCATCTACATTTTTTGTATACTTTCCAAAGGCAATCATAAAAGGTTCTATGAAAAATTGAGAAATATGCAGCCGTTTGGGAAATATTTAGAATTATTCAAAATTGTCGAAATTTTTTTCTAAGTCCCGACGAATTTTTTGGATTTAATTTTTTTCCCGCTGTGGTAATGAATTCGAAGAAATCAAATTGGGATTGGTTGATAGAGTTCGTTGAGAGGTATTTTTGACAAAAAAATCATTTCTCATTTTTTATTGGTTCTGGAGATATATCGATTTTTCCGATTTTTTTTCGAATATTTCTTGGACTATTGATTTTGAAGAAACAATTCATTAACATTTTTTGTAGACTTCCCAAAGGCAATCATAAAAGGTTCTATGAAAAATTGGGAAATATGCAGCCGTTTGGGAAATATTTGGAATTATTCAAAATCGAAGAAATTTTTTTCCAAGTCCCGACGAATTTTTTTGGATTTTATTTTTTTTCTGCTCTGGTAATGAATTCGAAGAAACCAAACTGGTATATGTTGATAGAGTTCATTGAGAGGTATTTTTGACAAAAAAATCATTTCTCATTTTTTATTGGTTCTGGAGATATATCGATTTTTCCAATTTTTTTTCGAATATTTCTTGGACTATTGATTTTGAAGAAACAATTCATTTACATTTTTTGTAGACTTTCCGAAGACAATCATAAAAGGTTCTATGAAAAATTGGGAAATATGCAGCCGTTTGGGAAATATTTGGAATTTTTCAAAATCGACGAAATTTTTTTCCAAGTCCCGACGAATTTTTTTGGGTTTTATTTTTTTCTCGCTGCAGTAATGAATTCGAAGAAACCAAATTGGGATGGGTTGATAGAGTCCATTGAAAGGTATTTTTAACAAAAAAATCATTTCTCAGTTTTCATTGATTCTGGAGATATATCGATTTTTCCGATTTTTTTTCGAATATTTCTTGGACTATTGATTTTGAAGAAACAATTCATTTACATTTTTTGTAGACTTTTCAAAAACAATCATAAAAGGTTCTATGAAAAATTTGGAAATATGCAGCCGTTTGGGAAATATTTGAAATTATTCAAAATTGTCGAAATTTTTTCCAAGTCCCGACGAATTTTTTTATTTTTGAAATAGGAAAAAAATTCATTCGAAACTTTTTGTAGCACTAATGGAGTACAATAAAATTGTATGCATACACTTTTCCATATCTTGTTTAGTTTTTGAGATTTTGGTGCTTTTATAAAAAAAATTTCTAAGTCCAGCCTTTTTTTTGGATTTTATTTTTTTCCCGCTCTGTTATTGAATTCGAAAAAACCAAATTTAGACGATCGATAGAGTTCATTGAGAGGTATCTTCTGCAAAAAATTAATTTCCAAGTTTTTTCTTAATTCGGGAGATATATCGATTTTCCCGTTTTTTTCAAATATTTCCTGTACTATTGAAAATAGGGGAATTATTCATCTACATATTTTATAGATTTTTTGAAGGCGGTCAAAAAAGGCATCGTGGTAAATTGAAAAAATATTAGCAGTTTCCGAGATATTTCGTATTTTTAAAAATTACAATTTTTTTTTTCATATTTTTCAATTTTTCTCAGTTTTCCGGACATTTTCTTAAAAGTGTTGAAGAGGTATGATTTTTTTGTATTTCCAAGCTCTATCCACTGCATTGTTCAAAATTCAATTTCGATCATCGGTACGTTTTTTTTTCATGTTTTTTACTTTTCGGAAAATCGTCCGGAAAACCCGTTTTCATTTTCCGATCCTTCTCAAAAACTATACACCACTGTAGGACATTTGGTCGTACTTCTTAAAGAAATATGAATTTGAAAAAACGAAACCCTGGACCTGTATCGAGGAAACTAGGAAAAACACAAAAATGGCCGTTAAAATTTTCCGGGTTTTCCGATCGCAAAAAAAAATAAATTTTGAGATACATTTTTTTGATTATTTACGTGATTAAAATTTCAACTCGATATCTCTAACGGTTTCGAAAATATAAGGTGTTTTCTAAAGACGACAGACAAAATGGCGGACATACAAAAAATTTATTTTTTTTAATTTTTCGTTTTTTCATTTTCATATTCATTTTTCAATGGGCCACATTTTCCCTTTATGAAAAATGATTCTATCTCTTCAAATAAAAAAGTGAGTGTCACAATTATTATTATTATTATTATTTTTTTTTGTTTTTTTTCTTGGATTCTTCCTAATTTTTTACAAGGATCAATTTCTTTTTTGAACCGTGGCTCTATCTACTCAAATAAAAAAAATAGCCCCCCTCTATGTTCTCGGCCTGTTTCATAGTTTCAATCATTTTTTCACGAAAATCAGCTGTTTTTTCGTTTATTTATAGGGTATCGCAAAAATTTTTACGTGACTTTTTTGTAGGTCTATTCAAGGGGAACAAAATTGTTTATATAAAATTTTTCGATATCTCGTTTGGTTTTCGAGTTTTGGGCAATTTGGGAGGGGAAGTACAGATTTTTTATTTTTTTTTTCATTTGTTTCGTATTTTTCCCATCTTTTTATGTAGTCGGAGAAAAACTGTTTGGAGGTATTACTGAGGCATGTGTTGCGGATACGATGCACTTTTATTTTTTTCATTACCTCTATTAGTACGGTCAATATTTCGATTTTCCAATTTTTTCAGATATCTCCCGGACTATTAATTTTGGGAAAAAAATTAAAAAACAAAATTGTAGATTTTCCAAAGGCAGTCAAAAGCTGTCTCGGTGATTCGGAAAAATATCGACCATTTCCGAGTAATTTCGTATTATCCGAAATTCAAATGTTTTTTTTCATATATTTGAAATTTTCCCAGTTTTCCGATCATCTTAGAAAAAATATCGAAGATGTGATTTGTTGGTATATTCGTGCACTGCCAAAAACATTTTTCACAATTCAGTTTCGATTGTTGGTTTCGTTGTCATTTGTGTTTTACAATATCGGAATTTTTCGGAAAATTTCGCGGAAAACCCGGTTATCATTTTCCGATCATTCTCAAAACTAACAGCCTTCTGTAAGACATATTGAAGTATATCTAGAAGAAATTTGAAAGGATTCGAATCAATTCTTGAACCGGCATCGAGAAAAGTAGGAAATTGAAAAAAAAAATCGGAAAATCACCGTAAAATTTTTCCGGATTTTCCGATCGCCAAAAAAAGTCACGTGACAAATACCGTCATCGAGTTGATAAAATGACTGAAAGTCCCAAGCGATATCTTTGATAGTTTGGGAAATATAGCCTTTTAAAAATTTTCGAGGGACAAAAATTTTTTTTTATTTTTTTAAATTTTTTTCAGTTTTTTCATCTTTTATAGTGTCAAATAAGGATCATTAACCCGTTTGAACCATCTCTCTATCTTTTCGAATAAAAAAGTTAGGCACCCCTACAGGTCGAAGTTATTATTATTATTATTATTTTTTTTTCGATTTTTTTCTATTTTTTATTAAGGATCAAGGTCCCGTTGGATTCAAAGTTCTATCTGTCCAAATAAAAAAGTTAGGCTCCCTCTGTCCGAAAGACCGCAGAATACTACTTCTCTAAAGATCGTAGTATAACAAGTTTGGGCGCGGGATTCGCCTACGCTAGCATCCGCCTTGCGCCCACACTTGGCCTGCCGGCGGCTTAACTGTCGCGCTTCGCGCGACGATCCTAGCCCCCCGTGTACACGTATATCCTTTCCGTGTACACGTATATCCTTTCCGTGTACACGTATATCCATTCCGTGTACACGTATATCCTTTCCGTGTACACGTATCTACCAATTATTTGAATACTACGATCTTAAGGCGTTGTTCTTATTTTAAAGGTTCATTGTCAAAATGATTAGAAACTATAATTGGATACCAATAATGTGAATACTACGATCAATGCGTGACTGTCTTTATAATTGAATCTATTTGATACTATAATTGGACACCAATAATGTGAATACTACGATCAATGCGTGTCTGTCTTTATCATCGAGTCAGTTTGAAACTATAATTGGACACCAATAATGTGAATACTACGATCAATGAGTGTCTTTCTTTATCATTGAATCCGTTTGAAACTATAATTGGACACCAGTAATGTGAATACTACGATCAATGCGTGTCTGTCTTTATTATTGAATCCGTTTGAAACTATAATTGGACACCAATAATGTGAATACTACGATCAATGTGTATAATATATCGATTTTTCCGCATTTTTTTCAAATATTTCATGAACTATTGATTTTGAAAAAACAATTCATTTACATTTTTTGTATACTTTCCAAAGGCAATCATAAAAGGTTCTATGAAAAATTGAGAAATATGCAGCCGTTTGGGAAATATTTAGAATTATTCAAAATTGTCGAAATTTTTTTCAAAGTCCCGACGAATTTTTTTGGATTTAATTTTTTTCCCGCTGTGGTAATGAATTCGAAGAAATCAAATTGGGATTGATTGATAGAGTTCGTTGAGAGGTATTTTTGACAAAAAAATCATTTCTCATTTTTTATTGGTTCTGGAGATATATCGATTTTCCGATTTTTTTTCGAATATTTCTTGGACTATTGATTTTGAAGAAACAATTCATTAACATTTTTTGTAGACTTCCCAAAGGCAATCATAAAAGGTTCTATGAAAAATTGGGAAATATGCAGCCGTTTGGGAAATATTTGGAATTATTCAAAATCGAAGAAATTTTTTTCTAAGTCCCGACGAATTTTTTTGGATTTTATTTTTTTTCTGCTCTGGTAATGAATTCGAAGAAACCAAACTGGGATATGTTGATAGAGTTCATTGAGAGGTATTTTTGACAAAAAAATCATTTCTCATTTTTTATTGGTTCTGGAGATATATCGATTTTTCCAATTTTTTTTCGAATATTTTTTGGACTATTGATTTTGAAGAAACAATTCATCTACATTTTTTGTATACTTCCCAAAGGCAATCATAAAAGGTTCTATGAAAAATTTGGAAATATGCAGCCGTTTAGGAAATATTTGGAATTATTCAAAATCGAAGAAATTTTTTTTTAAGTCCCGACGAAAATTTTTGGGTTTTATTTTTTTCCCGCTGCAGTAATGAATTCGAAGAAACCAAATTGGGATGGGTTGATAGAGTCCATTGAGAGATATTTTTAACAAAAAAATCATTTCTCAGTTTTTATTGATTCTGGAGATATATCGATTTTACCGATTTTTTTTCAAATATATCCCGGACTATTGATTTTGAAGAAACAATTCATCTACATTTTTTGTATACTTTCCAAAGGCAATCATAAAAGGTTCTATGTGTTGGAAATATTCAAGATCGCCAGATGTGTTCGTTTAATTTTGTTTTTGTGATCTAGATGTATAATAAAAAAAAAAAAAAAAAAAAAAAAAAAAAAAAAATATATATGTTGTTGTTGACTGTCAAGTATTGTCAATAAAAGTAATTTTGCAATTTGAGTTTCCGAATAGTATTTATTAGTAAAACTAGACTGTTCTTCCATTAAAATCCATCAGGTTATGGGCCCAGTAGTTTAATAAAACAGTCTGTATATCAAGTATATCAAGAAAAGTAAAGCGGAAACATAAAACTGCAGTAAAACCATTCAGTTATGGAATCGTCCTCTGAAAACTCAAGATTTGGAATTGCCAAATTGAATAACACTAATTACCAGCCATGGAAATTCAAAATGAAGATGATCTTGATCAGAGAGGGAACATGGAAGGTAGTCGATAAACCAAGACCAGAAACACCAGATGAAAACTGGTCAAGTTTGGACGAGAAAGCACAAAGTTCTATATCGTTATCAGTAGAAAACAACCAAATAATCCACATCTGCAATTGTACATCAGCAAAGGATATGTGGGATATTCTTCAAAAAGTTCACGAAAGAGCCAATTTAACCAATAAACTTTATTTACTGAGAAAATTATACCAAACAAAACTTGAACCAGGACAAAGTATGTCGGAATACATCAGAATGACTCTAGAAATGGTCGAACTGTTAAGAGGTATTGGTGAAGAAATCAAAGACTTTCACGTAGCAGCACTTTTACTGGGTGGTCTTCCAGAAAAATTTGAAACTTTAGTTACAGCACTAGATGCTCGTCCCGATGATGAACTCACTCTAGAATATGTAAAAGGAAAATTAATGGATGAGTTCAATAGAAAGGAAGGAAATGACATTGGAAAAGGTAAAGAAACTGCTTTGAAAACATTCAGCAAACAAAATAAAGAAACAGCAAGCAGATACGATAAGGAATGTTTTTTCTGCAAGAAGAGGGGCCATCTTCAGAAAGACTGTTATTTCCGTAAAAAGAACGTCCAAAGAAGCAATGACAAGACTCAGAAAAATGATAAAAATGCTAAAAGTGCAGTTGAAGAATTCTGTTTCTGTGAAGGTAACCAAAATTCGAGCGAATGGTTCATCGATTCAGGAGCTTCCAATCACATGACTAGCAACAAAAATTTTTTTGTCAATCTCCGAAGTGCCGATGGAAACAAAATTTTTGTAGCGAATGGTCAAGAAATGGTATGTTCAGGAATTGGAGATGGATTCCTTAAATGTCAAGTCGATGAAACTTGTCAAAATGTTCATGTTACAAACGTTCTGTATGTCCCTCAATTACGAAGTAACCTATTGTCAGTTAAAAGACTTACAGAAAAAGGATTCAGTATCGTATTTGATCAAGAACGATGTTCGGTGAAAATGGGAGATAGAATTATTGCTATTGGAATAATTGAAAATGGAATTTACAAATTATGTTTGAAGTCAGATGAGCAAGCAAATATAACAACACAAAGTCGCCATGAAAACTGTATCCATACGTGGCATAAACGACTAGGTCATAAAAACCCCATCGATATCAAAAGACTTGTTACACACAATCTAGCCTCAGGAATAAAAATTGAAAATTGTAACGAAATAATCAATTGTGTGAGTTGCGTAAAAGGTAAACTGACAAAGAAACCATTTTCGAAGAATTGTGACAAACGGTCAAATCAATGTCTAGATTTGATTCATTCTGACGTGTGTGGCCCGATGAAAACAGAAACTCCAGGCAAGAAACGATATTTTCTGACGTTCATAGACGATTACTCCCGTTACACTACACTATACCTCCTGCATTCCAAAGAAGAAGTTTTCCAAAAATTTGAAGAATTCATCGCTCTTCTTGAGAACAGATTTGGAAAGCTACCCAAAACGTTTAGATTTGATAATGGAGGAGAGTATTGCGGATCAGCACTTCAGGGTTTTCTGAAGAAGAAAGGCATTTCCTTCCGAACTACTGTTCCGTATTCGCCTGAGCAAAATGGAATAGCAGAACGTAAAAACCGAACCTTATGTGAAGCAGCAAGGTGTATGCTTTTTGATGCAGAACTGCCAAATAGATATTGGGGTGAAGCAGTTACAACAGCGAATTATCTTCAAAACCGTCTTCCAACAAAAGCTATTGATTGTACCCCATATGAACTATGGAATTCACAGAAGCCACGATTGGATCATCTTAGAGCTTTCGGCAGTATTGCTTATACCTATGTACCTAAAGAGACTCGAACAAAATGGGATGCTCGAGCACAGGCAGGGATTTTGGTAGGATATAATGAAACTTCGAATGGTTACAGAGTTCTGAATCCAGAAACCAATAAAATAACAATAAGTAGAACAGTAACATTTTTCGAAGACGAAAATTATTCTTTGATGAAATCTGAACATACCAAAACCTTGGATAGAAGCAATGAAGTGGAAGTTTTTGTAAACGAAGCGGAAGGAAGTAATGAAGAGAAGAAAATTATGATCGAGAATCATAATGATATTGAAAGTGAACCAACAAATTTGGATAGTGAAGGGTTGCAACATTTAAGAAGATCTACAAGGAATAATAAAGGAAAACCTCCTGAGAAACTGTCCTACTTTGCTTCAGATGAAACAATCAAAGACCCCGAGAGCTGGAACGAAATAATGATGCTACCAGAAAATGAAAAATTGAAATGGATACATGCTATAGAAGATGAAATTGAATCATTCAGGCAGAAAGGCGTATGGACGCTGACCGAGCTACCTCCGGACAAAAGAGTAATCAAATGTAAATGGATTTTTAAGACGAAAATAAACTCAAATGGTGAAATAATGAAATATAAGGCTCGTTTAGTAGCAAAAGGTTATACCCAGAAATACGGAGAAGACTATGACAGTACATTCGCCCCGGTGATGAGACAAACAACTTTTCGAATATTACTGTCAATTGCAGCTGTCCAAAAATTAAAAATTAGGCATTATGATATCAAAACCGCATATTTGAATGGTCTGTTGGATCAAGAGATTTATATGTCTCAGCCAGAAGGTTATATAAATGAAAATGAATCTCATCTTGTTTATAAACTCCACAAGGCAGTGTATGGTTTGAAGCAATCCGCCAAAGCATGGAATGATACTATAAGTGAAAAACTATTGGAATGTGGATTTGAACAGAGTAAAAATGATCAATGTTTGTTTATGAAAATTGAAAAAGGAAGTATGCTATACGTATTGATATATGTTGATGATCTGTGCATTTGCCATCAAAAAGACGAAGTGATACTATGGATGGGTGATAAACTAAATGAGTGCTTCGAAACTGTAAATTTGGGATATGTTTCATCATTTTTGGGAATCAAAGTTCAACGAACTGAAGATGGAAGTTTTCTGCTGGATCAAAAATCAAAAATTGATATCCTTCTAAGAGAAAATGGATTGGAAAATGCCTCAAATGTAGCTACTCCAATGGATACGGAATACCCCAAGACCGATACAAATCCCCAGTTATTACCCAACAATGACAAATATAGGAAAACAGTAGGTGCATTGCTATATCTTTCAACTACTACACGTCCAGATATATCTCTTGCTGTGGGATACTTATGTAGGCGAGTAAGTCAGCCAAGTCAAAAGGATTGGGATGCAGTCAAGAGGGTGCTCAAATACCTCAAAAGTACGAGTGAAAATAAACTAAAATTTTCCTCGAATACTGACTTATCTCTGAAGGGATATGTTGATTCCGATTGGGCAGGCGATGTCTCTGATAGGAAATCAACAGCCGGTTTCATTTTATTCCTTGGGAATAATCCTATATTGTGGGCTAGCAAGAAGCAGTCCACAGTAGCTCTATCATCCACGGAGGCGGAGTATATATCTGCGGCTTTAGCAAGCAAGGAAGTGGTTTGGTTAAGAAGACTTGTAGAAGATTTTGGTATACCTTGTGAAGATGCAACTGTTCTTTACGAAGACAATCAAGGTTGTATCAAGCTAGCAACCAACGAAAAATGTAGCAGCAGAACCAAACATATTGATGTGAGATTCCACTATCTGAGAGATTTGATTGATAATGATATTATTCAGTTCGTTTATTGTGAAACTTCTAATATGACAGCCGATGCTTTCACGAAGCCTCTTTCAAAGGACAAATTTCAACTCCTCAAAACATCAATGGGAATTATCGAAGAATAATCTGTCGAGTGGGGGTGTTGGAAATATTCAAGATCGCCAGATGTGTTCGTTTAATTTTGTTTTTGTGATCTAGATGTATAATAAAAAAAAAAAAAAAAAAAAAAAAAAAAAAAAAATATATATGTTGTTGTTGACTGTCAAGTATTGTCAATAAAAGTAATTTTGCAATTTGAGTTTCCGAATAGTATTTATTAGTAAAACTAGACTGTTCTTCCATTAAAATCCATCACTATGAAAAATTGAGAAATATGCAGCCGTTTGGGAAATATTTAGAATTATTCAAAATTGTCGAAATTTTTTTCTAAGTCCCGACGAATTTTTTGGATTTAATTTTTTTCCCGCTGTGGTAATGAATTCGAAGAAATCAAATTGGGATTGGTTGATAGAGTTCGTTGAGAGGTATTTTTGACAAAAAAATCATTTCTCATTTTTTATTGGTTCTGGAGATATATCGATTTTTCCGATTTTTTTTCGAATATTTCTTGGACTATTGATTTTGAAGAAACAATTCATTAACATTTTTTGTAGACTTCCCAAAGGCAATCATAAAAGGTTCTATGAAAAATTGGGAAATATGCAGCCGTTTGGGAAATATTTGGAATTATTCAAAATCGAAGAAATTTTTTTCCAAGTCCCGACGAATTTTTTTGGATTTTATTTTTTTTCTGCTCTGGTAATGAATTCGAAGAAACCAAACTGGTATATGTTGATAGAGTTCATTGAGAGGTATTTTTGACAAAAAAATCATTTCTCATTTTTTATTGGTTCTGGAGATATATCGATTTTTCCAATTTTTTTTCGAATATTTCTTGGACTATTGATTTTGAAGAAACAATTCATTTACATTTTTTGTAGACTTTCCGAAGACAATCATAAAAGGTTCTATGAAAAATTGGGAAATATGCAGCCGTTTGGGAAATATTTGGAATTTTTCAAAATCGACGAAATTTTTTTCCAAGTCCCGACGAATTTTTTTGGGTTTTATTTTTTTCTCGCTGCAGTAATGAATTCGAAGAAACCAAATTGGGATGGGTTGATAGAGTCCATTGAAAGGTATTTTTAACAAAAAAATCATTTCTCAGTTTTCATTGATTCTGGAGATATATCGATTTTTCCGATTTTTTTTCGAATATTTCTTGGACTATTGATTTTGAAGAAACAATTCATTTACATTTTTTGTAGACTTTTCAAAAACAATCATAAAAGGTTCTATGAAAAATTTGGAAATATGCAGCCGTTTGGGAAATATTTGAAATTATTCAAAATTGTCGAAATTTTTTCCAAGTCCCGACGAATTTTTTTATTTTTGAAATAGGAAAAAAATTCATTCGAAACTTTTTGTAGCACTAATGGAGTACAATAAAATTGTATGCATACACTTTTCCATATCTTGTTTAGTTTTTGAGATTTTGGTGCTTTTATAAAAAAAATTTCTAAGTCCAGCCTTTTTTTTGGATTTTATTTTTTTCCCGCTCTGTTATTGAATTCGAAAAAACCAAATTTAGACGATCGATAGAGTTCATTGAGAGGTATCTTCTGCAAAAAATTAATTTCCAAGTTTTTTCTTAATTCGGGAGATATATCGATTTTCCCGTTTTTTTCAAATATTTCCTGTACTATTGAAAATAGGGGAATTATTCATCTACATATTTTATAGATTTTTTGAAGGCGGTCAAAAAAGGCATCGTGGTAAATTGAAAAAATATTAGCAGTTTCCGAGATATTTCGTATTTTTAAAAATTACAATTTTTTTTTTCATATTTTTCAATTTTTCTCAGTTTTCCGGACATTTTCTTAAAAGTGTTGAAGAGGTATGATTTTTTTGTATTTCCAAGCTCTATCCACTGCATTGTTCAAAATTCAATTTCGATCATCGGTACGTTTTTTTTTCATGTTTTTTACTTTTCGGAAAATCGTCCGGAAAACCCGTTTTCATTTTCCGATCCTTCTCAAAAACTATACACCACTGTAGGACATTTGGTCGTACTTCTTAAAGAAATATGAATTTGAAAAAACGAAACCCTGGACCTGTATCGAGGAAACTAGGAAAAACACAAAAATGGCCGTTAAAATTTTCCGGGTTTTCCGATCGCAAAAAAAAATAAATTTTGAGATACATTTTTTTGATTATTTACGTGATTAAAATTTCAACTCGATATCTCTAACGGTTTCGAAAATATAAGGTGTTTTCTAAAGACGACAGACAAAATGGCGGACATACAAAAAATTTATTTTTTTTAATTTTTCGTTTTTTCATTTTCATATTCATTTTTCAATGGGCCACATTTTCCCTTTATGAAAAATGATTCTATCTCTTCAAATAAAAAAGTGAGTGTCACAATTATTATTATTATTATTATTTTTTTTTGTTTTTTTTCTTGGATTCTTCCTAATTTTTTACAAGGATCAATTTCTTTTTTGAACCGTGGCTCTATCTACTCAAATAAAAAAAATAGCCCCCCTCTATGTTCTCGGCCTGTTTCATAGTTTCAATCATTTTTTCACGAAAATCAGCTGTTTTTTCGTTTATTTATAGGGTATCGCAAAAATTTTTACGTGACTTTTTTGTAGGTCTATTCAAGGGGAACAAAATTGTTTATATAAAATTTTTCGATATCTCGTTTGGTTTTCGAGTTTTGGGCAATTTGGGAGGGGAAGTACAGATTTTTTATTTTTTTTTTCATTTGTTTCGTATTTTTCCCATCTTTTTATGTAGTCGGAGAAAAACTGTTTGGAGGTATTACTGAGGCATGTGTTGCGGATACGATGCACTTTTATTTTTTTCATTACCTCTATTAGTACGGTCAATATTTCGATTTTCCAATTTTTTCAGATATCTCCCGGACTATTAATTTTGGGAAAAAAATTAAAAAACAAAATTGTAGATTTTCCAAAGGCAGTCAAAAGCTGTCTCGGTGATTCGGAAAAATATCGACCATTTCCGAGTAATTTCGTATTATCCGAAATTCAAATGTTTTTTTTCATATATTTGAAATTTTCCCAGTTTTCCGATCATCTTAGAAAAAATATCGAAGATGTGATTTGTTGGTATATTCGTGCACTGCCAAAAACATTTTTCACAATTCAGTTTCGATTGTTGGTTTCGTTGTCATTTGTGTTTTACAATATCGGAATTTTTCGGAAAATTTCCCGGAAAACCCGGTTATCATTTTCCGATCATTCTCAAAACTAACAGCCTTCTGTAAGACATATTGAAGTATATCTAGAAGAAATTTGAAAGGATTCGAATCAATTCTTGAACCGGCATCGAGAAAAGTAGGAAATTGAAAAAAAAAATCGGAAAATCACCGTAAAATTTTTCCGGATTTTCCGATAGCCAAAAAAAGTCACGTGACAAATACCGTCATCGAGTTGATAAAATGACTGAAAGTCCCAAGCGATATCTTTGATAGTTTGGGAAATATAGCCTTTTAAAAATTTTCGAGGGACAAAAATTTTTTTTTATTTTTTTAAATTTTTTTCAGTTTTTTCATCTTTTATAGTGTCAAATAAGGATCATTAACCCGTTTGAACCATCTCTCTATCTTTTCGAATAAAAAAGTTAGGCACCCCTACAGGTCGAAGTTATTATTATTATTATTATTATTTTTTCGATTTTTTTTTATTTTTTATTAAGGATCAAGGTCCCGTTGGATTCAAAGTTCTATCTGTCCAAATAAAAAAGTTAGGCTCCCTCTGTCCGAAAGACCGCAGAATACTACTTCTCTAAAGATCGTAGTATAACAAGTTTGGGCGCGGGATTCGCCTACGCTAGCATCCGCCTTGCGCCCACACTTGGCCTGCCGGCGGCTTAACTGTCGCGCTTCGCGCGACGATCCTAGCCCCCCGTGTACACGTATATCCTTTCCGTGTACACGTATATCCTTTCCGTGTACACGTATATCCTTTCCGTGTACACGTATATCCTTTTCGTGTACACGTATATCCTTTCCGTGTACACGTATATCCTTTCCGTGTACACATATATACCAATTATTTGAATACTACGATCTTAAGGCGTTGTTCTTATTTTAAACGTTCATTGTCAAAATGATTAAAAACTATAATTGGACACCAATAATGTGAATACTACGATCAATGCATGTCTGTCTTTATCATTGAATCCATTTGATACTATAATTGGACACCAATAATGTGAATACTACGATCAATGTGTGTCTGTCTTTATCATTGAATCCGTTTGAAACTATAATTGGACACCAATAATGTGAATACTTCGATCAATGCTTGTCTGTCTTCATCATTGAGTCCGTTTGAAACTATAATTGGACACCAATAATGTGAATACTACGATCAATGCGTGTCTGTCTTTATCGTTGGGTCAGTTTGAAACTATAATTGGACACCAATAATGTGAATACTACGATCAATGAGTGTCTTTCTTTATCATTGAATCCGTTTGAAACTATAATTGGACACCAATAATGTGAATACTACGATCAATGCTTGTCTGTCTTCATCATTGAGTCCGTTTGAAACTATAATTGGACACCAATAATGTGAATACTACGATCAATGCGTGTCTGTTTTTATCATTGAATCCGTTTGAAACTATAATTGGATACCAATAATGTGAATACTACGATCAATGCGTGTCTGTCTTTATCGTTGGGTCAGTTTGAAACTATAATTGGACACCAATAATGTGAATACTACGATCAATGAGTGTCTTTCTTTATCATTGAATCCGTTTGAAACTATAATTGGACACCAATAATGTGAATACTACGATCAATGCGTGTCTGTTTTTATCACTTAATCCGTTTGAAACTATAATTGGACACCAATAATGTGAATACTACGATCAATGTGTATAATATATCGATTTTTCCGCATTTTTTTCAAATATTTCATGAACTATTGATTTTGAAAAAACAATTCATTTATATTTGTTGTATATTTTCCAAAAGCAATCATAAAAGATTTCATGAAAAATGTGGAAATATGCAGCAGTTTGGGAAATATTTGGAATTATTCAAAATTGTCGAAATTTTTTTTTAAGTCCCGACGAATATTTTTGGGTTTTATTTTTTTCCCGCTGCAGTAATGAATTCGAAGAAACCAAATTGGGATGGGTTGATAGAGTTTATTGAGAGGTATTTTTAACAAAAAAATTATTTCTCATTTTTTATTGGTCCTGGAGATATATCGATTTTTCCGATTTTTTTTCGAATATACCTCGGACTATTGATTTTGAAGAAACAATTCATCTACATTTTTTGTAGACTTCCCAAAGGCAATCATAAAAGGTTCTATGAAAAATTGGGAAATATGCAGCCGTTTGGGAAATATTTTGAATTATTCAAAATCGACGAAATTTTTTTCAAAGTTTCGACGAATTTTTTTGGGTTTTATTTTTTTCCCGCAGCAGTAATGAATTCGAAGAAACCAAATTGGGATGGGTTGATAGAGTCCATTGAGAGGTATTTTTAACAAAAAAATCATTTCTCAGTTTTTATTGATTCTGGAGATATATCGATTTTTCCGATTTTTTTTTGATTATTTCTCTGACTATTGATTTTGAAGAAACAATTCATTTACATTTCTTGTAGACTTCCCAAAGGCAATCATAAAAGGTTCTATGAAAAATTGGGAAATATGCAGCCGTTTGGGAAATATTTAGAATTATTCAAAATTGTCGAATTTTTTTTCAAAGTCCCGACGAATTTTTTTGGGTTTTATTTTTTTCCCGCTGTGGTAATGAATTCGAAGAAACCAAATTGGAAGGGGTTGATAGAGTTCGTTGAGAGGTATTTTTGACAAAAAAATCATTTCTCAGTTTTTATTGATTCTGGAGATATATGGATTTTTCCGATTTTTTTTCAAATATTTCTCAGACTATTGATTTTGAAGAAACAATTCATTTACATTTTTTGTAGACTTCCCAAAGGCAATCATAAAAGGTTCTATGAAAAATTGAGAAATATGGAGCCGTTTGGGAAATATTTAGAATTATTCAAAATCGAAGAAATTTTTTTCAAAGTCCCGACGAATTTTTTTGGGTTTTATTTTTTTCCCGCTGCAGTAATGAATTTGAAGAAACCAAATTAGGATGGGTTGATAGAGTCCATTGAAAGGTATTTTTGACAAAAAAATCATTTCTCAGTTTTCATTGATTCTGGAGATATATCAATTTTTCCGATTTTTTTTCGAATATTTCTTGGACTATTGATTTTGAAGAAACAATTCATTTACATTTTTTGTAGACTTCCCAAAGGCAATCATAAAAGGTTCTATGAAAAATTGGGAAATATGCAGCCGTTTGGGAAATATTTGGAATTATTCAAAATCGAAGAAATTTTTTTCTAAGTCCCGACGAATTTTTTTGGATTTTATTTTTTTTCTGCTCTGGTAATGAATTCGAAGAAACCAAACTGGGATATGTTGATAGAGTTCATTGAGAGGTATTTTTGACAAAAAAATCATTTCTCATTTTTTATTGGTTCTGGAGATATATCGATTTTTCCAATTTTTTTTCGAATATTTCTTGGACTATTGATTTTGAAGAAACAATTCATCTACATTTTTTGTAGACTTTCCGAAGGCAATCATAAGAGGTTCTATGAAAAATTGGGAAATATGCAGCCGTTTGGGAAATATTTGGAATTTTTCAAAATCGACGAAATTTTTTTCCAAGTCCCGACGAATTTTTTTGGGTTTTATTTTTTTCTCGCTGCAGTAATGAATTCGAAGAAACCAAATTGGGATGGGTTGATAGAGTCCATTGAAAGGTATTTTTAACAAAAAAATCATTTCTCAGTTTTCATTGATTCTGGAGATATATCGATTTTTCCGATTTTTTTTCGAATATTTCTTGGACTATTGATTTTGAAGAAACAATTCATTTACATTTTTTGTAGACTTTTCAAAAACAATCATAAAAGGTTCTATGAAAAATTTGGAAATATGCAGCCGTTTGGGAAATATTTGAAATTATTCAAAATTGTCGAAATTTTTTCTAAGTCCCGACGAATTTTTTTATTTTTGAAATAGGAAAAAAATTCATTCGAAACTTTTTGTAGTACTAATGGAGTACAATAAAATTTTTTGCATACACTTTTCCATATCTTGTTTAGTTTTTGAGATTTTGGTGCTTTTATAAAAAAAATTTCTAAGTCCAGCCTTTTTTTTGGATTTTATTTTTTTCTCTCTTTGTTATTGAATTCGAAAAAACCAAATTTGGACGATCGATAGAGTTCATTGAGAGGTATCTTCTGCAAAAAATTAATTTCCAAGTTTTTTCTTAATTCGGGAGATATATCGATTTTCCCGTTTTTTTCAAATATTTCCTGTACTATTGAAAATAGGGGAATTATTCATCTACATATTTTATAGATTTTTTGAAGGCGGTCAAAAAAGGTATCGTGGTAAATTGAAAAAATATCAGCAGTTTCCGAGATATTTCGTATTTTTAAAAATTACAATTTTTTTTTTCATATTTTTCAATTTTTCTCAGTTTTCCGGACATTTTCTTAAAAGTGTTGAAGAGGTATGATTTTTTTGTATTTCCAAGCTCTATCCACTGCATTGTTCAAAATTCAATTTCGATCATCGGTACGTTTTTTTTTTCATGTTTTTTACTTTTCGGAAAATCGTCCGGAAAACCCGTTTTCATTTTCCGATCCTTCTCAAAAACTATACACCATTGTAGGGCATTTGGTCGTACTTCTTAAAGAAATATGAATTCGAAAAAACGAAACCCTGGACCTGTATCGAGGAAACTAGGAAAAACACAAAAATGGCCGTTAAAATTTTCCGGGTTTTCCGATCGCAAAAAAAAATAAATTTTGAGATACATTTTTTTGATTATTTACGTGATTAAAATTTCAACTCGATATCTCTAACGGTTTCGAAAATATAAGGTGTTTTCTAAAGACGACAGACAAAATGGCGGACATACAAAAAATTTATTTTTTTTAATTTTTCGTTTTTTCATTTTCATATTCATTTTTCAATGGGCCACATTTTCCCTTTATGAAAAATGATTCTATCTCTTCAAATAAAAAAGTGAGTGTCACAATTATTATTATTATTATTATTTTTTTTTGTTTTTTTTCTTGGATTCTTCCTAATTTTTTACAAGGATCAATTTCTTTTTTGAACCGTGGCTCTATCTACTCAAATAAAAAAAATAGCCCCCCTCTATGTTCTCGGCCTGTTTCATAGTTTCAATCATTTTTTCACGAAAATCAGCTGTTTTTTCGTTTATTTATGGGGTATCGCAAAAATTTTTACGTGACTTTTTTGTAGGTCTATTCAAGGGGAACAAAATTGTTCATATAAAATTTTTCGATATCTCGTTTGGTTTTCGAGTTTTGGGCAATTTGGGAGGGGGAGTACAGATTTTTTATTTTTTTTTTCATTTGTTTCGTATTTTTCCCATCTTTTTATGTAGTCGGAGAAAAACTGTTTGGAGGTATTACTGAGGCATGTGTTGCGGATACGATGCACTTTTATTTTTTTCATTACCTCTATTAGTACGGTCAATATTTCGATTTTCCAATTTTTTCAGATATCTCCCGGACTATTAATTTTGGGAAAAAAATTAAAAAACAAAATTGTAGATTTTCCAAAGGCAGTCAAAAGCTGTCTCGGTGATTCGGAAAAATATCGACCATTTCCGAGTAATTTCGTATTATCCGAAATTCAAATGTTTTTTTTCATATATTTGAAATTTTCCCAGTTTTCCGATCATCTTAGAAAAAATATCGAAGATGTGATTTGTTGGTATATTCGTGCACTGCCAAAAACATTTTTCACAATTCAGTTTCGTTTGTTGGTTTCGTTGTCATTTGTGTTTTACAATATCGGAATTTTTCGGAAAATTTCCCGGAAAACCCGGTTATCATTTTCCGATCATTCTCAAAACTAACAGCCTTCTGTAAGACATATTGAAGTATATCTAGAAGAAATTTGAAAGGATTCGAATCAATTCTTGAACCGGCATCGAGAAAAGTAGGAAATTGAAAAAAAAAATCGGAAAATCACCGTAAAATTTTTCCGGATTTTCCGATCGCCAAAAAAAGTCACGTGACAAATACCGTCATCGAGTTGATAAAATGACTGAAAGTCCCAAGCGATATCTTTGATAGTTTGGGAAATATAGCCTTTTAAAAATTTTCGAGGGACAAAAATTTTTTTTTATTTTTTTAAATTTTTTTCAGTTTTTTCATCTTTTATAGTGTCAAATAAGGATCATTAACCCGTTTGAACCATCTCTCTATCTTTTCGAATAAAAAAGTTAGGCACCCCTACAGGTCGAAGTTATTATTATTATTATTATTTTTTTTTCGATTTTTTTCTATTTTTTATTAAAAATCAAGGTCCCGTTGGATTCAAAGTTCTATCTGTCCAAATAAAAAAGTTAGGCTCCCTCTGTCCGAAAGACCGCAGAATACTACTTCTCTAAAGATCGTAGTATAACAAGTTTGGGCGCGGGATTCGCCTACGCTAGCATCCGCCTTGCGCCCACACTTGGCCTGCCGGCGGCTTAACTATCGCGCTTCGCGCGACGATCCTAGCCCCCCGTGTACACGTATATCCTTTCCGTGTACACGTATATCCTTTCCGTGTACACGTATATCCTTTCCGTGTACACGTATATCCTTTCCGTGTACACGTATATCCTTTCCGTGTACACGTACATACCAATTATTTGAATACAACGATCTTAAGGCGTTGTTCTTATTTTAAACGTTCATTGTCAAAATGATTAAAAACTATAATTGGACACCAATAATGTGAATACTACGATCAATGCATGTCTGTCTTTATCATTGAATCCATTTGATACTATAATTGGACACCAATAATGTGAATACTACGATCAACGTGTGTCTGTCTTTATCATTGAATCCGTTTGAAACTATAATTGGACACCAATAATGTGAATACTACGATCAATGCTTGTTTGTCTTCATCATTGAGTCCGTTTGAAACTATAATTAGACACCAATAATGTGAATACTACGATCAATGCGTGTCTGTCTTTATCGTTGGGTTTGAAACTATAATTGGACACCAATAATGTGAATACTACGATCAATGAGTGTCTGTCTTCATCATTGAATCCGTTTGAAACTATAATTGGACACCAATAATGTGAATACTACGATCAATGCGTGTCTGTTTTTATCATTGAATCCATTTGAAACTATAATTGGATACCAATAATGTGAATACTACGATCAATGAGTGTCTTTCTTTATCATTGAATCCGTTTGAAACTATAATTGGACACCAATAATGTGAATACTACGATCAATGCGTGTCTGTTTTTATCATTGAATCCGTTTGAAACTATAATTGGACACCAATAATGTTAATACTACGATCAATGTGTATAATATATCGATTTTTCCGCATTTTTTTCAAATATTTCATGAACTATTGATTTTGAAAAAACAATTCATTTATATTTTTTGTATATTTTCCAAAAGCAATCATAAAAGGTTCTATGAAAAATTGGGAAATATGCAGCCGTTTGGGAAATATTTAGAATTATTCAAAATTGTCGAAATTTTTTTCTAAGTCCCGACCAATTTTTTTGGGTTTTATTTTTTTTCTGCTCTGGTAATGAATTCGAAGAAACCAAATTGGGATATGTTGATAGAGTTAATTGAGAAGTATTTTTGACAAAAAAATCATTTCTCATTTTTTATTGGTTCTGGAGATATATCGATTTTTCCGATTTTTTTTCGATTATTTCTCGGACTATTGATTTTGAAGAAACAATTCATTTACATTTTTTGTAGACTTCCCAAAGGCAATCATAAAAGGTTCTATGAAAAATTGGGAAATATGCAGCCGTTTGGGAAATATTTAGAATTATTGAAAATTGGCGAAATTTTTTTCTAAGTCTCGACGAATTTTTTTGGGTTTTATTTTTTTTCTGCTCTGGTAATGAATTCGAAGAAACCAAACTGGGATATGTTGATAGAGTTCATTGAGAGGTATTTTTGACAAAAAAATCTTTTCTCATTTTTTATTGGTTCTGGAGATATATCGATTTTTCCGATTTTTTTTCGATTATTTCTCGGACTATTGATTTTAAAGAAACAATTCATTTACATTTTTTGTAGACTTCCCGAAGGCAATCATAAAAGGTTCTATGAAAAATTGGGAAATATGCAGCCGTTTGGGAAATATTTGGAATTATTCAAAATTGTCGAAATTTTTTTCTAAGTCCCGACGAATTTTTTTGGGTTTTATTTTTTTTCTGCTCTGGTAATGAATTCGAAGAAACCAAATTGGGATATGTTGATAGAGTTAATTGAGAGGTATTTTTGACAAAAAAATCATTTCTCATTTTTTATTGGTTCTGGAGATATATCGATTTTTCCGATTTTTTTTCGATTATTTCTCGGACTATTGATTTTGAAGAAACAATTCATTTACATTTTTTGTAGACTTCCCAAAGGCAATCATAAAAGGTTCTATGAAAAATTGAGAAATATGCAGCCGTTTGGGAAATATTTGGAATTATTCAAAATCGAAGAAATTTTTTTCTAAGTCCCGACGAATTTTTTTGGGTTTTATTTTTTTCCCGCTGCAGTAATGAATTCGAAGAAAGCAAATTGGGATGGGTTGATAGAGTCCATTGAGAGGTATTTTTGACAAAAATATCATTTCTCATTTTTTATTGGTTCTGGAGATATATCGATTTTTCCGATTTTTTTTCGATTATTTCTCGGACTATTGATTTTGAAGAAACAATTCATTTACATTTTTTGTAGACTTCTCAAAGGCAATCATAAAAGGTTCTATGAAAAATTGAGATATATGCAGCCGTTTGGGAAATATTTGGAATTATTCAAAATTGTCGAAATTTTTTTCTAAGTCCCGACGAATTTTTTTAGGTTTTATTTTTTTCCCGCTGTAGTAATGAATTCGAAGAAACCAAATTGGAAGAAGTTGATAGAGTTCGTTGAGAGGTATTTTTGACAAAAAAATCATTCCTCATTTTTTATTGGTTCTGGAGATATATCGATTTTACCGTTTTTTTTTCAAATATTTCCCGGACTATTGATTTTGAAGAAACAATTCATTAACATTTTTTGTATACTTTTCAAAAACAATCATAAAAGGTTCTATGAAAAATTTGGAAATATGCAGCCGTTTGGGAAATATTTGAAATTATTCAAAATTATCGAAAATTTTTTCCAAGTCCCGACGAATTTTTTTATTTTTGAAATAGGAAAAAAATTCATCCGAAACTTTTTGTAGTACTAATGAAGTACAATAAAATTGTTTCCATACACTTTTCCATATCTTGTTTAGTTTTTGAGATTTTGGTGCTTTTATAAAAAAAATTTCTAAGTCCAGCCTTTTTTTTGGATTTTATTTTTTTCCCGCTGTGTTATTGAATTCGAAAAAACCAAATTTACACGATCGATAGAGTTCATTGAGAGGTATCTTCTGCAAAAAATAAATTTCCAAGTTTTTTCTTAATTCGGGAGATATATCGATTTTCCCGTTTTTTTCAAATATTTCCTGTACTATTGAAAATAGGGAAATTATTTATTTACATATTTTATAGATTTTTTGAAGGCGGTCAAAAAAGGTATCGTGGTAAATTGAAAAAATATCAGCAGTTTCCGAGATATTTCGTATTTTTAAAAATTACAATTTTTTTTTTCATATTTTTCAATTTTTCTCAGTTTTCCGGACATTTTCTTAAAAGTGTTGAAGAGGTATGATTTTTTTGTATTTCCAAGCTCTATCCACTGCATTGTTCAAAATTCAATTTCGATCATCGGTGCGGTTTTTATTCGAAATTTTCACTTTTCGGAAAATCGTCCGGAAAACCCGTTTTCATTTTCCGATCCTTCTCAAAAACTATACACCTGAGAAGGCTATATAGGCGCATATTTCTAAAAAAATTGGAATGGAAAAAATCATTTCCTGAACCGCTATCGAGTTACCGGTGAAAACCTTAAAAATGACCTTGAAAATTTTCCGGGTTTTCCGATCGCAAAAAAAAATTTTTTTCGAGATACATTTTTTGAGTTATTGATTTGATTCAAATTTCAAAGCAATATCTCCAAGGGTTTGGAAATCATAGCGTTCGCCCCGGGGGCGACAGACAAAAAAAAAATGAGTCGACATTTTAATTTTTTTTAATTTTTTATTTTTTTATTTCCATATTCATTTTTCAAAGGGCCACATTTTCTCTTCATGAAAAATGATTCTATCTCTCCAAATAAAAAAGTGAGTGTCACAATTATTATTATTATTATTTTTTTTTTTTGTTTTTTTTCTTGGTTTCTTCCTAATTTTTTACAAGGATCAATTTCTTTTTTGAACCGTGGCTCTATCTCTTTAAATAAAAAAAATAGCCCCCCTCTGTATTCTCAGCCTCTTTCATAATTTTAATCATTTTTTCACGAAAATCAGCTGTTTTTTCGTTTATTTATAGGGTATCGCAAAAATTTTTACGTGACTTTTTTGTAGGTCTATTCAAGGGGAACAAAATTGTTTATATAAAATTTTTCGATATCTCGTTTGTTTTTCGAGTTTTGGGCAATTTTGGAGGGGGAGTAAAAAATTTTTAATATTTTTTTCACTTTTTTCGTATTTTTTCCATCTTTTTATGTAGTTGGAAAAAAACGGTTTGGAGGTATTACTGAGGCATGTGTTGCGGATACGATGCACTTTTATTTTTTTCATTACCTCTATTAGTACGGTCAATATTTCGATTTTCCAATTTTTTTAGATATCTCCCGGACTATTAATTTTGGGAAAAAAATTAAAAAATAAAATTGTAGATTTTCCGAAGGCAGTCAAAAGCTATCTCGGTGATTCGGAAAAATATCGATCATTTCCGAGTAATTTCGTATTATCCGAAATTCAAATGTTTTTTTTCATATATTTGAAATTTTCCCAGTTTTCCGATCATTTTAGAGAAAATATCGAAGAGCTACGATTTGTTGGTATATTCGTGCACTGCCAAAAACATTTTTCACAATTCAGTTTCGATTGTTGGTTTCGTTGTTTTTTGTGTTTTACAATATCGGAATTTTTCGGAAAATTTCCCGGAAAACCCGGTCATCATTTTCCGATCATTCTCAAAGCTCACAGCCTTCCGTAAGACATATTGAAGTATATCTAGAAGAAATTTGAAAGAATTCGAATCAATTCTTGAACCGGTATCGAGAAAAGTAGGAACTTGAAAAAAAAAATTGGAAAATCACCGTAAAATTTTTCCGGATTTTCCGATCGCCAAAAAAAATCACGTGACAAATACCGTCATCGCGTTGATAAAATGACTGAAAGTCCCTTGCGATATCTTCGATATTTTGGGAAATATAGCGTTTTAAAAATTTTCGGCACACAAAAAATTTTTTTTATTTTTTTTTATTTTTTTCAATTTTTTCATGCTTTAGAGTGTCAGATATGGATCATTAAGCCGTTTGAACCATCTCTCTATCTTTTCGAATAAAAAAGTTAGACACCCCTACAGGTCGAAGTTATTATTATTATTATTATTTTTTTCTTGATTTTTTTCCATTTTTTATTAAGGATCAAGGTCCCGTTGGATTCAAAGTTCTATCTAGTCAAATAAAAAAGTTAGGCTCCCTCTGTATTTCTCTGTCCGAAAGACCGTAGAATACTACTCTCTAAAGATCGTAGTATAACAAGTATGGGCGCGGGATTCGCCTACGCTAGCATCCGCCTTGCGCCCACACTTGGCCTGCCGGCGGCTTAACTATCGCGCTTCGCGCGACGATCCTAGCCCCCCGTGTACACGTATATCCTTTCCGTGTACACGTATATCCTTTCCGTGTACACGTATATCCTTTCCGTGTACACGTATATCCTTTCCGTGTACACGTACATACCAATTATTTGAATACAACGATCTTAAGGCGTTGTTCTTATTTTAAACGTTCATTGTCAAAATGATTAAAAACTATAATTGGACACCAATAATGTGAATACTACGATCAATGCATGTCTGTCTTTATCATTGAATCCATTTGATACTATAATTGGACACCAATAATGTGAATACTACGATCAACGTGTGTCTGTCTTTATCATTGAATCCGTTTGAAACTATAATTGGACACCAATAATGTGAATACTACGATCAATGCTTGTTTGTCTTCATCATTGAGTCCGTTTGAAACTATAATTAGACACCAATAATGTGAATACTACGATCAATGCGTGTCTGTCTTTATCGTTGGGTTTGAAACTATAATTGGACACCAATAATGTGAATACTACGATCAATGAGTGTCTGTCTTCATCATTGAATCCGTTTGAAACTATAATTGGACACCAATAATGTGAATACTACGATCAATGCGTGTCTGTTTTTATCATTGAATCCATTTGAAACTATAATTGGATACCAATAATGTGAATACTACGATCAATGAGTGTCTTTCTTTATCATTGAATCCGTTTGAAACTATAATTGGACACCAATAATGTGAATACTACGATCAATGCGTGTCTGTTTTTATCATTGAATCCGTTTGAAACTATAATTGGACACCAATAATGTGAATACTACGATCAATGTGTATAATATATCGATTTTTCCGCATTTTTTTCAAATATTTCATGAACTATTGATTTTAAAAAAACAATTCATTTATATTTTTTGTATATTTTCCAAAAGCAATCATAAAAGGTTCTATGAAAAATTGGGAAATATGCAGCCGTTTGGGAAATATTTAGAATTATTCAAAATTGTCGAAATTTTTTTCTAAGTCCCGACGAATTTTTTTGGGTTTTATTTTTTTTCTGCTCTGGTAATGAATTCGAAGAAACCAAATTGGGATATGTTGATAGAGTTAATTGAGAGGTATTTTTGACAAAAAAATCATTTCTCATTTTTTATTGGTTCTGGAGATATATCGATTTTTCCGATTTTTTTTCGATTATTTCTCGGACTATTGATTTTGAAGAAACAATTCATTTACATTTTTTGTAGACTTCCCAAAGGCAATCATAAAAGGTTCTATGAAAAATTGGGAAATATGCAGCCGTTTGGGAAATATTTAGAATTATTCAAAATTGGCGAAATTTTTTTCTAAGTCTCGACGAATTTTTTTGGGTTTTATTTTTTTTCTGCTCTGGTAATGAATTCGAAGAAACCAAACTGGGATATGTTGATAGAGTTCATTGAGAGGTATTTTTGACAAAAAAATCTTTTCTCATTTTTTATTGGTTCTGGAGATATATCGATTTTTCCGATTTTTTTTCGATTATTTCTCGGACTATTGATTTTAAAGAAACAATTCATTTACATTTTTTGTAGACTTCCCGAAGGCAATCATAAAAGGTTCTATGAAAAATTGGGAAATATGCAGCCGTTTGGGAAATATTTGGAATTATTCAAAATTGTCGAAATTTTTTTTTAAGTCCCGACGAATTTTTTTGGGTTTTATTTTTTTTCTGCTCTGGTAATGAATTCGAAGAAACCAAATTGGGATATGTTGATAGAGTTAATTGAGAGGTATTTTTGACAAAAAAATCATTTCTCATTTTTTATTGGTTCTGGAGATATATCGATTTTTCCGATTTTTTTTCGATTATTTCTCGGACTATTGATTTTGAAGAAACAATTCATTTACATTTTTTGTAGACTTCCCAAAGGCAATCATAAAAGGTTCTATGAAAAATTGAGAAATATGCAGCCGTTTGGGAAATATTTGGAATTATTCAAAATCGAAGAAATTTTTTTCTAAGTCCCGACGAATTTTTTTGGGTTTTATTTTTTTCCCGCTGCAGTAATGAATTCGAAGAAAGCAAATTGGGATGGGTTGATAGAGTCCATTGAGAGGTATTTTTGACAAAAATATCATTTCTCATTTTTTATTGGTTCTGGAGATATATCGATTTTTACGATTTTTTTTCGATTATTTCTCGGACTATTGATTTTGAAGAAACAATTCATTTACATTTTTTGTAGACTTCTCAAAGGCAATCATAAAAGGTTCTATGAAAAATTGAGATATATGCAGCCGTTTGGGAAATATTTGGAATTATTCAAAATTGTCGAAATTTTTTTCTAAGTCCCGACGAATTTTTTTAGGTTTTATTTTTTTCCCGCTGTAGTAATGAATTCGAAGAAACCAAATTGGAAGAAGTTGATAGAGTTCGTTGAAAGGTATTTTTGACAAAAAAATCATTCCTCATTTTTTATTGGTTCTGGAGATATATCGATTTTACCGTTTTTTTTTCAAATATTTCCCGGACTATTGATTTTGAAGAAACAATTCATTAACATTTTTTGTATACTTTTCAAAAACAATCATAAAAGGTTCTATGAAAAATTTGGAAATATGCAGCCGTTTGGGAAATATTTGAAATTATTCAAAATTATCGAAAATTTTTTCCAAGTCCCGACGAATTTTTTTATTTTTGAAATAGGAAAAAAATTCATTCGAAACTTTTTGTAGTACTAATGAAGTACAATAAAATTGTTTCCATACACTTTTCCATATCTTGTTTAGTTTTTGAGATTTTGGTGCTTTTATAAAAAAAATTTCTAAG
This sequence comes from Chrysolina haemoptera, assembly GCA_958298965.1. Lineage (NCBI taxonomy): Eukaryota > Metazoa > Arthropoda > Insecta > Coleoptera > Chrysomelidae > Chrysolina > Chrysolina haemoptera. The sequence goes on along the minus strand of OY282593.1, from coordinate 24,758 downwards.
TCCAGCCTTTTTTTTGGATTTTATTTTTTTCCCGCTTTGTTATTGAATTCGAAAAAACCAAATTTACACGATCGAAAGAGTTCATTGAGAGGTATCTTCTGCAAAAAATAAATTTCCAAGTTTTTTCTTAATTCGGGAGATATATCGATTTTCCCGTTTTTTTCAAATATTTCCTGTACTATTGAAAATAGGGAAATTATTTATTTACATATTTTATAGATTTTTTGAAGGCGGTCAAAAAAGGTATCGTGGTAAATTGGAAAAATATCAGCAGTTTCCGAGATATTTCGTATTTTTAAAAATTACAATTTTTTTTTTCATATTTTTCAATTTTTCTCAGTTTTCCGGACATTTTCTTAAAAGTGTTGAAGAGGTATGATTTTTTTGTATTTCCAAGCTCTATCCACTGCATTGTTCAAAATTCAATTTCGATCATCGGTGCGGTTTTTATTCGAAATTTTCACTTTTCGGAAAATCGTCCGGAAAACCCGTTTTCATTTTCCGATCCTTCTCAAAAACTATACACCTGAGAAGGCTATATAGGCGCATATTTCTAAAAAAATTGGAATGGAAAAAATCATTTCCTGAACCGCTATCGAGTTACCGGTGAAAACCTTAAAAATGACCTTGAAAATTTTCCGGGTTTTCCGATCGCAAAAAAAAATTTTTTTCGAGATACATTTTTTGAGTTATTGATTTGATTCAAATTTCAAAGCAATATCTCCAAGGGTTTGGAAATCATAGCGTTCGCCCCGGGGGCGACAGACAAAAAAAAAATGAGTCGACATTTTAATTTTTTTTGATTTTTTATTTTTTTATTTCCATATTCATTTTTCAAAGGGCCACATTTTCTCTTTATGAAAAATGATTCTATCTCTCCAAATAAAAAAGTGAGTGTCACAATTATTATTATTATTATTTTTTTTTTTTGTTTTTTTTCTTGGTTTCTTCCTAATTTTTTACAAGGATCAATTTCTTTTTTGAACCGTGGCTCTATCTCTTTAAATAAAAAAAATAGCCCCCCTCTGTATTCTCAGCCTCTTTCATAATTTTAATCATTTTTTCACGAAAATCAGCTGTTTTTTCGTTTATTTATAGGGTATCGCAAAAATTTTTACGTGACTTTTTTGTAGGTCTATTCAAGGGGAACAAAATTGTTTATATAAAATTTTTCGATATCTCGTTTGTTTTTCGAGTTTTGGGCAATTTTGGAGGGGGAGTAAAAAATTTTTAATATTTTTTTCACTTTTTTCGTATTTTTTCCATCTTTTTATGTAGTTGGAAAAAAACGGTTTGGAGGTATTACTGAGGCATGTGTTGCGGATACGATGCACTTTTATTTTTTTCATTACCTCTATTAGTACGGTCAATATTTCGATTTTCCAATTTTTTTAGATATCTCCCGGACTATTAATTTTGGGAAAAAAATTAAAAAATAAAATTGTAGATTTTCCGAAGGCAGTCAAAAGCTATCTCGGTGATTCGGAAAAATATCGATCATTTCCGAGTAATTTCGTATTATCCGAAATTCAAATGTTTTTTTTCATATATTTGAAATTTTCCCAGTTTTCCGATCATTTTAGAGAAAATATCGAAGTGCTACGATTTGTTGGTATATTCGTGCACTGCCAAAAACATTTTTCACAATTCAGTTTCGATTGTTGGTTTCGTTGTTTTTTGTGTTTTACAATATCGGAATTTTTCGGAAAATTTCCCGGAAAATCCGGTCATCATTTTCCGATCATTCTCAAAACTCACCGCCTTCTGTAAGACATATTGAAGTATATCTAGAAGAAATTTGAAAGGATTCGAATCAATTCTTGAACCGGTATCGAGAAAAGTAGGAACTTGAAAAAAAAAATCGGAAAATCACCGTAAAATATTTCCGGATTTTCCGATCGCCAAAAAAAATCACGTGACAAATACCGTCATCGAGTTGATAAAATGACTGAAAGTCCCAAGCGATATCTTTGATAGTTTGGGAAATATAGCGTTTTAAAAATTTTCGACACAGAAAAAATTTTTTTTATTTTTTTTAATTTTTTTCAGTTTTTTCATCTTTTATAGTGTCAAATAAGAATCATTAACCCGTTTGAACCATCTCTCTATCTTTTCGAATAAAAAAGTTAGAAACCCCTACAGGTCGAAGTTATTATTATTATTATTATTTTTTTCTTGATTTTTTTCAATTTTTTATTAAGGATTAAGGTCCCGTTGGATTCAAAGTTCTATCTATCCAAATAAAAAAGTTAGGCTCCCTCTGTCCGAAAGACCGTAGAATACTACTTCTCTAAAGATCGTAGTATAACAATAATAAACGGTACTGTTAACGTGAATGAAACTAGGAAGGTTACAGGGTGACTCAACGAAGCATTTTCAGCTGAAGGCCTTATATAATAATACGGATAATTAAAATGGTTCAAGTCATCCCACACAGGGTGTGAAAAATATGCTTCGTTACAAATCAGCCAAGGTAGTGTCGGGCAATACTCCGACTAAAACCCCCCCATGCCCTCTCTCGCGTCCGGAAAATCGTCCTAAGACACACCTCGGCGCGAGCGGCATTTCTGCTACATCTCTTGTATTTTCCTCAAAGTTGTCCAGTCCTGTGTAATTTTTCTTCTTCTTCTTTCTTCTTCATGATTTTGCATATAGTGCTTGCGATGGTGTTCCACCATGCGGGATTACGCGTCATTATATCTATTATGTTGTCTGCATTGATGTCTTCTCCTATTGCATTCTCGAGGTCCAGCCGCTCATGGTGCCATCTGTCACACCCGAAGATCGTGTGTTCCGCCGTGTCTATTTGTTCGCAGTAGATACAGCAGTCGTCCTCAGCAGGACACCGAGCGGCCATCGTGCATGCAGCATTTTCACCCCACAGAAAAAAAAAAAAAAAGGTTCTTGATTGATCTAACTCTACCTGAGTTAGTTAAGTTAGGTTAGGCTAGGTTAGATAGTCAGGTTGGGTTAGTTAGTCAGGTTAGGTTAGATAGTCAAGTTGGGTTACAAAGTCATAATTTCGATTTTTCAAAAAAAAATCATTTCAAAAATTTGAATTCGAAATTGATCTAACCCAACCTGAGTTAGGTTAGGTTAGGTTAGATAGTCAGGTTGGGTTAGTTAGTTAGGTTAGGTTGATAGTCAAGTTGGGTTATATGGTCATAATTTCGATTTTTTTAATTTTTTTCATTCTGAAAATTTGAATTTGAATAGATCAATTTCACCCAACCTGAGTTAGGTTATACCCTAAAAACTACTAACATACCTTTTTTAATGTTTATTCTTACGTTTTAGACGACGAGAAACACTCCTAGACAGGTTTCGTCGAAGTTCTATGAGCCGTTTTCGAGATACGGAAAAAGTGAAATATTCGCTAACCTTGGTGTCAATCGATAGAACTCGTCGAGAGGAATCCAAAAACGTACTCAGTTACTCTCTAGGACCAACGGTTTCCGAGTTATTACGATTTCAATTTTTTAACTGAGTGAAAAATTCGCTAACCTTGGGTCGAAAATAGTCGTAATCGATAGATCTCGTCGAGAGGAATCCAAAAACGTCCTCAGTTACTCTCTAGGACCAACGGTTACCGAGTTATGGAGAAAATCCGGCCCGAACGACCATTTTTTTTTCGAAATCCGGCCCGAAGGACCATTTTTTCCCAGAATTTTCCATATAATTCAATTTTCAATTTTGACAACTCTCTCTCACCAACTCGCTTCATGGATCTTTCTTCAGTTTCGTTTTTCCAACTCGCTAAGTGGAATTTGAAGACCTGTATCCCACCAACATGCTAGAAACATTTGTATGTCCTTTTTTTTTTTTATTTGGAATAGTTGAAGTTTGAATTTCCTCGTTCAAACCACCTGAGCCTGGAAACTTTAGTGGTTTTTTTTCGAATTTTGCCCTTTTTAAGGGAGTGTGTAACACCTTCAGCCTACCAACTCGCCTAATGGATTTTGAACACCTTTATCCCACCAACTCGCTTGATGAATTTTTTCCGTTTTTACTAATTCCAAGGAATTTCCAAATTTTATCGCAAGTCCTTTTACGAAAATGAACAAATTTCATGATTTTTCAAATTTTATTTATATTGCTTAGGTCACTCACCAACGGGACAGTGGGGGTAGAGGGGCTCTGGGTGGGTTAACAAGGGTAAAAGGTGGATTAATGTAAAAAAAAAATTGGAAACAAGACATTTTATTTGTTGAAGAGTAGGAGAGGGGTGAAGGGGGAAAATATTTTTGTTGATTTGAAGTTGTTTTTCAGAAATTTCGTAGGGGGTTGTAGGGGGAGAGATTTTACCCATTGTTCGCAGGTGTTTTTTAAAAATTGTGTAGGGGGCTGTAGGGGGAGAAATTTTACCCCTACTACCGAGGTGTTTGTCAGAAATTTTGCAGGGGGCTGTAGGGGTAGAGATTTACCTTAACCCCGAGGTTTTTTCCAGATATTTCGTAGGGGGAGAGATTGTACCTCTTGTTCGGTCGTTTTTTTTATTTTGGAATATTTGAACTTAATTTTCATTGTTTAGACCACTTGAGTTTGGAAACTTTTGTGATTTTTCTAATTTCGGCCTTTTTTTCAACCTTTAACATTTCTCAAGGGAGTGAGTAAAATTCCCATGATGGACGTTCGAACTCCTTCAGCACATTAAATGTCTTGATCGATATCGACCACTTTTATCCTACCAACTTGCCTGATAAAATATTTTCGTTTTTCACGAATTTGTACTGCATAAAATTGTTTTTTTTGTGATCTCTCTCTCGTACTTCACTTTGAATGATACAAATAATATGTTATACGTTTGTTTATTTCATAAAAGATACACATACGCTTACAAAAGTGTGACAGTTATAATAATGGATGATAGATAGATAACAAAGAGAAAAGAAAATAAAAAAAATTGTAACATAAAAACAACCTTCAAAATATCAATAAAAAAATATTCTTTCAAAAAAATAAAAGAATTTCTTCAAAAAAAAAAAAATAATTAAAAATTAAGTTATTTTCCCAAGACTTATAAAATAGCCTGCAATTTCTGGAGCCACTCCTAAACTATTGAGGATGACTTTGTAACGACCATCTCGAAACATGTTTCGTAACCGAGATCTTAGAGAATTTGAGGTCCTGAAGGGACCATCACTGCGATCATTGAAACTGTTCTCCAACTTCTGTAAAAACTGTACGTTATTACCAATTGACTTGTATAAATTCCGTAGGTGTATATGCTGTCTTTTTCGGGGTTGGACGTGGTGGCGGTTGTTTTGCCATTTTTGTCGAGGAACTACCGGAGTCACTCGGCTTGAACCTTTTTGCATCATAATGCGCCTTCTCAACAAATTTCATCATTGATGATTGAGATTCTACAGAAGACGAAGGACCCAAAACAGACCCCTGCATATCAGAGTCTTGGCTGCAACTCTCTATTCCGGATCGTACTGCAATCTCAGGATTCTGAGAATCGCTTTCTGATTCAGTTTGTGGCAAGGCGACAACTCTTTTTCGAAGTACGACAATATCAGAATCCTGAGAATTGCTGTCTGGGCCAGTGTCAGGAATTGGTGAAACATTCTGATCTGTTCCGACTTCGGACCCAGACTCACGTGGTGTAGCGGCCAATCGACGTGCTGCATTTATCTCTTTCAAATGCTCACTACGATTAAACCGCTCTCCATGTATTCTCAACCAAACTCTATTAACGTCATTGCCATCTACGAGAATTTGGGGATATATTTGAAATTTTGCGAAAGCTGTATTATTGATCATTGTACAGCATTTCAGAATATAATTCCCGTAGATGGCCCGTAACAAATGTAAGAGTACATGTCCACCACGTGTCATGCTGTTATATACGGCAGTTGATGGAACAATTTGATTCGACACAAAATAATTACTATTTGTTCCCGTAGCGAGTTGAGCCAAGACCTGTACTTTAAAGCACGTCTCTATGGAATCCACAGTCCTTTGTCTATCTATTCCGCAGAAGCGAATGCCAAAATCCATTAAAGAAAGTACAATGGCACCGCAAACGCGTCTATCTACGTCAATGCTCTGACCAACTTCGTTCAATTCGAATGGGTCCTCCTGGCAAAGGTGGAACAGACGTTTTAATAGAATTGTCAAATATTCTTTTGAAAATCTTACTGTTGGGATGAACAAATTTTCAATAATTTCGTCAGCAGTAATTCTGATATGATCTCCTTTAAACTGTATATAAGATACATCATTATCTCTATATGGTTTCAAGGTGGACGTTAGAATAGTATCTCTCAATAGCTGTTTTTTTAGGAGGTGGTAATCTAAATCTGCAGTTTGTCCTGCTAGAAGAAATTGCAATTTGCATAGAGATGGACATAAGTCCAAAAGTGCTTTTGTTTTTATATGGATTGATGCATTTAAATTTTGTAATGCAGTTACATAGTTCATTAACTGAACAATTGCTGGCTTCAATAATTCATTAATGTAATTATCCCATGCATCGGTACAGGAAACTAAACAGTCTTCCTCGAACAATTTATCGATTCTTGTATCATGTAGAATTAAATCTATTGCAGAAGATAAAATGACGGCGTCGTTAATACCTTGATTTTTTATGGATTTCACATATTCTAAGCGTATTATTGGTGGTTGTTTTATGAGGCATTCATCGATAAAATACTCTACGTATTTCATTTTTCTGTCCAGGTCTTGTAGAGGTGTTTTAACACCTGCCAATAAATTAGTATATTTCATTTCCTGTTTGAAATTTAATAGAATTAACAAGATGAAATTGTTTATGAGTGTTTTTCTGAACATATGTTCAGTTGGCATATATGTGTGGACATATGTTACCAGGGAATTATTTTCGGCAAAATTACAGTGGCGACGTTTCGCCGTAAAGTGGCCATGCGTATATATATTATATTTTCTCAAAAACGTTATGTCGAAGGATGACATTTCATTCCTATTGCATATGAGACCTAACAAATGCCTCACATTCTTAAAAACAGAAGCCAAATATCCGTTTCGTATATTATGGTGTATAAATATTAGTCCAAAATGGAGTTGGATGTAATCTAACGAAACGTTAGCCTTTACAAAGTTATTTAAGAATTGAAGACCACCTTTTATATCACTTTTCATACCATGCTGACTACGATAGAAGTATATATTTTCCACCATTGGAAATATCTTCAATACATCATTAATATGACGGTCAACTTTTTCAGCGAAATGATCAAAATCTTTCGCCATGATGTCAATGAGAAAGTTATCGGAATCAGCATTTATTTTCACCATTGCACCTTGCACAATGGTTTGACAGAAAGGGTCCATTTCGTCAAGTGATCTCTTCAATACCTGAGTGATGAAGGATTTCACGTTGAAGTTGATTGGTTCATCTTCACCACCCTCTCCAGCAGAATCAGACCCTGATCCATCATCAACAACTTGTTTTTTTTTTGGAATAAACAATAAATGGCGTGGACTCCGTATCCACCAAAACGAAATTCATTGAAGTAATAATTTTTCGGATTGTGTGCCAGAATCGAGTTTAATTTTAAATTTTTAGACTTCGAAGTCCTGTTAATATCTATTGAATTGATTTGAAACGCACAATGCATAGTGAATTTCGATATCATTTTGTCGATCAATATATATGTGTCCAAATCCTTATCACATTTAACGCTGTCAGCACTGACATGTGCAAATCTTGGATAAGGAGTTGCCATTATAAAATATAAATATTGCCAAAAATATTGTTCAATTTTATAAAATATCACCACACAAGTCAGTCTTCAACACGGAATACAATCAGTTCATCACAACAGAACCATTGCCGTAGTGAAATTGGTGTAGTTTCTTGTTTCAGTCGTCACAAGATCAGCAGATGGAAGTGCAACGTATATTCAAACTGTAAAATAAATGTTAGTATCACTTTTACAGACTTATGCAATTTTGTCACAGTATTTACAATGAACACAACAACGCAAAAGAAAAAAAAATAAATAGAATAGAAAAATAATGGCACTCACAAAGGAAATACACAACAAAAAGAGTCTCAAAGCTCGGTAAAGTCAAAATCACAGAAAAATAATAGCACACAACGAAAATACGCACAACATAGTCTCAAAGCTCGGAAAAGTCAATAATACGAAAAACAAAGCATCCACTACAAGAATACGAATAGTTCTTAACGATACAAATAGTCGCAAGAGAGTGAAGGCTTAAATTTTGAAAATATTGATAAACAAGAAAAGTAATCAATTCTGTCGCCTGCATCGAGAGAGGCTTACCAACATTCCTGCATCTGTTGTGAATTACAAATATCCGTAAATAGTGCACAAAGAAGGGATGGTTCATATTAAAATTCCTTTGAGTTTAAGTAGATTAAATGAAATCTTCAAACGATCGGCGCCTACGATTGTTTATTATCTTTGAAAAGATGAAATTAGTTGTCCCGTTTCATACTTTCTTAATTTGCGTTCTTAACAGAAACAAACACGAAAAGTAATAAAAATATTTTCGCCAGCACCGACAAAGGATTATCACATTTTTGTATCGGTTGCACGTTGCCCAAATCGAAGGGATTATAGTGTCCTAATTACCATAAATAGGATGAACGATATCTCCGGACGGCCGGGATTCTACGAATTAATATTGCGTTAAAAAATGGAAATTAGTTGCCCTATTCAATGATCGACGTGAGATTGGTCCCTTCTGCATTCCGCATTGGTTATTGTTTATATTGAAGAATAGTTTAATCAGACTGACTGCAGGTCGACTTCAAACGAAATATATCTGAAGATAAACATAGCGTATACGTGGTGTCGAGAATTGGTGGATCAATGAAAATCTCGAATATATGAAGAAAAAAAAAACGTAATTTGAAACATATGTCACCCTTAAGAGGGGGTTAACCCTATTAGTGGCTATTGGTGAGACACGCAGCAAGAGAAATCAAAATACTCGGAGGTCGCTCAATAAATTCGAGATTTTTTTTCACCATCTGAATTCAAAAGGTTGGATGTAGGCATCTCTCGGACTACTTTTTCAAATTTTGTTTAGAATGACACTAAAAAAATTTGCTGAAATTTGACCAGATTCACTATTTTTTATCTCACTAGGTAATTTTTTTTTCAAAAAAGTACTGTGAGTGGTGCCGGTCTCATACATTTATCTTTCTTGTCACAAAAATTTGCAAGAATTCATCCAAAATCGCACCGTTAAAGTGATTTTTGCTGAACCCCTGCATACTCAACATTGGACCTCTTTTCTTCACTGATTCGAGCGCCCTCGCATAAATATGTACCTTTATATGGATACTATGGATGTTTGAATGGATTGTTGTTTCATTCATTGAATTTGGAAATAATACTGAAGCTATTCACGGAATTTTAGCACAGGAGATGAAACCAATAAAAGTTGTTATTGGGACTATTGAAGTTTACAATATGTTTACACGTAGGTTAGGTTAGGTTAGGTTAGTAGGGCTTTTAGTGGCGGATCGAATCGAGAGTGGGCTCATTTTGTAGGTCTATCCGAGGACTATCTGTGGTCAAAAATTTGAATGAGAATACCGGTAAGTTTCCGAGATATTTGAGATAGGATAGAGAAAAAATCGAGATTTTGATACCGTCGGATAGAGAATTGAAAAATATTTCATACGGGTTTCAGCGTTTTTTCGAAATCTCAATTTTAAGTCCTTTTTTCGCTTATCTGGTTTTAAGAGAAAACAGTTGGAAAAAATTTCAAAAATTTTTTTTTTGAAGAACTAAAATCCGGTTCGAAAGACCAAAATCCGGCTCAAATGATGATGAATTTTTTTAGAATTTTTTTTTTTTTTTTTTTTTAAGGGAAAACACTTAAAAAAAATTTTTGAAAATTTTCGAAAAAAAAAATATCGAGATATTGATGTCATCGGATAGAACGTAAATTATAGTGTCTCACGTGTGGTCGCCTTTTTTATATATGTTTCACCTCTTTCGATCCATCTTCAGCCTCCCACATCTCCACTCCACGTCATCTGGAGGGCAAGGACATCGTGTGTCTCAGAAAACTGCACTGCTAGATTTGAGTTTGTGCATCGTTGTTTCGTTGTTGGTTAGGTTAGGTTAGGTTAGGTTAGGTTAGGTTAGGTTAGGTTAGGTTAGGTTAGGTTGGGCTCGGGGGTCTTCCCAGGCGAGTGTGAAGCGTACATCATAACATAGAGCCTCTCCACAAGCAAGACTGTTGGGTGCCTACTCGTGGCGGGCCTGTCTCTTACTGAACCCAATGGATCTAGAGGGGGGAACACCTCGATAAAAAGGCCCTCCAAGAGACACACATCTAGTGTGCAGGGTTGGCGACCCTGGGAGTACTACAGCTTAGTCCTACTCTGTTTCATCTAGACTGGAGTAGGACCACTCTCTTTTATCTTTCTGTCGGCCACACTGGGCCAACTCTTGTTCTTTTCCGATCCCGACGCTATTAGAGCATTCGAGGGCTAGGGGTCACTCCTTTTCTCACTACCAGGACATAGGGGAGGCGGCTATGTCTTCTTATCTTCCAGTCCCTCTTCTGTTTCCGAGTCCCAAGCTGGGGCTCTGGAGGCAGAGGGGCTACCGCGTCCCCCAATCCAACGGTGTAGCACCATCGCGCCGTAGGGATGCATGGCACAGGGGTGATTAAGTGTGTCGAAAGCGATGCCCGCCGGACCAGGCAACCCGGCGGGGTAGATGCCTTACCCCTGCAAGCGGGGCTCTGCAGGGGCTGACTGATAATTTCCCTAGCTACTCGTGGGAACAACATGAATATAAACAAAAATGCAAATGAAGAAACCGATGAGCAGAGAATGGATAGGGAGAAGTTCGAGATTGAACTGGCAAGCATGGCAGAGCGGAGGAGCAGGAAGCTCGTGAGATCCCCTGGGCCTGGCAAGCAGCTAGGGGCGCAAGGAAACCTGTTGGACAAAAAACCTATCCTAACCGAAACATCCAAGAAGAGTGAGGCGAACAGCGAGACCCACGAGGTATTTACGACCCCCCAGGGACCAGGTAACGAAACTCCTGGCGAGGGGGCAGGTGGAAGGACACCCGATGGTTTCTCAAATGAGGACCCGAACAAGAGCCTAGCTTTGGAGCTATTCGGCGAGAAGCCGGCAGCGCCAGACCAAGGGACGGAAGGGGAGATCATATGGATAGATCTGGATGACGTAGCCACCCAACCGGGAAAAAAGAGGAAATGGCAGGTATCTCCAACGAAGAAGGGGAACGACGAGGTGAGCAAAATGCAGAAGGCAGTGGAGAAACTAATGAGGAAAACAAATACACTAATGGCCTTGATCAAGAGAAACGTAAATACTAAGGTCGAGATAAAAGCCATCTCCAGGGAAATAGATGAGGAAGTTAGAAGTCTGAAAAAAAGAAGCGATCGCTTCATGGAACCGAGTGATCCAGAGACATCTAAAGACACCACCATCACTGAAACCCACCACCAACCCGAGGACATGAACAAAATCAGCGCCGGGACACAGACGGAAACCGAGAAGGACATGACCCCAGACGCACCCCCAACTCCAAATCCCCAGGGGGTAGCGTGCATCTGCGCATGTACATGCCCAGCGTCCAGACTAAACTCCCCAAAGGAGCTGGAGGCAACAACTGAGTACGACGTATATGGTAAGGTCCAGCAATTGCAATGGCATAAATCGGTCTTCACAAACACAGTGATCACCACGGGAAACCCACTAACGATAGAAGGAGACGTGGTGAAGGTGGTCATAGCAGAACCTGATGACACCGAGATGAAAACCAGCATTCAGAAGATGTATAAAGAGAAGTTCCCGGAGCTCTCGCAACTGACCGGGGCCTTCGAGGTGGTGGAACAGACCACAAGAGTGCGAGGAACTGGAGCTGTCTCACGTAAAAAAATTATCAAGTTAGCCTATGATGGTACCCTATGAGACTTATGGGAAAAACTAGTGCAGCTGAGGGATGAAACCAGCACAGACAAACGAGTACTCATACATCAAGTCAAAGCTATGAGCGCGGATGCCCTGCAAAAAATGACGGAGATGATATTCCATGACAGAGGCACAGGGGTCGAAATCTTCACGAACTCCCAACAGCAGGCAGGCAACAGGAGGGACAAAAATACCTGTGGAATGGTAATTAGCGAAGCTGGCAAGTCATATCGAGAAATCTTGGGGAAGGTTAGTGAAGCCATAGGAGGAACGGAGGCAGCTAGCGCGATCAGAGGGATGAGGAGCACTAAGGAGGGGAACCTGCTCCTAACCCTGGAAAAAGACCCGGCGGCCTGTACCAATCTGAAGGACGCCCTGCATGGGCAGGGGGGTCTAAAAACCAGGAGGCTGGGAGAGGAACCAAGGGATCTCATCCACCTGAGGGGGATGCCGTGGAATGTCACGGAGGATGAGATCGCCGGGGCGATCGAAAGAGAAACTGGTAGATGGACAGAGGAATGCAAAATGTCCAACATAAGAATCTCGCAAAATGATACGGCGGCGGTCACGATCACCTTACCGAGGTCCGATGCGGCGACCCTCATTGAAAAGGAGGGCATTAGGATCGGGATGGTTCTATGCAAGGCTGAGAAGCGAGTCCATGTCCCCAGGTGCTCAAAGTGTTGGAGCTTCAGCCACACCAGAGAAAGCTGCGATGGCCCGGATAGAGCAGAGGCATGTTACAAGTGCGGCAAAGGAGGGCACATTGCCAGTGACTGCACGGAGGAGGAAGCCTGCCCGGTCTGCGAGGAAACAGGGCACAGGGTTGGAAGTGGCAAGTGCCCGGCTTTCAAAGATGCCCTACGAATAGCTAGGACCAGAGATAAAACAGCGAGAACAAGAACCGCTAAACAGCGCTCCCAAACTATCGCCACCGTCCCCGTCTCTCAACCCATCACAGGCACCCCAATAACAACAACAACAACAACAACAATAACCGCCACAACCCCCTCGGTTGCCCACTCGGCGCAGAGCTTGTAATTCTGCAAATAAATACGGATAGAAGGGTAGGGGCCTACCAACTCATACAGAAGAAGGCACTTGAAATAAAAGCCGACCTGATATTGACACAAGAACCAAATAAAACAAACATCAGAAAGAACATGGAATGGATTAGGGACCAGGAGGAGGCTACTGCAACCCTCTGTAGGAACAAGAACTGTGGCGCGGTTAGCCACTCAACCGGTAACGGTTTCACCTGTTTGGCCTTTAGGACGTGGTCAATCTACAATTGCTACTTTTCTCCGAACTGCACCCTTGAAGAGTATAAACGCCGTGTTGATGATATTATGCAACGAGTTAGAGATGGCGGAGTCGAGGCAATAATAGCCGGGGATTTCAATGCAAAGGCAAACTTATGGAATTCTGGATACACCGACGCAAGAGGCCAGTATCTTATTGAATGGATTGACTCGCTTGATCTGACAGTGCATAACTGCGGCGATATCCCTACCTTCTCGAGAGGGAATCAGAAGTCATACATCGACATTACTATATCCACGAAGAACATAGGCAGGAGGATAACTGGGTGGAAGGTCCTGGAAGACGAAAGCCTGAGCCTCCATCGCTACATAGTATACAAAATCGCGGACGCAAACGCCCTAGAACCCGTAGTTTGGAAAAACAACAAATACATAAACATGGAAATGCTGAGGAATGCACTCACGCTGCTGGCCCCAGGCAGAGCGAATGTCGAGGAGCTACAGGATATGCTAAAACAGGCCAGTGACATTAGCACAATGAGCACACGGGGAGAGGCGAGGACACAGCCAGTCTGGTGGAACCCGGAAATAGACGGTTTGTGGAAGGAGTGCAAGCAAGCCAAAAGACGACTTGCCAGACTCAGAGGGCTGAGGCGCAATCAGACGATCGTAGACGAAGCAGAGTTAGAGTATAAAGAGAGCCGAAGGGAACTTAGGAAACTCATTAACAGGGCCAAGAAAGAGGAGTGGAAAACACTGTGCGACAAGCTGGAGGATGACCCCTGGGGACAGGGGTACAAAATAGTGATGAGCGACCTGAATCGCCCAAGGACCCCGTACTACATAGATCAGCAAAAAAAGATACAGGTAATAAAGGAGCTCTTCCCAGACACGGACGAAGTGCCAGTAAATCACGACAGAATTGTACACGACATCGAGGAGAACCCACCACTTTTCACCATAGAAGAGATAAAAATAGCGGCCTCTAGGCTGAAGAACAGGAAGGCACCCGGGCCAGACAGAATAGCGGCGGAGGTCATAAAGACTGCTGTATCGGTGGCACCGGATACCTTCGCCAGCTGCCTAAACAACCTGCTCAGGACAAACGGCTTCCCTAGAAGATGGAAAACCGCAGGAGTGGTGCTGATTCCGAAGGACACGACCAAATACAGAACCATCTGTCTCCTGGACACCATTGGAAAGCTGTATGAACATCTTATAAAGGCAAGGCTTGAAAGCGAACTCGACGAGAAAGGGGGCATCAGCATGAACCAGTTCGGATTTAGGTCTGGCAAGTCTACAGTCGCGGCCGCCAAAGAAGTACTGGACAAGATCAGGAGTGACCCAAGAACATGGGAAGCAATAGTGGCGGTGGATATCAAGAACGCATTTAACACGGCCAAATGGGGACGAATTACCGACAGGATATCACAGATGGGAATAAGCAAGTATATCACAAACACTATTCGAGCATATCTGTCGGACAGAAGCCTCGAAATCAGAGGGTACAAGCAGGAAATGATGCAGGGAGTCCCGCAGGGCTCGGTCCTCGGTCCGACCCTGTGGAACGTCCTATACGACGGAGTCCTACGTTTAGACTTCCCGACAAGCTGCGCCGCAGTAGCATATGCAGACGACCTAGCGTTGACCATCAACGCCAGGACGAAAGAAGAGCTGGTAGAAAGGGCAAACAGAGCGCTAAGCCAGGTGAGTAAATGGGTAAGAGATAATGGTCTAGAAGTCGCGACTGAAAAGACGGAAGCGATAATCATTAAAGGACCAAGAAACAGGGCAGGAGTGTCCTTCGATATGAACGGGAGAGCAATTGAACCAAAGAAATCGATCAAATATCTAGGCGTCTGGATAGACGAAAAGTTGATTTACAACCAGCATGTAAAAAAAAACCTGTGAAAAGGCGGACAGACAGGTGGCCGCCTTGACCAGGATTCTCCCAAACATCAGAGGACCAGGAGCCTATAAAAGGAGAGTACTCTACGGTGTGGTCCAGTCCGTGCTTCTCTACGCTGCACCGGTGTGGGCACGAGTCGTGGACGTGGCAAAATACCGTAAGATGCTTATAGCAATACAAAGGAGGATGTTGATCCGGGTCGCATCCGCATACAGAACCACCTCAGCAGACGCCATATGTGTCATAACGGGCACCCCACCGATAGACCTACTTCTCAAGGAAAGACAACGCCTTGATGAAATAGGCAGAATAAATGAGGAAGACAAAAGAAATGAAAGACAGTCTACCATGAACGAATGGCAGAGAAGGTGGGAAAACAACCAGGAGACGGCGCAGTGGACGAAACGCTTAATACCCAACATCCAAGCATGGACGGACTGCAGACACAAGACCCTGGATTACTACAGCACACAAGCCCTCACCGGACATGGTTCATTCAGAACATACACGCTGAGAATAGGAAAGTCCCGCGACGACCTCTGCATATATTGTGGAGAGAGAGATGACCCGCAACACACCGTCTTCGAGTGCAATAGGTGGCATGCAGAGAGAAGGAGCATTGAGATCTCTTTTGGAGATAACATAACACCAGGGACCCTGGTACAAACAATGCTGGAAAACGGTAGGCTATGGAAGGAAGGAGCAACGTACCTCCGGGCAGTGATGAAGGCGAAGGAGAAAGAGGAGAGGGAAAGCCAAGCAAGGGACAGAGCTGATCACAGATAGATAGGCAGATGATAGCATCAAGAAAAGTCACCTGTACCTGTAATATCCTTAGGGACAGCTCCGGGTACAGGCGGGCTCCGGGGTGGTTTTAGCCGGTAGGAGTCCGGCACTGTTGGCTCGTGATGGACACCGAGCGGCCATCGTGCATGCAGCATTTCCACCCCACAGAAAAAAAAAAAAAAAAAAAAAGGGTTAGGTTATGTTAGGTTAGGTTAGGTTAGGTTAGGTTAGGTTAGGTTAGGTTAGGTTAGGTTAGGTTAGGTTAGGTTAGGTTAGGTTAGGTTAGGTTAGGTTAGGTTAGGTTACGTTAGGTTAGGTTAGGTTAGGTTAGGTTAGGTTAGGTTAGGTTAGGTTAGGTTAGGTTAGGTTGGGCTCGGGGGTCTTCCCAGGCGAGTGTGAAGCGCACATCATAACATAGAGCCTCTCCACAAGCAAGACTGTTGGGTGCCTACACGTGGCGGGCCTGTCTCTTACAGAACCCAATGGATCTAGAGGGGGGAAAAACCTCGATAAAAAGGCCCTCCTAGAGACACACACCTAGTGTGCAGGGCTGGCGACCCTGGGAGTACTTTAGCTTGGCCCTACTTTGTTTCATCTAGACTGGAGCAGGACCACTCTCTTTTATCTTTCTGTCGGTCACACTGGGCCAGCTCTTGTTCTTTTCCGACCCCGACGCTATTAGAGCATTCGAGGGCTAGGGGTCACTCTTTTTCTCACTATCAAGACATAGGGGAGGCGGCTATGTCTTCTTATCTTCCAGTCCTTTCTGCACCTGTGTCCCAAGCCGGGGCATTGGAGGCAGGGGGCTACCGCGTCCCCCAATCCAACGGTGTAGCACCATCGCGCCGCAGGGATGCATGGCACAGGGGTGATAAAGTGTGTCGCAAGCGATGCCCGCCGGACCGGGCAACCCGGCGGGGAAGATGCCTTACCCCTGCATGCGGGGCTCTGCAGGGGTGGACCGATTTTTCCCTAGCTACTCGTGGGATCTAACATGAAAAAATCTTCAAAAAATACGAATCAGTCAAGTGTTGAAACAATTAGGGAAATGGAGGAAAGAAAGCGCTTCGAGAGGGAACTCGAGAGGCAGAGGTTAAAGGAGACACGTTCGATGAGATCTCCGGAAGCACCTGCAACAAGTACAGAGGAAGCAATCGAGGAAAGCGCATCTTCAGATGCAATAATTATCGGAACAATAGAGGAGGGCGCAGGATGCATATTTCCGGGCGAGGCTACGCACGAGGTGCGTCCACACCAAGAGGAAAATGATCCAAACGACGAGAGTATTGTACTGTTCGGCCTGGTGAGCTCTGGGGACGAACAGAGGAAAAAGGCGACCAAGACAGAAAAGACGAAGCGCAAGAGGTCTGGAGACAGTCCTAAGGTAACGAAACGGAACAAACAAACAGACCATCTGTCCCAACTGCGCACGGCGGTACGCCGGCTGGAACGCAAAGTGAAAGCCCTAGTCCAGGGGGTGGGTGAGATGAAGGGTAGAAATAAGCATTTAGCCGAAACGGCCTGGGACATTAATGCAATCACCGACACGATCAGTGAAGAGCTAGACTGCTATGAGGATTCTATAAAGGACAAGAAGAAGGTTACCAAGGAAGGCGGGACTCAAACAGATTTAGACGAGATCACTGATGAGGACCTCGTGGATTTTCGGGGAATATCCAGGATACTAGATATGGACTGGCCAGAAGAGTGGTACAAGAACACACAGCTGCAAATGGGCGGCCTAATGAAGGCCAGCGACAAGGGAGACGTAGCCGTAATCGGCGGAAAGCAAGCAGTGGCTGAAAAGTACCTAAAAGGACTGAGGGACAGGTACCCGGAAATTACGGAAATTATGGAGACGGCATCGAACGGAGACGTAGAGTACCTAAAAAACGAGATAAAGTCAATGAGAAGCAAGGGGAATGGCAACGAACAAAAACAGGTCAGGTACGTCTTCGTAGCAGTGTACGAGGTAGACAAGGCAGGCGGAATGAATGATATGGAGCTGTTCTATAACACCATGGATAAGCTCATGCAAACGACACGGAGCGAGGGCAGAGATGGACTGCAGGTCGTGATACCGGACGGAGTGAACTCAGAATACGCAAGGAAGATCCTGGAGGGGACAGCCAGGAAGCACGGTGTTACAATAACCATCCTGACCGCTACAGACCCACAAACGAAAGCTCGGAAGACAAAACAGACTCGAGAGGAAAACTGTGCCATCTCAATAAAGAGTGGACAGAAGTCCTATGCTGAACTAGTAAAAATAGTGAAGGATGGAATGACAGGAGAGGAGACTGGGGTAAAAATCACCAGGATAAGAAAAACGGCAGCAGGACATATGCTTCTAAACATAGACGGAGGGGAAGGGAAAGCAAGAGATCTGAGGGATAAAATATACAGTAAAACTAACGACCTGCAGGTGAAGGTGGCCAGCAATAAAGCCACGATAATCGTAACCGGCATGGAGATAACGGCAACGGACGAGGAAATAGTCAATGCATTGGCAAAAGCAGCGGGTATAGACGCCGGGGATGTAGATATAAAACATACTAGGACTGGGCAATATGACGAGCTAACGGCAATTGTAGAAATGCCAAAGGACGCGATAGGCAGTATTTTGAAAAAAGGAACAATACGCATTGGTCTCCCGCAATGCCGAGTAGCGGAAAAGGTAGCGCTCCCGAGGTGCTACAGATGCCTAGATTTTGGGCATAGAACGACAGACTGCCGGGGGGAGGATAGGACGGATTTGTGCGTGAATTGCGGAAAAGACGGCCATAAGGCAAAGGAATGCATAGAACAAGCTTATTGCTGGAAGTGCACACGAGCCGGACATAGGGCAGACCAAATGAGATGCCCCTCCTTTAAACGAATGGTTGAAGCGCGCCGCAAGGCACGCCTCGAAAAAATGTAGAAACCTTCCTCCAATGCCCCTCAAAATCCTTCAAATAAACGTGGACAGAAGACGTAACGCCCACCATCTGCTACAAAAGGTAGCAGAAGAGAAGGACGCTGACATTATACTGGTCCAGGAGCCGAACAAAGCGATAGTAACAAAAGATCAGAAATGGATAATAGGAAAAGACAAGAATACAGCAATCTGGTGCAGAAACCGCGCATGCGGAATAAAAGGGCATGAAAGCGCAAACGGCTTTGTGTGCTTGAAGTTCGGCGACTGGGCCATATACAACTGCTATATTTCCCCGAATACCGAACAGAGAACCTTCGAAGCATATGTAGATACGGTCATGGACCACGTTAGGAATGGAGGAAGTGAGGCTATAATCGCGGGGGATTTTAATTCAAAGTCAGCACTCTGGAATGCAGCCACTACGGATAGAAGAGGAGAATACCTGGCAGAATGGGTGCAGTCGCTAAATCTCACGGTACAAAACCAGGGGCACACGCCAACGTTTGTAAGAGGACCACAGAACTCCATAATCGATATCACATTGTCGACCCAGAGGCTGGCAAACAAAACAAGAAATTGGGAGGTGTCCACGGAAGAAAGTATGAGTCTGCATCGACACATATTCTATACAGTGGAAACATCAGGAAAAGTTAAAAGGAAAGAAGGTTTCAAAACTCATAAAATCGACAAGGATATTCTTACTGGCATGTTTCAAACGGTAGAGAGTAATCTATACCAATTAGACGACATAAATAACGTACTACAAGATGCCCAAGATGCCTCCGTGAGCAAAGACTCGAGCGGTAGGAGAAAGGAACAACCTACCTGGTGGAATAACGATATTCAAAATGCCAGACACGAATGCAACCGAATCAGGAGAAAACTAATAAGGGCGAGAGGAAGAAATGGGGACCCGGTGGACATTAGGGACAAAGAGGAGACTTACAAAAACGCAAGAAGGGAGCTGAGGCGGCAAATAAACCGCGCACAAAGGGAAAGCTGGAAGGCTTTGTGCGATGCCCTGGAAGACGACCCGTGGGGACAGGGATACCAGATAGCGACAAAGCAATTGGGTATAGCAAGACAGCAATACGAACTCGACCCACAACAGGAGGCAGACAAGCTAGCGGAACTATTCCCAAACTGCGATGAGGAATACAGGGGACAACGCAAAGAACCGGCGAATTTAGTACCCTTCACAAGGGAGGAATTGCAGACTGCTGCAGAAAAAATAAAAAGTAAAAAGTCGTCAGGACCAGACGGCATATTGCCGGAAACAGTGAAGATAGCAGCCCGGACAATGCCTGAGAACATATTGAATATTATGAACCATTTACTCGCTACTGAATCTTTTCCGCGGCCATGGAAAGTGGCCAGGGCAGTGCTCATACCGAAGGGAAGTACAGATGGACCCGAAACCAAGTACAGACCAATTTGCCTCCTAGACTCCCTAGGGAAGTTGTTTGAGCAAATGATTAAGGCCAGACTCGAGGCCGAACTTGAGGAAAGAGGTGCCATCTCCGCAAAGCAATATGGTTTTCGCACTAGGAGGTCTGCTCCACAGGCGATACAAAGGGTGTTGCGACAAACGACGGACACCAGAGCGACGTGGGGAACGGCCATATTTATAGACATAAAGAATGCCTTTAATACTGCCAGGTGGGGCATAATCAAGACAAACTTAGCCCAGATGGATATCAGTGGATATTTACAAAATATCATCGCTAGCTATTTGAATGAAAGAGCAATAATTTGCAAAAAATATAGGCAGGGACTGACGCAGGGCGTCCCGCAGGGATCCGTGCTTGGGCCCACCCTCTGGAACGTGCTCTACGATGGGATCCTTAGAATAAAACTACCAGAAGGATGCAATACGGTCGCGTACGCGGACGATCTGGCACTCACAGTCACAGCAAATAAAAAACAAGATCTCATCGTGAGAGCAAACACAGCACTCGCGAGCATATATAACTGGATGGTCGAAAACAAACTGGACATGGCAACGCAGAAAACAGAAGCGATAATTCTGAAAGGACCGCGTAAGAGAGAAGATATTGTGTTCACGATTGCTGGAGTCCAGACCATACCGAAGAAATACGTAAAGTATCTCGGCGTATGGCTGGATGACAAGATCATTTATAACGAGCACGTGCGGAAAGTCTGTCAGAAAGCAGAAAGACAATGCACGGCACTATCAAGGCTGTTACCAAATATCAGAGGGCCTGGGTACCATAAGAGGCGACTGATGTACGGCGCGGTACAATCAACACTCCTTTACGCGGCGCCCGTATGGAAGATAGCAATGAGGGTGGACAGATACAAAGGGATGATGATCTCGACGCAGAGACGGATACTACTGAGGGTGATCTCCGCATATAAGACAGTATCAGCCGAAGCGACAGCGGTTGTCGCAGGGATCCCTCCCATGGACCTGCTAGTAGAAGAACGAGCAAGAATTGCAGCTCATGAATATACCACGGAGGAAATAAAACAAACCGAAAGGGACACGACCATTCGCATTTGGCAGGAAAGATGGGATGCATTGCAAGAAAAGGCGCAGTGGACCAAAAAACTCATACCCAATATAAAGCTGTGGCTGGACTGTAATTTTAAAACAACGAATTACTTTCTAACACAGACACTAACGGGACACGGATCTTTTAGATCGTTCACGTTCAGAATAGGGAAATCGCCTGACGATACCTGCATATACTGCGGAGATAGGGACGACCCAGAGCATACCATCTTTCACTGTCCTAGATGGGTCAGAGAAAGAACCAGATTAAATAATGACATCGGTTATGACGTAACACCAGGAAACCTGATAGATTTAATGATCGGAGATAGAGCGAACTGGAAAAGGGGGGAGACTTTCCTAAGAGAAATAATGATAAAAAAAGAGCAGGAAGAAAGAAGAAATCAAAATGAGATGGAGGGGAGACGGAGATGAGACACCGGTACGCAGGTAGCCTGATGCATTTCTTTTGAAAGCTAGTTCCAGGCTATACTGGCGCAGGGGGGGTTTTAGTAGGAGTAGCGCCTTACACTACCCAGGCTGATTGACAGATAGACCTGGGTGTCAAGCGATTTCCCCCCCACCGAAAAAAAAAAAAAAAAAAAAAAAAAGGTTAGGTTAGGTTAGGTTAGGTTAGGTTATACCCTAAAAACTACTAACATACCTTTTTTAATGTTTATTCTTACGTTTTAGACGACGAGAAACACTCCTAGACAGGTTTCGTCCAAGTTCTATGAGCCGTTTTCGAGATACGGAAAAAGTGAAATATTCGCTAACCTTGGGTCGAAAATGGTGTCATTCGATAGAACTCGTCGAGAGGAATCCAAAAATGTCCTCAGTTACTCTCTAGGACCAACGGTTCCCGAGATATGACGATTTCAATTTTTCACGAAGTGAAAAATTCGCTATCCTTGGGTCGAAAATGGTGTCAATCGATAGAACTCGTCGAGAAGAATCCAAAAACGTCCTCAGTTACTCTCTAGGACCAACGGTTTCCGAGTTATTACGATTTCAATTTTTTAACTGAGTGAAAAATTCGCTAACCTTGGGTCGAAAATAGTCGTAATCGATAGATCTCGTCGAGAGGAATCCAAAAACGTCCTCAGTTACTCTCTAGGACCAACGGTTACCGAGTTATGGAGAAAATCCGGCCCGAACGACCATTTTTTTTTCGAAATCCGGCCCGAAGGACCATTTTTTCCCAGAATTTTCCATATAATTCAATTTTCAATTTTGACAACTCTCTCTCACCAACTCGCTTCATGGATCTTTCTTCAGTTTCGTTTTTCCAACTCGCTAAGTGGAATTTGAAGACCTGGATACCACCAACATGCTAGAAACATTTGTATGTCCTTTTTTTTTTTTTTTTTTGGAATAGTTGAAGTTTGAATTTCCTTGTGCAAACCACCTGAGCCTGGAAACTTTTTTTTTTTTCGAATTTTGCTTTTTTTAAGGGAGTGTGTAACACCTTCAGCCTACCAACTCGCTTAATGAATTTTGAACACCTTTATCCCACCAACTCGCTTGATGAATTTTTTCCGTTTTTACTAATTCCAAGGAATTTCCAAATTTTATCGCAAGTCCTTTTACGAAAATGAACAAATTTCATAATTTTTCAAATTTTATTTATATTGCTTAGGTCACTCACCAACGGGACAGTGGGGGTAGAGGGGCCCTGGGTGGGTTAACAAGGGTAAAAGGTGGAATAATGTAAAAAAAAATTGGAAACAAGACATTTTATTTGTTAAAGAGTAGGAGAGGGGTGAAGGGGGAAAAAATATATTTGTTGATTTGAAGTTGTTTTTCAGAAATTTCGTAGGGGGTTGTAGGGGGAGAGACTTTACCCATTGTTCGCAGGTGTTTTTTTTTTTTTTTTTTTTTTTTTTTTTTTTTAAATTGTGTAGTTGGGTTAGATAGCCAGGATAGGTTAGGTTATGTTTAGGATGGTTTAGGTTAAGTTTAGGTTGGTTTAGGTTAAGTTTAGGTTGGTTTAGATTAAGTTTAGGTTGGTTTAGGTTAAGTTTAGGTTGGTTTAGGTTAAGTTTAGGTTGGTTTAGGTTAAGTTTAGGTTGGTTTAGGTTAAGTTTAGGTAAGTTTTAGGTTAGGTTAGGTTAGGTTAGGTTAGGTTAGGTTAGGTTAGGTTAGGTTAGGTTAGGTTAGGTTAGGTTAGGTTAGGTTAGGTTAGGTTAGGTTAGGTTAGGTTAGGTTAGGTTAGGTTAGGTTAGGTTAGGTTAGGTTAGGTTAGGTTAGGTTAGGTTAGGTTAGGTTAGGTTAGGTTAGGTTAGGTTAGGTTAGGTTAGGTTAGGTTAGGTTAGGTTAGGTTAGGTTAGGTTAGGTTAGGTTAGGTTAGGTTAGGTTAGGTTAGGTTAGGTTAGGTTAGGTTAGGTTAGGTTAGGTTAGGTTAGGTTAGGTTAGGTTAGGTTAGGTTAGGTTAGGTTAGGTTAGGTTAGGTTAGGTTAGGTTAGGTTAGGTTAGGTTAGGTTAGGTTAGGTTAGGTTAGGTTAGGTTAGGTTAGGTTAGGTTAGGTTAGGTTAGGTTAGGTTAGGTTAGGTTAGGTTAGGTTAGGTTAGGTTAGGTTAGGTTAGGTTAGGTTAGGTTAGGTTAGGTTAGGTTAGGTTAGGTTAGGTTAGGTTAGGTTAGGTTAGGTTAGGTTAGGTTAGGTTAGGTTAGGTTAGGTTAGGTTAGGTTAGGTTAGGTTAGGTTAGGTTAGGTTAGGTTAGGTTAGGTTAGGTTAGGTTAGGTTAGGTTAGGTTAGGTTAGGTTAGGTTAGGTTAGGTTAGGTTAGGTTAGGTTAGGTTAGGTTAGGTTAGGTTAGGTTAGGTTAGGTTAGGTTAGGTTAGGTTAGGTTAGGTTAGGTTAGGTTAGGTTAGGTTAGGTTAGGTTAGGTTAGGTTAGGTTAGGTTAGGTTAGGTTAGGTTAGGTTAGGTTAGGTTAGGTTAGGTTAGGTTAGGTTAGGTTAGGTTAGGTTAGGTTAGGTTAGGTTAGGTTAGGTTAGGTTAGGTTAGGTTAGGTTAGGTTAGGTTAGGTTAGGTTAGGTTAGGTTAGGTTAGGTTAGGTTAGGTTAGGTTAGGTTAGGTTAGGTTAGGTTAGGTTAGGTTAGGTTAGGTTAGGTTAGGTTAGGTTAGGTTAGGTTAGGTTAGGTTAGGTTAGGTTAGGTTAGGTTAGGTTAGGTTAGGTTAGGTTAGGTTAGGTTAGGTTAGGTTAGGTTAGGTTAGGTTAGGTTAGGTTAGGTTAGGTTAGGTTAGGTTAGGTTAGGTTAGGTTAGGTTAGGTTAGGTTAGGTTAGGTTAGGTTAGGTTAGGTTAGGTTAGGTTAGGTTAGGTTAGGTTAGGTTAGGTTAGGTTAGGTTAGGTTAGGTTAGGGTTAGGTTAGGTTAGGTGTAGGTTAGGTTAGGTTAGGTTAGGTTAGGTTAGGTTAGGTTAGGTTAGGTTAGGTTAGGTTAGGTTAGGT